>JARHVA010007187.1:0-705000 GCA_037957365.1 Torreya grandis
ACACCATCTCCCCATTTTCTTGACCATTGAACATGATATATCCATTGGCTCATCCTTTGAGTACTTCATTTAAATGATGTTTCCCAATCAACACAAACCATGGGTCATCACATATGCCAATCTAAATCCTCACATCAGTGGTGCCTCTATAGACTAGCTCTACCATAGGTCAACTCATGGGTCATCATGAATGACCACCTTCTATGCTCTTTCTCATCACTAATGTCTCCATTCGTGGTGTGACTAAGTTGATCACCTCTCTTCTTATTTTGGTATTGACTGTGATACATACAACACTCTTACATCCATATCCATGTCCTTTTTAGCTACTGACCATCATTCTTGACCTATTCATGGTCCCTCACACCATAGTTGGATCTCTAATATCATGAGTGGTGGTAATTCTCCTCCTCTCTCCCATGGCTCTCTTGTATGCCTAGATAAAAATGTGGGAAACACTATAGGATCTCTTAAGTAAGGGAGTCTAAAATATCTTGGAAATCATTCCACCAGATGCAACTCTACACACTAGGTATAGTGTCTCATAATCCATACTCATGCCAGCTCTAGTACCACTATCTTATAATTCAACCAAACTATCGTAATCTGTGCATAAGTCTACCAAATAATCTCTACTTAGGTAACCATCTATATCACTTGTACATGGGGGCATGGCATACACCACCTGATCCTATGTTCATCTTAGTACCAAAATAAACTGATCATCAACCACATGGGGTAAGCCAACTAGTTAGTTCATCAAAAACCTCTCATATATCTAAGTACTTAGTAATATCACTAGCGCCACGGTATTCTAATCTCTAGATAACATCCCATACATATCATGCATGAGCTTAAACCTAGATGATAAAACCTAGGCCATAAAGTGACTCCTATTCTAATATTGATTGACACAAGGCTATTGCATATAGTGGTACCTTACTATCTAACTTATGACAAAACACTCATGTTATCATAAGTCCTATCATTGGCTTCCAAATATTTAGAATCTAGGCTTTATAAACATTAAAAAGACTCAACTTTAGTCTTGAGTAAATCTTATTTAAGTAAGTTGCCCATTAGGCTAATGCTCATTTCTCCTCTTGAACATTCTATATCCTTGTGATCAATAGTTCCCCTCCTATAACAAGTCCAAGTAAAGAATGAAATCCTCAAATATTGTACCTACCTCAATGGTATCCATATCCACCACCCACCTAAATAGATTGGTCAATCACTCCTAGGCTCTTAGGAACATGACCACTAGATCTACACTCAATGGAACATGTCACATCTCTATGATGCCTCTTAAGCCTAGTCTGACCAATCTAGCTTAGTCCACCTTTGTCAAATAGTCCAATATATCTAGCATTCATAATGTGTCCACCAGTCACTAGTATATACATCACCTATACAACTATCAGATAAAATATATATATTAGACCTCCATGTCACTTAAAATCAAAATACATTACTTTTTAAATTTTACCAAAAATAAACCTAATTTGCCTTAATCTATTCATTTTATATCAATTTGACCTTTTTTAGTCTACTTTGGTCATTTTAGTACTCATTTTGTCAACCTAGACCTTAAAACATACCCTTTTAGATAAATTCATGTATTATAGTACTATATCGACCACTTAATAACATACTAAGTTGACCTAATAATACTAGGTTGACCATGTGGATTGAATTAACTAAGTTGACCCTATCATTTTACCCCGTAGTATTGATTTAGTAGTTTGGCTTAACTAACTAGGTTATCAGTAGGGTAATAAGGCATCACTCAACCTAAATTAACTAAGTTAACCCATACCTACTAATTTGGCAATGTCAAATTAGAATTTTTAACCTAATAGGTTGATTGGGTTGACCTAGTTGATTGAACTTGCTAACCCTTTGACCCACTTGTAATAAGTGCCTTTGACATTTATTCCTTTGATTCTTTTTGACCTATTTCCCCATTTCAAATTTAGTACCCATATCAACTTATTGGGTTTCATTCTAATTTCTGGAATTATTATAATTTATAAATTTATATAAGACACTTAATTTTAAAATACTTAAAACAAATTTGAAATTCTTAGTTGCCTACTTGTGTTACACCCTCTATGGTCGCTAGGCATCTTTATCATCTCAGTTGTCATTTATGTACCATATTGGCTATTTTTGATTATGTTCAATCTCTTAGAGATCTATTTTTCTCAGAATAAGTCAAAGAAAAACAAATTACTTTCTTTTCACCCTATTTAAAGTTATTCAAAAATCTTTAACTTTTAAATATTTACCGTCATATTCTTTATTTTGGTCATATCTTTGTTTTTACTCACTCATTTTTTTAACCATAAAAATTTATGAAATTGTGACATCATATAGAATATTTTCCACTAATATATTCCTATATTAAAAAAAAATCAATTTTCACTAGTTTTTGCACTAATCCCTATAGGTTTTCCTAGTGTTCTTCAAATTGGATGCCTTCACATCTCTTGCAGTCTCCTTTATCTAAAACACTAAGGTAATAAAAGGTATGTGTTTTTAAATTCTATCCTTTAAGTTATCTTATTTTCTCATTACTATATTTTAGTTAGTGTCAGTGTTATGTGTCGTCATGTTTTATTTCCAAAGCACCATCCCTTGTTCCACTTACATGACACATGATGAGTTTTGAGTGGGACATATGTCTACACATAATATTTTAATTTTTTTAGCAATTATGGATGATATTTATATTACAATAACTCATCAAGTCTCAATCTCTTTGACTACACACCTTAAGGGGTGAACCCAAAAATGGGTGGGTAGACCATTGGTACTTTTTAGGATTGTTATTCTTTTTGCCACTTGTTATCTACAAACTTGTATCCTAAGAACCATTCCCTTAAGCTTTTTATTATCTTTTATAAACTCCTTCAATCATTTCCCATATTTTGTACTCATTTTCCTAACCTAAAAACCCTTTTGAAAGTTTACTTTACTAGGTCAACTAGGTTAACCTTTTACTCTTATTGGTGAAACTTATTTAGGGTCTAGGTCGGCTCTTGGTTGACCTAGACCATGACCTAGTGAGTTTTTGTTAATAACAGTACTAGGTTAACTAGGTTGACCCTATCAACTATAACTTTTTGAAGGGATTAAGGTTAAACACACCTATATATACAAGATCATTTCACCATTATTTAAAGAAGAGAAGAATAAGAAAGAGCTATTGCACATTTATTTATCCACCATTCTACTTGAGGATCAAGCTTAGAGTTTGATACTTTCTTTAGAGATACAGATCTTGTCTTATGGAGAATTATTTTGGATATATTGATAGGTTGTGTAACCTAGATCTGATTTATCTTTTTCATCCTTACATACCATAACAACTTCTTGCAAATCACCTTGGCCAAGGGAGAGATTGAGGCACAATGGGTTCATCTTTCAAGGTAAGTATTCTTAATTTTATTATTCATTTATAAGACTAGATAGATATGTATTTTTAATTATCTTATATGAATTAATATTATACATACATTGATATGATTATATTTTTTCTATACATGTTAGCTTTTGTTGTTTATTTCCTCCACTTTTATGCGACAAAATTTGGAGAACACTAGATTAGATTTTTTCTTTACTTATTATTAGTATAGTGAATATGAAAACATAGGAATTAGTTAGGGTTATTACATAGTCTTACTTGAATCAGGGATTTGGAACCCTCTTTAGTGATATTATGGTATTAAGAGATCCCCTAATTGGGTCTAGTAGATCCACATATTGGTCATGTTCCTGATTATATAATGTATCCCCAATCAGAAGTGTAAGTAGGATCTATCTTCTCCTAGATAGGATTTATTTATAGATCTAGTATATTTATGATTACATATAGCTTCAAATATGCATAATGACATATATTATGTCTATTAACATGGTTGGTATTAATAAAACTCATGATTTCTATACCAATATGCATATAGAATGCCCTCATCATAGTCCTTCAAAATTGGCCAACTAATAATATTAGCCATGACTATCTTTTGAAACATTACCTCGATAGGCTCACCAAGGTTGTTGAATAATTGAAGAATGGGTCTTATTATTAGAGGAGGGATTTTAAAAGGTGGTGGTTGATATATTTTTTAAGTTGGTATAAGTTTTTTGTATAGGCTATATTTTCTAAATAGACTAGTAATGAGGGGGAAGATGCATTTATTGCATAGGTTAGGAATATGATGTTTGTACCATTTGGACATGGTGTGACTTAGTTAATCCATTTAAAAAATCATTTGTATTGTTTTTTTATTCCATTAATTCATCATAGCTACTATCCTATTCAAGTGATGACACTTACACTTGGATGTGGTTAGAGTTATTACTTTGGCATGCACCTTAGTTTTTGTTCTAATTTTAGTTCAAGGAGGTTAAATTGATAATACCTTTTTTAATAAGGGAATTTTATATATACAAACCTTTGTATATGATATATTTTAATGTATGTGCACACTGAAGCTCTAGATGATAGGATATCTCATTGTGCAAATTTTTAGTAAACACAACGAATGATTATTTATTTGGTAAGATGTGAGTGAAGCGACTAACAATCACTCTACATCTCTGTATATAGCTTAAAAATATCTCATCAACTTTTTTCTTGGCTTGAATCAAATCTAATAATGAAATATCATCCTTAATATTATGTAATAAATGATGCTCATATTTGTCTAAGAGGTCATCAAAATTAGATACAATGATTTTTGGCAATTTAAGGAACCACTCCAAAGCCTCCTATTAGACTTTAAGGAAATAAAAGGAGTAGGTAAAAGTCACTATAATATATTGGTTTCCAAGTGATATAATTTTGTGAAATTGGCCTTAAGGTCTCCTTTACCCTTATATTTATCAAATTTTAATGGTTCATAACTTGGAGGAAATGATATCTAAATATACTCCATATTGAATAGGTATGACCACATGTCATCTAATTTAAATTTCTTGGTTTGTTTCCATCTTTAAATGGTGTCAATCACATCTTTCATTTACTATAGGTCTTGGGACAAGAAATTAGATGGTACATTTGGGTAGAGTGGTGACTGGGTAGTCAAAGGTGGATTACCTTGACCAAGGTATAATGGAGGTATGGTTTGTTGTAGAATGTTGGTTTGATGGATGAAATTACCAAGAATATGCATCCAAAGATTGGGATATGGTTATTGAAATTGCATATATTATCAAGATATATTCTGGTTAATATTTGGTATATATCTTTAGCTTTGACGGAATTGGTGTTATGATGGAAGGATATGGCTTTGGGTAAATTATTGTGCCTAATGAGATTGAGTAGGGACCTATTGTTGACTAGTCAAACATGGTTGAATAAGGGGAACTTGTTGTGGACCAAGGCCCTATATTTTGAATTTTGGCATGAGCTAACTAAAAGATAATTACTTCCTAATTGATACTTATTGGACAGTAGTACCTCTTTGTTGCAGAAACACCTATTGTTAACTAGATACTTGTTGAGTGTTTGACATTTGTCTTTGACCAGTAGACACATGTTTTTTATTAGATAATGTTTATGATTATAAAGGTATATTAGTATGTGATTATAAATGTATGTCTTTCACTACCTATTGATGTGAAATATTTGTTGCCCCTATTGAAGTGGCATAGTGTTATACCTTTATTATAGTGGTAGATTAGACTATGCCTATTATTGTGTATGTTAGACATCACCTATTGAAGTGGGGTAACATTCATCAAATATTGTTGAGGAAAAGCATTAGTTAATGTTTGATTACTTAATCCTTGTGGTTACATTCGTGATGAAGTAATTGGTTGAGTATTAGAAGTAACCTACTATAGTTAGGAAGTAGGATTTCCTACCCTTACTATTATGAACCACTCATGGTTTTAGATAGAGGAACTATTTTTTTGTGTATTTAGCCCATTTTGTCTTGGATTGGAAGCCATGTGTTATCCACCATGTTCGGCACATTATTATGTATAGTAGGTGTAGTCAAATCTTCAATAGATGGGACATTATAAATGTCACCCACTGAAGTGATTTCTGAAAATGGGTTTGTAACTAAATTATCTTGACCTATCAACTCAATTAACAATCATGTTGAAGGAGATAGATCTATGAGTGGATAATTTGACATGGCCATGGCACTAAAATTGCATGCTAGATTCAAATAGGTTTGATATTCTTAATTAATGTATATAAAGTGGTCCTCTATGAGTCCCTTCCCTTTTAAAAGCATATTTGGGTCTTGATATGACATCAACATGAGGCTTTAGGATAGATAGTAAAATCATGTTCAATGGTTTAGGTTTAAATTATACTTAGAGGCACTCTAACTAGACTAGATAAATTTTCATGGGGGAAGTATGTTGGAAACATGGCCCCTACCTTCACAGATATGACTAAAACCTAGTCCTTGTTTTCAAACAATTGATGATAAAATAAATAAGGATAATATTTTGATAGCTTAGTAATGTAATACAAAAAATTTTGACCTTGTTCTACAACTGATGGTATACTAGCAATATATTTCATGCTTTCCTCTTGGTCTTGATCCAAATATAGAGGTGCCTTAACCAAATAATGAGATAAAAAATCTTGAATTTATTTTCTATATTGATCGGTGTAAGGAGGAAAAGGATCCATCTTGTTGGTTGAATATTTTATCGATCGGCATACTGATAAACAAAATAGGTCTGATCAGCAAAAGTAGGAAGATTAGTCATCCAAATGTGTAGGTTTACCACATCAAAAGGGGATTGATCTCTCCTCTCATCAAGGGGAGGTTCCTTATAGATTATATATATATATATATATATATAAATAGAAAATAATACTCAAGGGTAGGACAAACCATCCATCTCTCCTTCTTCAAAGATGATGTGTGCAAATCAAAGGAAAAACTCAAGGGAAATGATAGACAACACTCTTATTTTAGAATTACTATTCAACAAACCACAGGAATACTCCTGGTAGTAACAACAAAATGTAACCAAGGATGTAATAACCAGCAAATCAAGATGAAACACAAAGTCTCCACCTGAATTGCTCAAAAGTAAGATACGAAGGACAATGAGGGCACAAAGTTGTCCCAAGGTCCTTTACATAGAAATGAAAAGAAAACACATTAAAGTAAATTATGGGGGCACAAAGTATCTCCACACTTGACTCTTTAGGACACCTTCCTGACTGTTATCACTAATTTTGCTTATTGAATTAAAGGAACAAAAGATATATTAAGGAAAAAGACATAAGAATAGTTTCCTCAACAACAAAGATATCATAGCACAAAGTCTAAAAAATCACTTGATTTCTTATTCCAATAAAAAATATGATCAACAAACTGAGCTCAAAGTCTCAAAAATGCCTTTCAATTTGGGCAGAGTTTCGTTCTAATTGTCAAAAAAAGATCCATTTACAATAAAAGATAGTCCCTTATATAGCCTCTTCGAGAAGGACTTGGGAACAATAACACATCATGTTGCATTGACAACTGCTAGGAAGATAGGTTGGAAATTAGGGGCATCTACCCATTTTTTTTTCTCAATGTAGAGAAATAAGTCATGCTATTGAAAGTTTGCAACTTTCAATGTCCACCTGGCGATCTGATCCTTCTTTCATCATTCCTCCTTTTCTATTTAATTAAATTAGGTCTTAGATTTAATTTATTGTTTTGTTCCTTCTTCGCTTTCTACTGGTCTTAGCCTTAAACCCTATGAATACATTCAGGTCTGTAGATTCAAAGGATCAATGACTATTTTATGAGCTTTAAAATTAGCATTCACGTGCCTGTCACTATGTTTTCAACGACTAGTTCACTATCTTGAATTTGACATATTCAGGCATGTCACCCCTTGGTCCTTCTTTAGATTTTCTATTTGGGACTTTCCCAGAAATAACTTGCCCTTTTGGGCCTTAAGAAATGATCCACTTTGGGTCGAGAAGAGCCCCTCACAAGGTATTTGCCCTTTAAGCAGTCTTCGAATGGCCTTCGAGCTTCTTGTTTTACATCTTCCTGAAGGGAAGGTGACCCTTCAGCTTCAGGGAAGTATCCTTCAAGTTGGTAGCTGAGAGTCCCCTGTAAGGGCACCTACCCTTTAGGGTCCTTTGGCAGCCTTTTTCCTTAGAGTCTTCACTGATAATTCCCACAAGTATTTTCCCTGAGCTTTCTCCACAGACAAATTCTCACAGAAAAAAGTCCATGGAATTGTTCTATTTGCCTTGGTTATTTATTTGGGCTTTCTGATCATAGCTTCTCTGAATTCTTTTAGACTTTTTATCTGAAGGAATTCCTTCAGACAAAAATCCAAAAGAATTATGCTTTTGTTTACTTAAACAATTTTTTTGAAAGAATTTACCTTTGTGGCCTTCTTTGAAAATGACCCTTCTGAAGGGTGTTTTTGTTGACCAAGTGCGCTCCACAAGGGCACTTATCCTTTGGGAGGCTTCTTTGAACTTTTGCATTTGAACTGCTTCGTTGAACCATCTAAGTGAATCACTTGGTTGAACCAAGCCATTGAACCATTTGATTGAACCAAATGTTAAACCAAGCTGATGAACCAAGCTTTGAAGCAAAATAGTTCAAGTCGATGGTTCAAGCTGATGAACCAAGTGGATGAACTAAGCCTTTGAACCAAGTGGATGAACTAAGCCATTGAACCATTTGTTTGAACCCACCTTTGAACCATTCATTTGAACCAACCATTGAACCAAGTTTTGGTTCAATGGTTCAAATGAAGCCTTGAACTGATTGATGAACCATTTGATTAAACCAAAATATGAACCAAAGTGTTGAAACAAAGTAGATGAACCACCCGAGTGAGACAAAGTGTTGAACCGCTTGGTTGAACCAAGCCATTGAACCAAAAGCATTGAACCTTTTAAACTTTGAACTCATTGAACCTTTGAACCAAAGTGGGTCAATGGTTCAACGGTTTAAGTCTTCTTTACTTAGATGCTTGCCGATGGAGAATTTCTTATTGAACCAAGGCACTGAGCCAATCCTAAAAATGACCAAGTGTTAAAAACTGATTCTTTTGGCTAAATCCACCTACAAAAGTCTTTGAACCTGTAGAAATGAACCTACTTGCAGAGTCTACAGAAATCAAGTCTGTAGAAATCAACCTATAAAGCTCATTAAACTTGGCCTGTAGAGTCTGTAGGTTCAAGCCTGTAGAGTCTATAGATTTTTGAGAAGCTTGAAAATTGATGAATTTGAATGCTAAAGACAAATTTTGGAAAGGGAATAGACAATTTTGGTCTGTAAGAACAAAATAGTTCAAATGTTGTCTCGTAAATGAGTGATATTTTTGGGAGACAATAGCTGGCTCCAGTTAGGGAACTTCTATCAATTGCAAAAAGAATTAAAGGGAGTAGAATCTAGAATCTCCAGTGTCTTCATGTGTACCATTGGGCTATGGAGTCATGCTACCCAGAAATGGAAGGCATCAAAAAAAGATAACAAACAAAACAAAATAGAATTAAAAATTGTACAAATATACATATATACAGATGTAATGCTCTGATACTTCAAGAGTTGTAGTGTTTTAGATGCTACCCATTGTGAGGCAGAGAAAAGAGTGTGCCATCTTGATATTTCAATAAAAATCTATTTTCACCAATGTGTTGATGAATTATAAATGGACCTCTCTAAAGGGTGTCAAACTTTCCATGCATCCCCTTTGGTTCTCTCCTTTTGTCCCACAACAAGACTTGATCCCCAATCTAGAAATCATGATTTTTGGCCTTCTAGTCAAAGAGTTTCTTTACTAGACTTTGATGAGTAGCAATTCTGTCCACCACCATGGTTCTCTGTTCATCCAACTCAGTCAGGCACATGATTCTCTTATCAAGAGAGCTTTCATATGTCTGATCCTCAATTACCTTTGCCAATTTCAAGAATGGCAATTCTAAGGTGATTGGTATCTCAACATTGATACCATAAAGAAGTTGAAAAGGAGACATACCAATTACCCTCTTTGGTGTGATTCTATCTACCCATAGAGCATCAACCAATGCTTTGTGCCATGTCCTTTGATTGTCATTTGCTAGCTTCTTGATGATAGCTACTAGGTTCTTATTGCTGGATTCAGCGTGTCCATTCCCTTGTGGAAAATAATCAGAAGAGTGAGAGTATAATTCCATAATGGAAACATAATTGTGTAATCTCCTAGGAGGTGAAACAAGGTGAATTGTCAGTGACAATTTTGATTGGAAATCCAAACCTGGAAATGATATTCTCTTTGAGGAAGTTGTATATAACTTTTGAAGTAGCAGCCTAGTTGGGATTGCTTCTACCCACTTGGTGAAATAGTCAATTGCTATAAGGACATAATCATGTCCAGCACTTGAAGATTGGTTAATAGTCCCAATAAAATCAATCCCCCATTACTAGAAAGGTTCTTCTATGATCACTAGCTTGAGAGGCATAGTAGCTAACTTAGGTCTTCCAATAAATTTCTGATAGAGTTCACATTTTCTCACCCACTTATGTGTATCTTGGAAAAGAGTTGGCCAGTAATACCTAGCTCATAGAATCTTGTGAGCAATCACAGGAGTAAAAAAATGTCCTCTATAGGCCAGATTGTGGAAAGATTTCAAAATATGGCTTTGTTGTTCTTTGTCTACATAGTGAAGGAATACTCCATCTATGCTTCTCTTGTACAAGCTGTTGTCCCAAAGGACAAAATTGGCAGTTTTCAACTTGATAGTCCTCCTTTCTTTGTAAAACAAATGAGCAAGACATTTACCATAAGTAAGAAAATGAGCAATACATGAATACCACTCATTGGTAGTGGAGACAAAAAGGACTATTGGTGTCTCTTCCACTTCAGTTTCTTCACATTGTGTGTCTTCTGGCTTATTATCAGCAATTGATTGGCATAGGCCTTTACCCTTGACCAGCTTTTTCAGCTTGATGTCTAGATCAAACTCTTGGATCTTTGCAATCCAATTACCTCTTTTCATGCCAAACTCTTGCTGAGTTAATAGAGACTTGACTGTAGTGTTAGGAACTAAGGTAGTAGTGTGTGAATTTAGAATATAGAAGCATAAATGTTTGACTGCTTTCACCAATGCATAAGCATGCCTCTCTACATTTGAATACTTCATCTCATGGGTTTTGAGAGGGAAACTCATGAAAGAGATAAAAGATTCCATACCTTTCTTGTCTTGTTGAATAAGAATTGCTGAAAGAGTGTGTTCAGATGCATAGCTGTATATGATGAAATCTTTGTTGTAATCTAGACAAACCAAGGTAGGGGCATGAGCAATGGTAGTCTTGATATCTTGAAATGCTGACTTGCCTTCTTTAGTCTAGCTAAAGATGGTCTTCCCTTTCATCATGTTCACAATGTGTCTAGTCTTCTCAACAAATTTGGGGATGAATCTCTGTAATAAATTCACCTTTCCAAAGAAAGAATGAATGACATTTTTACTTTTAGGCAAATTAAGTTCTTGAATAGACTTGACTCTATCTGAGTCAATCTTTATGCCTTCTTTTGACACAATGTGTCCAAGGAGTTTCCCCTCTATTAATCCAAAAATAGACTTCTTAGGATTCAAGGAAATACCATTCTGGTGGTAGTGCTCCAGCACTTGTTGTAAGTGGCGTACATGACCAGATCAACATTTTCAAAAAAAAAGTCAAGTCATCAAGGTATACCACTTTGAATCTACCTATCTCATCTTTGAAAGCAAAGTCCATTGCTCTCTAAAAGGTAGCACCAGCATTTATCAAGCCAAAAGTTATTATTCTATATGCAAATGTACCCCAAGGTGTGGTGAATGTATTCTTGTGTTGGTTTGCTTCACCAACTTCAACTTGATTATATCTTGAGAAGCCATCTAGCATTGATAACATCTCTGAACTTGTCACTATTTAAAGCACCTGATCCATAATTGGCAAAGGATAATTATCTTTCAAAGATGCTTGATTCAGATTCTTGAAATCTACACAAATGTAAATTTTGCCATTCTTCTTCCTTACAGGCACTATGTTTGCAATCCATGTGGAATGATGGATTGGGAAGATGATTCTAGCATTTAACATTTTTTGTATCTCAGACAGAAAAGTACCTTATATTTTTAGATTGTGCTACCTAGATTTTTACTTATAGGGCATTGAATCAGTCTTGAGAGGAATGTCATGCCAGATTTCATCAGGTCTGAGAGACTTCATGTCTTCATAATAATATGTTAAGACATCCATGTATTGACAGAGTAAAGAGGTGAACTTGAATCTTTCTTTAGGGGTGCAACACTTACCAATATTAACCATCTTGGGATTTTCTTAAGTGGTCAGATTTACTTGATTGAATCCCTGAGAAAAACTTGAATCTGTTTGGTATTGTTTAATGATTCTATCATGCTTGTCAAATAGTTTTCAAGAGAAACCAGGACTTTGAGAAGTTTGTTTCCTTTTAGTTGTAAGAATTCTTCATTTATATCTGAATTGGATTCAAAGATAGATTCATTCTTTTGAGATTTTCTACCTTCAAAACATAGTTTTTCAAAATTGTCTTTTCGTTCTAGGAAGGCAATGATTTGATGATCATCATTGAATACTTGCCAATGATCAAAATTGTCAGGAACACTTGGTCTATAGACCAGATCAATAGTATACCTGTCTTCTTTGAAATCTAAATGAGGAACTAAGAGAGTTCATAAAATAGCAAGTGTATCAGCTCTGTCATTAGACTCTCTGGGTATGGTAGAAATTTTGAAAGCATCAAAGTTTTTAATTTGGTCCCAAACCAAGTTATGGTAGTGGCATAATCTTTGATTCTTGATTTGGTATAAGTTATTCACTTGACAAACCACTAATTCAACATCCCCTTTGGCATGAAGAAACTTGATGCCTTTGTCTTGAGCAGCCTTCATGCCAAGCAGCATAGATTCATATTCAGTTGTACTGTTAGTGTTGCTAAACTGTAACTTGTAAGATGAAGGAAACATATCTCCTTGAGGAGATATCAACACAATCCCAGCTCCTAAACTGGTAGAGGAATAGCTGCCATCAAATTCTAAAATCCATATTTCATCTGATACTGATTTTTCTTTAGACTTTCCTTCATCAGAGATGGAAGATCTTTCTTCATCTAGATTGCAGCCTACTAGTTCTTCTACTGTTCTTGTTGAACTAATTTCTAAGTTGATCCTTTCAAGAATTATATCAGGTGTTTCATGCACTTCATTTGTACATAGAAAATAGTTACCCATACCTACAGATTCAAAAAAAAATTGAGCTTCGTGGGCTGATGTCTGTGTGACCACATATTTTACTTTATTTTTAGGGAGTAACCTCTTCATTATGCCTTAGATAGGGATCCTTGCCTTAGACAGATCCATGCTTAGTTCTCCTCCCACGTCCTTATAGAAATTTTGTCCAAGCAAAATGACATAAGATGCTGGAATGTTAGCCACCAAGATAGTCATCTTGATTCTCTTCTCTGGAAAGGTTACAAATGCAAATTAGACATCTTTGATTTGCCCCAGCAATGGTACTTGCTTGTTCTCCATGGAGAAACATCTCCCAAATGTCTTGGTTAGTGTGAGACCAAGAGACTTAGCTACTTTAGCAAGCATGACATTGTTAGATGTGCCTGAGTCTATAACATAGTTAGTCAACTTGTGGCCATTAATTAACAAGGAAACATAGAAAGGTTTTATCTTTCTAAGAATAGCTGGGGGAGTAATGACCAGATTATTTGGAATAGGCATGTTCTTTTGAGAATCAGGAGTTACCTTTTTAGTTTTTTGTTCTATAGGGATAGTTTGGTTCTTGACACATTAGATCAACTTATCCAATTGATTAGGATTAGACTGTAAATATTCAAACTCAGAAATTTGTATTTTTGTCTTTTTGACATGATCGATTAT
The DNA here is from genome assembly GCA_037957365.1 of Torreya grandis. NCBI lineage: Eukaryota > Viridiplantae > Streptophyta > Pinopsida > Cupressales > Taxaceae > Torreya > Torreya grandis. The sequence goes on from JARHVA010007187.1 coordinate 13,895, forward strand.
GTCAAATGGCTGAATTGAGCTAGGTATAAAGAAAGGTACTTCAACCTTCTAAGCTTTAAGAGGGATGGGAGGTGGGTTGGTTTGTGAATTTGAAGTAGAAGGGGAAGGCAAAATTGATGTATTGGCCTTTTGGGTGATTATTGAATCCTTTGATTGAAAAGATAGAGTGGTTTTATGCTTAGTAATCATGACTACTAGCTGTGGTTGTTCTTCTATCTTCCCTTTATCAGCTTCTTAGACTGATTGGTTCTTGGACTTGGTAAACACTGCATATGATCCATCAAAATCTTCTCCTTTACTTCTGGGTTCATTTTGGTAGTTCAAGAAACCAATGTGGGAGTCACCAACTGATTCTTTTTGATTGTCTTCAAGGAGATCAATGTCATTTTCTTGATATAATTCATGCTGCAAAGAGAACTCTAATTCTGATTCAAGATATCCTATTGCTAAATTAGTTGGAGGAGCTTCTACGGCAAGTTTCCCTTATGGGGAAGGAAGGTGATTCTATTTCGCTTGATTCCTGGCAGCATTACCCTGATATGACTAATTTGAAAATGTCCTTCTGTATGAAGGAGTATAAGACATTCCTTGAGCCATTTGCTTTTGTAGAGCAAGCAACTCATTTGCCAATTTATACACCATTGGATTTATGGTGCTTGTAGATGAATATTCAGAAGATGATGAACCTCTATTTCTATTTAGATCTCTTCTTATCTTCCCTACTAAGATGAGATCATCTTTTACCTTAGTGGCCAAATGTTGAGCTAAAACAAGATCTATTTGACTAGCACGTCTCAAAAGAAAACTTCCTTCAGGTAACTAAGAACTAATGAAAAAGCATTTGAGATTCTTAGCTGTAGGTCGAGCTATTATAGGGATTCTATTTCTTAGTTTGTCAAATTTGGCTATGAAGTCTCTCATAGGCTCATAAGGCTCTTTCTTCATCTGTGTAAGTTGAGCAAGAAGTGCATGTGCATCTTCTATAGGTTTTAATCTAGCTTCAAACTTATCTTTGAGAGTATTCCAATCAGTTACTGACTGAGCTTGTAGATTATAAAGCCAATCTATAGTAGCACCTTGTAGTGTTTCTACAAATAGCATGACTACTACATCTTCAAAATATACTCTGATTAATCTGTAAGCTATGTTAAAGGCTGCAATGTGTTCATTAGGATGAACTTTCCCATCACCATAGAATTTGGGGAAATTCTTTCTTGAACTACGTGGAAGCTCATGTAGAGGTGGAGTAAGATTGAGAGGACCAAAAAACTTACCCTAGGGGCCTTAAACTACCATTATAGGATTATGAAAAGGAGGGATAACAAATCTCAGTGGGGTAATTATAGGTAAAGCTTTATCAACAGTAGAAGTAGATACATCATCTGGCAATGGAGATCTGACTTTAGTAAGAGGAAATTTCTTGGTTCATTGGAGATGAGATGGTGAAGGAAATAGATCAAAATCACTTTGATGTACCAACTTGAATATAGGGTCAATGATACCTTTATCCCTTTGGATTTGTGTATACCTTGAATCTGCCAGATTGTGAAACAAAAATGGAAAAGAATTGACCTTGCTTCAGTTAAAGCTTGAGGCTTTAAATTGTGCATTTTTTCCTAGTTAGTGTGGAGGTGAATGGATAGATTATAAATGGATATATTCCCCAGTGGAGTCGCCAAAAATTTTTGGTTGAATATTTTATCGATCAGTGCACTGATAAACAAAATAGGTCTGATCAGCCAAAATAGAAAGATTATTCATCCAAATGTGTAGGTTTACCACATCAGAAGGGGACTGATCTCTCCTCTCATCAATGGGAGGTTCCCTATAGATAAGCTATATATATATAAACAAAAAATAATACTCAAGGGTTGGACAAACCATCCATCTCTCTTTATTCAGAGATGATGTGTGAAAATCAAAGGAAAAACTCAAGGGAAATGATAGACAACACTCCTCTTCTTTTAAAAGCACTATTCAACAAACCAAAAGAATACTCCTGGTAGTAATAGCAAAATGTAACCAAGGACGTAATAACTAGCAAATCAAGATACAACACAAAGTCTCCACTTGAATTGCTCAAGAGTAAGATACAAAGGACAATGAGGGCACAAAGTTGTCCCAAGGTCCTTTACACAGAAATGAAAAGAAAACACACTAAAGACAATTTTGGGGGCACAAATTCTATCCACACTTGACTCTTCAGGACACCTTCTTGACTGTTATCACTAATTCTACTTATTGAATTAAAGGAATAGAAGATATATTAAGGAAAAAGAGATAAGAATAGTTTCCTCAACAACAAAGATATCACAGCACAAAGTCTAAAAAATCACTTGCTTTCTTATTCCAATAACAAAATATGATCAACAAACTAAGCTCAAAGTCTCATAAATGCCTTTCAATTTGGGCAGAGTTTCGTTCTGATTGTCAAAAAAAGATCCATTTATAATAAAAGATAGTCCCTTATATAGCCTCTTCAATAAGGACTCAGGAATAATAACACATCATGTTGCATTGAAAACTATTAGGAAGATAGGCTAGAAATTAGGGGAATCTACCCATTTTTTTTTCTCAATGTAGAGAAATAAGTCACGCTATTGAAAGTTTGCAACTTTCAATGTCCACTTGGTGATTTGATCCTTCCTTCTTTTTTGGTTAATTGAATTAGGTCTTGGATTTAATTTTCTATTCTATTATTTTCTCACTTTCTATTGTTCTTAGTCTTAAAGCCTATGAATGCATTTGGGTCTGTAGATTTAAAGGATCAATGACTATTTTATAAGCTTTAAAATTGATGTTCATGCGCCTGTCACTATGTTTTCAATAGCTAGTTCACTGTCTTGAATTTGATGTCTTTGGGTGCATCACCCCTTGGTCCTTCTTTGGCTTTTCTATTTGGCACTTTCCCAGAAAGAACTTACCCTTTTAGGCCTTAAGAAATGATCCACTTTGGGTTGAGAAGAGCCCCCCCACAAGGTATCTGCCGTTTAGGTGGTCCTCGAATGGCCTTCGGGCTTCTTGTTTTACATCTTCCCGAAGGGAAGGTGACCATTCAGCTTTGGGGAACTATCCTTCAAGTTGGAAGCTGAGAGTCCCCTACAAGGGCACCTACCTTTGGGGTCCTTCAACGGCCTTTTTACTTAGAGTCTTCACAGACATTTCCTGTGGATATTTCTTGTGGATAATTCCCATGGGTATTTTCCCCAGGCTTTCTCCACAGACAAATTCCCGCAGACAAAAATTCCACAAAAATTTCCCATAGACAAAAAGTCCATAAAATTGTTCTGTTTGCCTTGGTTATTTATTCAGTCTTTCTACCTACAGCTTCTCCGAATTATTTTAGACTTTTTGTCTGAAGGAATTCCTTTAGACAAAATTATGAAAGAATTATGCTTTTGTTTGGCTTAAACAAAATTTCTGAAAGAATTTACCTTTGTGGCCTTCTTTTAAAATGACCCTTTTGAAGGGCATTTTTGTCGACCAAGTGCCCTCCATAAGGGCACTTGTCCTTTGGGAGGTTTCTTTGAACTTTTACATTTGAACCACTCTTTTGAACCAGCTGAGTGAACCACTTAGTTAAACCAAGCCGTTAAGCCATTTGATTGAACCAAATGTTGAACCAAGCTAATGAACCAAGCTTTGAACCAAATGGTTCAAGCTAATAGTTCAAGCTAATGAACCAATTGAATGAACCAAGCCTTTAAACCAAGCAGATGAACTAGGTCATTGAAGCATTTGTTTGAACCTACCTTTGAACCATTTGTTTGAACCAACCGTTGAACCATGTTTTGGTTCAATAGTTCAAATGAAGCCTTGAACTGACTGACGAACCATTTGATTGAACCAAAGTGTTGAAACAAAGTGGATGAACCACTCGAGTGAAACAAAGCATTGAAACACTTGGTTAAACTAAGCCATTGAACTGTTCCTTTGATTGAACCCATAATTGAACCAAAAGTGTTGAACCTTTTGAACTTTGAACTCATTGAACCTTTAAACCAAAGTGGTTTAATGGTTCAAGTCTTCTTTGCTTAGATGCTTGTTGATGGAGATTTTTGATTGAACCAAGGCACTAAACCAATCCTAAAAATGACCAAGTGTTAGAAACTGATTCTTTTGGTTGAACCTACCTGTAGAAGTATTTGAACCTGTAGAAATGAACCTACCTGTAGAGTTCATAGAAATCAAGTTTGTAGAAATCAACCTATAAAGCTCATTAAACTTGGCCTATAGAGTCCATAGATTCAAGCCTGTAGAGTCCATAGATTCAAGCCTGTAGAGTCTATATTTTCAAGCCTACAGAGTCTGTAGATTTTTTTGAATCTTGAAAATTGAGGAATTTGAATGCCCAAGACAAATTTTAGAAAGGGAAGAGACAATTTTGGTCTATTAGACCAAAATAGTTCAAATTTTGTCCCAAAAATGAGTGATATTTTTGGGAGACAACACATCTCACAAACCACACCATCGCCTATAAGTCTCAAACAAAGTTATCACTCATGACCATTTTATCATAACCTAGATTGTACATGGCTCCACTATGAGTGTAATGAGACATATCCAAATAAAAAACTACCATTCTATGAATAAGGAATAGTGTTATACAAAGTCTTAAAAATAAGGTCTAAAAGATAAATGTTTTGAACTTGGTAAAAATTGGTCTAAAAACTTGGTCTAGGAATGGAGTTACTTTTCCAAAGATAGGAAATGACTGAATAAGTATAAAGATGTCTAATGTCAAACATATCACATAAATGGTCAAGTGAATAGGTAGAACAAAATTCCAAATTTAGTAAAAAGAGTTTCAAATAACTCTAATCTAGGTCTAAAAAATAAATGAAAATTTTTGATAGGTCTTTGGAAACAAGAAACAAAGATAGGATCAAAATGACTAGGTCTAATACAGAAGGTAAAAATGTTAGGAATTTTGGAAACATGGCATAAAATCCAGACTTGGCATGACACTAGGTATAAAAAAAAATATTAATTTTCTATGTATTTTTAAAACATGACACCAAATCTAGACTTGAAACAACACTAGGTCTAAAAGGCAAGATAATTAATCTAACAAATTTGAAACACTTGGAATAAAATTAGGCATTCAGATTAAAATATAAAATTGACCTTTGGAGAAAGACATTAGAATTTAAGCATATATAAGATAGACCACTTCCCAAATTTAGGCACAAAGATAGTCTTTAAACTTTTTTACAAGAATTAGTCTAAGTTGCACAACCCAAAAATGAGAGATAAATGCCTAAGCCAAAATTACATGAGGCATATGCATAAACTAATCAATGTTTTAATTTCAAATTACCAAGACCAGTTTGGAATTTGATTTATAAGTGTTGGTTCTTAAATAGATAATAATCTAGATGAAAATAGACTATATAACATTAATAGGCATAAACCAAGAAAAGACACGTGGTTTTGAAATTATGATTGGATACAAGGAAACAAGTCATTTAAACAATGATATAAATTTAGCAATGTTATCATGCTATAAATGTTTTAAAAAAATGGGTTTCTTCAAAACTCTAAGGCATAATACTTAGAATGAAATGGGCAACATAAAGACACCCCTTTCACATAAGTGATCAACATAAAAGTTTTGACAAATGACCCAAGCAAAGTATGGTGTCAAATAAATGGAATAACACCTCTTCAAACAAAAGAGTGATGTGTTAATAATGTTTTTTGGAAGTGGTATGCCAAATAAATAGTTTTGACTCAAGACAATCCAAGTAAAAAGGAAAAATAATAAAAATACCTAAGTGTATCGTCTTAATCCTAATAGTTGACAAGTTGGCTTCATAGTATAAAATTTTATATATATACTTAATTTTGAGAGGAAATTATTTTACTAATCCAAAAAACTTAATGTGCATGAAAAGTAGGGTTTTTAGCCCCCCCTCTACTCTCAAGAGTTCATACAATGATATGGAACTTTGAGTTACTCTCCTTACATTGATAGTATATCCATGGCATGTTTGGTTGTCTAAAAACTATCAATTTTCATGCATTCTAAATGGTCCCATATGTATGGTTAATACTAAGACACAAAATAGCATTTGGATATGCATTAACCATCTTGTTATGAAAATGTATTATCCTTTTCAAAACCACTACATCTATCAATTACTGAGTGTAGTGCGATGTCCAAGTTAAACGTATGTTCTGAGGTAGTCTCTTACTAATGAAGCTTGTTTAACTACTTAAACAAGCATTCCAATAAGTCAACCTCAATTTATATACCCCTACCATGGAGTATGGTTGAAATGATATCAAGAGATGAACTCCTAGGTCAATGCTTCCATAAATAACTCATTATAAGGATATAAAATCCTACCACATGCTAAGATGCATGAATATAAAAATTGTGAAAGGACTTTAGGGTCATTTTGGGAACACCCAAATCACTTGGATTTTTGGGATTGCCTTAGTGACTTTCTTTCTATACCTTTGGACAAAGTGACAAACGCAACAAGTGAAGCATTTTTTATCACCCAAGTTCTATAAAGGGTATGGGGGGAGAGCATACACACTACATGTGGATTTCAAAACAAACACATAGTAATAACCAAAAAAATAAAAAGCTCTTATGAGCACTTAACTAGAGTATGAGTTCATTTTTAGAGAACCAAGTGAAATATGATATGAAGTTTATCCCCTTGGCATTATTTGAGTTTGTGAAATTTGAAAAATGAAAAACAAATCAAGTAATTGAGTTTCAAACACCAACTATAAATGTGAGTTTGAATCTTAGATGTTAAAAACATCTTTCCTTGGTTTTTGAGTCCTTAAAGAGGTTTTAGGAGGTTCTTGTGTTTATAAGGTAAAATTAAGTGAGCAAACGATAATTAAAATTTATCTATCAGGTTTATTATGTTTTTCACAAAGTGCAATACCAAAGATACACTGGTTAATATTTCAACTTTCCTACAAAACCACCATTGGTTAGTACAAAACTACAACTTGCTACAAAACAAAAGGTTAAACTAAAACCATGACTATACAATGTAAAATAGTAACTATACAATGCAAAATCATGACTACACCATGCAATATTGTAGCTTCCTACAAAACAAAGGGTTAATGGATAACCACAACTTTATAGAGAAAAATCATAGACTATAGGGACAATATCATACATTTTGAAGGCAAAATATTAATTATGAAGACAATATCATGACTATTAGATGAATATCATGACTGTCAAAGATATATCATAAATTTTAAGATAAAATCATGACTATAAAGATAAAAATGCAACTATTAAGGTAATAATGTAACTTATCAAGTCAATATAACATATTTTATGACAAAATCATAAATACTAAACGCAAAAATACATGTGCAATATCTCTACTCCATAGTGTAATATCATGACTACAAAGTAAAAATTAAGACTACATAGATAAAAAAATGTGATTTCCTATGTAACATCCATGAATTTTAGATTTTAATTTTTTTGTCTAGTAGGTTAAAATTTTGACATGAAATTTGTTATAAAGAGGTCCTAAAATTCCATAGGAATAACTTTGTAGGGTGCAGGTCCCATAGGTCATGTCATTATATAAATAATGAATCTATAGAGGGGATATTACTATAGTGTTAGTCAATAAAACCAAATCAAAAGTAACACACTAAATAGTAACACCTCTAGCCTCGATACTAGGGAGAGCATAGGTAACAAACATACAATGAAAACACAACTAGAAATAAAAATATATCATCATTTTACCTTCCTTATAGCTCTGAAATGACTTTTTTAATTGGTTTTCATGGCTATGTACTTAAGAAATCTTTGTCAATGAACCTTCATTGCTCCACCTCTCATTGGAACCTTGGTAATATTGGTTGTATTATCATGGCATATGAAATTGGCATGGTAACACTAATATAAAAGCTTCTTGGAAGTATTTTGGCATAATAACATTGCACTAAAAAATATTAGAGATCAATAGGCAAGGCTTCGTATTTATAGCCTCCAAAGTTAACTCTTACCCAAGTTAAGTTGGGTTAGGATTTAAGCATGTAATGAGTTCAAACTAACCATAGGTGAGCTAAAGTTAACTCTAGTTGATTTAAGGAGGGTACATTCAATTATGATTTTTAATTAATATGCATGGATCTCAAATTATATTTTTTTAGATATTTGTGAGAGCTTCATAACTCATAAAGGCAATGTTGAAGAGGCTTGATATTTTGAATTTTTGAATTTACATTTTTTGATATTCATTAATTACAAAAGGATAATTTATCTAATCATTTAATCTATTTTTAAGTAGTTGATTCATTTTGATTAGTATTTTATCTCTTTTAATAATTTTTTAAGTGCCTCACTTATTGGGTCCATAGGCCAAACTACTTGTTGTTAGGTTCCAAGGTGACTAAGGATGAATCCATGAGAGGTTATTATTGCATACATGTTAGTACCTCAAATAGGAATTCCTCAACATTATTTTGATCACTAATGAATGGTGTGAAGATGAAATTGGGATTTTAATTAATTCCTATGTTTAATTTACATTATTTGGTAGAAATCAGTTAGAAGCTAGTTGTGGCCATAATGGGGTGTCTACACCATGGTCCCTTCATCTTTGAAAAATTATCCATCAAAGATGAGTTTATTTCCCATGTACCTAGTCCTCTATTTAATCATGATTCAATATTTCATGGGCCTATCTTTGGTTAATCCAATATCCCTCCATCATCTCCATCTTATTCATCATATAAGAGACCCTACCTTGAGAGGTCAATTATAGACAAATAATCCTCTATTAGCAGTATTGCCTCATCAAAGTTAGTTGCACAATCATCAAAATTAGAATTAAAGTCAATAAAATTATTATCTACATTAGTATTATGTTAAACACTAGTATTTAAACTAGATCTTTTCTCAGAATCATCATCCTTGATTGATGTTTTAGGTCATAACAATGCCTACCTTTTTTAAGATACCTCCAATCTGAATTTGAACCAATCAAAAGTCAGATATTTTGATCCCAACTAGGATTATTAAGTTTTAACATAGTTATTAAAAGATTTATCTATCATAGATAGTTAGAGTGGATCTAATCTCTCATCAAATGTGTGTCCTAAAACTAGTCCTAGTGATCCTTTTACTAATCTTGAGGAGATTTTCTTTAATGTGAAAACTAGGTCTCCTAGGACCATGCTACCCCATCACCAATCATTGACCTCATCATACCATCTCAACTACCTTAACCCATCATAGATATTTTTATTCTTATCAATGATAATTTAATCACCTCATTCTATAGGTATGAACAAGAATCTACATCATTGGACCCTTCCTTGAGTAACATAATATGTGCCAAAAATATAAAGGTCTAAAACCATATTCAAAAATTCATTAATGATGATAAAATCACCTTTGATCTAGCAAATCAAAATCAATAAAATTTAAATTATAAACCTAATAAAAAATTATACTCCCCTAATATAAGCCTCTTTTATTCAATAGAGGACTATCAAATTATAAATAATAATCATCAATCAAGTCAAAAATCAATCTCCTCTAGTGAATCCTTGAGTCAAGCACCAGCAGGTAGTCAAAATATAATAAAGTCTAACTATCAAATCCTTTTCAAAAACACTATCAATATGGTTGATGATCCTTCACATAATTAGATCAAATATGAACCACAAATTCAAAGTGTCTTGGATATCTTACATACTTTTTTCATATGGCACCAATCAAATGTGGAATGTTAAACATATCCAACAATGTCTACGACTAATAATCCCACTTCCCAAACACCTATCACACTTTCATATCATGATCCTATCATCTAATTAAGTCCTATAATACACCATCAAATACAAACCCTAAACCCATCCATTCCACACCTTATAAACCTAGGCATCATTGTCTCTTATAGGGGTAATGAAGAATCCTAGTGTATATGCCTAGAGGGGTATAAATCAAGATTCAATGAAGGAAAAAAAGACATTAGTGGATCCAAAATTCACAACATGATCCTATTATCACACATAACTACAATAGGTTGGATAAATATCATGAAAACATTTTCATCTCTACATTTAACACCCATATCTAATAAATTGAGATACCATCAAAAAAGTAAAATAAAAAACATTCATCTAATGGTGAAAATGAGTATTATAGCACCTTGGGAAAGTACCATGATGAAAAGTGATTTTTGGCATTGTGATAAAATAATATATTATCTACATTTTACCTCAAAACTTGGAGGCAAAATCTATACCTTGTTAATCCCATCCATGTCATACTTGTCTATCTTATCCCTCAGCCTATTCCTCCTACCCATAATTTTCCATAATATCTTGCATCTTGTTATTTACATGATTTTTTCTAGTCTTTACCTTTGTAAGGGATTATAATATGTCTTTAGAAATATTTTAGTATCATCTTTGCATATCCTCTATTGGACACTTAAGCAACTAGATATCTGGTTCCTTCATGATATGGTTATTGACAATCCCTATTAGATTATTCATTTATCCTCATACCCTTTTTAACATCACCCTCATCCCTTTTTCATCCCATCCATTATTCAATCCATCAGTATCCTAGTTTCTAGGCTTGGTATTCCCTTTTCTAGTAACCTCCTTTGTATAGTGTACATACATATTCTAAAACTCCCTAAAAAGTAAAATATTCTAAAGACCCTAAAAATTATAAAATCCAAAAAATACATAAACCTCTAAGTTGTCTTATTTTATGTAATAAATATCCTCGTAACCTTGTCATTAGTTATAATGCATACATATCATCTTGCCATATTTCATTATCTTAAATACTAGTGTTCTCATCATTTTGTCATCTTATCTTGTCTTATATCCTAATCATGACATCCAAGTACTTATTCATAACCTTATCCTAGTACAATTATTTAGTCTATTTAAAATATACACCCTTATAAAAATACATATCTTTGATCCACCTTCACATGATGCTCATCATGCCCCACTTCATCTAATTCATTATCTCATAAATCATCCTATCAAATCTCATCAAGATAATGAATAATATGCTAATCAAAACACATCTTTGTGTAGATAATTATGTATGTTACTTTTATGTTCTATGTTATTTTCCTTGCTTACATGTCCTTTATCATGTATATATCTACATATGTTTGTTTGATTTTATATGTTTATATTTTTTTTATTAGTATTTGAATTAGTCATGCATCATATCTCTTTCATAAAGGGTATAATGAATTAGGATTCCATGATGGAGCCAAACAAACTATAATAATGCTTTTGGGTATACTATGAAAATTTTATCATTTCCCCTTTTTTTAATCATGCAACTTTTCATAACATCCTCTTGCTCATACTTATATATCATGGGTAATACTTCTTAGCTCTATATTTACATTAGAGTTCTTAGACTATGATGAGCCTTATTTAAACAATGATGGATTGATAATGGACTGCACTCATCATTTATCCTATCCTCTATTACTTACCTGATATTTAATAAATCATCATCCCAACATCAATTTGATCATTTAGGTCCAATCATATACCATCTCTCTAGTCATCAACATCTCAACATATAACATCTCATATCCCATCATTTTTCCTAGTCCTCTATCTTTATGACTAACATATGAGTCACATCATCTATATAAAAACTAATATGTCTAACATTCATTGTCATCCTTCTCCTCTAGTCTATCTTGTCATCTATAATCTAGTTTAAACTACTTTGGCTTGAGGTTTTTTCAAATTATGTAGGCATGATCAGTCACATGGTGTTCCAAAGGTTAGCTGAGCCACTCTCTCATCTTTTCCCACCATTAATGATTTTATCTATTTTTTCCTTCATCAACTTAAAGTCTTGAATTAGTGAAATATTTGAGATATAATAATGATCATTAATCAATCAATCTATTGATGAATTAGCATCCCCACAATCATCTCCCTAATATTTTCATGAATCACTTGGACCTTTTGATTGGGATTGAAAAATCAAAACATCCATATTTTCTTCCATTAATCATCCATTATCAGTGATTGGTCAATTCATCATTCAAAATTTACAATTTGATCCTTTGATTAGGGCTCGAGTAGGATTACAACTTTATTATTTTTTCTTGATCCATTACATGTGTCTTTATTAGGGGCATCATCAATATTAATCATATTATGTCTCATTGAATAGGTGCAATTCAGTCTAATTATTTCCCTTCATCTTTTGGTCACTTGATCATATCATTTCTTTTCTCTCATCACCTTCATCATATTTCTTGACTTTAAGATTGAGCTAAAATAATTGTTAATATTATCAAATCATTGTCTTATCCTAGCCTAAAACTCTCCCTTACATGTGTCTTTGCTTGGAATATGTCAAAAGATTTTGGCCTTTATCATCTTGGTCTATAGCTCTCCCTAGTATGTGTCCTTACCTAAGATATGCCAAAAGCTTGTAACCTTTTATCTTATCATCATCATGTCAAGGTTGATTCTCCCTTAGGATGTGTCAATAATCATGACACATTCATAATTCTTTACTAGGGTCATCATCAATTTGTATTTCACTACTCATGACAATTTTATTTTCTTCAATCATTGATCTCACATCTAGCATCCCATCCCCTTGTCTACCCATTGCATCCCACCCCTCATTTCTTATTTTTCATGGCCATGTGACCCCTTACTCCCTGCATTTCAGCTTAAGGGGGAATCATGTTTCTACTAACATAATTTTCTAACATTCATCCATGAGTATCTTTCTTATTTGAAAGGATATTACTCATTCCATGTAGTTTACATGTAATTCCATTTCAAAGAGGGGTAAAATGTAATCATCTAAATTTGCTTACTTATCTTTGTCACTAATTTCTTCTAATGATATTCTTTTTTGCATAATTTTTACTAATTCATCTTATTAATCCCATTATATCCCTTTGGTTTAATACCACCTTTTAATTGTTTATATCACATAATAACCTTATAACATCCTATAACCTAATTATTTCAACTAATTCCCCAATATCTGCTAACTATCCCCATTTATCTAATATTTGGGAATTTAAAATTCCCTCCCACCTAACCTAGACTATGAGTAGTCTCTCCTACTCCCCTAAATTATCTATAATCCCCTAATCACATGACTAATCATATACTAATTGTCATTATACTTATAAAGAAACTCTAAAGGCTTCTACCTCTAGAACATTCTCTTGTCTAGAACCATCCAACAAAATCCTTGGATAATTCTCCACCCTTGATCATGGATTATTCTTAGCCATCAATTTATCTTATTATCCTTTATAAAAAACTAACAAATCCTTAATTGAGGTCAACTATGAAATCTAAGAGTTTCCGTGTTATCATCTTAGTCCATTATCAATCCAATCACATGTTGTCCCAAAAATCTAAGTCTTCCAAGTAAATCCAATTAATCAAGAGAAAGTAATTAAGCATAAGTTAAATTTGGGGGAAGATTGGGTCCAAGAGGTTATGATGTTAGTATAATTTTATTTTTAATTCATTTTTATTTTCATTATGATCTTCCTTGTTTCAAATTTTGAACATTAGTGTTTTGAGTAAATGTTTTAGAGCATAATTATCAAACCAAATTTTATTGCTCAATATTTTCATCTTACACTTTCATTTGATTAAAAAAAGTCAATATTATTCTCCATGATGTTGAGATTCATCCTTATAAGTTATTATAGTGTTCATAATGTCATATAATTTATGTGTAATGCTATTAACATTATGTATTATCTGCATTTGGGCCTAAATGATTTGGTTCTATAGTAACCTTTGACACATTTTTTTATTGGATTTTATACATTTATTTCATTACCTCAACTTTTGTATCCATGAAATAAAAAAATTATTAGGCATAATTATTAAGGTCATTGGGTTTATTGTTTGTTTCTTTTCCAAAGTAAATAAATTCTCCATTTTTTCTAATATTACTTGTTCACCTCTCATGTCTATTATATTTATCTTTTTGACCCTATATATAGTTCCGATTTTCTTTTCAAAATGTATGATTAATGCTGGTAACTATATAAGGACCAAGCCCATCCTGTCCTTCTTTATATACTAATATTTATTGACCTAAGTAAGGACAATGATCTCTCCTTGGTCGTCAAGTTGACTAGTCTATGCAGAGGTAGTAGGTGGAAATAATCTTAGAGGAAGCATTGTATTACTTATTTGAATTAACACTTTAATAGGTAGTTTAATAACCCTTCTCCATCCTATTATGTCCCTCTTGGGTATAATTTCCACCACATATCTAATCTACCCCAAAGTATTTAAAATTATCATTATGGATGACTTGGTTTGCATAGACTAAGGGATGGTTATATACAATTGGGTAAGGATATAGGTGGTGATCATGGATTAGAAGTAGATATATACACTAAGTCTTTAAAATGAACATTATTTTTAAGGTTTGGGGGTTTGACCATTAATGAGGTAATGGTTGAATGAATTTAAATCAACATAATCAAAGGTTTATGGCCCAATTTGATCAATATGAGCATGGGTTTATAATGGGTTAGTTTCTAAACAATATTTATTTAATTAATCAAATGGGGAAAGGGTGTATTATTTGAACTAGTAGACAACACATTGAACATGTAAGTAATTATAATTGTAATGAAATAATCAAGGGAAGACACTACCTCATTCAAATCTTACATTTATTCTTCAGTAAGATTATCATTATTCTACTTGGTGGCTAGTGTCTTTGCTAGAGTGGATGATATTATAGTAGTATCATCAGGGGAGTAACTTGGATTTCTAGTGTCTTATATTCTTATAATAATTAAGTGGATGTTTAATCATCCTTTAATTAATCCACTTCTACTTTAGCTTATGCATTTATTATCTTAATTTATTCTACCTCTTCATCCTCACATAATATCTCAATATCTCTATATTTTTTTCTTCCTCATATTTTTTTCTTTCCTTAGAAATATTTGTTTCTTATTTAAGTTTTATGTCTTTTTGAGACACCCACTCTTCTTAAATAAACCACTCTCCATATTCATCACTATCCAACACTTGCATAGACTCCACTTATTTAGCTTTTATTTTTGGTTCCTCATTTTCCTCTTCTAATTCCTCATATAGAGGACCCCCTCTGGTAAATGGAACTTAAATAGGTCTTTATTCTAGTTACGTATTTTTAAGAGATACAAGAGTCTTGGATTTTCTCTTGTATCTTATAATGAATGGATAAGTAAGAATAAAGACCTCCCCTAAAATGGATAGGATGGGAGATTCATTGGATTTCATATATGCATTTAAGGTGGTAAAGAAAGACATGGTAGGATGTGGATGAATTAAAATTACACATGGAAGGGTAAATGAATAAATCTATAAAATGTAGGAAGAATTTATATTTTAACTATGGTTAATGAGGGTAAGGATAAAAGAGAAATTTTTATTTTTTGTCCACTTGTAGGAGATGAAGTACTTAAAGTTATATTGGGGATTTGTATTATATCTCTTGGTGGAGGGTTTCGAATTACATTAATAATTTTACTCCTAATCAATGGATCCATTTCCCCTTAAAGGAACCTTCCTCTAATAATCCAACTTTTGTTTTTTATGGAAAGGAAAGATGACCATGATCTGGTGATAATTGAGACTAGGGTTGGGGCCATTCATGGATTACATAATTATATTCCTCATACATCATTTTATTTTCTCATTCCATTATCATTTAAAGGTCATATTTAATTACCTTCACCACTACCATTGGCATCTTATATTGATTCATGTGAATGTAGACTTTTGAATCTTCATATCATTGATGAAAATATGATCATGTTCAAAACTCTTATGTCTATGGGGAATGTGAAATATCTTATTTGTAAGGTCATTGAGGTATTACCTCACTCTATTTATAAGATCCTAGTTGTGATATTATGATTGAATTAAATAATATTAGGCCCTAGTCTTGCCAATTGAATTGAAGTTCCTTCTCAGTGAGTATTGCATTTGGCCAATGATTAGAGGGGTATTAAGATATTACCCTTGGGTCTTGGTACTAATATCATCATCCAAACTATTGTATCTTTTAAAGACTATCTCTTGATATGGTACTTTTTCTATAACAAAATGAGATAAATTTAGGGGGGCTAGTTCCCTCTATCTTGACTACAGTATAGTTAGGATAAAACCATTAGTATCCTGTATTCCCAATGATTATCCTTATGCTTTTATAAATCATGGTCATGGAATACCCATAAATGGATTGGTATACTAGTGGGTATATATATTCTACAGTCTTATTTATTTCCCTTTTAAACTTGTAGACATATAGTAGGGAAAAGACATCATTGACCCTATTGTTAACATATTTTGTAGATGGATCATATGGTTGTCCATAGGTTGTGTGAACTATTCCCATGAAGGTATATATTAAATAAGACATCATGTAAAAATTTCCATTAGATGGCCTTTCATCAACTTTTAAAATATGCTCCTTGAGATAGACATTGATAACCTCCCCAAGTGCCATGACTTTATCAAATGTCAAAATGATGTTTAGCAAGGAAACCCATGCCTTAATTTGGTTATGGGAATAGAGTACACATCTCTTCAAATTTTCAAATTTTCACCTTTATTTATCCACTACTTGACCTTATCTTCCACTATGTTATGGTCCAACTAAACATTGCTTGTGACTTGGTTATAAGTTATTTTAGGTAGTAGTAGGCATAAATACATTTCAAAGGCCCCCTAATATATAGGATACCACATTCCTATGTATCTTAAAGTCTAATAAATATTGAATTAAGTCTATACATGGAATCACCTCTTATTTTTGTGTCATGTTATATAACCCCATTATTTTAACTAGTAATAGATCATCTATGTATCTTATCATGTCCTAGTCCAAATGATCTTGGGTTGAATATGGTTTGATGTTTTAAATATCATTATAAAAAGTAAATTAATGATGAAATGGTAATAACCCTCTATTAAATATTATTTCCAAGTATTTAGTTCCTCCCATTATATAATATTGATAGGGAGGCTGGTTTGTTGCTCAAGATGAGGAATCCATTATAATTTTATATAATTTTTTGTAAACTAACTGGGTTGATTCATAATTTTAATAGTAGGAAGCTTAAGTATTTTGATATCTTGGTAGTTTAAATTCACAATTTATAAATTCTTGATTAATGCAAAAGTGATTTGATGTTCTCAATATTTCTCCTACATAACTTAAATCTTGAGACTTGAATTCATAGTCTCTGTGAAGTTAATGCAATAATTAATTATATATCTTCTTCTCATTTTGATCTAAAATTCATGAGTCATCTTTAGTAGGTTTTTTTTCCATGTGGTAGCTTTCTTTTCATCATGAATGATTAGTCATATTTACTAGCCAAGTGACCATTTATTATGTATTCTAATTTTTCCTAGTTATCAAATTTTACATTTGTATTTTAGTTATGTATATCCAATATTGTGACACTTATTTCAATCTCACTTACCTAAGGATATTTAAATTTTTATAATTCTACTTGGTGTGATCATTCATATTTAAATTAATGAAAATTTTCCACTTGGTGTGATCTCAGGGTTCTAGGACTCTTTGAAATTTAATTTGGTTATTAATCCAAATGAGCAATGTGCTCATGGGATGGTGCTATGTGGAGTGATATCAAGGTTTGTTAGTTATTTAAAATTTGACTTATAATTTTTAATGATAAGCTTTGCGATTTTGATAAGATAATGCATGGATAGATCTAAGATCTTTGGAGATAACTATATTTCCTCTTGACAAGTCTTGATCTTCTGAGTCGGTGATACGTGGATAGTTCTTAAGAGTCTAAAGAGATAGAACATTCAAAAAGTAACTTCAATTGATACTTTATAATTTGATGAGAACATGCCATATGAATGAATCTCATTAACTCAGAGAATTTAAAATTTTAGTGTTATACTTGCAGCTAATATATCCATAATGGAGGAGATCAGGCCACTTGTGGTGATCTCAACTACTTAATTAATTGATAAATTTGAACACATCAAACTTGCCTTGATCTGAGGGTTCTAGGAACTAAAAAACATAGAATTATAATGAAGACCAACTGAGTCATATGTTAAGAATATTTTGACCCAAGGAATGCTCATGCTAACCTATGAAATTAGAATGTTTTAAAATCTAAAAAGTATGAGTGAATGAAATTCTTCCATGTGGAATGATCTAGGGAATCTAGATGCTCAAATGGACTTAGGGTATTTATATTACATAATTATGATTGGTTGAAAGTAAATAGAATTATATGAAACTCAATGAAAATTTGAATCTTTAAAATAATATGTTGTAAATTAAAGCTTAAATACACTAAAACATATTCATTAATCACATTAGTTCATCAAATCAAAACCCAACATTAAACAAACATTACAAATAGAAAAAATGATCAAAGGTGGTAAATAAATCATGAGTGATTCATAAGTTATAATTTTATTCCTTTTGAAACACTGTAAAGTAAATTATACTTTGAAAACAAACTTAGGCTTATGTATACTAAATCAATATTAAAACTCCTACAATTGATATGGGTCATGAATAGATATTCTTAGAAAGAATGGGTCCCTATTTGAATTTTAAAAATGAGGTGTGTTAGGTTACAAATAATACAAACCCATAAAACATAATTTGCTTTGAATTATCATGACCTAAAATATTGGGATCCAATAGACATATACAAGTCTTGAAGGGGAAAGTGTCTGGTATTTATAACCACAACACACACCCTCATGACTTGGTGTTTATTAATTCCTTATAAAATGATGATTTGAAGATAAATACTAACATTTTCAACATTTTACTTACCCTAGTACAAACAAATCAACCAAGGTAGGTAGAATAAAAACTAGGTGCCCCTAAAATTCAAAATGAATCACTAGGTACATAGGAAATGTTGAGAAGAAAGGTCCTCTAGGGATTACCTCCACCAACACTCATTCCAAGAATCATCAAAATATAAGAGATAACTCATCTTTTGGATTCCACTTCATCTCTTATGTCTAGTTATTATATATTATTTTTATAAATATATTCTCCCAAGTAAAAGCAGTTGTAGAGCATGCCACACTAACGCCATTCCTTATCCTTATATGCCTCCATTAGAAGATGTCCTAGTTTATAACACCATAATTTATTATTTGTCCCATCATATATTATTTATCTATATTTTATAGTTGGTACCTTCTTCACCCCTTGTACACATGATTTTTTTGCTTACCCTATTGGCTATCATGACTCACATCATTGGTACTCCAAAAAAATGCCAACTCAATTAGTCACCTCTACATATCAATAATTTTTATATGATGGTTGTTATTCTTATTTTCCAACATTATTTTTTATAAAATGTAGAATAATAAAAACATTAATTATTTATTTTAAGTTAGAATATTTTATTTCCTTAGGTATGTATCATTATTGAGACAACTTTTTCAAATTTTAAAGTTTTTTAATTTTCGAGGAGGTCATGAATAAAAAAAGTAAGGATCTTTATGGAAACATTACCATTATGGAATTTGAATTTTATTATATAAAAGGATTTAAATAAACTACAAAGCTTGTAATTTTATTTTTTTTAGTGGTTAACTCTAATATTTTTCCTTGTGTGGTTTGGATATGGATCACATAGTGAAGCAATTATGGTTGTTATAATATGATTTAGGTTTTTAATTACTAAATTCTAATTAATTATATGCATCACCATTACAAGAGTCTTAATTAATATATTTTTCAATATCACCAATAATGACTATAAAGGCCATGGTATTTGCTATTTTATTTCAGTAATAATAATATCTTGTGCTTATTTAAAGAAGGCCCAATTATTTGGTCTTTCTATGCAATTTTGGAAGGACTTGAAATAATAAACCATGTATCCTGCACCATGGGAATCATGAGTATAAATAATTTTAAAATATTATTATATTTATTGTGTTTACCTAATTAAATCAATTCCTTTTACCCAACTATGCCACCTTGAAAGGAAATTTGAGGAGAGAGGCATGATGGGAGAGGAGAAAATTTTGATAAGAAAGGGAGAGGTTGAAAATAATAATTAATCTACCAACATTTATCACTATTTTACCTAATGCATTAGGTTTCACTAGCATTGCACCCAATATTTCATAGTTTTCCTCTAACAATGTATTAAACGTGGTGTATGAAAGTTTCCCTAATTATGACACATTATTATTATAATGAGGACAATAGGGGATAGGAAAATTGAATGTATTCAAATTGAAAAAGGATTTTATTTCAATAGGATGAATTAGATACTAACAATAGACAATTTATTTGGTTATATCTTTTATATAGTTATGTTTGTTCCTTTGACTATTATCACTCTTTAAAAAATAAAATGAAAATGAAAAATGGATGAGTTATAAATTAATTGTTGTTGTTTTGTAATATATATATTATTATGGTTTCATTATTCTTGGTTCATAGGCTACACTTACCTTCTTTTATATTAGGGTTAATAACTTTCCACTAGTAGTCTAGTGCCTAATTGTTGCAAATAAATGTCTTACAACTTCATCATTCCAATCAGGTGTGGTTTTCTCATGAAATCATGAATATATTATTCATGATATATTTAAATATTTATATTATTAAGATAAATATAAATAAAAAGGTAGTGAGTTGTTAATTTGTAAAAAGTTTTTATTTTAAAATGTCTTGAAGAAAATCAGATTCTCCCATATGGAACTCAAGTTGTCATATCTACAATAAGAAAAAATACAACAAAATTTGGTAATTTTTTTAGGATTTGAGATATCTAATAAATAATTTATGGGATAAGGATTAATTATTCATGTCATATATTATATCTCAAAATATTTCTACCTATTTCTTCTTAACTTGTGAAAAATGTTTTCTTGATATTCTAAAACTGAGAGTTTGATATTAAATTCTAATTCTCTAAGATTTATTTTTGGGATATTAAAAATAAATTCAGTTGTATTATCTAATTTTAATTACCTAAATGAATAAATTTTGGATTCACTAAGTGTGGCCCATGCTGTTAAATAATCTGGTGCAAGGTTATAACTATTAAAATGGTTGTTTGATTAAAAAAAATATTGCAAATCTATTTTATTGAAAGAATCATGATTGTGTATGGGTGAAAGTAATTATTGTGATTAAATACTTTAATATAAGAAACTAATCCAAAATTTATATTAATATTATGGTTTTTCCATATACAAAAATAAAACACATTTACTCTTTTCTTCCTAGTGAGTATTTAGGTGGTTGTACAACACAATAAGCTAGGGGATGGCTAGAGGTTGATGGTTAATTTAATGAGATTAAGTTTCCATAAAATATTTTATTTCACTAAAATATAATTATTGAAAGGCCTTAATATATATTATGCTTATTCACTACTATTTTAAATGCTCAAATTATACCTTTGTAAACAAATAATTAATTTATCATTAGTCACTCAGTTTATGTGATTAAGATGAATGGATAATTATAATATTCATGGTTGGAGTTGTATATATAAAGTGGACTTTAAAATGATGTGATAAAAAATAGAGACTGATTATTTTTGTTTTTAATGAAATTTGGATGCCTCTCATTTGCCCTTACTATTTTTGAAAGGTGATCAACATAGCATCATAAATAATTAAGTACAAATTTTATCCACCAATTAGTGGTTTATTTATGTTTAATTAATAAAATAAATTGTATGTTATGTAGTTATAAATGATGCAAAGGTAAGGGGAATAATTATCCAAATACTCATTATCTATTTCTAGTCTTGGAAATATCTCTTTGGCCTATCATGCTTGATTTGAACCCTCTAGCTTCAATCTAGTCTCACTAGCTTGATCATTATACTTATTATACTTTTGATGTAATCCCTATTTATCTTATTAATAGTATCAATTATTGATGTCATTACCTCCCTCATGAAATTCACATTCATTTTCTATTCCATTCAATTCATTCTCTTCAATAACTTCTTCCTATGTTTTCACTAGCTTGTATTAGGCAACTAATCCTTTGGTCTCAAGTGCCAATTCTTGACATAGAATTCAAGGAGTTAGTTTCATTGCACTAAAGGTATTAAATGACCACATTAAACTTGATCCATCCTATTACAATTCCTCAATTCCACTTCAATTATCATTTCACACCATATGGCTTCAAATCTCTATTCAAGGCTTGTAGCCTTTTTTCACAATTCTTCCTTTTTTTGAGTAATATAAAACATTTCCCAAAAATATAAAGAGATATCTAAGCACCCTCTATACCACTTAAACTTGTCATGATTTTTCATGACCCATATCCTTTTCTATCTTTCTCTTCCTATAGAAATAACTCCCATTTAGGCCTAATTCGCCCTCAAATCTCGGCATAGTCATAAAATTCATACCGTATAATAAATTTTCAAACCAAAACCAATTTATTCATTCTTGGAATATAAAATAAGGTAGGATCATAGGTTTTAGAATTTTCCTATGGTTAAAACTTCCTAAAACTCCAAAACCCTAGTTATATGGTTCTGTTAGCCTTCCATAGGTCGAATACACATTACATTACATAACTTGAGTTTCATAATGCTTAAAAAGACCAAAATAACACCAATAGTCATGTTTTCATCTTAGAAAATATTTAAAATAGGTAATAACCCTTGTTAAACCTTCCTTTGATTAAAATGTCTTCAAACACAAAATTATGTAGGTTTCATATGACTATATAAGGCTACAGTCAGGTATTTTGTATTCAAAAGACCCTCTACACTCCACTTGGGTTATTGATAGGGTTTCTAAGCCTTCATTAAGTATAAAAATTATCTACCATAATAACCATTTAATTTACTTTGGTTCATATCTCTTCCTTATTACCCTGACTTTGTAAATAAGGGTAGGACTATCTTGACTTTGTCAAAAGTGCAGAGTCGGTATCTAATCAATAAGTCTTAAGGTTATCTAAAATGTTTATATTGATTTAATCACACCTTTAAACCTATAAATTATTTTCTAATAAAAATACCCCTATTCATATCTTTAATTCCCACTCTTAGTCATTAACATTTGAACATAGAAATAGAGGACTATGTAATAGGCTTACTTGTGAATGTATTAGAAAAATTATATTCAAACATATAATAAACCCTCTAATCAAGCATAATATTTTGAATACACCATTTCCCCCAACATACCAACTTATATACTTTAATAAATAATAAACTTACTTTCACATCTTTGATCATGACAACAGTTTATAGGGCCTTATGGATTCAATGGGCAAATTTTATATGTTTCTCCATTTATATAGGTTATTTACACTATTTGAGGGTCTAAACAACACCACCATTTACAATAACACTTCTCTTGATAAAATTCATCTACTAACATAGAACACTTTATCCTAAATTTTCCTTCATGACTATATTTTAATTTCATCCTACAGACACACACATACACATAGGAACTATAAATAGTCTCAAAGGCTTAAACATGAAATTATAAAATTCAAGATAATCACATAACTATTTAAGGAGAGTAAAAATCACACAAAATCATGTTCCTTTATTCAATTGAATCAAACAAAATTATTTTGTAATCTAAAACCTAGATATATCATCTCCTATTAGGAGATTGCACACAAACTATAGTCATATAAAATGTGAAATTGGATGGCTTAGGAATATTATTACCTAACCTATAGGTCATCTTTCTTACTCACATAACCCTTATTATTTATTCTTTCATTGATTCTCAGTCATTCGTAGCTTTCCAAACTAATCTATTTGAGTCCTAGGCAAGCCTCTCAGATCCATATATATCCCCTAGGTCTCATATCCTTAGGATAATAATGCCCAACCTAGACAAGATAATTGAAACCCAAGGTGTCCTAATTTTGGTTCTATTATCCAATCTCAAAAATGCTCCTAATGGCTAGATTATTTTGGATCCTTATCCTTTTCCTTATCAGTCTAATGTGAATTCATTTAACCCATGATCACTAACTACCCTATAAAAGGCCATTCAAAGTCCATTTAGAAGGGTTAGCATCCATTTAGATAAAATAATAAATAATACAAGCAAGTACACTCAAGCACTCTTCCTATTCTTTCCATATAGCTTTTCAAGATCATTTCAAGCCTATTTAAGCACTCAAACTAGTCCCTAGTCATCCAAAGCACATCTAGTTTTGCATTTAGTTGCATAAATCACACATTTTTGCACCAAATACTTTAATGGGAGAACTAAATTATCTTGATCCCTCTTTGAAGTATTGGTATGTAGGTAATGTACCCACACATATGATGTGAAGTGCATCCAATGTATCCTTTACACATTAACCCCTTTTATTTTTAAGTTTCAATTCAAGTTCAAGCACTAGGAGCTCCTAAGTTTTTCAAATATTGAATTAGACACATAATGAGATCCATAAGATTTTAGGCCTCAAATTTTCATAGATAAGGTAACACAGATCTACTAGATAGAATGCAAAAATATTTCAATCTCAAGACAATAGCACCAAAAGAGGACTATAGCACAAGACAGTAGGGTGTCCACTTTAGACACTCTTCTCTAACTAAGAAACAAAGTTCAATAACTTATTCTAGTCTATTTTTCAATCCTAGTCCTCTAGTATTAGACTCTGTCTCAGTCTAGATCAATTAGAATAAGATAAGTTCTAATTTCTTTTACATAATAATATATTTAGAAAATAGACAAAATACTATCTATTTACAAAAATTAGTATGTTAATTAAAGCATATTATTTTTTGATTTACATTGCTGAGACCCTTTATTTACTTAGGAATTAAACACTTAATTTCATAAAAAGAATAAAACATTTGGTGAACCTGACTTTGAATTTTTTCACAAAACTCATAAGAACCCTAGGGATAATTATTTATTATTTTTTTCCATATTTTCCTAATTTTTATTAAATTTAAAAATCATAACTCTATCAATTAATTTCAAAAATATCACATATTTTTCTCAAACCCTAGTTTACACATACTATGTCCTTTTTTGCATCCAAACATATTCAAAACACTAGGAAAAATGTACTGCTAATTTTAGAAATATTTTTAGATTTTTCCTAATTTTTTCAAGATTAAATATAGAAATTTTCTCTAAAATTTTCAAATTACTTCACTAATTTTAAAAAAAACTCATTCAAAACCAAGTTGCATCAAATACATTCTCAATTATTTTTTAGTACTTTTCACATCATTTTCTAAAAATTTAGATACATATCAAACTTAGAAGATTAATTAAAAAGTCAAACATTCATAGTATTTTGCACAAAAATTTATGAAAAATCATTGGTTGCATATACTAATAGCTACTTACTTTTTTAGGTATCACCTTAGATGTTTGGCAGCTCAGTATCCTTTTTGCATAAATTCTAAATAATTTTTTTTTTTTAGATTTAGATTTTCTTATATTCAATACTTTCCCTTTCTAGCACATTCCCTATTACAACATATTGCAAAACATTTCAAATCATTTCAAATTGTTTTCCTACCTTATCAATGGCTCAATATATTGGTTTTGATGAGACTGATAAAAGAGAACTTCAGGAACTCTTAATCAGACACCCAAATATGAAAATGTCATGCTTAGAATTCTACAAGAATAATAATAAAAAGTAACCAATGGGAAATATTATCAAACCATGTAGTAGATAGTAATTAATGAAACTACGGGGCTAATTATGTCTCAACCACACCCTATAGCAACCCAACCTTCTTCTATGCCACTAGTTGTAGCTAGTACATCCGTATCTCCTAATGCGGCATCCCTTGTGCAAGAGATCCGATCTCTTCAATCCAAAGTGCATCATCTTGAGCAAGGTACCACTAGACCTACATAGGGTTTGGATTCTTTTGCTCTTCTGCATGCACCATTAGCACTTCGTATTTTTTCTACACCCTTACCACAAGGTTTTATTAAACCCAAGTTTATGATTTATAATGGTAAGGGTGATCTAGAGACACATTTGAGACCTTTTCACATAACATGTTTGGATTATGTACGCAATGAATGGATACTTACCAGTCTATTTCCATGGAGCCTAAAGGATTATGCTTTACAATGTTTTTATAGTCTATCGAATCAGTCATTCATAACCTTCAATCCTTTAGCATACATGTTCCTAGTACATTTTAGTATCAAAATTGATGACAAGTTTTCATAAGCACATATTACATAGTAGAAACAAAGGTCAAATGATCCCTTCATAGATTATGTTCTAAGATACAAGACTATTCTGGCTAAACTAAGTAGCCCTATGGTTGATAAAGAGCTATAAGACATATTCAAATAAATTCTTCTACTAGCATTATATGAATCAATTATGTTTAAAAGATTATCTTCCTTCACCAAAGTGTGTCATACACTTAAGGGAAGAGAAGTTAAACTAATTTCAATGGGCAAACTCAAGTATTCAAGACATAACCAATAAGAGTAATAATAAAGTCCAATACAAGATCAAAATTAGTGACAACAAGAATCAGAATCAACTAATAGTCAATGTGGCTTCAGAGCCCCCTCAGCATGAGGTTTTATCAACATCTCCTCGATGTGCATTTATCAATCTACCAGTTTCTCCATCCAAGGTTTTAGAATAGTTATTAGAATTTAACATTATCACTCTCCCACCTATCTAGGAAGTAGATCCAACAATGCCTCTTCCATAGGGATATGATCAGCATGCATTTTATGATTTTCATAGGACACTAGGCCACACAACAAATAGATGCATTAATTTGTGAAATAAGATAAATGACTTGATAGATGATAATCTACTTGATCTAGGTTCTTTGATTGAGCCTCGAAAGATAAAGCCAACACAAGATAAAGCTTTAAAAATATTCTTATATCCATTTACATAACATTCAAAACAATAGAAAGAGGACACATCAGGTGTTAATCATACATACCATACACATCCTCCACCAACTACATACCAGGAACCTTAAGTTGAAGCACATCATTTGAAAGGTATGATAGGTGTGTATGAGTCTAGAGTTCTAGCTAGGCCTTTGATATCTTTTTTAGATCAAGATATTGTAGAGAATAATATAGGTTAAGATTCAATTTTTATCAAAAAACATATTCATAGTCAACCTATGCATAGTGTACTCATTAACAATGGTTCTAGTCTTAACATGTGCACCTTCATACTAGTTTAGCATTTGGGTTATTTAGAGTAAGATATTACTCTAACAAACATAGTTTTTAGTGGTTTAAATGGGTAAATTTCATTAGGTGAGATAGTAATTCCACTATATGTTGGTCCTACATATGTGGAAACACCATTCAATATAGTTCCCAGTGTAGGGGTTTTTGACATATTATTTGGTCGACTATGGATTCAAAAACTTAGGGCAGTACCTTCTATAGTTTATAAATGCATGAAATTCATTCATGCTAATCAAGTTATCATAGTCAATGGAGTTCTTTATGAGTCACCACTCCCCACTTCAGATCTGTCTACCAACTTACAATCACCAACTCTAGTTCTTTCACCAATTTTAGTTTTTCCTCTAGTTTTAGTATAACTTCCACTGCAGAGCCATCTATAGTTGTGACATTCATAGACAATATAAAGGGTTCTTATACCCCTATAGTTTAAAGATAATATAAAAATTCAACTGATAGTATTCACACCTAGAGTAGTTACATTGAGGTCTCATATAGCTATATAGAGAGAACCTATTTAAAGAGATCCTTCTACTTCTAGATGGGTCCCTAAGAATCCTATAGTTTCATCCACTCCTTAGAGTTATAGGGGGACCCCACATTCAACTTCCAATTTAGATATTTTAGATCAATTACAACATACATATCTTTTATCTTCATAATATTAGACATACACTTATACCTCATGATCATGCATAATTTAGTTGTTCAATATAGGAAACCATGATAGGAAGTCTCATCTGAGACTAACCAATTAGTATCAATTCTTCCTAGTATTTCATGTATATAGCTTATATAAAAATAGAAAAACATTCAAAACATATCAAAAATACTAAAAACATTTTGATTGTATGTATTGCCCATGATTTACATTACTACGATCATGATAGGACTTGAATTTTCTATTTCATGCTATTCTATGTCAATTTTCTACATTACCATACTTTACTTGATCTTCTCTAAGTGTGGGTAGTGACATCCAGCTACTTGATTGCTTCATTCTACCCACTGAGGTGATATTCCTACTTCTACATTTAAGACACACATCAATATACATACCCATTGGGGGCATCTTCTACATGACTACACCATCCAAGTTATGGCATTCCTATTATAAACACTCTGCATTATGATAATGATGTACATTACTTTATAGCTTACACAAAATACTATATCAACATTGCACTAGTATCTAGAACTTATGTATCTCCTAACATATAACTAGTCTTATGCTACACATATTTTACATACTCTCACATTGTCTTTGATTAGTTAGATGTGATGGGATATTTCTATTTATTGCATGCTTTCTTTGCTTGCTTAGCATAGCTTGTGTGATTGCATTTTCAATTCCATCTTGTCTCCTACTTTTGCCTTACAACATTTACCAATGTACTTTGCTTCTATTCATGTGTGTGCCTTAGGAAATTTTCCAATATCCTTTGTTTGTAATTTTCTATGTGTATGTGGCCCATGTGCCAACTTTGCTTGTTCACTTGTATGTGTATGTGGCATTTGAACATTGCTTCCATGATTATCTTCTAGTTTGAGTGACATGTGCCCATGTACCTTATTTGTAGGACCCATTGACCATCCTTGTACATTTATTAATTATTTATTGTTACTTGATTTATTTTTTTCTTCTCATTTTGTACAGTGCCAAAATCCATATCATGCATTTACCTTGCTTTCTTAGATGCCATAATGGACATCATGCTCCATCCCTCCAACTAACAACTAACAACTAATATCTAACATTTCTTGTTTAAGTACCTTACACATGATTTAACATTTTTATATCTATCTATACATACCCCTATTGATCTAATAATCTCAAAATAAAAACATTGATATATCTTGAAACATATTTTCAAATATCAAAAGCTATATCATATATCTATTCAGCTTAACACACTTGCAGGACTCTTTTTTACTAAGGGAAGTCATTATAGGCTCATCATTCCTACCCTTAGAAGAGGGGGAATCAAATATGAGTTTTATCATAGAGATAAAACCTATCAAAAGTAAAAATAGTAGCATTTAGAACACTTAGTACAAAATCCAGTTGTCAAACCGGTCAAATCAGAGTAGAAAAATAATGACCATTTCATATTAGCAATCATTTTTCACACCAGACAACATCACCAAAAATGGATAGAAATGACAAACATAGGGGTGTCTATATGTGCTCTTATATAGGTATAAAAACACTCAGGGTTTATAAAAATAGGGAAAAAATTTAGTATAAGGATAGTTTTTGCACTTCTGGATCAGTCAAATTCAATAGTTTTAGCATTATTTTCTTAGATATAGGGGGTTGTCATGCATGATATGATGGTTATAACTTAAAGTTAAAATTATTTATTTGTCTTATCTTCTAGATTACAATCCATGTTCTAGACATCAGTGATTGGGGGAAATATGCATGACACATTAATCTTCTTTTATTTCTATGTTTTAGTTTATTCCAAGCATTCTCAATAGTTGTGTGTCTTACTATATTTTTAAGTGGTTGGCATCACATTCAAGTTAAAATTTCATACAATTTTATCTTATGGAGTACTTGAGTTCACAATTTACATTTCATATAACCCTAATAAATGAATTTTAGAGTGGCTTTCATACAAGCCTAATCTCCATCTTTTGAAATATCCCATATGACATCCATTATATACTATTAACAATTCATAGCTTCACTTAATGGGGAAATAATGGAGCCAAAGCGCCAACCTTTTATATTCTTGAGACACATATTCAAAGGGATTGGACACACAATCCATACATCGATTAACACACACATGATTCATTAAATTCATTTAGTTGGTGATGATGGAGCTAAAGGGAAATATTTTGAATTTTTGAGCCAGATTCCAAGGAATTAAGCACTCAAATCAGTTTAGGATATTTCTCTTGATTCAACATATACTTAGCACAATCTAGTATCACAACATGTTTTCTATTGATTTACATACCTGATGAGGTGTATTCATTCCTTTTATTTCCTCTTACTCAGATTTATATGTTCTTATATTAGATATAATTTATATATTAATAAATTATCTACTTTATGTCTTCATTTATAGATTAACACTTCACAGTGTGCTCTTTCTATGCACATCCAACATCACACAACTTCATAAGCTTCTCCCTTATACATAAGTTTAGGTATGCTTTCTATTTTTATTTTATCCTAGTATTTATCTTTCATGCATCACTAGAATATAAAGGGGGAAATTTAGTCATATAAAATTTGAAATTGGATGACTTAGGCATAGTTAATAACACCCAAACTATAGGTCCTCTTTCTTTCTCACACAACCCTTCTTGGTTAGTCGTTCACTGATTCCTTGTCATCCATAACTTTCAAGACTAAGTTGTTTGAGACCTAGTCATCTTTCTTAGACCCAGATATATCCCCCCAAGTCTCATCCCCTTAGGAAAATATCACCCAATTTGGATAGGAGCACTAAAACACAAGGTGTCTTGATTTTGGTGTTATTATCCATGTTCAAAATTACTCATAACGATCAGATTATTTTGGATCCTTATCAACCTAAAATGAATTTGTTTAACCCATGATCATTAATTACCCTACAAAATGCCATTAAAAGTCCATTTAAAAGGGTTTTCACCCATTTAGAGAAAATAATAAAGAATACAAGCAAGTACACTCAAGCATTCTTCCCTTTTCTACATATAGCATTCTAAGATCATTTCAAGTCTATTCAAGCACTCATACCACTCCCTAGTCATCCAAAGTACATATAGTTTCACATCTAGTTGTATACATCACACATTATTACACCAAACACTTTAGTGGGAGAATTACATTAGATTTATCTATCTTGAGAGTATTAGTATATAGGCAGTATGCCCACACATGGGGTGTGAAGTGTGTCTAGCATATCCTTTACACACTAACCCATTCTCTTCTTTCCCTAAGTTTTAATTCAATTTTAAGCATTAGGATATCCTAAGGGCTTCAAAGATTGAATTAGACACATAGTGATCTCTACAAGCTTCTAAGCCTCAAAATTTTATAGATAGGATAACACAGACCTATCTAACAAAACCCAAAAAGTTTTCCCCCTCAAGACAACAATGTCAGAATAGGACTATAACAACAAAGAATAAGGTGTCTAGTTTCAATGCTCCTATCCAAATTAAAAACAAAGTTTAAGAACCTTCTATAGTATGTTTTCTAATATTGGTCCTCTAGTATCAAACTCTATCTCAATCTATATTATTCGAAATAAGATAAGTTTTAATTTCTTTCACATACTGCTATATTTAGAAAAAAGACAAAATATTATCTATTTACACAAATTAGTAGGTTAATTAAATCATCTTATTTACTAATTTACATTTCTCAAACCCTTTATTTACGTAGGAATTATACACTTAATTTCCAAAAAAGAATAAAACACCAACTCATTTTTAGACATTTTTTTCTTGGAGAACTCTCTCTCTCTCTCTCTCTCTCTCTCTCTCTCTCTCTCTCTCTATGTTCTCTCCTCTCTCCATTATCCTCATGCCATCCAACCCACATTATTTATTTCTCACCAACTTGTATGTTGGTTTTTGAGTTTCTTATACTAACTTGTTTTTCATAACTAACTATAATGTACAACATGATTTACATGATGAATATTAACTTTGGATTGCTTCTATTATAATTACTTATAATGAAATATGTTTCAAACTTCCTTTCATGACTTATTGGACTCCTCCTAAACTAGCTTATTCACTTAAACACTTTAAACCATGCATATGACCCTCCTAGACTCTTGTCAAAATTTTAAATTTTGAAATTGCTAGTTTTAGAAGGAAAACTCCTAGAAGCCATAGAACACACCCTGATGACTCCAAAGAAACCAATGGATCTTAAAATGTCTCACACACACTTTGACACCCAAAATTGACTAACTTTGACTAGTTATTGATAATAGATTAAAAAAACTATTTCTAGCTTGATGTTTGCTATGATACCAAATGATGTAGAGGTAAGGGGGAGAAGTCTCCAAATACTCAATAACTAATTTTGGTCTTGGAAATATCTCTTTGGCCTATCATGTTTGATTTAAACCCTATAACTTCAATATAGTTTCATTATCTTGATCATTGTACTTATTAGACTCTTACTATAATCCCTATTTATTTTACTAATAGTATCACTTATTGATGTCATTTCCTCTCTCATGATAGTCACATTCACTGTCTACTCCATTTAATTTACTCTCTTCAATAACTTTTTCATGTGTTTTCACTAGCTTGCATTAGGTAACCAATCCTTTGGTCTCAAGTGTCAATTCTTGGCATATACATCAAGAAGTTAGTTTCATTACATTAATTATCTTATATGACCACATTATATTTGGTCCATCCTCTTACAAGTCCTCAAATCCACTTAAATACTCATTTCACACCATGTGGCTTCAAAGCTCTCTTCAAGGCTTGTACCTTATTTTTGACAATTCTTCCTTATTTGAGTAATCTACAACCTTTATTGAAGATATAAATACATATTTGAGCACATTATATGTCCCTTAAACTCTTCATAAATTTTCATGACCCATCTCTTTTTCTTGTTATCTCTTCCTTTAGAAATCTCTCCCATTTAGGCCTAATTAACACTCATATCTTGATACAATCATAAAATCCATATTGTATGATCTATTTTCAATCCAAAACCAATTTATTCATTATTATCATATAAAATAAAGTAGGATCACAAGTTTGTATAATTTTCTTAGGGTTAGAACTTCCCAAAACTCGAAAACCCTAATGTTAGGGTTTATCTAGCCCTACACAGGCTAAGGACACATTAAATTACATAACTTGAGTTCATAAATGCTTCAAAAGACCAAATTACCACCAATAGTTTTGTTTTAATCTTACACAACCTTTCCAATAGATAATAAATTTTGGTAAAACTTTCTTTGCTTAAAATTTCTTCAAGCATAAAATTCTATAGGTTTCATATGATTGTGTAGGGTTACAATCAGCCTATTTGTCTTCAAAAGACACTCTACACTCGAATTGGGGTATTGATAGGGTTTATAAACATTATTAAACTCTAAAAAATTTCTACCAAAATAACCATTCACTTTACTTTTGTTCATATCTCTTCCTTAGTAGCCTAACTGTGTAAATAGAGGTAGGACTATATTGATTGTGTCAAAAGCATAGGGTTTGTGTCTAGTCAACAAGTATTAAGGTTGTCTCAAGGGTTTGTATTGATGTCATCACACCTTTAAACCTATCAATACTTGTCTAATATAATTACCACTATTCATATCTTTAATTCCCACTCTAACTCATTAATATTTGAACATATAAATTAAAAACTATGTAACGGGGTTGTTTGTGAACATGATACTACCTGAATCATGAATGTGTATTAAAAAAATTTGTATTTAAACATGTAATAAAGCCTATGATCAAGAATAATATTTTTAATACACCATTTTACCTATCATACCAACTTCTATACTTCAAGAAACAATAAAATTACTTCCACATCTTTGACTGTGATAACAATCGATAGGGCCTTATAGATTCAATGGGCTAATTTTTTGATTTTATCCATTTATATAGGTTATTTAAACCATATAAGGGTCTACACAACACCACCATGTAAAAGAATACTTTTCTTGAAAAACTTCATCTACAAAATTAGAACACTTCTTCCAAACTTTTTCTCCATGACTATATTCTCATTCCATCCTACAAACACACACATACACACATGAACTATACATAATATCAAAGGCTTAAAAATTATATTATATCATTTAATATAATCAAATAGCTATTCAGGCAGAGTAAAATTCCAAAAAAACCATATTCATTTATTCAATTAAATCAAAAAATATTACATTGTAATCTAAAACCAAGACATATCATCTCTTATGAGGAGATTATACACCAACTCTTTTTCAAACTCTTATTTTTTTCTCTTAGATATCTCTCTCTCTCTCTCTCTCTCTCTCATGAATCTTGACTTTAGATTGCTTCTATTTTAATGAATTTTAATGGAATATGATCCAAAATTCCTTTTATGACTTATTTGAATCCTCGTAAACAAAATTATTCACCTAAATACTTTAAACCATGCAAATGACCCTCTTAGACTCTTGTCAAACATTTGAATTTTCAAATTTCTAATTTTGGAGGGAAAACTCCTAGAAGTGACATAACACACACTAATGACTCCAAATGAACTCCAAATACACAAATAGATCTTAAAATTTCTCACACACACTTTGACAGCCAAAATTAACTAAATTTGACCATTTATTGACAATAGTTCAAAAAATTATTGTTTTTATCTTGATGCTCTTGCATCATACTCCCCAAGAGGGAGAAAAACTTGAGCCTCAAACTTTATTTATTACCTTCCATTTTTTTAGGGTCCTTCACGTTCACTTGATTGGTACTCTTCATTGCTTGCTCCTTGTTTTCCAAACTCTTGGATTTTTTTCTTGTGGCTTTATCTGGTCTTCTTGTCCATGTATATTCCATATCTATGATTTTTTACAAATATTTCACCTCTATATTTGATTCATATTCAATATATTATAATTCACCTTAAACCTCTTCATACTCATTTGCAACCAACTGGTGTTCATTATTCTTCCTCATTCTAGTTTCATGGCTTGCTTCTTCATGAATTTCACTTGATTCTTGCCTCTTGAGGGACTTTTGCTCCTTATTCACATTGTCATATTCCACCTTGGGTTATAATTGATCCTTTGGAATGTCAACCTCTGTAATTTTATTTTATATACTCTCCTTTTTTTGCCTCTTCTTCAAACTTCACATTTTGATGTCTTTTCCTATAATCTTGGTCACTATACAAGAGCAACTTCTTGTTCCTTTCATCCTCATCATAGTAAAACATGATTTGAAAAATATTTGAATATCCATACCCATGATTAGAAAATGTAAATTTATATTTAGCTTGACCCATTGAGTAACTCACCTTATTTTCTTTCTCACACTCCCTTTGCTTGATTACTTGTGGCCTTGTTTTCATAAATTCTTGTGCTTTCCTTTGCTACTCATCTTTTGAGTTTTATTGGATTTCATCCTTGACCTTAAACATGTATAATTCACCTCCTTATATCCCATTATATTAACTAAATATCTCTTCCAACATCTCCAACTCTTCTTGCAACTTTAGTCCATCTATTGCTTCATAATCCTCATCAAATCATAGTCCTCTTTGTTCTTCGTTTCCTTGGGTGACTTATTATTAGTATTGTCTTTGGACTCACTCATTTTTTAGAGTCATATCAACCTCCTCATACTACATACCATGCTTCTCAATCACTCTTTGAGGTGTTTCATCCTCATTTTTCCTTGCTACACACTCATTCGTCAAGGAAATGGTTTCCATATACAAGATATCTTCATCATTGGAATCAAATTCACACACATCATCATTTACATCATTTGAAATAAAAATTGAAAACACTTATCTTCTTTTATGAATTCATCTTCTTAATGTACCTTCATCTCATTGGCTTGGTTTACTTGCACTATGTCTTTTGTTTTCTTAGGCTTGCTAACTTCTTTAATCTTCATGCTTACTTGGAATTTACTTGCAATACAATCATCTTGTGTTTCTTTCATGATTCTTGAAACTCATGTGCTACCTTTTACCTTCTTTGGTTAGCACTTTATTTTCATTTTATGTATTTTATGATTTTTGTTTTGGTTATCTACCATGCCAACTTGGTGTTCTTTACCAATTGATCTTTGTTTCTACATTTGTTCTTGTTTTTCACATATGCTCTTGCCTTGTTTCACCTATGATATTGCCTTCACAATACCTACTTATTCAATACACTTGTGCCATACATATCCATTCCATTTTTATCTTATTAAGGGCTACACTTTGTCATTCTTTCTCTCAACTTGCATATTAGCCTTTTCTTCTTCATATATGCAATCAAAATCAATGTTCAAACAATCATTTACCTTCAAAGGTAACTGCTACAAGGTTATGTCTTCTTTCATATTTTCATGGGTGACCTCTATGTCTTATTGATGCACCATTTATTTGGTTTTATCTTCTATACGTAGCAATGCATCATAATATTCTTCGTTCTCTTCATTTTAAACATGTTTAATGTCTTTAATCTTCATCACTTTATCTTCTTCAATAGGTTCTTTATTTTTATCATTCTCTTTCCACTTGATAGGTGATGTACTTGGTCCATATTTCACCAAATTATAGGACTCATGCTTGGCCTTAACCACACTTGTCTTCATACTTGCATACACAAACTTTAAAATAATGTTTGTGTATAAAATGAGAGACCACATAGTCTCTTTGAATGTCTTTGGCATAGACACTCTCCATCTTTTCTTGTCTTCATTCTAATGTGATCTTCTTGGCACTTTTATCTCCTTCTTGTTCACCTCAATTATAAACCTCTTATCTATATCTTTATCTTTTTTCTCACTTGGCAACATCTCTCTTCCATGCCTTTTTGGGTTGATATCTCTTTATTCTTCTCACTCTTTATGACACTCATCTTGTGCCTTCTTCCTCTCACAAGTGGATCTAATGGCCATTTTACCTTTCTTCTCACATTATATCCATTCCATTGGCTTTATTTTTCTCTCATGAGCTTCATCATGATATCTATCCTCTCTATACCTTTATTTAATTCTCTTCTTATATCTTCCACTTCTCTCTCTATATCCATCTTGTCTTATTTCCTTATTTTCTAGGCTTATTAGACCTTCTTCTTAGCAAGTTTATCAGCCTCACCTATTTTACCTCTATTGGACCTTTCTTCTTCTTTGGGTCCTTTATCTATGATCTCTTCTTATCCACCTTCACTCTCTTTTGGAGTGTTCTTTCTTCCCTCTTCTTTCTTAGAGCTCCAATGTTCTCTTTCTCTCTACCTTTTCTAGTCTTCTCTTGACTATCTTATAGTCCTTTATCATAGGAATTTGACACTATATATATTTTATTTATCAACCTTACATTCCTATATTTAACCTTAATATATCAGACCTACAACTTTATTCTCCCATAATACCCTGCAAGGTTATCTCTCATGCATATCTCATAGCATTATGCATTCATTTCAAATGAACAAGATTTAATAACTCAAAATACATGAAACCAAATACTCACCTTGATCTGATATAAAATTATGAATAGGTAAGGTGATATGTATCCAAATACTCATTATCTGGCTTTGGTCTTGGAAACATCTCCTTGGCCTATTATGCTTGATTTGAACCCTTTAGCTTTAATCTAGTTTCACTAGCTTAATCACTGTGCCTATTATACTCTTGATATAGTCCCTATTTATTGTACTTATAATATGAATTATTTATTTCATTACCTCCCTCATGATATTAACATTAATTTTATACTCCATTCAATTCATTCTCTTCAATAACTTTTTCTTATGCTTTCACTAGCTTGTATTAGGCAACTAATCCTTTGGTCTAAAGTGCCAATTCTTAACATAGAATTAAAGAAGTCAATTTAATTTCATTAATGGTATTATATGATGAAATTACACTTGATACATCCTCTTAAAATTCATCAAATCCACTTCAAGACTCATTTCACACAATATGGCTTCAAAGCTCTCTTCAACGCTTGTAGCATTTTTTTTTTACAATTCTTCCTTGTTTGAGTAATCTAAAACGTTTCTTGAAGATATAAAGGTATATATAATCACCATATATCTCCCTTAAACTAATCATAAAGTTTCATGACCCATACCCATTTCTAGTTATCTCTTCCTTTAGAAATCATTCCCATTTAGGCCTAATTAGCCCTCAAATCTTGACACATTCATAAAATCCATATTGTATGGTCTATTTTCAATAAAGAACAAATTTATTCATTATTGAAATATAAAATAAAGTAGGATCATAAGTTTTTAAAATTTTACTATAGTTAAAACTTCCCAAAACTCTAAAATCCTAGTTTTAGGGTTTCTCTAGCCCTGCACAGGCCAATGACACATTAAATTACATAACTTGAGTTATATAATGATTCAAAAGAAAAAATTAACACAAATAGTTATATATTAATATTAAAAAACCTTTATAATATATAATAACCCTTGCTAAAACTTCATTTGCTTACAATGTCTTGAAACACAAAATTATGTAGGTTTCATATGACTGTGTAAGGCTATAGTCAGCCTATTTGTATTCAAAATACCCTCTACACTACACTTGGGTTATTAATAGTGTTTATAAACCTTCCTAAAATATCAAAATTTCATACCAAAATAACCATTCACTTTCCTTTGGTTCATATCTATTCTTTAATACCCTAACTATGTACATAGGGGTAGGATTGTCTTGACTATGTGAAAAGTGTAAGGTTTGTATCTATGAAAAAAGTCTTAAGGTTATTTCAAGGGTTTGTATTGATTTAATAACACATTTAAAACTATTAATTATTGTATAATACAAATAACACTATTCATATCTTTAATTCTCACTCTCACTCATTGACATTTGAACATATAAATAGAGGATTGTGTAACAAGGTTGTTTGTGAACATAATACTACCTGAATCATAAATGTGTATTAGAAAAATTGTATTTAAACATATAATAGACCATAATAAAGAATAATATTTTTAATATGCCATTATTCCCAACATACCAACTTACATACTTCAAGAAACAATAAACTTACTTCCACATCTTTGACTGTGACAATGGTCTACAACGCCTTATGGATTCAATGGGCTAATTTTCTAAGTTTATCTGTTTATATAGGTTATTTACACCATATTATGTTATTCACAACACCACCATGTGTAATAAAACTTATCTTGATAAAATTCATCTACCAACATAGAATATATTTTGCCAACTTTTCCTCGATGAATATGTTCTCATTCCATTCTATAGACACACACATCCACATAAGAACTATACATAATCTCAAAGGATTAAGCATGAAATTATATAAATAAATATAATCACATAAATATAAAATGAGAGTAAGAATACCAAGAAATTATGTTCCTTTTTTCAATTGAATCAAACAAGATTATATTTTAATCCATAACCTGGACATATCATCTCTTATGAGAAGATTGTACACCAACTCATTTTTAAACTCTTCATTTTTTCTCTTGGAAAACTATATTTATGTATATTATCATATCTCCATATTACTATTATGCCATCCAACCCTAAATATTTATTTCTCATCAACTTCTATGTTGGTTTTTGAGTTGGTTACACCAACTTGTTTTTTATAACTAACTATAATGTACAAAGTGATTTACATGATGAATCTTGCTTTTGGATTGCTTCTATTCTAATTAATTATAACAAAATTTGCTCAAAAATTACTTTCATTACTTATTTGACTCATCCTAAATCAAATTATTCACCTAAAAACTTTAAACCATGCATATGACCCTCCTAGACTCTTATCAAACTTTTGAATTTTCAAATTCCTAGTTTTGGAGGGAAAACTCCTAGAAGCCATATAACACACCCTGATGACTCAAAATGAACTCCAAATATAAAAATTGACCTTAAAATGTATAAAACACAATTTAAAACCTAAAATTGACTAACTTTTACCATTTATTGACAATAGTTCAAAAAAATGTTCTTTTTAGCTTGATGTTGTTGCATCACTAAACCAAATGGGTTAATAATATAAAAGGTACTAGTAAAGGGAATGAAGAGGATGTTGAATCATCAAGAATTGAGAATGTATAACATGATTTGAGTAACATGTCTCAAATATGGTAAATTGACTTGAAAGTTTTGTCTAATTAGTGTGAGTCTTTTCTTGTTTTATAGCTCTTTAGTTGTTTTTAGTCATTTTTTAGTTTTGGTTAAGAAAACTTTAATGTTTCTATTTTGCACTTAGGCTAATCTTCTTGTTTATTTTAAAGGGTTGCGTCCCATATTAAACACTTAGATTTACTAATAACATAAATGTTTTTTTGCGATACAAACTTTCTCATATCACGGGAGTAGAATAATAGGCATAAGACAATTCCTTAATATGCACCTTAATCCATTAAATTAGGCACAATTTAGTTTTTTTTGGCTGCCTAACAATAATTTTTTTTTAATGGATTGAGGGAAATACATGATATTTTTAATTTGATTTACATATTACCTTAATTATCCTATTGGACAATTTGACACATGTTCTAAGTAAAATGACTCTCAAATTGTAAATCATATCAATTACAATTTTTTGTGTAATTTTGGTAAACTATCCTCTTACATTGTGTGTGCTTACACATTTTACCTACCTATTTTCAAGGGAAAACAAATTATAAAGTTTCTATGACTTTTGAGAATTCCTCTATATTCTATTTATTATAGTTATGATAATCCATGACAAGGTGCATCATTCAAAATTATTAATCATATGATTTGCCTTTGTGTAAATAAAACTTTTTTGTTTGTAGGTATATATCCCTAGAAACTATAAATGATGTATTAAAATAATGTAATTACTTGTAACACCCCTTGATATATTTAAGATAGACCATTTTTTAAGAGTTTATTTTCCATTTTGGCTCCTCTTATTAGTTCTAAGTCTACATCTTCTTGTAACTTTCAATAAATATTGGGAGACTAGCATGGAAATTGGGGTTCAAAAGCATGGTCATTCCATTTTGATATGTGTTTGGATATTAATGATATGTTTTTTCATTGATGTCTGAGAGGCATTAGAAATGACAAATTGGTTTGCGATGTTAGTAAAATGAAGCATGGTGGCATAGTGTGCTTGGTACAATGTGATACTTGTAAGGATGTGCATAGGTGTCCTAGGTGGATGTTCTATGGATAAATAGATCCTGGTATGATGAATTTTTACCTATTCCTAATGTGTTTTATGCTCAAGGGTTACCTTCATATGGCCTTCATGTGGTATGTAGGTTAGTTTATGTCTTGTAGGCTTGATCATGCATGATTGCCTATAAGGTTTTGAGAACTATGAATTGTGTGACATGATGAGGAGATTAGTATGATTTTAATATGAATTTTATACATGTGTAAGGTGATAAGAGGTTAGGTGTATGGTTTTCAAGAGATGGCTAGTGGTCTGTAAGTTAGTTTGGCCATTGGCCTAGTTGGCCTAGGTGGGCTTGTGAGGCCTTATGAAGGGTCAAAGGGTGTTTTTAGGTTGGTGAAGCTTTTTTTTGGTTTATATATGGTCAATAATTTTTTTTTCAAGCATATTGATGGGGTATAAGGTTAGAGTTTGAGCTACAAATTCATAAAGTTTGTTTAAAAGCTTTAAGAGGTGATAGAAATTTGTCTAGTGAGGTCAAGAAGGAATTTCTTATGTTTGTTAGCATGTGTAGGGTTTTCATGGGAATTTAATCCTTTTGAAGATGTTTTAGAGGTTCCTTAATAATATGCTCCAATAATTATTTCATATATTAAGGTTATATCCTTTATGAATGATCATTAAGAAACTAAGCATGTTTTTGTGTGTAAAAGCCCTAGTCCTAGACCAAATAGAGATCTTGATGGTTTGGGATTAGAATGGATTGGGTGATAAAATATGATGATTATAGGTTTAAAATTACTCCTTTAGGTTTTATATAAAGTATTTTTTGTCTCTTGATAGTGTGTGGGTCCCACAAAAAATGGGTTGTTAATAGTATTCTTATTTTTTAGGAAGATTTCTATGAATGAACATATGATCTAATGGTTGATTATTGAATCTAAAGACTTGTCCCAAATAGCCATGAAAAATTTTAGGGATATTTATATTTCTTGTAAAATCTATATAAGGTTAATATTGACTAGTCAATATGAAGGAAATGGTGTCTTAAGTGAGAAAGAGTGACCAGAGTAAAAAGAGGAATTAGAAGGCCTAATCAGTAATTAGGAATAGGTCTAAGGAATTGGAAGGCCTAATTAGTAAATAGGAATAGGTTTGAGATATCAAAGGTGACGTAGGGTATTTATTAACTTTTTTCCATGAGATTATTATTGTTCCTAGTAAATTGGAGTTGATTGAATGGTTGACTCATAGTTGACCATCATGGTTTTGCTACTAAAAGGAACTTGTTTTAAATGATTGAGTTTGTTTTTAGCGTAGATGGTTAGATAAAATGTTCTTGATGATTGGATATTATTGATGATATCTTAAATATATTCTTTAGTGATTTTTAATATTTGAATAATCTTTATTTAGTCAAATATATTCACACAAGTGGGGTTATGATTCATTTGTGAGGTGTTTATGAGATGAGTTCATGGTATGGTATAGAAATATTATGTAGAGAATCATGGCCAAACTTGAGAGATATGAATAATTATTTATAATATATTCTAAAGTGAAATAAATGACCATAATAGTGACTGGTATATATACAATATGATTTATGCCTTTTGGGTGTGTGAATGATGTTAGACAAGTAAGTGTATATTGATTTTTGAAGACCTTATGTGAAGGTTATTGGGGGTATTGATGACTAATGTTTGTATGAGATTGGGAAGAGAAATATTTCATTAGACTCAACATATTTTTTTGATTCTATTTATTATTTTTATCAAATTTATAAGGGCATATTTGAATATAAGTGAAAGATTTGAGAAGGAATTATTTTCTTGTGTTGAAGAGATAACTTGGTGATTGGTGACTTCTGTGGAGTTGTATACTTGGAGAAGGGTGTTCTTTTAGGGTTTATCTATTAGATTAAGAAGCAATTAGAGTTTAATAAGTGTTCATTTTATAGGTGTTGTGTTGGTGCTCAACATCTTAG
Organism: Torreya grandis; assembly: GCA_037957365.1. Lineage (NCBI taxonomy): Eukaryota > Viridiplantae > Streptophyta > Pinopsida > Cupressales > Taxaceae > Torreya > Torreya grandis. Next base: position 56,884 of record JARHVA010007187.1, read on the forward strand.
GTAAGTTGGTGCTTGTCATCTTTAGGGGTTGGTGTTCCTTTTGAAGTGGGTGCTTCAATAAAGTCTCTTGTTTTTAATCATCATATAGGATTTTAGTCTATTTTTTTGTGTACTTGAGAGTGGGTTTTCTCCCCCATAAAGTTTTCCCACATGAATATTTATGTTAAGTTTTCATACATGCTTTTTATTTGATTCATCTATCTTGCATATTGATATGATTGGTTAAGTATCTTGAAGAGTTGTGAATTGGATTGTAATATTTTTAAAACATTAATTCACCTCACCCTCTCAGTGGTGTGTACCTACATCAATTGGTATTAGAGTAGTTCCTTTTGAGGATTAATGTCTTGAAAGGTATTTCTAAGTTACACAATGATCCATAATGAAGAGTTAATGTTTTTTCAAGTTGCTTTACATTCAAAAGAAAATGGGGACAAGAAATGCTACATAGATAGTGGTTGTTCTAGTCATATAATAGGAGATAAGAGTAAATTCATCACTCTTAAGAAATAAAACTTTGGTGTTGTTAAGTTTGGTGACAATAACTCTATTACTATAAGAGGTAAGGGAAATTTGAGTTTAGACAATGGAATTTCAAAGACTAAAAATGTTTTATATATTGAAGGGTTAAAGAACAATATTCTCAGTGTTGGATAGATGTGTAAACAAACTAATGTTTTGATCTTATATGATTATGTTTGTGAAATTAGAAAAGGAAAATATGGCATACTCTTTGCCAAGATTCATAGGTCAGAAAATAATATGTATGTATATCATGAATCCAAAAGAGAAAAGTGTTTGATGAGTCAATTAGAAGAAAGATGGCTATGGCATAAAAGACTTGGTCACATAAAATTCAAGAATATTATAATAATTAGTTTAGATGGGCTTGTAATACATATGCCCAAGATTTCTAAAGCTCATAAATCTTTGTGTAAGTCTTGTCTCCATGGTAAACAAGTAAAGAGAAGATACAAGACAAAGGATTTTTGTACTACTAAAACATTGGAGTTAATTCACACTAACTTATGTGGTCCTATGAAGACTCAAAGTTTACAATGTAATTACTATTTCATTTTGCTAATTGATGACTTCATAAGAATGACTTGGATCTATTTCTTAAAAGAAAAGTTAGAAGCCTTTACCAAGTTTAAATCTTTCAAAACCATTGATGAGAATGAAAAAGGGTTAAAGATCAAGTGTATCAGATTAGATAGAGGTGGAGAATTCTAGTATAATGATTTTGATGAGTTTTATGATATTAATGGAATAAAAATACAATACTCAGCTATTAGAAATCCACAAAAAAATGGAGTAATTGAAATAAATAATAGAATAGTTCAAGAGATGTCTATAACTCTACATCAAGATGCCAAGTTATCTGATGGTGTTTGGGAAGAGGCTACAAGTAATTTAGTCCACATTCTTAACAGATGTCAAGTTAGAGTGAATAAGGATAGAAGAGCTTATGAACTATGGAAAAATAGAGCTAAAAATGTCAAATACTCTAGAGTGTTTGGAAGTAAGTGTTACATCAAAAGGGATGAAGAAAATATAGGCAAGTTTGATTCTAGTTCTGATGAAGGTATCTTTCTTGGGTATTCTTCTATTAGTTCTACTTATAGATGCTTCAACAAAAGACTTTATAAAATTGTTAAAAGTTCTAATGAGAGAGTTGATGAAAGTGGTCTTGCTAAAAAGCCTAGTTTGAAATCATGTGATCCAACTATTAGTCTTACTAAAAATAAAGACCAAGTTATCTGTTTCTATTCAAATTTTGTTTTCAATTTCAAAGGAGAGAATTAAAGAAACTTAAGAAGGAATGGTCAAGGCTTGATGTGTACCTGGATATAGTCTACGCACCGTAATCCAGACGCTGTGAGTACTCCTCTTTGGCTATGGAGGAATGACACCTGCAAAGAAAAGAAGCTTGGACAAAAGAAGGTGTTAAATGGATAGATGGTGGGTTGTCAAGCGAAAGCTTGATCCTAGAAGTATAAAAACTTCCTTAAGGGATATAAACCCACTAATAGAAGGGAATGTCTGATAAATAGCTAAATAATGAAGAACTAAAAGTGATGAAAGATGAAAATGCAAAAGGAGAAGCAAAGACTTACTTGAAAGAAGCTGTCAAATTGATCACAGTCACTAGCATCAGTAAGCCTAACGGTGTCAGTTGGTCAAGGTGATGACATCGGTTAATATGCCGATGTCGGTTGGGGTAGTGACCGGCATCGGTCGAGGCAAATAGCTTGGACGGGGTCTAGGCAGGTCTGTGGTCTGAGTCTGGTCAGGGTTTTGGTCTGTGGATAAGGCCAAGGAAGGGTCTGGGTTTGTTAACAGTTTTAAGACAAGGTTTTGAGCTTGGTTGAATGGTCTGGGGTTTGGGTCTGAGAGTTTGGTTGAATGGGCAGAGTGTATGGTCCGATAGAGGACAGAGGAAATAGGGAGGTGGATAAGTCGAGATTTAGGTCTGGGTTGGTTAACAGTCTGGTCTAGGGAGATATTGTTTGAAAGAAAATAACTGAAAAGAGAATAAAAACATAGACAGTATACTTACTTGTGCCTTGTAGAAGGTGTGCTACTAATGATTCCCATACTTGTTGATGTAGCCTGTGTGGAGAACCTGTTGCTGATGGAGAACCTGAAGCTGTTACTGCACCTGAGGGGGAGAGTGATAGGCTTGATTGAGAGATTTTGTAGATTGATAGATGGTCGAAGACTCAAGATTCAAGGATTTGTCAGTTGCTTCCAGAGATTTGCTGATTTCTGATTCGGGGCCTCCTCTAAGAGTCTAAAAAATTAGTTAAGTATAATCGACATCGGCGATTCCGTCGGCATCAGCCGACACTTGACCGACGTCAGCGGGGTTAGAACTGGCAAAACGAGCCACCAAGCCCATTTTTCATCAGCCAAGTGCACTATCTATTGGAGAATGTCGAGGATTGTGGTAAATACGCATGAGAGTTTGTTAGGCAGTTAAAGAGAGTAGGAATTGGACTTGGGTGAGTCATAGGATGGGAATTAGTCCAAGGTGAGGTGTCCTAGGTGAGGTGTCCTAGGTGAGGTGTCCTAGGTGAGGTGTCATGGGTGATGTGTCCAAGGAGGGGGGTTAATTCAAAATAAGTTTAATGTTTTAAATTAGTAATTGTTAGAAATGGGTTAGGAATGGACTAAGGGGGAAAGTGACCAAGGGTTAGATACTATTTAGGTGTCTACATTTGCCCCTTTTTGTCTTGTTGGTTGTTTTAAGCATACTGTAAGACAAAAATAGGAGTCGGTTGCCCCAGGTATGGGATAAGGTTGATTTCGTCAAGTGAACTACAAGACAAAAAATAGGCGAGGGTTGGTTGCCCTGATTATGGATGAGGTATCCCCCCTCAAAGCAGGAGTCAAGAGAAGGGAACCTAGAATCAGTTGCTGATTTGATAGAGAGTGGATGAAAAAGGGGGAAGATAGAGTGAGAACATTGCAAAAGTTGTGCTTGCGTGTACACCACTTTACAAGAATGGTCAGGTCAAATTATCACAGGTCAAGGGTCAAGGAGTGCCAAAACTAAAATAATCAGTCCCCAGCATTTAGTCATCTGCTGATTGGGTTATTCAATCTAAGCTGAAGCTCCAATGGTCATCATGTTCCAGGTATCCCAGGCTTAGGAAGTGCTCCAAAAAACACGAAAAAGTCACAAGTAGTGCGGATCAACTGGCTTGTGATCCTGTACTTGTGAAAGTCAAAAGTGTGCACACAATTTTGCTAACCAATTATGAGGTAGCATACATGCAAAAACAACCAAGGTAAAATTGCTTTGGAAGTAGTCATGATTTTAGGAGATGGGCATGATCTCCAATGTCTGGTGGTCGATGGATAGATGCAAAAGTAATCTAAGTATGCCCCAAGGGGCTAAAATGATGGGGTCTAAAGGACTGATGGATTAGGGACATGATTTTGGTCATTTTGAAGAGGGATGAAGCTTTAAGTCTGTCGACGTTGGTTATAAAACTGATGTCGGTGGCCAAAAGAGGTTGACGTCAGTAGAAATCGATCGATGTCGGCGGCCTAGGGCACGGTTATGCCGACATCAACAGTCTGCCAAATCTGACAAAATTGGATTGGCGGCCCACCAAAAGTCATTTGCTATTTGTCCAAGTGAAAAATTGAGCTCTGGAGTGTAGTGAGTGAAAGTGACTCCAAGTTGATCGGTGCAGTAGCGTGAGGTGGCAGATTGGCATTCATGGAGAGAAGGAGGTGATTGGACGCTGTAGGGAGGTATGTGAGCCAGGTGAAGTGTGTGGAGGCATTGGCATGGAAGAGATGGCAGAGGGGAGTAGAGGACCCATGGGAGGTCCACCACTAGTGGCACTTATTGTGCCACCATGCCGGTGATGTCGAGATGAGGTAGGAGGGTCTCTGAACCCTATTTTGATGCTTTTTGTTTTGAATTTAGTTTTTTGAATTTTTGTTGTTTTTAGGCAAAAATTAAGGGGGAGGGTAGCTAAGAAGGTGGATAAAGGGTCTAGGATAGCTTAGGAGTATTTTTGAGAGGGTTTTGGGGGTGTAAGAGGGTAAAATGGGGAAGCCCTAAAAATTAGGGCTCGCCCCATTCGGCCCTAGGGCCGAACTAGTCACCGACGTCGGTGATTCTGCCAGCGTCAGCCGACCATCAACCAGCATCGGTCACTAACCTACCGATGTCGATCACTAAGTGACCAATGTCATTTAGGTGAGTACCATCACTGGCATGCTAACCGATGTCGATGGCTGCCTAGTCAAAAAGGGTAGAAAAAAAGGTCAAGTTGAAAGGTTGAAGCTATGCCAAGGGCTTCTCAGGTGTCAGGGTAGGCATAAATGGTCAAAGTGGTTGGTAAAATAAGAAGATTAGGAACAAGTTTTAACATAAAATTGACTGTGGATGGATGTAGGTGAGGCAGACCCTGATGTTGTGGGATCGCCTCCCAACTTTGCTGATGCAGATGCGCGGAGGCGTGTCAGTCAAGGAGTGGGCACAGATGAGTGCAGTCAGGCTAGGTGGGTTGAGACACTACTACAGAGTAGTGAGAGATGAGAGCCTTATGGTGGCATTGATTGAGCGGTGGGACCATGCCACCAACACCTTCCACTTGCCCATGGGTGAGATGATGGTCACGGTCGAGGACGTGTACCAAATTTTGTGGCTACCTGTACACAGAGCTGATATCTATGCATGCTCGAGAGAGGCACATGACATTTACATGGTCACGCTATTTGGGGAGCACATCACGGAGATGAGCTACCATTCAGCTAGTTTTGCATATGAGCCTTTGTGTGCGGTGGATGAGGATGCACATCAATTGGCGATTTTGATGATGATCGGCATCACAGTCTATGCGTTATCAGATGTGGAGGGAGGCAGGTTCTCGATGGCCATGACTGGTGTTTTGATGGACATGTTAGAGTAGCAGATAGTGTTTGCCTGGGTGCTCATCTTTTTGGCCTAGGTATATAGAGAGTTATGGGGCATCAGTCGGTGGTGACGGTATAGTCTGTGTGTAGGCCACCTTCTGCACTACTAGTCATATGAGCACATAGCTGTTAATTGACCTCTCAGCCTCGCAGTGGTAATCCAGGCTGGCTTTAGGGTTGGGTTCAGGTGATGGCGTGAGGTGATGGCACAAACACGGGTGGATGGAGTGGTCAGGGATATTAACCACTATTGAGGGGTACTGGAGGCCCTGATTCTAGTAGATATTGTTTGGACACCATACTTGGTCTATCCAGCGTTTAGAGACTAGGGTGAGCAGATGGTCAGGACGCAGAGCAGGTGATGGGTCAGAGGCAGGCAAGCTAGTGAGCTCGAGAGGATCCCAGCTAAGAGAGTGCGATGCCAGTACGGGCTGCTACAAGATGTACCTCCTGCATTTTCACAGTACAGGCGGGATGACATAGAGGCGCCACTTCCACTGCCAGAGGAGACAGAGGAGCCTAATTTTGAGGAGTTGTCGGCAGGACCTAGGATAGCTGACCCAGGTTATACAGAGGCCTACACGGCATGGTAGGCAGGGCAGTACAGAGGCATATAAGTGGGTCCCCAACCAGATCTATAGGCTGTCATGAGGGAGCGGGATACAACCCATGAGGAAAGGGACACTACACGGCAAGAGAGAGACATGGCTCAGGCCCAGGTCTCAGTTTTGCAGGGATAACTAGCAAGAGTTACAGGGCAGCTGGCAGAGATGACAGGTTGGGTGGTAGTGTTGACAGGATAGGTCACACTATTACAGGGATAGCTGGCTGCAGCCCAGGCACAGGTAGTGGCAGGTCAAAGTTTTGGAGGGTAGGGCCCATGGTAGCAGCCATCTCAACAGCTAGCTTTTTCATAGGGGGTAGGACCATTGGTATCAGTGCACTTAGGTCAGCCACAGCCACAAGGGTCTGGACAGGGCACAACAGCAGGGTAGATGGGTCCACCATAGACTGTATCTATGGTTAGATATAATGATGTGCTGGATGAGATCGCGTATTATGAGAGGGCCATCAGGGGGTTCCCTCAGATACAGTGATACTCAGAGATGTGGGTAGAGCAGAGTCGATAGAGATCAATGTCACGAGCGATGGCTTCTGGGTCTCACAGACGGCACAGATCAGAGGGAGGAGAGGATACAGCTTCTTCTCGGCCACCACCTCCACCACCACAGTCATAGCCTTGAGGGCAGCCCTAGAGATGTATTTTGATGTATATACTGGCTTGTGAGCCGAAGATGAGAGATGTATGATGAGAGAGAGAGATAGACACAGATTGTGTCTTATTGTATAAAACCATTTGTGATATATATATATATATATGATGAGCATTTTTGATTTAGTGCCATGTGTAATAAGAAAATGTATGGATGTGTTTTGATGTTTAAGACATTTTGATGTGATGCATGTGTTGATATTTATGTGTTATGCTATGATGAAAATGAATGTGATGATGACAATGTTTATGAAATGGTTATATAATGATGTTGATTGATTGTGGATGATAGATTATATGATGATGACTTTAGATGAGATGATGATAGATGTGATATTTAATGTTTAACTTGTGGATTATATGATGTGAATGTTTAATGAGTTATGATGGATGAAATTTATGACTAATGACTTATGTTGTTATAATGAAAATGAGAGTATACTAATGATTATGTGAATATGTGATTGACCGTGCTGTGATTGACAGGTGACGAGAGAAGGAGATGGAAGAAAATGATGAAGAAAATGGTCGAGCTAACCCCAGAAGACCCCATGTCAACTGAGTGCTGCCTACATAGCCCCTATCGTTAGGGCCTCAGGCCAATGTAGTTCTCCCAAGAAGGGAGGAAAAAGATCGAAGTGGTTGATTATTGGTCATGATAAGGATATAGCATTTCCCATATGTCTGAGGGTACATGCTTGAAATGATAAGAATATGATGCTACAGCCTTTTCCAAATGGTGTATTTTGTAACATAGGTCGAGGTTTTTCATCCCTAGCAACTATCCATATTCATGATGGATGTTTGCTTAAAAATGAATTGAGGTCTATTTATGTTTCAGCAAGTATTGGTTTATGCTTAACATAAATTGTGTGGTTGATAGTTTCCATGTGTATTGGTGTCCATAGAAACTATGTGAAATGGACTAAGATGATGACATAATGTTCTGTTGTTGGTCTGAAAATGTTTTGGTTAAGTGTGACCAAAATGTGGAAGATAAGTGAAAGGCGCGATGCTCTTTCATTGACAAGGACCAAAAAGACAACATAGATAGGGGTTGTTCGAACCAAGAGCCCTATTTATGCATTGCATTATTGACAATAGTTATGTTAGAGCGGTAATCGAATCACTTTTGACATTAAAGTGAGCTTGAAGCCCCTTGAGTAGGTGATATGATAGGAGGAAAAGGGTAACCCATTTTAGAGTATGGAGAACTTTGCCCCTTTTTATAGGAGACCCTAAGACAGCTACAAGTCAAGTCCATGACTCATTTTTTTTCTTTTTTTTCTTTTTTTAAGAGAGCAGACTGATCAATACGAGAAGTCCACAAAAAGATGTCACTTGTTTGGTGGTCATTTGTGAAGCTGATTGATGCGGGAAGCTTCTAAGAAAGTGCTATTTGTAGCAAAATTTAGTCATAGCCATCCTTCGAGGGAGTGGTCTATATTTTGCTTTATGGATTTTGAATAGCTATCCTTCGAGGGAGCAGTCTATTAGTTACAGCAATGATAGTGCAACTGTCCTTCGAGGGAACAGTCTGTTTTTTGATTTGATTGATTTTGTGACCTTAGATATTTTGACATCTTGATTTAATTTTGACAGAATATTTAGTCATGGACAAGACTTATAGAAGATTAAGGTCTCCCTTTTATTTGGACGAAGCATCCGTACATCATAAAAGGGTTGTAGAGGATTTTGTTAAGGGAAAAAAGGGTGAAATGGATTGAGGATTTAAAGGACAAGGATTGCTCAAGGGATGAGCTCAAGTTAAATGCCAAGTGGATGAGTACTCGACTAACAGTAGAATGGTCATAGATGTAAAGCATTAAGAGGTTTAGGTTCTTGGTGGCCTTCAAGAGAAGACAGACGATAAGTCCCTGATCCATACTTGTGTGTGATGATATAAGGTCCGAGCCAATTAGGAGTGAATTTACCTCATTTACTCCATTCCATATTGGTCACATGTTGGTTCTCTTTGAGGATGAGGTCTCCAATATTGAAATCTCGTTCTCTTAGAGTTTTATTATAGGCGCATTTGATGCGATTTTCATAGACATGGAGATGATTAAGGGCAGCGAGATGACGCTCATCGAGTAACTCAAGTTGAGCTAATCGATCTTGACGAAAGTCATCATTAGAAAGAATGTCATGGAGTGAAATGTGAAGGGACAAGATTTTTACTTCGAGAGGTAAGACAGCTTTTGATCCGTACACTAGAGAAAAGGGAGTAGCACCCATAGAGGTTTAGATGCTAGTGCGGTAGGCCCACAAAGTGAAGGGAATATGAATGTGCCAATCCCTTCCAGTGTCGTTGACCACCTTCATGAGAATTTTAGTTAAGATTTTGTTAGAAGCCTCGGCCTGCCCATTTGCTTATGGGTAGTAAGGCAAAGAAAAGCTGAGTTTGATGCCAAAGGAGTCACAAAGTTTTTGGATAGTCTTGTTTTTAAAGGACTTGCCATTATCGGTGATGATTTTGTGAGGTACACCAAAATGATAGATGATGTGGGTGTTGATGAAGTTGACAATCTTGTTGGCTTTTGTGGAGACAAGAGGGATAGCTTCCACCCATTTAGTGAAATACTCAGTGGCAGTGATGATGGATTGATGACGAAGAGATGAATGAGGGTTAATCTTGCCGATGAGATCTAAGTCCCATTGTGAAAAAGGCTAGAAATCTTGAGTGAATTGTAAGGCGTGACTAGGAAGATGAAGCAAGTTAGCATGCTACTAACACTTGATGCAACACCGAACATAATCGCTACAGTCTTGATGAAGAGTGGGCCAATAATAACCCAGGCAAAGGATGCATTTGGCAACCGAGTTACGACTGAAGTGTCTGCCATAAATCCCATCATGGGCTTGTTTAACAGCATGAGAAGCTTCAGTGGAGTTTAAACAGCGAAGAAGAAGGCCGTCAAAACCTATTTTATAGAGAAGGCCCCCTAGCATGGTATAGCGAGCAGTGTGCTTGATAAAAGCCCGTCGTGCATTGCTAGAGAGGTTGGGAGGAATGAGAGAATGAGTTAAGTAGTCCTCAAGTTGTTTATACCATACATCTTATGGACTAGAGTCTATGGTGTGGATGAGATTGATGTCAGTGGAAATGTATGAAGGCAATGGTAGACGATGTACCATGACAAATTCTTGATGAGGATGATGATGAAGAAGGAATATGTGAGGCGAGGGAAGCCATGGTGTCAGCAAACTTATTCATCTATCGAGGAACAGTCTGCAATAAATGATGGTTGAAAGATGCTAGAAGAGTGTCAACATGGTGTTTGTACCTTTGTAAAATTTCATTTTTACAAAGATATGAACCATTGATTTGATTGACGACAAGTTGTGAGTCATCGAAAATGTTGATGGACTTGATGTTTAAAGAAAGAGCAGTTTGAAGTCCCAAAATTAAGGCTTCGTATTCGGCCATATTATTGGTACATTCAAAGTCAAGTTTGAAAGACAGGGGCATGGGTTCTCCTTCATGGGGAATGAGGATGACCCCCACACGCCCACCGAGTTGACATTTAGAGCCGTCAAAAAACATCGTCATTTGGTAGAATGTGTCATCAGTCGAGAGAGTGGTGATAGATTCATCGAGAAACTCACACTGAGAAGGTTGATTGTCGAGAAGAGGGGCGTCTGCTAGTTGGTCAGCAATTGTTTGCCCTTTTATAGATTTTTTTTGGACAAATTCTAAGTCAAATTCAGCAAGAAGCATGAGCCAACGAGCCATACGCTAGTTTTGATATGGTTTAGAATGCATGTATTTGAGGGGATTAGTGTGGGTGACGACTAAGGTTTTGTGATTGAGAAGATAGTGACAGAGCTTGGTAGTGGCAAAGACTAATGCCAAACAGAGTTTCTTGGTATGAGTATACCGAGTTTCATAGTTGATAAGTGTTTGGCTTATGTAATAGACTGCTTGCTCACGATGTTGCTTGTCTCGATGCGCGATCATGGCACCTAATGAATGATTGGTTGCTGAGATGTAGAGATAGAAGGGTTGGTCATCTTTCAGTGGAATAAGGACTGGTAGAGAGACCAAACAGCGTTTGAGGGTGTCAAAAGCCTCTTGGCAATCTTTATCCCATTTAAAGGAGACGTCCTTCTTAAGGAGGTGATGAAAGCGTTGGCAACAGTCAGAAAGTTGTGAAATGAAGCGGCGGATGGATTGGAGCTTTCCTTGTAGACTGCGAAGTTGCTTGAGATTAGTTGGAGGTGGCATTTCAAGGATAGCATGGATTTTGGCAAGATCTATCTCGATGCCATGAAAAGAGACAATGAATCCCAGGAGCTTTCCTGAGAGGATCCCAAAGACACATTTCTTGGGGTTAAGGCGGACTTGGTACTGAAGAAAGTGAGAGAAGATGATTTTGAGGATAGTCAAATGGTCGCAACGAAGCTTAGACTTGCCAAGCAGGTCATCGACATAGTACTCCATGATTTTATGGAAGAGATCATGAAAGATGTAAGTCATGGCACGCTGATATGTGGCGCTTGCATTTTTCAGACCAAAAGGCATGACTTGATAGTAGAAAGTTCCCCATGGTGTGATGAAGGTGGTTTTGTGCTGATCTTCTGGCGCAATCAAGATTTGGTTATATCTTGAAAATCCATCCATGAGTGATAACATCTCATGGCCAGCCGTAAGATCAACAAGTTGGTCAATATTTGGGAGAGGGAAGTCGTCTTTAGGACAAGCTAGGTTAAGGTCACGATAGTCTGTACAGATCCGGATCCCCCCAGTTGCCTTGGTGACAGGAATGATGTTAGAGATCCATTGTGGATAATCGATGGGTTGGATGAAGGAGACTGAAAGAAGGCGCTGAAGCTCTTCTTTGACAAGAAGTGCAATACGAGGATGCATTTTGTGAAGCTTCTACCTAACAGGCTTAGCCTCTAGATTTGTGACAATGTTATGAGTGGCAATGTTAGGGTCGATGCCAGGCATGTTAGCGTAGGTCCAGGCAAAGGCTTTGCGATTATTGGAGAGAAATGTGGTATAGTCAGCCTGCTCTTGAGTGTCTAAAGATTGACCAATCTTTAAGACTTGAGGAACATTAGAAGATGAAAGGTTAATGTCAATGGTTGATTCATTTAACATAACTTGTGTTTCAGAAGGGAGGGAGCGTTGAATGAAAGAATCATCAGCACCCATATAGGTAAGAATGGCATCATCATCTATGCAGTGGACTGTGTTGATGGTTGCTGATTCATCGTCTATCATGCTGGGATAAATGAGAGGGAGAGACTTGGGAACCCCATTGAGCTGATAGGTTAGGGGTTCTAAGCGGATGGTGTTTATGCAAAAAAAAACTAGGAGGGATGGAAACCACCGACTTCGTAGGTGAGGATGGAATAATAGGCGAGTCTAGAAGAAATTGGTCAATGGTTGGTTTGGGGCAAAGGTTTGTGGAAGCCTCAGTGGGTTCTTGGAAACCCAGTCCATATCATTTCTTGGCATTATCATCATTGGGTGTTTTGATAGGCTGATGGGAGCCTTGTTCGTAACGTCTAAAGACAAAACCCTTCCATGCACACCTATAAAGGTAGGTATGTGCAAAGGTGGGGTTGCTAAGAAAGGAGAAATTAGATGTGAATATTTGAGGTGAGGATGAAGGATTTGATTCAGTAGGAGCTTGATCCAGCCCCCCATAGATGAGATTAGTTTGAAGGTTAGGAGGACCATAAGGAATGACCATTCTGATCCGACAGTCATAGTTTGGGTTTTGATGAAGCTGTCCATACTCTTGAGGAGTCTGGAACATGTCTAGTGTAAGTAGGTGATATTCCCCCAGTGAAAGTCTTTGGAAGATGTCGTCCATGGGGTCCTTGGTTGTTAATTGAGAAGATGATGTGGTGGCAACTACTGTTTGTGTACTAGTTGACACTTTTGCGGATGGAGATGATGTTTGGGTTGATGCCTTGAACGGGATAAGAACGTCGTTGGGGCTATAGGTCATGTTACAAGTCTTAAAAGGGGATGGGTCAGCGGGAATGACATGGACTTGTTTGTCATGTTCAAATTTGACACAATAGTGAAGTGTTGAAGGGACACAAGCCATAGCACGGATCCAGGGTCACCCTAATAGCATGTTATATTGGAATTCTCCCTCAATGATGTAGAAGAGCTCCGAGATTGTGCGTGGACCAACGTGGATATGAAGGACAACAGTGCCAATAGTGTTAGCGGTGGTGTCATTAAAGGATCTAAGGATTGTGTCAGTTTTCGATACGCAATTCTTGGGAAGGGCCAATTGGTCAAAGGCGTGGGAGGAAATGATATTAATGCTAGTGCCCCCGTTGATCATAACTCATTTAATACGGGTTTGATCTATGTAGGCTATGATGAAAAGGGCGGTGCCCTGATCTTCCAAGGTAGAGGTTGGAATCTCAGAATTATTGAAAGTGATGGAGGCGACGGGGGATAAAGAATGGACTGAGGTAGCAAGTGGTTGAGGTTCTTTAGGTTGGACTTTTGCTACCTGTAGGGCTTTGATTAGAGCCTAGCGATGCTGGGGGGAGCTTTGGATAAGGTCATATAGGGTCATCTTCATAGGCGTTTGGTGAAGTTGTTTTATCATAGATTATGTGATTGCCTCTGAAGAAGTGGGTTGGGACGCACCTAAGATGGAAATCTTATGTTTCGGTGGTTGAGGTGCCTGGACAAAAGGATAGGTCCAAGGAATAGCAGATTTTTCTTTCACCTTATCCTTTTGTGATCTAGTGGTTATATGGATAGCGTTGATTTCAAATATAGTAGGTGAAGAAGGGGTTATGGTCTGTTGGTGAGATGTTGACGTGGTTGATGAGGTTGGATGGGAAAGTGTCGAGGGTTGGTCAAGAGTGTCCTCAAGGAGAAGAGTGTCTTTCTCCATATAGTGGTGAACGATTGCCTTGAGGGCACAACAAGTCTCGGTATCGTGTCCTGGCATGTGATGGTATAAACAAATCTTTGTATCATCGAACCAAGACGGTTTTGACCTGAGGGGTTAGAATGGTTTGATAGAAGGGAGGGTAATGCTAGAAGTCTGTAAAAGTTGGCGTAATATTAAAGCATATGAACCTACTAAGGGGTCCATGCTTGTTGACGTATGATGCACTGGTGACTTCTGCTTGGGGGATGTTGAAGAAGGTTTTCGTACCACCTTTTGGGTTGGTGGTGCGGTGACAGGTGAAGACGGCACTTTCTTTGTGAGAGGTGCCACATTTTTGAGAGGAGGTTGACTTGTGGTTGGCAAAGGAAGTAATGGAGGTAATTTGTTTTGGTTAATGGTCGAAGTAGGAAGGACACCAATTAGGGTAGAAGGATGAGGACCTAAGATGGAGGGCAAAGTTGATGGTGGAGGAGGGGTTCGCTTCTGTGGTCTGGCAGTCTTCTTTGACTTGGTTGGAAGACTACTTTTGGTTGAGGTTTGGTCCAAGTCCACCTTCAATTGCGGGTGAGTGAGGGTAGAAAGAGGGTGAATGCCAAGTGACTTGATCAATTTAGATTGGGTAGATGCAGGTTTAGAAGTGGGGGTTTGGTCTTTGTTTGGAGTCTTGGGTGATTTTGCCTTGGGAGGATTGGCAGCATGGGACGAGAGGGCACGTGAATGTTGAAGAATTTTAAGATGCTCCCACAATCCCCGATGTTCCACTTTCCTTGAAGGGAGATTTTCTAATTTCTCCACTAGTCAGGAAAATGGTTGAGAGGATGTTGAATGAGGTTGGGACCCTTGAGAAGATATGTTAGGTGTGGCAATAGTTTCAGACCCAAGGTGTGTGGGAGTTATAACTGGATTATTGTTGGTTGAGGAAGATGGAGAGTCAAGTTCTTCTCTTGGTGGAGAAGGAACTGGAGAGTGTGACTCCTCAAGCAGGTAAAGGGTAGGGATTATGGTGCCCTCCACTTGCAGTCGAGGAATGGGTAAGGTCAGGTCCTCCATAGGCAGAAGAAAGGAGGATGGTGAGACCGGTGGTGCCGATAAGGTTGAGGCATCCTCCAAAATGAGAGAGGTTGATGGAGAACTAACTGGGGAAAGAGGTTCGTCCACATGTGATGGACTGGTAGATGGGTTAACCTCTTGAGATTGGTTGGGGATGAAGGGTGAGATCGTATTGATCGTTTGAATGTCGTGTTTATGTGTGTTGTCAATTAAGGTCTGGACATTATTTTGTGTTGGTGGATGACTGGGAAATGGTTGCTTGAAAATATCAATGCCCTAGTTTGGAGGTGCATTAGGATTATCTAGAACAAGCTCACCCTTTTCAAGCATGTCCTGGATTATGTTTTTGAAGGTTTTATAGTTTCTCGTGTCATGACCTTTGACACGGTGGAAATTGCAGATGTCATTTTCCCTATACCACACAGGGATGGCGCGTGAGGGATCAAATTGTGGTGGTGGTCGAATCTGGGGAAGGTTGAGAATCCCCTGTTTAACAAGTTTTTCTAGTATAGACGTGTAAGATTCTCCAAGAGGAGTATACTATCTTTAAACATATCTCTATTGGAATTGACAGGTGGTGCTCTGAGATGTGGATGGCTCAGGCTAATTAGATGAAGAGGATGAAGGTCTAATGACCACAGCGTTAGCTGAAGCTTTAGACTTAGGATTTGATGATGAAGGTTTAGAAGAAGAAGAGTCATTAGTCTTAGAGTTGGGATTCTTGCTCCGTAACTTGACTTTATTCTCCTCGATGGCACGTAATTCAAGTTTACAGTCCATCATGAAGGCTTTGTTGAAAGTACAGAAGGTCTGAACCCTTAAAGTGGAAGAAATGTGTTTGGTGCAAGCTCAGGAGAATAGTTCAATAAGTTCAGTTTGAGGTAAGGAAAAGGAGAGTTGATTGATAAGGCCTCTCCAGCGAGCAATGAAGTCAGCTATTGATTCGTCCTCGAATTGGCGGATAGTGTAAAGGTCTGTGATTGAGACCTTTTTGGTGATGTTAATGGAGAAATGATCAAGAAAGAGCTGGGCCAATTGTATAAATGTGAAGAGGGAATGGCTAGCAATTGAGCTGTACCAGTCGAGCGCAATGCCAGAAAGGGACATAGGAAATGTGTGCAAGATTAATGCGTCATCATGGGCAATAAGGTAACAGGCATGTCTAAATGCCCATAAGTGTTGCTGTGGGTCTTCCTTGCTTTGAAAGCGAGAAAATTTGGGAAGCTCCCACTAGGTGGGGTATTGTCTAATTGGAATGAAAGGATGAATAGGCTCATTACAAATTTTCTCGTATGAGAGAGCATTGCATGAGCCGAAAATGAAAGTCTCTAAGCTAGACATTTTATCCATTAGCATTTTGATGATATCTGCTGACGGATTGGTGGGTGGAGCACCCTCTAGATTATAAGGCACTTGAAAGATATTGGGAGGGACGTATGACGTGGATGGTTGCATAGACGCAACATATGGATAGCTGGTTATTGGAGTGAAAGTTGGAGCCAATGGCACTTGTGTTATGGGGTTGGTTGGCACAAGTTGGATGGGGGCTGTCAAGGATGGTTGAGGAGTGGTTATGCTTGTTGACGGGTAAATGGTTACTCTTGTATTAATAGGCACAAGAGTAAGGGGAATAGAGACTAGTAGGTTTTGGAAGGGTGTGGGGTTTGGTTGAGTGACTTGAGGTTGAGGGAGTACCAGAACCCCCATGGAGGTAGGTTTAGATGGAGAGGTTACGTTTTGAAGGTAAGACACGGTTGGGTTATTGGTGGAGGTATTGTCTAGTGGCTGAATTGTAGGGACTGTTGATGTGATTCTTGTGTCAACTAAGGAAGTCGGCATCCCATAGATTGGGTTGCCTAGGGAGTCTTGCGTTTGGCTATTTGCAAGATAGTGTTGTAAGGCTTTGACGTTAAGGTCTAAGAATCATGTGAAATCTTGGTCCCCTTTTGGGACGATAGGAGTTTGAGGTGGGCTTGGAAGAGTAGGAGTTCTTTTAGTCTCTGAGTTGAACTCCATTATAGGACTGGTTATAGATGGTGAAGGTGGAAGTGGTTGTTGACTAGTGTGGTCGAGAAGGGCCTTGGTTTGACTACGTGTCAAAACCATTCAAGGCAAGAAAGGGTCAGGTTTCAGAAAACTATGTTCTGTCAGTCTCAGAAAACCAGAATGAATGTTTAGACAATCCGAAAGATGGATTTTAAGCTTGCTATTTTTGAAAAAAGAAAATAGATAGAGACCGACATCGGTATAAAAACTAATGTTGGTGAAGAATACTGCCAATGTCGGTCAGATGACCGATGCCGATACAGAAAAGTCACCGACGTCGGTTACAGAACCGATGTCGGTTACTGTGTTTTCCAAAAACTCAAAAAAAAAGTTTTTGGAAATGAAAAAGACGTCCTTACCAGCTCAAAAAAGATAGATAAAAATAGAAAATATGATGATGACAGACAGAGCCTAGCGTTAAATCCCTAGAAATAATTTTATTAAGATCATGTGGCTTATGCCTTAATGTGATGTTTGAGGAAGTTGGCTGTAAGAAAGGTCCTAAAATAGGTAATCTAAAGATGGTTTTAGGTATGTTAAGGCACTCAAAAATCTGTATTAGCTTCTGTACAGGCCTGGTGCTAAGGAGCAAGCTCCCCTCACTTCACGATTCCATTGGTTAGCTGGTTTCACTTAGCCAAAATATACTTTCACTATAGTTTAGACTCTACCAGAGAACAGAGTTGGCTTTCCCCTTGGTGGTGAAATCCAAGTAGGATTGCCGGGTTGGGTAAGGTATCCGCTGGGTGATGAAATCCCAGTCGGGCCTTGTCTCAAGTGAGTTTGATGTTTTATTGAGTGCACGTGGTATGGTAGTGTAACATCAAGTGACCTACGATTTATTCAATATGCATTTTACTAATTACTAAGTGTGGACTAGAAAGATGCAAGAAAGCAAGAAATGAAATGCAGTAAGTTTTAAAGCCCCAAATCGAAATATTAAATTGGAATGAAGACAAGTTGGAGAAAGGGTTGAAGAAAATGATTTTCTTACTAGTCTAGAAATGCAAGAAAAAGAAAGAAAAAGTTCTTTTTATTTCCTACTTATGATTTTGTTAGAAAAGAAGAAAGAGGTGAAAGTTAAGAAGCCTAATGTAACTAAATGAACAAAGAAGAAAGGGAACCCAAGGAAGGCCCTAAAGGTGTCCCACCGGGCATGCCAGAATGTTTCTATTCAAATTTTGTTTTCAATTTCAAAGGAGAGAATTAAAGAAACTTAAGAAGGAATGGTCAAGGCTTGATGTGTACCTAGATATAGTCTGCGCACCATAATCTGGATGTTGTGAGTACTCCTCTTTGGCTGTGGAGGAATGACACCTGCAAAGAAAAGAAGCTTGGATAAAAGAAGGCGTTAAATGGACAGATGGTGGGTTGTCAAGTGAAAGATTGATCCCAGAAGTATAAAAACTTCCTTAAGGGATATAAACCCACTAATAGAAGGGAATGTATGATAAATAGCTGAATAATGAAGAACTGAAAGTGATGAAAGATGAAAATGCAAAAGGAGAACCAAAGACTTACTTGAAAGAAGCTGTCGAATTGATCACAGTCGCTGGTGTTGGTAAGCCTACCGGCGTCAGTTGGTCAAGGTGCCAACGTCGGTTAATATGCCGATGTCGGTTGGGGTAGTGACCATCATCGGTTGGGGCAAATAGCTTGGACGGGGTTCAAGCAGGTTTGTGGTCTGAGTCTGGTCAGGGTTTTGGTCTGTGGACAAGGCCAAGGAAGGGTCTGGGTTTGTTAACAGTTTTAAGACAAGGTTTTGAGCTTGGTTGAATGGTCTGGGGTTTGGGTCTGAGAGTCTGGTTGAATGGGCAGAGTGTATGGTCCGATAGAGGATGGAGGAAACAGGGAGGTGGATAAGTCAAGATTCGGGTCTAGGTTGGTTAATAGTCTGGTCTAGGGAGATATTGTTTGAAAGTAAATAACTGAAAAGAGAATAAAAACACAGACAGTATACTTACATGTGCCTTGTAGAAGGTGTGTTACTAATGATTCCTGTACCTGCTGTTGATGTAGCCTGTGTGGAGAACCTGTTGCTGATGGAGAACCTGAAGCTATTACTGCACCTAAGGGGGAGAGTGATAGGCTTGATTGAGAGATTTTGCAGATTGATGGGTGGTCAAAGACTCAAGATTCAAGGATTCGTCAGTTGCTTCCAGAGAGTCACTAATTTTTTATTTGGGGCCTCCTCCAAGAGTCAAAAAAATTAGTTAAGTATAATCGACGTCAACAATTCTGTTGGCGTCGGCTGACACTTGACCAATGTCGGTGGGGTTAGAACTGGCAAAATGAGCCACCAAGCCCATTTTTCATCCGCCAAGTGCACTATCCATTGGAGAATGTTGAGGATTGTGCTAAATACGCATGAGAGTTTGTTAGGCAGTTAGAGAGAGTAGGAATTGGACTTGGGTGAGTCATAGGATGGGAATTAGTCCAAGGTGAGGTGTCCTAGGTGAGGTGTCATGGGTGATGTGTCCAAGGAGGGGGGTTAATTCAAAATAAGTTTAATGTTTTAAATTAGTAATTGTTAGAAATGGGTTAGGAATGGACTAAGGGGGAAAGTGACCAAGGGTTAGACACTATTTAGGTGTCTACATTATCTATACATCAGATGAAGATGATGAAGAAGATACTAGACTTGATACTAAAGATCCTTCAATAAGAACTCAGGTTTATCATCCAAATTATCAAGTCATTGATGATAGGAATGCTAGTATACATATTAGGAGAAGACTCTTATATAATCAAGATCAACATGATTCAACTTTTCTATCTATTCATGAACCAAAAACCTTCATTGGAGCCAATAAGGAAAAGTAATGGTATGTTATGGATGAAGAACTTTATAAGATTAAAAGAAATGACACTTGTGATATAGTTCCTAGGCCTAAGGGAAAGAATGTGTTTGGAACAAAGTGGGTATATAAGAATAAATTGAATGAAAAAGGTAAAGTAGTAAGAAACAAGGCCAAGATGGTATGTAAAGGTTATGCTTAGGTCGAAGGGATTGACTTTGATGAAACTTTTACTGCTATAAATAGAATAGAAGATATCAAACTATTTTTATCTTATATTAGTTCTTAATTTTTTAAATTATATAAAATGGATGTTAAATCTACATTTTTGAATGGAAAATTAGAAGAAGTTTTATGGAGTTTCCTTAGGGTTATGTTATAAAGGATAATTAAAAATTTGTTTACAGATTAAAGAAGGATCTCTATGGCCTCAAACAAGATCCTAGAGCTTGGTATGATATATTAGATAAGTATCTCATAATTCAAGGTTTCAGAAGAGGAGTGGAAGATATAAATATTTACATCAAGTTAGAAGGGGAACATCAATTACTTATTGTGGTCTATGTGGATGGCATAATATTTAGTTCAGTAAATGATAAGATGAGTAAGAACTTTCTAGATGTAATGAAAATTGAATTTGAGATGCCTATGTTGGGAGAAATTTCTTTCTTCCTAAGATTATAGATAAATCAACTAGACAAAGGGATCTTTATCTCTCAAGACAAATACATTAAGGAGATGCTTGAGAAATTTAATATGTTAGATAACAAACCCATGAGTACTCTTATGGAAATAAGATGCACATTTAGTAATGATGATGAGTCTCCTAAAGTTTATCAATCCTTATATAGATCTATGGTAGGGATTCTATTATATTTTACTACTTATAGACCTAATATTATGCAAGTAGTAAGTGTGGTTAAAAGATATCAAGCAAATCCCAGAGAATCTCATTTAAAGGTAGTTAAGATAATCCTAAGGTATCTCAAAATCACCATAAACTATGGTTTTTGGTATCCTAAGAGTAATGAATTCAAGCTAAAATCTTATATAGATGTTGATTGGGTAAGATGTGTTGATGATAGGAAGATTACTAGTAGAGGAGTGTCCTACATAGGTGAATATATAGATGTTGATTGGGTAGGTTGTGTTGATGATAGGAAGAGTACTAGTAGAGGAGTGTTATTCATAGGTGAATTCTTGGTATCCTAGTTAAAAAATAAAAAGTCTTTAGTATCTTTATCTAGTATAGAGGCTTAATACATTACTATAGCTTCTTGTTATTCTCAAGTCATCTGGATAAAGCAAACCTTAGAAGATTATAAAGTAAGTCAAGATAGTCCTTATCCTATTCTATTTGACAACAAAATTTCCATAAAAATTTCAAATAATTTAGGGTTACATTCTAAGACTAAGCATATCCCTATCAAGTATCATTTTCTAAAGGAGCATGTTAGTGATCAAGTTGTTAAATTAGAATATGTACCTTCTAAGGAACAACTGGTAGACATAATGACTAAACCATTACCTAAAGTGATGTTTGAATATATAATATCCTATATATGGGTCATTAATTCTGTATTTAATGAATAATGATTCATTTGGAGAGGTGAATCAATCAATTAGAAAAATTGCTTCAGTTGTTGTGGTTGGTTGTTTGTTCAAGAGGTATGTTTAGGTCTTCTAGTACTAAAGTGTATTTTTAAAATTTTGATGCTTTTATTGAGTGTTTATTTGAAGTAAAAGGAATAATTTATTTGGATGAGGTCTTAATAAATATTTTAATGAGTCATTCCCAGGTGGTTTGAGGTCTTGATGAGCTTAGATATATGTTTTATGGTTAAAAGTTTGCATTGACCATTTTTGGTAGTGATAACTACCTAGAAAGTGCCAAGATAGCTCATATAGTGTTTTAAGGTGGATATAAGGTATATAATGAGTGATTGAAGTTGTCTTTTTCATGTCAAATAAGGGTAGACATATTAGAGATTCTCCTAAGATGCCTAGCTATGATTTTGATCATGTGGTCAAGGTGCCTATTGTAAATGATGACTTTGTTTGCCCAGAATGCTTTATTTCTAAGGTCACATGAGGAATAAATATGTTTCATGAAGTAATTTGTAATTAGAAAGGTCTGCACCTGTGTTTAAGACATTTTATATGTGTTTTCATAGGTGGATGAATGATTTCATGCTAGGTGGAGCATTTTAGTGGTCACTGGCTTCTCTTCTCAAGAACATGCATTTGGTGGTATAAAGTAATTCATGGTTCCCAAAGGTGTGGAGGATTTAAATTTAGCATGCAAGTGAATTTCTATGGTCTCTAAGTGTGGTATCTAGATTAGGTGTTTGCATTGACCATAGGTTGACTTTTGACCAACTGCTGCTTTGAAAGCCTAGTGATATGGGCATTTTTGGAAAAGTGGTCAAACTTTGGAGTTGGAGGATAAAATATTCAAAATTAGTTGAATGGAACTAATGCGTATCTAAATAAACTTTTACAGTGGTATGTAAGTGAGTATATTTCATTTTATTCAAGTTTTATCTCACTAAGAGGCCATAGTGGTTAATATGCTAAAGAAGGAAGTATGCTAAGAAGAATGATTTTGAGGCTCATTATTCAAATGCATAAGGAGGAATGGTATTGGTTTTAAAATATTAATTTCCCTAACTTGAAGTGGTCAGGATAAAGAGATATGAGGTCTGGAGTGTCCAAATAGGGCTACAAGGGGTCTAAGTAGGCATAGTAGAGAAATTGAGCAATTTTGTGATATCTTTTCAAATAAGGTTAGAATATTTTCAGACCCAGTTGAGAATTTTGGCCTATTATAAGTGTGATATAGGTATGGTGTTGTGCTTGGATTAATTTTTCTATTCTATATGGTGCCTTTTGATTGATGGTAAGTGAGCTTGCATGGTGATTTGTTACTCATGTTGTCATTTGAGTTGATGGTAGAAATTCTTAGAGATTCTATAGGTGTGAATTGGTTATGTAGACATAGGGAGAGCCTTAAAATTGGATCAACATCTTAGGGGGAGCTATGGTTCCTTAAAAATTGATAATAGGTCCAAGGATCTTGATACCTTGCAAACCAATATGAGGATTTTTCATGATTGACAAGTTATTTGATGGTGTTCAAGGAGTGCTTCAGTTCAGAGATCATAGGGGGAGATTTCCTTAGTATATTCAAAAGGTGATTATTTCATGATGTTGGCTTTAAGAACATTTTAGATTCTATGCTTCATTATTATGATCCCACTTTGTCATTTTGGCAAAGGAGGAGAAGGATTTAGTATGTTTCCATCAATATTGTCTACATGGTGTTCCATTTATTGGTAACTTTATTCTTTAATTGGAACACCATTTTTACCACACTTGCATTGCCTACAAGTTTTCCTCTAATTTATATGATTTTCATCTTGGTACATTTACCTTAGAGGGCTTGTGAATCCTCTATTTCTATTTTTACAAGGAAAAGTATAAATATTGAGATTGGAATTCTTGTCCCAGTTCACAGTATTATTACCTGTATAATCCTTCCATGGTGGGATCATTAGCTGACAGCCTATATGTTATATTTTACCTATTATGTTGTGAATAGATGAATTTTAAATATAATTTCAATAAAAATAATACTACATATTTAACTAGGCATAAAATAGATGTAAAACACTTAGCTACATTTATAAAAGAATATAAATGGTTGAGTGAGGTGTGTGTGTGTGTGTGTGTTTATTTTAAACTATTTATCTTATATATTTCATTGTAATTGATTAATAATAATGATAAGTACAACTATTAAAATAAAGTAATACATTTTTTTCAATTTTTGAGACTATTTATATACTATTGTATGGATTGTTCTAAAGATACTGAGCTACAAAACTATCTCAGAAACCCGTATTAAATTATTTTGAAACTCTCATACCACTTTAAAATCTAGTTCTAAATGTAATTTTAGTACCTTGAAATTTATTTGTGAAAGAAATATGAAATACATATATATGTTGTGTCATAAGGAATCATCTATGTTTTTTCTAGTGAGACAAAATAAACACAATTTTTACATATTCAAATTGATAAAATAATGGATAATATATATGAGCTATAAAAAAATACAAAAATATATATAGATAATAATAACACATGAAATATGGTAGTCAAAATATTATCTATTAAAAGTGTGGAGCTAACATGTTTTACTTAAAATACTAAATTTAGTCTCTGTTAAATTTAATAAATAAATATTACAAATTAGTACTAGGGAACCATAGTATACTCCTTATTAGTGGGATGAAAAAATATAATGAAACATGGAATTGAAAAAAAATTAGAGTCTAAATGTGAATTCAAATCACAAGCTTAAATTACAATTTATTTGGGTCCTAAGTGTACAATGATTAAGGATATTAGGATGAGCATACTAGTTGATTTACTAGGTGGAATGAAAAAAATATAGTGAACCTAAGCAGAATATAAAATACTCCTTCCTCAAGGTTGAATGAAAGTATGGATTCAATTATAATATAAATGAGTTATAATCAAGATTAGTTAAAATTATTTAGTTTTGTGAAAATTGAAGGTTGACATTTCACCTTCCTTGGTACGTGTTGGGGATGAAATATAAGTTAATGTTTGACTTCATTTTCCATAATAGTATGGTAGATATATGTGGATAGATAGTTTTTGGTTGGTAAAGGACTATTTTAAGATTTTATATTTGGTAAAGGTAGCCCACCAATGATATAGGTTGTGCTCAGATCAATAACGAAGTCCATGAGGATGGTTCGAGCCTCATGGACCTTATTTCATCCCTCGTACTAGTTTTTGAGCTATATTGATGATTGAGATAATTTTTAGTATAACCCCAAAAATACACCTTAACTTTATTTAATTCCTGGTTATTATTATAAAAATTTAGTGAGATCTTACAATTTATTATCTAGGGAGGAAAATTATTATTATTATTATTATTATTACTATTATTATTATTATTATTATTATTATTATTATTATTATTATTATTATTATTATTATTATTATTATTATTATTATTATTATTATTATTATTATTATTAGTAGTAGTAGTAGTAGTAGTAGCAGCAGCAGCAACAACAACAATAGTAGTAGTAGTAGTAGTAGTAGTAAATAGAGGATGCCACATGTAATATTTTTTATGAAAATTTAGATAACTACACATAACCATAATTCTAAAGAGTAGATATGTAGGCTACCATGTTGAGATGGGGAATTGGGTCTAGGTCCCTAGGCTAGGTTAGGTTTTTGTTTTTTATAAACCTTTATTTAGTTTAAAACTCCTATCCAATGATCTTTAGTTTGATATTAACACAAGAAATTCTCTATGAAAGCTTTTCATGAAAGATTTTGGACATTTATAACTGATATGTTAGCAAAATGATGGTTGTTAAATTATTTATTGACTATATCCAAATTTCATTTCATTTAATATTTAAATAAATCTAGATCCTAAGGTCAACAATCTTCCTAGTATGATTTTTTAACTTTAAGTGATTTATGTTATGGGGGCCTCGGAGTAGGTACACTAAGGACAAATCCAAGTTAGAGATAATGGATAGTTGTGAGAGTGAAAGCATGTAGATTATTGAGAAATAAAAACCAATAAACCTTGAATGGAGCATAAGTCTTATGTTTGAAGTAAATTCTAATTAAATTTAATAAGAAAGAATAATGTAGTCATATAAAATGAAAAAATTGGTAACTTGAGCATGGATAATGACACCTAATCCTTAATTCCCTCTTTCTTTCTCTCATAACCCTTTGACTCTTGATTTCATTGAATCCCAGTCATTTTGTGGCCTTCTAAACTTGATCCTAGTAGAGCCAGGACCCTCTCTTCATGAATAATCCATCCCCCTAGGGCCTGTTAGCTCAAGATAATAACACCCAATTTGGACACTAGTGCTGGACCCTAGGGTGTCCATCTTTTAGTGATATTATCTAAGTGCATATTAGGCCCTAATGGTCATTTCCTTTTGTATCCTTATCTTCAATCATGTCATCCTAATGTGAATTAATTTAATCCATGACCAATAGATCTATATATAAGCCCATTCAAAGATCATTTGGAAAAGGTTGGAAAACATCACTCAAGAATGCAAGAATACAAGTAAGACCACTGAAGAAATCTTCCCTATTCTCTACATACATCCAACCTATAGACTCTCAAGCCAATTAAAAATCTTACATTAGTCCCTAGTCATCTCAAGAATACTCAATTTTAGCATTTATTGCATTTCATTCACTATTTCACTAAGCACTTTTGAAGGGAGAAATACATATGGATTGATCCCTCCTTAGAGTATTGGTATGTAGGTAGCATGCCCACACATGAGGTGTGAAACACATCTAGTGAGTCTAACACACACTAACCCCTTTTCCCTATTTTCAAAAGCTCCATTCAATTACATAGAAGACATAAGTACACAAATAATCATCTCTACAAGGAGCTCTATTGATAGCGAGGCTCTAAAATTTGATACACATGCTCACACTGACTACTGAACAAAAAATAGAAAGATTAAGTCCTTAGGACAACAATACCAAAGAAAGACTATAGTGCTAGAGCATAGGGTGTCTAATTTTATTGCTCCTATCTAATCAAGAAATGAGGATTAGGATTTTTTTGTGACAGTGTCCCAGGCTTGCACACAAATTTCTAAACCCTTTCTTAGTCAGATCAACACATAATAAGATAAGTTTAATTTTCTCTCTCTCACTACTATTTTTAAAAAACCTCTAATAAAAAATAAATTTCACAAATTAATAGATTTAATTTGGAATATTATTTACTTATTTTCTCCTACTCAAACCTTCTTTTTAGGAATTAAACACAAATTTCCCCAAAAATAATAAATCATTTTGTGAACCCGACTTATTTTGAATTACACATAAAAACCCTAGAAATCTTAAGGTAAATTCATAGATAATTTTTTCTATAAATTTTTGAATTTTTTCTTGAATATTTAAAGCAAAAATTCATCCCAAATTTTAAAATTTAGTAAATTTTAAAATAATTTTTTCAAACCCTATTTGCATCAACTAGCTCCCAGTAATTTTTTGATATTAATCTAATAATTTTCTAATTTTTTTCTTGCATATCTAGTCAAAAATTTGATTCAAATTCTCAGATTTAATAATAATTTCAATTTTTTTTTTCAAACCCTAGTTGCATCAACTAGCTCCCAATAATTTTTTAGTAATTTTCCAATCATTTTCTAAATTTTTAGTTGCATATTAAAATAAAAAATCACTTCAAATTTAAAAAATTCATAGTAATTTTATAAAAAAAATCCTCAAAACCCTAGTTTCATCTACTAGGTCCCATTAAATCAAACATTCTCCCATAAATTTTTGAATTTCTACTTACATAAATAAAAAATTCAAATTCAATTTCAAAAATTCATAGTATTTTGCAAAACTATCACTATTAAATCCCTACTTGCATGTACTAGAACCTATTTAATTCTTGAGGTATCACCTTACATCCATAATAAAATTGAAAAAGTGATTCTCACTTATGTACAATTTGTTTTTACATTTCTTATAAATAACAAGGAAACCATAATGAGACCTATCATGTACATGAATGATGAAGTTTATAATATGTTAGTACAAAGCTTTATCCTTTGAATTTCTTGATTATGTCTCATTATATGGGATGGTATTACAAAATTCATTGAAAAAAATACACAAATATTCGAAATTATTTTTGCATATTCTCTTTTTCTCATACAAAATAATTACCAACTCCATTTTGCTAAATTCATTCAAAATGTTATGTTACATGTCAAAAGCTTATATGCCTTTATGCAAAAATTCATGATCTCTACCCTTTAATTTATATTTATCATGTAGAAAATATTTCAAGTTTATCATGCCAAATGCATTCAAAATATTATGTTACATGTCAAAATTTTATTTGCCTTTATGCAAAAATTCATGATCTTTATCCTTTACATTCTATCACTCATATGGAAATATTTTTTAGTTTATCATGCTAAACATGTTATAAATGTTATGATTAAGGGAAAAAATTTCTATACATTAATGTATAATTTTATGCTCTATATCCTTTGATCTCTATCTCTCATATGGAAAAAATTTCAAGTTTATCTTTCCAAACATATTAGACATATCATAGCACATGTCAGAGTTTTTTATGCATAAATGCAAAATTCCATACTCTCCATCCCTTGTTTTTTAAATCTCATGTGGAACATTTTCTATAATCATATTAATATATAATTTATAACTCCACTTATATTAATTTTATAAAATACACATGATTTATACCTAGATGTATATGCCACCTTGGATACTCTTGTTTCAATGTCATTTTTCATGTAGAGGAGAGAAATCCCTTCTCCTACCCTCCCTCAAGAGGGTGATAGGGACTTTAACTCTAACCAGGTCCATGATATCACCCCTCCAAAAGGTGAGGTAGCCTATACTATTATTCCTAATGCATAAATTCAATCTATAGCTGCTTAAAACCATCTTCAACATATGTGCTTACATGTTCAATCAAAAGAAACTAAGGTTTGCATTTGTGATAATCTAAGGGATCAAATCACCAATATGAGAAAGTTGATTTATAATTTACATACATAGAATTGGATATTACATGACAATATTAGGACATTTGAAAATCATATTATAATACAAAATCCTCAAAGGAATCTTAGTGTGAGTCATGCATATGCACTTTCACCTAGTCAATTGGTTGCAAGCAATATTACATATCAAAAAAAGAAATCACAACAAAGTAACTCTAAGACTAGTGATTGAAAAATAATTCAAAGATAAAATAAGATCTCAATAAAGGTACTAAGGGAAATGATTGAATCTATGTTGATCACACTGCCTCCTCTACACCTAGTGAGAAGATCCAGATATAATTGTACATATCATAAAATGCATGGGCATCAGACAAATTCATGTTTAGAATTAAAACAACATATACAATAGATAATATATAATAATGACCCTATACAAGTTAAATTATTCAAGTAATCCATAGTGACATAGGAACACATTCATAAAGGGTCAAATTTAGGAACAATACAAAAGTGGTTACCAAAGCATAACTCAGAATAGCAAAAGTATCAAAAATCAAAATCAAAGCAGCAAACAGTAACATAAGCATAGGTAATTCATGAAAAATATGCACATATACCTCTCCAAAATGAGTCTCAACTTTCAAATTAGTATCATTTTGGTCAAAAAAACTACAATAGTTTGATTTTCAAGGTCAAGGGTTAGGCAAGCATGCTCAAGGCATCACTACTCCTATTTTAGCAGTTGTTAATGTTTGTCACCACGGTTTGGGATTTATTGAACATCCTAATTAAAATCATTCATAGACATAATTTATAAAAGTAAAAGATCCAGATACAACAAAATTCAACACTAACATTCCATTGGTTCAAAATCAAGATGATAATAATGAATAGAACAATACAATTTATTATGATTTTTAAATTATCGATAATGAATATAAATATTCAAAGAATGTTCACATCCATTCCCTCATGCTTCATAATCATGCATTATTCCTTTATTTGGTACAAGAAACCATGATCAAGAGTCTCCCATGAGACTCATCGGTTAGTATCCTTCCTTCCTAGATTACTTGTACATAATTTCTCAATTTCTTATACATAGTTTATTTTGTTTATTTGTACATAGTTTCTCAGCATTTATTATAAATAGTCTTCCTATGATTGATTTTACATATCTCAAATAATTACAAAATAAAAAAACAATAAATTTTTTTAAGAAATCCAAAAATATTCAAATATGTCAAAAATAACAAAAACATTTCGATTGTATGCATCATCCATGCTTTACATTGCTACTACTATGCTAGGACTTACATTTGTTATTTTATGCTATTGTATGTTAATTTATATACATTACCACACTTCACTTGATCTTACTAAAGTCTATGTAGTGACATCTATCTCTTTGATTGATTCACTCTACCCTTTGAGGGGGCATCCTACTTCTACATCTGAGACACACATCGATATACATACCCATTGGTGGCATCTTATACATGACTACACCATCCAGGTTATGTCATTCCTACACTCTACACTCTAAGTTATCATGTTGAAGTATATTATATACTAGTTTACACAAACAGCATTATTGATATACCATCAGTATCTAGCACTTCTATATTTCTTAGCATATACCTAGTCTTGTACTAAACATGCCTTGCATACTTTCCATCTTGCTTTGATTAGTTAGACGTGATTATATATTTATAGTATTTACATGATTTATATTCCTATTTATCTTATCTTGATGTTATTTCATTTCTAATTCTTGCTTGTCTCATATATGTGCCTTAGGACATTTTCAAATGTCTTTTGATTATATTCATGTGTGTGCCTTAGGACATTTACCAATGTCCTTCGCTTGTACTCTTATATGTGTGTTATGGAACTTGTACCAACATTGATTTATCTACTTATATGTGTATGTGGCATTTGAACATGCCTTGTATGCTTGATTTATAGTTTGAGTGACATGTGTCCATGTCCTTTGTTTGTGTGGCCCCTTGGCCACCTTTGTATGCTTCTTGTTTTGTGTGCTTATTGTTTGATTGCTATTGATTGTTTGCAATTCCATGATCTAAATCATGCATTATCTTGATTCTTAGATGCCATGATGGACATCATGCTCCATCCCTCCAACTAAAAAATAACAAACTAACAACTAACATTTCTAATTTTTATTTAATTATAGTACATTGCATATGATATTACATTGTTATATATGTCTAGGCATACCCCAATTGATCTAACAATATCTCTATTCAAATCATGCTATATCTTGAGATATCTTGTTGATTATCATTTCAATATCATGTATATTTTTGGTATAACATGCTTATATGGATTATTCTTCTAAGGTCAATCAATGCAGGGTACCTACTCCTACCCTCAAAAGAGGGGGAAACAAATATGGGTTTTTACTATAAAGATCAAAGCTCCTATCGATCTAAAAATATAGTTTTAGAATAACTAGAACAACAACCAATCATCAAACCACTTACAACAAACCAAGCAAATAATCAAGATTCTAGAATAGTGATTAGCTTCAACTCATGATAATAGCACCAAGGTTGGCCCATAGTGTTGATGGTGCTACTATCCATTTTGAGTTCTCCTATCAAAATAACAAAAAAATGGATTTTATAGAAATAGATAAAAAGGTAAGATCAGTTCTAATTTTGCCATTTATAGTTTAGACTATAATCAATAATTTTAGTATAATTTTGCTTAGAGAATCTAGATATAGGGGGAATCATGCATGACATGATGGCTCTAAATTTAATTTTTAGATACGGTAGTTGGTATAATTTCCAAATTAGAATCCATGTTTTAAACACTAGTGATTGGGGGTAGATTGCACATCACTTTTGATTCTTTTCTTTTCAAGTTCAACATTACCTAGGCATTTTTAATAGTTACATGCCTTACTCTATCTGTAGATAGTTGGTATCATTTTGGAGTTCTTTCATACAATCCTAAAATCCACATTTTTGAGTTCCTAAGTTCTTGAGTGGCTTCCAAATAAGCCAAATTTTTATTTTTGGAGTGGCTTTCATATAATCCTAATCTCCATCTTTTCTAAGTTGGCCAACATTGGCCTAGATTCCAATACACATTTAGCTATCCATGCCAAACTTTTAGATTTATAGAGCATTTATTGGATTTATAAGACATATCATATGACATACTTATTCGTACAAGTATCAATTTATAGCTTCACTTCATGGGGAAATAATGGAGCCAAAAGTCTAGTTAGAGTTTGTATTCTTGAACTTCCTATTTAATGAGATTAGACACATAGTTAAGACATTGATCAACATATATATGATAATATAGATTTACTTAGTATGCAATGATGGAGTGAAATGGATAGCCTTTGTATTGTTGAGCCACCTATTCTGAGGGATTAGACACATAGTTCAAACATTGATTAACACATGTAGGATCATATAGATTCACTTAGTGGACAATGATGGAGCCAAAGGGCCAAGATTTGTATTATTTATCCACCTATTTAGAGGGATTGGACACACAACCCAAAAATTTATCAACACATACAAGATCTTCTAGCTTCACTTAGTAGGTGATGATGGAGCCAAAGGGATAGCCTTTGCATTCTTGAGCCACTTTATAGGGAATTAAGCACTCATGTTTGTTCATGATATAACTTTTGGTACAACATAATTCAACACATACCCAACACACTCATCCTTACTCATCATCATAATAGGTTTTTTATTAGTTCACATACTTGGTGAGGTATATTCATTCCTTTCTTATCCTCTCTCTCTCTCTCATACCTAACTTTGTACATTCTTATTTTATTTTATATATAATAAGAACTGATCTACTCTTTGTTTCCTTTCATAGGTTCACACTTACATAATGTGATCTTTATGCACTATCCAACATTACTCAGCATCACACCAACTTCATAGGCTTCAAACTTATAGGTAAGTTTAAGTATATTTTCTATTTTTCCTTTATCCTAGTATTTTGCTTTGTTGTATCACTAGAATAAAGGGGGGAAATGTAGTCATATAAAATGTAAAAATTGGTAACTTGAGCATTAATAATTATACCCAATCCTTAGGTACCAATTTATTTCTCTCATAACCCTCTCAGGCTTGCTTTTATTAATTTATAATCATTCGTGGCCTTCCATACTTGATCCCAACTAATCCAAGACCCTCTCCTCATTGACTAATCCATCACCCCAAGCCCTGTCAACTCAATACAATAACACCCACCTTGGACACTAGTATCAAACCCTAGGGTACCTAGCTTTTGATGACATTGTCCAAGTGTATCTTGTGCTCGAATGATCATTTCCATTTGGATCTTGATCTTTAATCATGTCTACCTAATGTGAATTCATTTAACCCATGACCAATAAATCCATATATAAGCCCATTCAAATATCATTTGGATAAGGTTGGTAAATATCACTCAAGAAAACATGAATACAAGCAATACCAATCAATCAATTTTCCTTATTCTCTACATATAGCTAGCCTATACACTTTTAAGCCAATTAAATATCTTACACCAATCCCTAGTCATCTCAAGTATACTCAGTTTTAGTATTTCTTACATTTCATTCATTATTACACCAAGCACTCTTGAAAGGAGAAGTACATATGGCTTGTTACCTCCTCATAGTATTGGTATGTAGGTAGTGTGCCCCCACACAGGGTGTGAAGTATGTCTAGTGCATCTTAAACACACTAACCCATTTTTTGTATTTGTAAAAATTCTATTCAATTGCATAAAAGATATAAGTACATAAATAATTATATCTATAAGGATCTATATTGATATCAAGGCTCTAAAAATTGATACACAAGCTCGCAATGTATAGGCAAATAAAACCCCAAAAGCTTAAATGCTTAAGAAAACAATTTCAAAGCAATATAGTGTTGGAGCCTAAGGTGTCTAGTTCTAACACTCTTGTCTAATCAAGAAACAAAGTTTAGGATTCTATTTGAAATAGTTTCCTATGCCTACACACAAATTTATAGATCTTGGTTCAGTCATATTAGCATAGAATAAGATAGGTTTAATTTTCTCTCTCTCACTACTATTTTTAGAAAAGCTCTAATTACAAATAAATTTCACAAATTCATAGCTTTAATTTGGAATATTATTTAGTAATTTTCTCTTAGATGTTTTTATTATTTATTAATTAAATAATAATTTCCCCAAAAATAATAAATCAAATATTGAGATTAGTACAATGTGATAAAGTGTGTCTATTATAGAGTAGATACATAGACCATGATATTTATGTTATAACTATGTATGGCTCAACCTTTGGGGTAGATACATATGTTACATATTCATACTAGAAGAATACATGAGTGGTTACAAATTTTTTTACTTACAAATAAGATTTTTAAATTACATTTAATCTTCCTTTTTGTGTGATGGTTGATATTTTAATTTGGTGGAAACTAATGGTCTAATTAATAGTTTCATGGTTGCAAAGTGACACTTAACAAGCCACATGGTCAAAGTAGTCCAACATATTGATTTTTGTGAGTGAATATGAGTGTATATTCATGTGTAAGGATTATTTTCTAGTAAGGTGAACATAACTATGAGGTGAGGAGTATGTGGTGGAGGGCACATGTTGTGATATCGAGCAAGATAGGTGTATAAGTCTAAAGGAAAGTGTGAAATTGGTACATAGGAATGATAGAAATCTCAATGTTTAGGAGTGCACAATAATGTGAAATAGGTGTGAGTGTGTCATATAAAGGTAAATTAAATATATAAGATACAAATATGCTACAAAAGTATCACTCACCTTTTACTAAATAAAAATGGGCTCCATTATGTCATAGTGTAGCTGTAATAACTACACATGATGTTTTTAAGAGTCTGCCACTTAACTTAATCAACATAATATTAAAAATTGACCACTAAAAAAAAATTATTTGTGTCATGGAATGTGTGTGTATATTTATATTCAATTATCTTATCCTTACTTGTGGGGTATAAGTTTTGGGGATCAAGATTAGAAGGATGTTGTGTCACTATTGGCTCAATAGTTTAAGTGTTTGGTTGAAGGATATTCACATTGATGAATGGTTTCATGAAAAAGTAATAAGGTAGATCATTATTTAAGTAATTATCAAAAATTAAATTTAGAATTGTATAAGTATAATAGCATGGAGTTTTATCTTCCTGTGTTGACCTTTGAAGGGCTCATTTTAAAGATGTAACTAGAATTTATCACCAAATTAGAATGCATTAGATGTGAAATGTGTATCATGGTTATATTTTTACTTTTAATATTTTTGAGATAGAATTAGATGAACCTTATAAACAATAAATTGTATTTGGTACAAAAAATTCTTGACATATTCCATTTCTAGTTCCTATGTTCATGACTCAATGTAGTTTGGTACATGATAGGTTATATTTAGAAGTGCCAAAGGATGGAGCCCAAGATATTTATGGATTAAATTATTATTCATATATATTTGAATAAATCTATTTAATTCATTTTGAATACACAAAATATTTTCATCTAAAGTGTGAGCATGCACATGATTACACATTCATATAAGACAACCAAGTGTAAAATTGAAAATTTTAATTTTCCATTTATCTAAGGATGTAATGTTTTTGATTGGTCCATATATTTTCCAATAAATTCCCATAGTTATTACTAAAATTGAATTAAAAATCTCAAATACTAATTATAAATTATGGATGTTGAGAATCCAAAGTGAAGCCAAACATGGCTGAATGAGGCTTGCACCTTGCCAATTGCATCAATGTATTTATTAACAGTGACCATGATAGCCATATTTGAAAACTAATATACTATGAAAAACACAACATCATGTTGTCATTTATTTAGTAAACCAATCATTAAATTTTTGTTGATATATTTTCATGGTCTAGATGGAAATGGTAGAGGTGTGTATAGTCCCACCTTCCTATTTGTCAGATTGGTCATGCAACAAGGAATGTAAAAACATATGTGGCATAAGTGTGACTATAATATGGCTATAGTATTTGTCACATTGATGTGTCCCAAGTTATTTTCATAATAAACCTCTAAGATGAGTTATTGGTGAGGTGATCAACTATGAACACAAATATACTTGATATTATAGATAAGTTATCCAAACAAGTATAACTCCTAAAATTATCTACCTTATGTAAAGAATACATAAGTGTCTATGAAGTCTTGATTAGATGAGTAAAGGGATTCCTAATATGTGAATTTATAGTCATGAGTGTCCAACGCTATGTTGAGTATGTGAACTAATGGTTAGGTAAGGCATTCTTATGCCTTTTTGTCCTTCTCTTTCTTGTGTTTGATCATGAGATGTAGCTATTATAGGTAATTCATAAATTTCATATGACATGAATTATCTAGATTTATCTAAGTCTATAGGAATGAAAGTGACTTATGATCAAAATGAAAAACTCTCTCTTTTGCCAAGATGTAGTGTCTCCATTATCTAATTGATTTCATAATAGAAAACAATTATTTCTTATAGTTGGAGTACCTTTTCACCATTTCATTTAATGTATCTAAAGGATAGACAATTGGATGTCCATGATGAATGTGGACTCCATTGAGTGCATAGTTAGATGTATTAGTGTGAATCTCTAATGAATGTGCAATGCCAGTCATTACAAGAATATGAAATACAAAGAGGAATTTTTCAAGTACCTCATAATCATTTTGTTTCATGAGTCCATTAAAAATGGATTTTGTACATGTTGTCTAGATGATAGACTGAGAGGTGAAAGAAACCAAGGATGAACCTATGGGAGAAGTTAACAAGTCTAAGAAAACTCTTGAATTATGTGAGATTACATGGAGTAGGACAATCTTGGATTAATTATATTTTCTCTTGTCCTACATGAATCTCTACATGTTCAATGACATAGCCAAAGTATTAGATTTGAGTAACACCAAATATACACTTTGCTAAGTTTGCTTATAGATTTTATTGATGTAAGGTATCTAAGACACATGCAATATGTTTGATGTCTTCCTAAAAACTATTTATAAATATGAGAATTCCATTGTTGGGCCTCTTTTTGACTAAGTTTGAATCCATGGAAACTCAAAAAACACCTCAATGTGATGTAATAACTTTTCATGATTGTTATTTTGGCATATTTTTGTGTTAGCTAGAGGAATCATCATTGACTTAGCACTAGCTTGTAGACAATTTCCTAGCACTTAGGTTTTTAAGGGCATATTCTTATAAAATAATCATGTGGCATCTATATTGTGAAGGTCATAAGGTGATAGAGCTGGAAGAATGATCAACCAAGGCTCTAGATTAGCACCTGACATGCCCCCTCCACCATGACATAAAGATGCTTCTAATTTTTATAAAGGCAAGCTTGAACTAGTATGTAAGGGATGCAAAAAAAAGTAGAAAATCTCTATGTAATTGGATTGGGATATCATGTCAATAATTCCATTAGAATAAGATTTATACTAGATACCTTTGATGATCCAATTGTATCACCCAATCTCACCTATGAACCATTGGACCGTTGGTAGTTTAGATAAGTTTTTACTATATTTTCACAATACAAACTATACTCTATATTTGGAGCATTAACTATATGAAGATTGGTTGAATTTATACATTGTGTTCATTGGTTTAATATCTTGGCTTTGATTATTTAAATTTGTAATGAATGCTAATATTTTAGTGTTATGAATTTAATCTAAATGTTAAGAATGTTGGTTACAAGCATTGATTCAAGGCATTCATTGCATCTCTATAATTTATGATGATATCAGCATACTATATAAAAATACTCTAAGTGTAGGAAATATACCATACCAAGTGATGATACCTATGACTAAAACATGAGCTTAATCATGATCCTTAAATCTAAAGTATTCAAATAAACCCTCAATGTGCTGGAATGATTCTAAGCTACGGGAAGTAGAGGCTTGCACCCATGAAACTATGAAAAGAACCCCATATAGGCTTTGTGCCTACATACCATTAGACTCCATATAGAATGGATTTCACTATTTAACTTGTTAATGTTGTTTTTTTAAATGATAAAGTCCTATGAAGAATGAGTTGTGCCATAACATAACTAGCCTAATGTAGGCCCCAATTCCTTCTCTATTGCACTTCAAGTGAGTGCATAAGTCTTGTGCCTTATGTGAATTATTTATAGATCAGTTGAGTGATAAATTTTGAGCACCACAAGATTAATCTATGTTTTTGCCTAGTTGTAACAAGCCTAGAAATAAATTGGACAACCAGGTAAGTGATTGATAGATTAAATGAATTGAATACTAACTTTTTTACAACATTTTGGTTCTAGTGCTAGGAATCATGTTGAATTTTATTGTTGCAATGGTCAAATAGAAAACTTCTTTAAATCTCCTTCGAGAACATTGAGTGATGGTTACAATAGGTATAATACATATTTGCACTGAAGCAACCATCTTATAAATAATAGAATCCAAGGAAATGGGTCTAATATAGCTTGTATGATGCTCTGTATGAGGTCTTATTTTATGAACTACCTAAGCATGTTCACTGATGGTTAGATACTTATGAAACCCATAGAAGATGAATCTATGGATAACACCTTAAGTGGACAAAGTACCACTTAGAAAAGTTTGAGATCCTTGATGCCACTTGGACTAGAGTTATAGATAAATGGTGGCAAGGAGCACTAAAAAATTATGTTATTGAGTTCACAATATCAATTTAATCCTACCCTAAATAAGAAAAGTATCAATCCTTATGTGAGATTAGAGGCACATTTGTGAAAGAATTCAACATAGATATTAAGAAACTGATGGTGGATTATGACTTTGAAACTATAAGAATGGAAGGCTAAAGTCCTTCCATGTATGAGAAACATAATGGGGAAGAAGGGGATGTGTAGGTGAAGTGAAATGTAAAGGGATGAGTATATTTTCACCTAAGAGCTTATGATATAGACTTATAACAAGATAAGGTATAGGTTGATGGAATATCTAGAACTTGGAAGTGCCAAGAGAACCTATAGTGAGTGAGAAGGGTATGGGGAAGGATTTATTGAATTTTAGTAATGCGAGGAAAGGAACAATGAATCCATATATTGATCCCAAATATTGATGAGTGAAGAATGCATAGGGTCCTTAAAGAATTTGACCATTGAATATAAAATAGAAGCACCTACCCCCTTTGAACCTATAACACTAGCTCATGCACTGGATATCCCATGAGAAGAAATAAGAGTGATAACTAACCCTATTGTCCACATTAACTTTGACCATTTTGAAAACTTGAAATATAATTTTGTGATTGAACAAGTTTTTCCTTATAAAGAGTTGAGTGAGGATAACTATAGACATTTGAGATCTAGCTTGATAACATAGAATATAACTACAATCATTCTTGTTCAGCCAATGTTAGCTATGTAGACTCGGTAATAGACCATAAGAAGTGGCATGACACCAAAATTTAGTATTACATTACCTTCATCATCATATATTCCAATAATAACAACAAGAGCATTGCCTAACCCAATGGCTAGAGGTATTGGAAAACTACCACCAAGATAAGTATCTTGGGGTAAGTGCCTTAGAAACTAGCACCCCCCATATAAAAATTACTAGATGATGGGCTTACACTTGTCATAGTATCATATCATATATAATGCCATAGAGCATGTAATAAAATATGAACTATAATGGAATGCTCAAGGTATAACCCAATCTGAGTGTAAGGCAACCTAGTTCATGATAATTTTGTTGATTGTGCCCATACTTGGTATAATAAATTTGATCCTAACTAGGCTATGGTTAATTATGACATTGTGATGGAAGAATTCTTAAAATAATTTGATATACCTATTTTTGAATAGTAGATCATCACCACACTCAAGAAAATTAACCAAGGACTATCAAAGAGCATGAACCTATATGATGTCAAATTCAAAAATCTTCTTTCCAAGCTTTTGTATGATATTCACCCATATTATCATGCATAATTGTTTGTTAGGGGATTGATATTACTATTCAAAAGAGAACTTTCTATGAAGACATTCACAAACCCTAACAAAGTGCATAAAGCCACACTCAAAACCAATGTAGTCAGAAGCATCGATAATGGAATTATCCCATTAAGGAGGGATTAATTGCTTCCATGGCTAGCTAACTCATTGCAAGATGCTCAAATTGGCTTATATTATATTTATTAAAAAATAAAATTACATGATAGGAATAACTACACTTAAAGGAATGTGTGTACATTGCTTCAAAGCTATGAGGTTTATCATGAGGTACATGATGTTCATAACTTCCCTTTACTATAATGTTTTATTCATGTTAACACAACCATTTATTGTTGATTGCGAGATACTTACACTCATACCATAGCTAACTACTAAGTTATTGATGAAATACATGAGAACATGGAAAGGGGCATATAATACGACACTATAATAATCAAGGGGAGAGTTAATCAAGGTAATCAAAGCTATGGCCAACATAATGTAGGCTATGGAATGTAAAGAAGCTCTTGAGGGTGAGGTGGATGACACATTAGAGGAATATTTCCACCATGATAATGTTATGAGTGCAATTTTATTTAGCACTATTAGCATAACTACCCTACACATCTAACGTGTGGGTATTATTGAGGAATGCATAAGATCGAAGAATACCCTAATTTGTATAAAATACTAACCCACAGTAGGCCTAG
Organism: Torreya grandis; assembly: GCA_037957365.1. NCBI lineage: Eukaryota > Viridiplantae > Streptophyta > Pinopsida > Cupressales > Taxaceae > Torreya > Torreya grandis. Next base: position 96,685 of record JARHVA010007187.1, read on the forward strand.
AATAGATAATGGTGTAGGAATGATCAAGTATGATATTAAAATAAAGAAGTGGACTTCAAAGGCATAACTGACCCACATGAAGCTAATCAAAGTGAAGGCAATTACTCATAGTGGATTCACCACTCAATCACTAGTTATGCCAGTAGTAGAGTTACACCTTAAATATGGGGAATGAAGCCATACTAAGTGTATAACATGTATTGAACCCAAATCTATGCCTTACTGAGACCCTACATGCTAGAAAGGTGTAGTGAAAGAAGCTATGAGTGTGATTTAGAACTTATAAGGAAATTTCCAATTGGTATGAGTCTTAGAGGTACAAGTTGTCACCTCTCATAAGAAGTAAGATGGTCAATAGGTTAAGGTAAAAGAGATAACTGATATCTTTCACCACTTATAAATAGAAGGGATGTTTACCCTATTTAAGAACTTTCTTTTGGAGCATGTAGGGAAGAAGCCAGTTGAATCTATTTTGTCATGCATGGATTGGGGGTGAGAAGTCAAGCATACCTAAAATGTAGAGTATGATCAAGAACTCTTAGTGAATGCTACCATTGATGGATGGTCTATGTGCAAGGTCTTTATTGACATAGGAACTAGGTTCACTATCTTGACAAATAATGCATGGAAGAAGATGGGTTTTGTGTGCATCTAAATTCTCTCACCTACATTATCATCACTAATATTACTATTATTTGACACTAATTATGCTCATCCCATTTATTCTAATTTATCTCGCTAATATATCCCCCTTTCCTAGCCATCTATGTAATATCCTCCATCCATATTTCATCGTTCAATAACCTTATTATATCCCATTAATCATTAATTTATCATAAATCCCCATTATCCCATCATAAACCTACTTATCTATTATTTGGGAATTTTAAATTCCCATTGGCCCATCTACTAGCATATTTCTAGTCTCTCCTACACCCTTAGTCCCTAATCACCCACATAATCCTTATCTAATCTATCCATAAGCCTAATTAATCCCTAAGAGGATTCTAGAATTAGAGGATTTTAAAATCCTCTCTATTATAACCACTCCTCTCTAGAAGCCTCCAAATCTAGAGGCTTACAAGAAATTTTAAATTTCTTGGATAATCTACAACCCTTGATCTCCCTCTACCAAGTTTAAACCTCAATCATTTGTATTTCCATCCATTATTTAAATAAGGCCAATCCTTCATTGAAACTAACTAGAATCTCCATATCAAATCCATGTCCACATAGTCATTGCATCCAACATCTTTGTTCAAGCAACATCTAGTGTCAAAATCTAAGTCAAGGTATATAAATCCAATCTCAATATATTTTCTATTTTGCATTTAGTTTTATCATGGTGTAGATCACTTAGATTTATTATTCTAATTCCATTTTGAATGGTTTTTTCATGTATTTACATTTAATTATAATGGGTCTCAATTTACATAGTACTTTGGTATTTTGGTTTTGAATTTACATAGCTAAATCCATATAGAGATCAATTTTCATACTATATTTTTGCAACCATGGTGGGGCATCCTTCCCAAACTAACAATTTTGCATCCTATATGTGTTTTTGCTAGCTTGAATTTTTGATTAGATCAAGAAAGATCTCTAAATTTTGAAATTTTATGTACATAGGTCCAAGTTGTGATATTGCTCTAATATTCATGACTTTGTTTTGTGTAGTCATGATATTGTCCCCATGAGTAGTAATTTTATGCTAAGCATTTGCCTTAACTACTAGATGTTTGTAAATTTTGGACCCTTCAACAACATCACTGATTGAACATCATGGATTTATCTAGAAAGTAGTGATTTTGTAGATGGATTCATGATTTTTGGCTAATACCTCTAATGATCTATGCTATAGGTTTGTATCTTTTGAAAAAATCATGAATCTGAAAGTCACAACTTTATCTTGTGAATTACATTATTGGGTTCATGATTCATAGTTTTATAAATTTTAATAAAACCACTAACGTTTGACAACTATCCTCTGACTTTTAGGTTTTACTCTAATATTTTATGTTCTATATGAACTCATCATCACTCAATCAGGCATAATAATCCCCTTTTTCTTTTCAATTTCATCCAAATGGTTTTATTTGTAACTACCAACCTTTTTTAATAGGATTTTATATTTCTAAATATCTATTGTGTGATCTGTATGGTTTGAAGGGTCAAAAGAGGAAAGTTAGGAAGTTCTAAGTTAGAGACACAATTAGACACAACCCCTTAGCCTTTTCCCATTCATTGATAAAACCATAGATCATGAACTTATTAGAGTCACAACTTTTCCCTGTGAAACAATGATATTGTATTCTAAGACAATTTTTCAAATTGGTCATTTTGATTCTATCTACAATATATCTTGGAAATTTCATGAAGGCAAATTTATCATAAAATTTAATAAAAAATAGATTTCTATTTATATAGGTTTTTATCCTTTTGATAAACATCTTATCCTTTATTCATAGATTTTGAATACATCATTAAATTAGTTTAATCAATCATAATCTATCTATAAGTAAGCATATTTAAACATTTTTTAGACACTTAAACAATCTATTATACCTTGTATAGGTCCTTTTTGTGTTAAATATCTAAATCTAGAGGTTTTTTAGTTTATCACAAAACTACAACTCTCATTTTATAGTCAATAGCGGTATTGTGATTTTTAGTAGTGGATTTTTAGTATTGCTAATCTTGATTTCTCATTAATAATGATTTTACTAGTTTAAGTCATGATTTTATCTAACAATCATAGTTCTTTAGGCTAACCATCACGGTTAGGCTAACCATTAAAAAATGGTAACTTGTAATCAATAATTTTGCATCAAAGTTGTGTTTTGAACTCTTTGGTTATGACTTTGCACTATGTAGTTTTAATTTTGTAGTCATTTTTGGCCTTCAAACTTATTATTTAGAGTGAATTTTTTAGATTAATTTTTTGTAAATTTTGAGTCATTTCGGGCTTCCCACAAGGCCCAAATTACCTTTGGTGTTAGGGTCTCCACCCCTCAACCCACCCTATACCATGATAGGGAGCACACACCATGACTCTACCCTTAGACCCTACAAGGTGGTTTGCCCCTTGACTCCACTAGAGGCTTCCACCCTTAGAGCCCCACATCATGGCCCACTCACCCAAAGAAATTATAGAGCCAAAAATCATGTTTTTATTATGTCCATTTTCTTAAGGCATATTGGACTAACACATTATTTCTTACATGGGTGAATCTATAAGTCTTATTTTATCTTGCTAACATCATCTATTGGTCTAACATTTGGTCTTGTAGGTCACCCCTCAAGACTATCAATTAAACTAGTAATCCTTGTCTTGTAGGTTACTTCTTTTTGATTTCCACTTAAACTACTAACTATATGATTGTAGGTCACCTATAAAAGACTCCTTGTGGCACTTTGAAAATATTTTTTATGTCATTTTGATCATTTGGTTTTATATATCACTTTTAATCATCTTGTTATGTGTATATATTTTTGTTTTATCTATCATCTTGTATATATCACATCTTAATCTAATTGGTTAATTAATATGTAGTCTACCTATTTATATATTAAGGGATATAATTGGTGTATTCTCTCAACCTTGCAACTTTTTGGTGATTCTTGGGAGATAAAAACCACCTAAAAACCATCATATTTAATTTTTTAAGGGTAATATGATGTGGAATTAACCCATGCACTTAACATAGTCTTAGGGGGATAGTGACCATGGATTTTACTACCATGCACTAATCCAAACTCCATGTTCTGGTGGAGTATAAAAATGAAGGATAGATATCATTAAGATAAGTAGTTGACCCTATACAGATCATCTATGAATGGGAATAGTTAATTATATAACAAAGCATTAGAAAATACCTTATATGGTCTTGGGCCCCTCTATTCCTTTGTGTATATAAGGGATGCACCTCGAGAGCCTTGTGAATACCTAGATAGGAGTACCAACATAGGAGTCAGTATTAGATCTGAAGTAGACATTTAGTATAAGTAGGTTTGAGAGGGTCTTGATGATACTACAATAATTCACTAGCCTATAGCCTCACCCATGAGGTCATTGGATGATGTGGGCACTAGGTTACACACGTTTGACTTTACTAATCATAGGTTTTGTGGTTTGCTTGATTGGGTGTGTGTCATGCTAAACTAGTGTTATTGTGAGCTGAGTCAGCCTTTTAACCTAAACCTAGACATACCTATCTAGGTATTTCACAAACTCATCATGTACATATCATCTTTTTCATCATCTAAAGTACATATTATCTTTATACATCCTTATCCTTGTCCCTACCTCATTTTGTTCCATCCTAATATAGTCATCCCCATATTATCCTATCTCATCATTGATCATACCCCACCATCCCATCCTATTTCATCATTTCATTTTGTATATCTTTATCCCATCACCACCTTATCTTCAACCCATCCTAGTATAGTCATATCTACCATTAATCATCACCTCATCACTTGCATATCCTAATCCTCATCTTGTATATCCTTGTTATATATTTTTGTACATAGTTATCCTTTTGTACATCCTTTTTACATCTCTCATATTATTTATTATCATCCTAATCATCCTTATAGGCACACCTTATCTCAATCATCATTATTCATACCCCCTCACACATCGTAATCCCACATCTTATCTTAATCAATATTTTTATCTTGACCTTGCCTTAGCCTAGTCACCTCATTACCCATCTAGTCTAACCCCACCTTATCTTATCCAAGGTGGTTTTAGGTATCATATATGGGTCTAAACTATCCCCATCTCATCCCTTATCATTTTATAAACATATATCATCATACTTACCCTTATCCCATCATCTTAGTCATATTCATCAGATAGTCATATCCCATCTTGAGCAAATCAGTTTAAGTTCTTGAGCTATTCCTATCATGAACATCATCCCTATCATTCATCATTTAATCATGTATCATACCCTATTAAGTATCCTACTAGCATCTTATTACTTTTTGGGTTTCAATCTAGTAACCCATCATCATCAATCTAGTCTTTATCATCTTTGCCTATTCATAACTAGCACCCATCATATAATATTTTTACTAGTTTGAATCTAGGTACCCATCAAACCCTCAATCCTTTTGTTAGATTAAACATTAGGAAATGTTGATAGGTCATTACCACCTTGTACTATCAGTCTACAAACACTCATTATTTTCCTAGCTTGAACACTAGGCAATATTGATAGGCTATTATGACCTATTATAATATCAGAATGAAATTTGATTACTATCTTAATCCATTATCCTATCTCATCCTCATCCATCATACCAACCTAGACCTTTCAACCTATTTTTTTCAAGAATCCATCCCCAATCCTTATCCTTATTTCATCATCCATCTCTTATCATTCATCACCCATGCAGTTAGACCCCAATTTCATAGACCTATACATAGCTTCCAACAAGGATGAAATCCTCTTGCATCTTATCCTGATGGGTGTACCACTTCCCAATGGTGTTAATCTATTTTAAATCATTACACCTCCCATGTAAGCCCCTTCATGTGAGTCCTATACCAATCCTCTATCTTCTATCCATAAACTACCATCTACCCATTTCCATACTAGGGAAGGTAATCCAATCTTGGCCGCTTTGACTCCTCCCACCCCTTGGATCAACAATCATCTAAACACAAATCCAATGCTTCCACATCTAAGTTATAAAGAGAAGTGGGTTCTTATACTCCCCTTCTTATCTCTTTGGAATCCCATTTTAAAACACTATTTTTCACTAAAATGATGGTTGATCCACCTATTAACATCTTGATCCCATGAAGCCTAAGCCCTCCCAGTATACAAATAATCAATATTGCGTATATCACTAAACTTGGGGGCATAACATTAATCAATGTTAACCTTTTCAAGAGTATGTCTAATACCTCATCAACCATGGTGACATCATAATTAAGGATGAACTAGGTGAATTTACATCCCTGGGTGAACAAAAAGAAGGATTAATGGAGATGGTGTTTATTTTACCCCCTATAATATGACCTATAACCCTATTGTAGTCATGTGTAACTACATGGTAGGTCTGTTGGTTGTTACCATTCTGACATTAGTTTTGTCCATTGTTCTGTCATTATGGGTTTTGCTATTGATTTTTCTAATTTTCTTGGTTTGGCCTTTGATTTTGATACTATTTATTTTACTACTACACTGGTCATTGTTGTTGTTATTGCTAATTGTTCTATTATTATTGATTATTATGTCGAGAAAAGGGGGTTTGATAAATCCCAAGAGTTTGATTGGAAGTGGAAGCACCATTATCCAATGTTATCTCCCCATTATCCAACATATTCTAAATAAAATGGTTGATTCAAAAAAATCTTCATAGATTATGCCCATTAAGTTGATGATAATCAAAGAATTCATTTTATTGGTACCAATCAAGATATAGAATGCCTTATAGATAATGCTTTGGTATAGGCCAACTAATCAGATTAGTGGTGGAAAGTTTATGAAATACATATGCAATAGGATCTCTTAGGTCACTAAAGACATGATGCATAGACACAGTTCTCCTTGGAGGAGGGGTTTACAATGGTAAAGGTTATTGTATTTGTTGCATAGGTCTTGGTTATTATGCTTGTGATATTTATTGGAAAGGTTATTGAGTAGGAGTAAACTAAAAAGGTGGTGAAAATGATGTTTACACCATTTGGAAATGATGTGACTCAGTTATTCCATTTCCCACAACATTCTTATTGTGGTTAAATTGCTTTAGCCTTTCCTAGTTATTACCCTGTGTCAGTTGTGATGCCTGAGCTTGAAAGGGATGTTGATTTTGGCCATTTCCCTGATCAGTACCTTGATTTTGATTAATGAAATTAAGCTTGATGACTCATTTATTGATGATCACTTGCTTGATCAACAAACCTTTATTAATGATCTCCTTAAAAGTATGTAGACATTATAGTTTTAGATGATAAGCTATCTCACTATGCAAATTTTTAGTAAACATAGTAGCTAATTATTTATCTAGTAAATTGTGGGTGAAATGGATTGCAAAGGCTCTGAATCACTATAGATAACTTACAAACTCTCAAACTTTTTGTTTTCCTTGTGTTAAGTCAACCAATGAAATATCATGTTTGAGATTATAGGAAAAGTTCTACATAAACATATCAGAAAGATCATCAAAATCTATTATTAAATTCCTAAGAAACATTAAAAACCACTTGAATGCTTTTCTATCTAAGCTCCTTGGAAACAAAAATAAAATTTGTATGTTGTTATATGCCATTGGTTGACATGCGACAAAGAATTCAGTTAAATGGGCCTTAGGGTCACCTTTCCCTTTGTATTTGTTAAATTTTGTCAGTTCATATCTTAGAGGAAATGGTATATACAAATACTCCATGTTGAATGGATAATAACACACATCATCTAATTTTAACTTTTTAGTTTGTCTCCCAGCTTGAATGGTAGTAATTACATCCTTCATCTATTACAATTCTTGGGATAATAAATTGGAAGTAACATTGGTTTGAGGGAGAATATTAGTTTTGGTAGATGGTTGGGAGGTCATAAGAGAGACACTTTGACTAGTGCATGATGGAGATATCTATTTGGGTATATTGGTTTGGTTGGAAAATGGACCAGGTATATGCATACATGGATTAACATGCACTTAGAATTGTACATTTCGCTACATGATACTCTAGTTTGGGTTGGTGATGAAGGTTTAACCAAGAGGATTTTTTGGTTGGGATGGAGGGATATAAATATATTGTGCCTGTTGTGGTTGAAAATGGATATGTTGCTAGCTAATTGAACCTTGATGTTGAGTGGGAACTTGTGGACAAAGACCCTATCTTTGAACTTGTGCCACATTTTGAACCGATTATTGTCTAATAAGTACTTGAAAAACATACGAGACTCCTTGTTGTATAGATCCTTGTGGGGAAGTGAAAGTAGGTTGTAGATTTGGTTGTTGACCATTATTTGCATGTTTTTTACTAGCCATTGCTTGGTTTTGGATTGGCATATTAGTCTACGACTGAAGAGGTATGTTTGTCGTTACCTAGTGAGTTGGAACATTAGTTACCCCTGATTGAGGTGGTAATGTATTTGTCCTTTGTTGTGTTGGTACACTAAATTATGCATACTATTATGGAGTACTAATTGTTACTTATTAATGAGGAGTTGGATTCATCATATTCTATTGTTGAGGCATGACATTGGTCATTGTTTAACTATTTAATCCCATAGGTTATATACTTGAGGAAGTAATTGGTTGAGGTTAGGATGTATAAACTCCTACTCTTTAGTATGATGATTAATTCATGGTATTAACTATAGGCACATGTTTTTTGCTAGTTTATTTTGCATTAATACTACTTTGATTGGAATTGGACATTTTTTACACATTGTCCACTATATTTGGCTCACTATTTTGCATAGAAGTAGAAAACACTTCTTTAATAACAGGCATATGCAATAAGTTGTCTACCAAAGTGTTTTATACAAATGGCTCTGAACTATGATTCTCTTGACCAGTTGACTCTATCAAAACTCTTATTGAAGGAATTAAGTCAATAAGAGGTTTGTTCACCATGTTTATCTGATTAAATTTATGTGCTAGATTCAGGTAGGTTTGATATGTTGTCTACATTTGATTAAAGTGGTCTTCAATGATGTTTTTGCCTATGTTAGGCATATTAGGGTTTTGATATGTTATTTAGACTAAAGCCAAAGGGTTGATATAAGAAGCCTATTGATCATAAATTATATTGTGGGGACATCCTACTAGGCTTAGTAAATTTTTGTGGGGGAATTTTGTTGGAAACTTGGCCCCTACCTCTATGGCTCTAAACAAAATCTTGTCTTTATTCTATAAAAAATGTCTCTCAAACAAAAATGGATCATATGTGGAAGTTTTATTAGTAGTATATGATTGTTGAAGAACTAGTTCATACACTGTGGGTATTGTATCTAGGTAGTGTGCGATTTGTTCTTGGTCTTGTCTAAATAAAGTGGTGTGTTAACCAAATAGTTAGCCAAAGGATCTTGGATTTGTGCCCCAAATTGATTATTATAAGAGGGATAATAATCCATCTCATAAGGAATATTATTTGTGTAGGGGTTTTGCATCATTTCTTCCTGTCTAACCACATTACTAATTCCTAGATTATACGTGAGTCCACTACGAGTGTAGGAATACATGTTGGCATCCATAGTTATTATTTTGTAATAAAATGTCAAATATTTCCTAAAACTCTAAAAAGACAATGTATAAAACATATGATGTTCAAACTTGGTCTAGATTCATCAAAAGGATCAAAAGGTTTATGCAAATATTTATGAAGAAACAAGCTAGTGTTAATTATCTAATGTTTTACTATTCACACAAAGATGATCAAGTAAATGGACCAAAAATTAAAATGTAAAATTCAAAGTTTGAAGTGTTTCATATTAGTCTAATATAAGAATTTAAAAGTTTGTAGGTCTTTTGGCCAAATGTGGCGTCAAAATCTAGTCTCAAACAAGGCATGTGCTAGGACTCTTAGCCAAATGGCATCAAAAGCTAGACTTTAAAAATAGAGATGATTTTTAATCTAACAGATTTGAAACACTTCTAAAAAATAATAGGCATTTTAATTTTGGACATGAACTTGATCAACTAGGTATAAGGTATGAAAAATAAGGCACTTGAGATATACTTACTTTTCTCACAAATAATGGTATAAAACTTGGTTCTTTTGAAAAAATCTAGACAAAATGAATGGCATAAATATGCTAGGAAAAGTTTCACAAAAGGTACATTTTGATTGGTTTGAAAATGTAGGAAAATATTTGAACTCTATGCAAGAGGGTCTATGAAATAATATCTAAATTTTTTTGGGTAGTGTAAGAATGCTAGACTACCCAAAAGATGTGAGAAAAAAGTTTGTTTTAAAAAATTCTCTAAGGCAAAGATAGTTTCCCATAAATTTGATAGCATAACACTACCTTTATTGACACAAAAATTTTGTGGTGAATAGACTCAAATTGAAAGTGTTTAGAAGGAAATGGCTTAAGTCTATCAAGTGGTGATAATGATCATGAGTCTTGAATGACCTTTAACCCAAATTGGAAATTGAACTTAAGTTCCCTCAAGTTTAGTGAAAATGGTGAATCTACTTAACACATAAACCCTATGAACTTATAAAGGTGAAATATCAATTTTATATTATAAATTAAGGACTTAAATAATGTTGGCAAAGGTCTAGACTCAATTGGGTAGCATACTTGTGCTAAAGTGGATGATATGACTCCCAAGTTTTGATGGACTTTGAACAAGGCAAAATTGGTGACTTCACATGAGCAGCATAACGCCTCTTTGTTCAAAAGAAAATGAGGACCATGTGTTTTGGTTTGTGTCATTTGTTTACACCAAGTTTTGACTTCAAACAAGACTTTAATCTAGGACAAAACTCAATTGATTAATCACTCTTAGACTCTAAACTGATAAGACTTCTTAGTATTATTGGAATCTATCAATATACATCATTTAAGAGGATTTCAAGTAAAATAAAATGTGCATTATATACTAGGGTTTTTACACCCCCCTCTGTCAAATGATAGTACTGTGACATGGACCTTGAGGTGTACCTTACACCATAATACTTCTGTAGCAAGTTGGGTTTTGTCTAAGATCTACAAGTTTTGAAACTTCTAAGGGAATCAATTTCACAATGAATTTCATGCCAAACAATGCAAATTAAAATCACATATTTTGGTTCCGTATCACTTGGATTATTGTAAAAAGGTCATCTTTTTTGTAGCCACTACATCTTGGTGTTCACTTAGTGTAGTGTGATGTCTAAAGTGCCACTACATCCCATGTGTAACTCCAATTAGGAGCCAAATGAATTCAATGTTAGGAGGTGAAACCCTAGGTCAAAGCTTCCCTAAAGAACTCATAGGAGGTGATGAAGTCCCCCTGACAAGCTAAGTTTTCATAAAAATAAAGAAAACATGAAATATAAATTTGGGGTTATTTTCAAGGTTACCCAAACTTTGACATGTTTTTGAGGAATTCTTTAGATGACTTTATTTATAAACCTTGGACTAGGCTATTTTCAATAGTAATGGCACTTTTGATTCCAAGGGTTCCCTAAAGAGGACAAATGGAAGAGCATACACGTGGCATCCCTTTTTTTGCCAAATAAAATCTAACTTAAATAACTAAGTAAATACAAAAACTTGGAAAGGTGAGTTCATTTTTAAGCCCAAATGGAAAATGAGGTGGTGTTATTTTTACCCCTTAGTCTTAGTTATAACTTTGAAAACTAATGCTAAAAAAACACTTACTTAAGCACCTTAAATGTTACTTTAAGCACCAAAATAATGTTCTTAATTAATTTTTAAGCATGCAAAAGGTAATCTAAACCTATTTTTAGAAAATGTCAATCTTGGTCCTATAACAAAATTTTTAGCATGTCTTTTATCCTTAAACCTATTTTGGGTTTGAAATAATGAACTTCAAAAAAAGAGCTCTCAAGTTTGTGTTTTAATAAAACATAGTGACCAATGTCGATTCTATAACTTATGATGGTTACACTTAGTAACCGATGATGGTTATCTAACCAATCATAGTTATCTAACTGAAATTAGTTGTACCAATAGTGAATGATGAAGGTTATCCAATTGATGATGATTTTACAAACTGATATCAGTTACTATATAAACCCATGACAAATAAAATGGAAAAATAAAGTTATAAAATCAAATTGCAAGAGTTTTAATGATACAAATGAAGATTTTAAAGTTTTAGAATGATCTTCTTCATGTGTTGGGATGCATTTGGTTCTATCAGGCATGCCATATATGAATTATGAATTTGACTAAGAATAGGAGATTATTATTATGTTAGTGACAAAATGCACAAAATAAATTGACAAAGAACTCACTAAGCTAACACCTTCATGCCTAGTTACTAGGGTGAGCTTAGTAACAAAAATAAATGAAAAACATAACTAAAAAGTAAGGAAAAACCAAATAATTCCTTCAACTTCTTTGGATTCTCCAAATGCATTTGTAGTAGTGGCTTGCTTGGTTTTATGCTCATGAAGTCCTTGGAAATGGAAACATGACTACCTCCATCTCTCCTTGGCACATTTGGCTTGTGGCTTGGCTTGGCTTGGAATAAATTTGGCATGGTAACACTATTACATGAAGCTTTTATAACCAATCCTAAATTATAAATTTACACAAATTAAGCTTATAAATGATGTTCATGGTCTCTTTATTTATATATTTTTGAGATTGGCTATAATCAACCTGAACTATCCATCCTGAGATGCAGATGTGTGGTCGAGGATTAACTCAATTTTGTAATTAAAATTGATAAATAGATCATAAATATTTGGGATAGAAGAACAATTAAGAGTCATGAGGGATTTGATGAGGCATGGGAGGCATGAATCCTAATATTTGTGGCATTTATGACCTAGGTATGTCTTCCCAAAAAATGAGGTCAACTAATGATGTAGATATTAAATATTAATTTTAAAAATAAATTATTCAACAAGTTTCTATGGAATTATTAATTATGAATTGATTTGGATTAATTATACCTTAACCATGATTAAGCACTTTGTTCAAAAATTACTCAATTTGATCAAAATTCCTTGTTATTGTTCTAAAAGTTAACTGGATTGGAATTGAAAGGTGATGTCAGATACGTTAGATCCATTATCCCATTTAGGATATTACCAATAGAAAATAAAAAAGGCACATGTCTTAGGAAAAATATTTGATAAGAAAGAGAAATCTAGAGCACCCAAGTACAAAATTGGCATTTTGACTTCGAATGATCTAATCAAAGTTAGCTGGACCATAAATTGCACTGTTCCATTTAGGGATACCCTAACTAGAATCAACACTTGAATATATCAAGTTTAAATAATTTAATATTATTTAGTGTTTCTAGGCCAAATTTTACATTTTAGTGTAAATTATTTAAAATCTTTATTGGAGGTTATTAGTGGCTAGATTTAGGTGTCTACAGTTTCTACTCACTACCCTACAACTTGCAAATGACTACCTATAGGTGGCATATACAGAGGTATGAGGGTGTGATATAAATATGTTCATACATTTTTTGAGACTTTATTGAGGTGGTTTGTGGAGGTTGGATAAACCATAAAATTCCTTTTTGAAACATTGGATTGGTAGTCAAGAATGAGAAACCACTTCAAGAGAAGAGAAATGAGTTTCAAGGAGTTGCTTCAATAAATATCAAAACAAAGGCCTAAGTGCTTTTGTTGATGACATATAAAACTATAGTATGGAATATAAATCAAGATTAAGGTTTCCATCTTGTATAACTATCCTAGGTAAGATACTTTCAAAAGGGAATGGATGTGTGACTAGAGTAAAGTAATGTTTGAATGTCTCAAAGTCATGAAATTATTCATTACATTTCTTCAGTGTTGTCTACAAGATTTGAAATTAATACTAACCTCTACACCTAAAATTGTAATATGGAATCATGTATTCATATTAAGTAGTTTTTTTGAGTTAAGAGATCACAAACGTCATTAATAAAGACTTTATATTTAAGTTATGGACTTACACCATCACCTACAAGTGCCTTGCCATCAGAATATCCACCTTTAGCCTAACTGTAGGTACTCACTAGCCATGACACATACCTTAGAGAGCTAATAAACCTAAAAAAATAGATTTAAAATTGGGAGTTTATTCAAAATAACACAAAAACAATATAATGGTATTAATCATAAGGTTTCAAGGATTGAAACACAACTATAACACCATGTTACTCTAGTAGTGGTCAACTATAGTTGACTGTAGTTGATAGTGAGCAAGAGTATCATGTGTTGGAAGATTGTATAGAATGGACATGATTTGGATAGATCTAAATGTATTAAAAATGACCTTTTAGGATCTAATTAAGTTGATGGGCATTGTTTTCAATTTTCAACCATGTACTTCCACCTAGAAGTGTCTCTCTCAAATAAGGAAACATGGTCAATAGTCTAAACCAATCAAGTACAAGGTGTATGTGGAAGTGTTTGGCAAGGTCGGAGTGATAAGTATTTTAAAATAGCATTCATCATAATTTTAATAGTCTCAAGAGACACTTGACACATGGAAACAAAACATATAAGGGCTCTAATAATGCAATACAAAGTCACATGTCAAAACCTTGCACACAATGAGGTTCTCCATGAGTTTGCCTTGGGTTTTCTATGTTTTTTTTTACGGGACGCGGGGTGTGGGGGGGGGGGGGGGGGGGGGGGGGGGGGGGGGGGTGGGCGGCTATCCATGTGATCAAGAGATAAAATTTAATTGAGAGAATTTAAAACACCTAAGGTAACCCATTGCATATTCACTTATGATGAGATAATAGGTGAAGTTCCCTTTATTTTGTCTTAGATAGAGGGTACTCCCCAAATATGTAAATCCTACAGGTTGGTCATGAAAAGGAGAAGAAGGTAGTTTTAAGGTTGATGAGACATTGAAAGGGGATGTAAATGCATGTGATAAACATGAAATTATATGGTTAATAATGCACAATGGTTAGGAACCAAACAAGGAGGTCCAAACCCATAGATATGCAGACTAAGCCTACTAGGTCTTTTTTAGGCCTAATGGCTAAGGGAGTGTTATTACCATTTATAATATTATATGAACATTATAATCCATTGAAACATGTTTATATGGAGGTATAAGGTGTTTTTAATATGTTTTTATGCAAATGAAACCACATGAAATCTATTTCTTGGCTCATACCAATTCAAGGTGTGTAAAATACATGAACATAGATTGAAAAGGCATCTTTGAGAGCTCACACTCAATTGGAGGCTTTTCACGAGAGTATAAGGAGTTGGGGAATGATGAAGAAGGTATTAAGAAATGTTTTTGTGAATTTTTTATGTAATTTAAATGAAATATATTTATGACCAAATGCTAAGGGTGGAAATGACTCCAAACACTCTAAAATTATTAGTAGTGACCTGATTGGGAAAATGAAGGAGAAGGGGAAGATATGATTGGATGTTGTAGAGTACTCTTTAGGTCTCATCCTCATAAACTTGAGTTTTATTATACTTGTATTGATAGGATATAAAATGTTTTTTATTGACTATTTTTGGTGTTGTGAAGGTGTGAAAGGGTTTAAAATGATAATATACACTTTGGGAGAGAGATCAGGATTTAATATAACTCACCATATGCATTTATTGCCTTAGCTAAATGCATAAGTGCCTCTAAAATTGCCTTCATCTTAGCCAATCAAAACGAACAAAGTGAACAAGTTGGTGAGAGAGTGAAAACTTAAAGTGGGAGGAATTTTAAGGTCTAATTAAGGAATTTAAGGCCATGATGGGTCCTAAAAGGTGTCATACACTCTTATTTATGGATCAAATTCAAAACTTGAAGACCAACTTTTGTGCCAAGCATGGAAGGGGAGTGAAAGAGGAGTTACTTAGACTATAAGAAGTGATAACTCATCTATAGAATAATACTCATGATTAGGGATACAAACAATGCATGTTGGATAATGTCTAAAACCCTTCCCTCTCATTGAAATAATCACATCTATACATAGTCAACTATGGGATGTTCTAAGAAGGCCAAATGATGAAGGCAATTTTCTGAGTAAGTAATTGAGGAGTTAGGTGCCACATTTCAGGAGTTTCATGTTTTGAGGTAAGTTTTTCCAAGTAGAGATGTCATGGTATATTCCATATTCATATATCCTAAATGTTGAATGCCTTTTCTTAGCATGAAACATGTCTTAGTGACTCTTGGAATTCATTATCTTCTCCTCTCTCTCTCTAATTTTATAAGTAGTAGCCATTTTGGTTCTTATTTAATAATACCACACCATGTATGGTGAATCCATGCTGTAATGACATTGTATTTTGTCTTTGAAAAATTAATACAAGTCTAGTATTGAGTTCATGAACATTTGTCTAATTGTGCAAAGTGATGTATAGTGAAGTTAGTGATAATATTGTATCCTTTCTTGCCTTATCATTTCATGTTTATGCAAAGTTCCTATTATAATAGGTCACATAGAGTGTAGCTAGTGTGTTAGACACCTTTTAAGTGTATAATTTCCATTAGATTGTGCAATTTTCCCACTAGTTTATTTACCTTGTGTTGTCTCATGCATATCTCCTCTATGTTGAGACACTTATATTAGAATATTTTAGGATTTAGAATCTAGTTTATATTCCTTATTTCTTAGTGAAAGAAGTATGATGGTCTTGTGGAAATCCTTCTAAATATCACCACCTTAGATTAGTTTTAATTTATGAAAACTTCTATCTCTTTTCCCATAAACAAATAGTTTAGTAGGTGATGAGAGTTTCAAGATATATTTATGGAGCTAGCCCTTAAACCTAGAGGTCTACCTATACTTATAGGTAAACCAACATACCTAGAAGTATTCCCATGTTGGCCAAATCTAGAGGATGCTTCAACACCCTCCTCGAGGGTGTAATATTTGGTGATAATAGTTACTCCACTACACAAGGTGATGAATAACACTTCACAAAAATATCCATAATCCAATATTCCAACACAATATAGGTAAAAAATTATACCACCTCAATAAGGGGCAACTAATGTTCCACCTCATTAGGTAGTGATAAGTATACCTCTTTAGTCACAAACCAATGTCTTTATGAATGTTGTTTATTCAAAAACATATTTCTATTATTCAACAAAAAATTTTGAACAATATCCAAGTGTCTACTTCACAACAAGTGTTCACATAACCACAAGTTACTACTATCTAATAAGTACCAATTAGGAAAAACTTGCATTTTCTACCAAATGTGTCACAAATTCAAAGCAAGGGCCCTGTCTCATAATAAGTTATGCTTATTCAATTAGGTATGACTAGTTATTAGAAAGTATCTATTCAACCTCTATAGGCATAGTACTTCACTCAAATACATATCCTTCCATCCCAACCATAATTCCCTTAAAACTAGGCATATATACTAAATCCTAACTATGATATCTCACCATAACATATACAATTTCAATAATCACATCCTAATCCATGTATTCATATCCCTAGTCACTTACATAAATAAAACAACATTCCACAACAAACCATGATTCCATTATACCCTAGTCAAATTAATATGCCTTTAACCTCCCAACCTTCACCTCAGTCCAATATTCCATCTAGTTTACTAGCATAAAAACTAAAATAGATGAAGGAAGCAATTTATACCATCCAATATGGGAAATAGACCAAGAATTTTAAGTTAGATGCTGTGTGTTTTTACCCATTTAACATGGATTATTTTCAAATACCATTTATTTTAGGGTATAAACCACTAAATTTTGATAAATAAAAGAGTAAAGGAGACCCTAAGGCCATTTAGCCAAATTCTTTGTTACTTTCTACCTAGTGGATTACACTGACATATATCTCTTACTATTATTTAATCATACTTTAGTATCAGAAGAACTAAAATGGTTTTTGAAATTGCCAAAGAACTCAGTGTATAATTGTTTAGATCTTTCAAATAAGTTTGTGCAGTTTTTCTTTGACAATATCGAACATGAGATATCATTGGTAGATTTGACTAAAGCCAAACAAAAATTTGGTGAAAGTTTCATAAGTTATTTATAGTCATGGAGATTACTTTCTAGCCACTTCACCCATAGTTTAGAATATAAGAAATTAGCTACTATGTTTACTAAGAATTTGCATAGTGAGATATCTTACCATCTAGAGATGTAATGTGCACACACTTCAAAGAGATCATTGACAAAGGTTTGATAATTGAAAAGGCGATTATTTACAAAGGGATTATCAATATTACCTAATCTAATCAAAATTAGATCCAAAACTAAGGAAATGGAAAAAATTATAACCAAAACCAAGTCCAAGCATAAGCATCAGCACCAACTCAAGAAAAAAATTATGAAAAATTTAAGTAGTTTAACTTCAATGATAAGGTTGTTAAAAATGGAATAATCAAGTCATGATATGTCCAAATAGTGTAAACACCATCTGCTCAACTTATTATACAAATGAAAATTACTCCTAACTAACAACCTCTTTAGTAAATATAGCCTTCAGAGTAGCCTAGACCAACTCAATAATCAAAACAACATTTGCCTTTGTAAACCCCTCCTCCTCCAAGGAGAACTATGCCTACTCATCATGTATTTAGTGGCATGGGAGAGCCCATTGAAGTTGTGTTTCACAAGTTAGATATAACTAATTTGATTAGTTTTATGATTCTAACACACTATACTAAGGGCATCCCTTATCCAAATTATTATATATAAAATGAATTTTATGAGTACAATTAGGTTAATGGACATAACCCATGCCATTGTTTGAAAATGAAACATCACATTCAAAATATGTTGGAAAATGGGGAGATAACATTGGATAATAGAGTTTCTACATCTAATTAAAACATAAACATTTATCAAAACATTTTTTTGAAACATAATAATAATAATAGCCAATAGAAAAAACAATAGAGGCTAGAATAGTAGCAACAATAGTATCAATAATCGAGGCAATAGTGACAATACTAGTAGTAGTAATAATAATGTCAACCAAATAGATGGAACCAAGGCCATAATGATGCCAATACCCAACATACTTACCATGTAGTTACACATAACCATTAAAAGTTGTAGGTCATATTTTGAAATGTTGATTTTATACCATCTCCATCAATCCAATACCAAGTATTAACCGAACAAGACTATTTATAACCAATTCCAATGAACCAACCTATGATACTAATCCTTCCTTGAATTGGGACTACATAAAGGCATACCAAAAAGTAGGGATTACTAATTTTTGACCTTATAATAATAAATTTTCATTACCCCATGACCACATATAAGTGTAATGGAAACTAAGAATTATCTTGTTTGGTCCCCCTCCACCATCATTTGCTAGCAGTAATGGCCTTGCATCTACTCTTGATTGTGTGATCATAACTCAATGGTCAAAAATTACCACCCCAGGACCATAATCATCTACCAATAAATCCATCCAACCCCTCATTATGTTTAGGAACAAGCCATATACTGATATGTTTGAAAAGACATTTGATATTATGCAATAACATTAAAATATTCCTGCATAAATTTCCATTTTGGATTTGTTGCATATGTCAACTATCCACAATAATATCTTGATAGATTTTTTAGTCTAATCACAAGTTACCTTTGACATAACCCTAAAAAAATTATAATCTTTGGTTGGACATATATCCCTAGGATATTAATTATCCTTTGACCAAAGTTATATGTCTTCCCTTGGCCCTCTCCATAATAATCCATTGTACATTGAAGTTGTCATAACATGGCACAAAGTGAATCATGTCCTCATAAACAATGGATCAAGATTGAATATTTTGTCATTTATGTTCATCAATCATCTTGGATACATAATAGTCGATCTCTATCAAAAAAATATTAGAATCAATTTATATGACAACAAAGAGCATGAATCATAAGGCACCATTAACTTTCTAGTTATCATTGCACCTTTGACCCATGATACACTATGCCATGTGTTTAGACATTGATTTTTCATATAATTTACTCTTGGGAAGACCTTAGATATATAAAATACATAAAATACCATCAAAATTTCACCTATTTTACCCAACACACCTAATTATTTAAAGTGGGAACCCTTGTTCCAAATTGTGCAAAATTGTGCTTTAAAGTGAACATTAAACTTGATCAAGAACTAGTATTGAATATCTTGTGTTGATATAGTTTACATGGGTATATTATCACATATAATTCATTTTAATTCATCTAATGTTCTTATGTTTCCATGTTACATGTTTAATTAGGTCTCATTCTGTGAACATTGCATGGGTTTTACACCCTAATGCTAAATTGAATCTTTATTTTGATTAACCCTTGGTCTCTTATTGATTAAATTGAATCTATTTTTAAAATCATGTTAAAAAAGCCTTAGCCTAATTTTTTTATCCTAAATTCCTTTTGAAATATACTCAAAATTTATGGAAGGTCAAATTTACTAGAGAACACTTTATTATATTAAGATTTTAGCCCAGGTCCTAATCATATTTATTAATACAACTCAGACCTTAGGCTAAAATCATTATGCTAGGTCATTTTATGGTTCAAAATGTATTATTTACATATGGATATATTTTATTATAATCTTACCTTAATCCTTACTAAGTTTTAAATCATATTTTATTAAATACAAACAAAACTTTAGACTATGCTTTATATATTTCACAATTATTAACTTGTCTTTAAATTTATGACCATAGATCCTACAACATGCATTTTCTTGGGCTAAGTTCATCCAATAGAATGAGATCAAGTTGAAAATTTATAATTTACAATATATCCATGAGAGTGACAAGTTTCACTATCACATAAGCCTAGTACAAAAATCTAATGACCCATAGGAAGAAGCAGGGTCAACAAGTCAATAACATAAAAACCTCACAGAGCTTCCAAGTGACACATACATGAGTACATTTTAAAAAATTAAGCTTATAATTATCTTAATGTTTATTCATATTTATTAATATTAATAAAAACTTGGGTTTAAAATTATGTCCTAATTTATTTTTCACAAGACCTTAATGTAAGTCATATATATGCTAAGTCATTTTTTATTTATAATTGTAGGAGCAAAGGGTCCTAAAGAAATGATAGGTGTCAACCTCACATGTAAATATTGATGATCACATGGATATTAATGATGATCATACAAATGTCAAAATTAATTTTAACAAATATTCCAAAAGGGGTGTTCAAAATTAATGATCATGCAGACGTCAAACGATGCACACAAAAACATCAAAATTTAGCTCAATAGTTATCTATTGGGGTCAAAAAATGATATTCATGCAGATGTTAATGATGGTAATGTAGATGTAAAATGATGGGTGTTCAGATGTTAATTTTAAGATATCCATTTAGATTCAAATAATACAAAGATATACATACTGTGTTGATTCATACAAATAGATCTAATGGTGCAAGATCACTAAGACTTTTTGAAGGTCTTGAAATGAATAGGAAGATACCACATGGCATGTTTTCATCATATTAGAGGTAAAAAACTAACTTTCCTCTTGTTTCAAGAAATCACAAAGTGGGGAAACATATCCAAAGGCAACTATGGTCATGTTTTAATCAAATGGATAGTTTATCATGAGCGCATTACCACATGGAAAATATATGTAGAGCTATATTTATTGATAGCTATTGAGTCTCACAATAAATTTATATTTCATTGGTAGATAAGCTCATTTGAACTTTTGAAAAGGAATATTTTTATATTAAGGATTGGGTCAACATGCAATTCATAGTTCAGTTAAGATTGATCATAGTTAAATAGTGTCACTGGTTCTAAATCATTGATAAAAGTGATACTTGTCCTTCATGCATGTCTGAGTTTCATTTTGAAAATATCTAACTTAAATTATTAGAAAATTTGTTATCAAAAACTATAAAATAAGGCATTTTCATGTAATTTGAGGTATAATTATAAAATTTTACTTTATACACATGCACATGTTGCATAGCTCTTGCAAAGGTTAACTTAATATGATAACTGTATGTGGACTCTTATATGATTTTGACTAAAATTAGAACTTAAGTTTTTAATATCACATTTAATGAATTTTCATGAGCTTGGAGGATTATGTGACCCCTTCTCCAAGCCTATTTAAACAATTATAGTCCAATAGTTAGAGGTGAGGGAAAATTTTCAATAAATATGAGTAGAAGTAATTTTGATTGTCAGCAAATGTGTTTTTGTATTCTCTCTCCAATTTGTGTATAATTAGGCTTATCTTTTTAGTTGTATGATTGAATAATTCTTAGTATGAATTTCTTTTAATGAATTATTTCTTGTCTTGATTGGTATGATAGTATTATATGTGAAAAATCTATTGAAGGGTTATCAAATTACATTAATTATTAGAAATTAAGTTGATTGATTCATAATTCCAAATGTGTATGAGTGCTTTATTTTGATATTATTTTCTATGTGTGTGTGAAAGGTATCTTAGATACCTCATTATCTCAAGTGATAAAATCTTGATTGAGGGTGTGTAACAACTACACTAAAAGGGGAAAATTTTGGCTAAGGATTGTGATTTTCCTATATCAGTATCTCCTTAGAATTCTAAACTATGTTTGACTATGTGTGTGTAATAACTTCTTATAATAGGCATAGGTTTTGGAAGCACTTGTCCATTTAGAAACCAACCAGAGAGGTGATTCTTGAAAACCATTGATTCTTATTTTATGCCTTTTAAATTAACAACCAGTCACCCATCCAACTCATGTAGGTTTCACTACCCTTTAGGAACCACACCTCCTTCCAAAAACCTTGTCAATAACTTGCATGCCCTACTAGCTGTTCCATCAATTGATTGTTCCAACTACATACCTGTAACTCATGCCCTAGAGTGGAGTTTGCCTCCATTGACATCCTAAAACATTAGAGGCTACCTCATTGATTATGGTGTGAACAAAAACTGCAACAACAACACTAGTGTCTTAATTTCTCTCTTTTCGGCATGGAGGTCACCATTCATAAATATGTTTAGCCATACAAAAACATTAAAAACATTTTAAGGATGAGTATGAAAGCTATAACTACCATTTTGGATTGAATCTAGTTCTTTAAAAAGACAAGGAGAAAGAAATACTTGTCAATTTTCTATAGGCCAATTACATTAACCTAGATAACCTTTATTCATCTTCTCACATGCTACCTCTTTAAATGACTAATCATTTTAATATTATGGCTAATGTCATGGGATAATATTTGATGCATAATACAATCCACATTGCCAAGATTTCATAAAACCCCAAGTCCTATGGAAAACCTAAATCCAAGCCACCTTTCATAGAATGGAAGTAAAAGGGAAAAGGCAAATTGTATACTCTAGCTCCCATCATTTTCACACCAGTTAGTGGCCAAGAATAGGACCTACTTATAGATGATAAATCTTATATTGGATAATAATAGGACCTAATTATAAATGATAAATCATATTTATATAATGACAAACTAGATGATTGCAATAAAAATGTCAAGTATTATATTCCTAATAGGATCATGGAGAAATATGCCTATGAAGGAGGAGGCCTTAGCCCAAATCATCAAGGAACACTTAAAAATATATCCATAACTTGATATAAAGGAAATTATGGTCTTATATTTAAACCACCCGGGGTTGACACCACGTATCTTATTCATGTTCCAATGCCAACTATTGATGATGATGTTGACATCAAAGTGGAGTATGATCATAGCCCCTATGAAAACCTAACCAATACCAATTTGTTTGAT
Source organism: Torreya grandis (assembly GCA_037957365.1). Classification (NCBI taxonomy): domain Eukaryota; kingdom Viridiplantae; phylum Streptophyta; class Pinopsida; order Cupressales; family Taxaceae; genus Torreya; species Torreya grandis. The sequence goes on from JARHVA010007187.1 coordinate 120,049, forward strand.
ACCCATGCCATTTTTACCCTAAAAACAATTATTCACCACAATCCACTTTATATCACCCTCAACTTATATCCTACAACCAACAATAACCCATAGTGCATGTAGATGAGTTTGAGAATGATTAGGCATTTTGTGATTTTCTAGGCCTCAGAGACAATGTTCCATTGTGAGACCATAAATAAGGGTTCTCAATCAAAATGTATCTTGTTTCCTATTTTGGAGAATGGGTGAACACCCTTAGCCATAAATAATTAAATAAAACATTGAGGTCCCAAATTGAAAACTTCTTTGAGGTATTTTGGACTAGGGTAAAAATAAAGAGAAAGGATAGTCAAATTGTGAAAACTTGTTTCAAGCACCATTAGATGGGGGTGTTCAACCTTCCTCAAACATAACTCATTATACCACCAATTATGAACTTGCCTATGACTCTAAATTTTATTTTGAAGAACATACCTTCAACCAAATCATTTAAGATGTTCTAAAAATGTTTGTCACATGGCCATACTTACCTTTAGGAGACTCTAATTTATCTTGCCTAAGAAACTTTAAGACCTAGTCCAACTAGAGGACTTTACCATTTTAGGCCAATTTCAATATTTGCCACATATTTTGGAAGATGGTTATATTGATGCAAATTTCACACACACCATATTCAATGAGGTATCCTTTAACATTTTAGGATCTCAATGGAGGTAAAATCTAGTCTGAGGCACCAATTGTGTGTATGTAGTTCAAACAACTTATTGATGGAATAGCTAGTAGGGCATGCAAGTTATTGATAGGGTTTTTAGATGAAGGTGTGGTTCCTAAAGGGTAGTGAATTCCTACATGATTTATATGGGTGGGTGGTTGATATTCTAAAGTGGATATATGTAAAAATAAAACATAAAAAGGAGGGGAGGGTAAGGTAAGAAAATAAGACTCTTTGGTTTTCAGGAATCACCTCTCTAGTTGATTTCTAAATGGACAAGAGATTTCAAAACCTATGCATGTTATAATAATCTATTGCACACACATATTCATACATAGTTTATAAGTCTAAGGAGATACATATATATGAAACTTACAAGCCTCAGTCAAAGATTTCCCCTTTTAGATTAGTTTTTGCATACCCTTAATTAAGAGATTATAGCTTGGGATAATGAGGTATTTGAGGAAACTTTTGAAAATACACATAAAAATATATTAAAAAATCACTCACACACACTATATTATGAATCAATCAACTTAATTTCCAATAATTAAGTAATTTGCTAATCCTTCAACACATTTTACAAATCTAAGCCTAGCATATCAATCAAGAAAAGAAAGAATTCATCATATATTTTTCACACTAATAATTATTGAATCATAAAAACAAAAACATAAGCCTAATTACACAAAAAATGGAGAGATAATACATAAACACATTTCCTAACAATTGAAATTATTTCTACTCCTATATATTGAAAATTTTGCCACACCTCTAACAAGTGGATTACAATTGTTGAAATAAGTTTGGGGAAGGGGTCACCTTATCCTCAAAGCTCATGCAAATTCATTGCATGTGATACTTATAAATTGAGTTCTAACTATGTTTGAAACATTATAAGACTCTACTTACATTTATTAGCTTAAGCTACTCTTGTAAGAGCTATACAAAATGTGTATGTGTATAAAGGAAACTTTTATACTTATATCTTGAACTCCATGAAAATAAATTCTTTTATAGGTTGTGATAATAACCTATCTGATTACTTAAGTTAGCTATTTTCAAAATAGAACTTAGACATGCATGAAGGACAAGTATCAATTTTATCAATGCTTTAGAACTAGTGACACTATTTAACTACAATCAATCTTATATGAACTGTGCATTGCATGTTTCCCCTTCCTTTACAAAAAAAATTTCCTTCTCAAAATGTCAAACTATCTTAGTTACCAAAGGAATATAACTTAACTATGAGACCTAATGGTTGTCAATAAATATAGATCCACATATTTTGTCCATGTAACAATGCCCAAGCCAAACTATCCATTTAATTAAAACATGACCATAGTTACCTTTGGATATGTGTCCCTAATTCATTCTTTCTTGAAATGAGACAACATTTAATTTTTACCTTTGAGCTCATGAAAATATGTCATATGGTAGCTTTCTATTGGTCTCAGGACCTTTGAAAAGTCTTAGTGATCTCACACTATTGGATCTATTTGTATGAATCAATGTAGTCCATAAATATTTGGATTAATTGAATCCAAATGGATATCTTAAATTTTATGTCTACATTTCCATAATTTGATGTTAATGTGACCATCATTTACATCTGCACAATCATCTTTTTTGGACCCTAATGGATAATTATTAAGCTTAATTTTGACATCTATACACCAATCATTTAACATCCACATGAACATCTTTGATGTTCACACAGACATAAAATTTTAACACCCCCTTAGGAATATTGTTTGAGCTTAATTTTGACATCTATGTGATTTTCATTGATGTTTACATGACCATCAATTTTTTCTTGTGATCTTGACACTTATCATTTTCTTGAGACTCTTTGCTCCTACAATTATAAATGAAAAATGACTTAGCATATATATGACTTAGGCTAAGGTCTTGTGAGAAAAGAACTTGGGATATAATAGTAAACCTAAGGTTTTATGCATATTAATAAATATGAATAGAACTTAGGATAATTCTAAGCTTAATGTGTTTAAGTGTGCTCATGCATGTGCCACTTGGCACCTCCATGGGGCTTCTGTGTTATTGACTTATTGACCCTACTTCTTCCCACAAGTCATTAATATTTTTGTACTAGGATCCCAAGATGGTGACAACTATCACTCTCATGGAGCTCTTGAAACCTACTAGCTTTTCAACTTGATCTTGCATTATTGGATGAACTAAGCCTGAGTAAATGTGTGTCATAGGATCTACAATCATACATTTAAATACATAAGTTAATAGTTAGGAAATATATAAATCATAGTATAAATTTTTATTTGTATTTAACAAAATATTATTCAAAACTTAGTAAGGCTTAAGATAAGCCTATAATAAAAGATATCACTACATAAACTAGACCTCATGAACCATAAAAGGACCTAGCATAAAGGTCTTAACCTAAGGTTTGAATTTTAATAATAGATATGATTAAGGCCTAGGCTAGAATATTAATATAATAAAATGTTCTATAGTAATTGTGATCCTATGTAAATTTTGAATCTATTTCAAAGGGAATTTAGGCTAAGGTTTTTTAACATGATTGTAAACATAGATTCAATTTAATAAATAATATACCAAGGTTTAATCAAAATAAAGAGTTAATTTAGCATCAGGGTGTAAAACCCTAAGTAGTGTTCACACCAATGAGACCCCATTAAACATATAACATGGAAACATAAGAACATTAGATGAAGTCAAATGAAGCTTATGTCCTAATAGACCTATGTCTACTAGATCAATATAAATTATTCAATACTAATTCCATCAAGTTGAATGCTCACTTTAAAGCACACATTTACACAATTTAAAATAAGAATTCCCATTTTTATAAATGGCATGCGTTGGGTACAACATGTTCAAATATTCTTATAGAGGACACTAAAAAATTCAATATTTGGACTCCAAATGACCCAAAATGGATCAAATTAGGTGCATCCATATTTGATGAGGAACATGACATATTTACACCCCTTTTGAGGGAATTTCTCGATATATTTACCTAGGATTATTTTGACATTCCAAGTTTGGACCTTGACTTGGTTGTACACCACCTTGTTATACATCTTTATGGTAAACCCATAAAACAAAAACTGCATAAAATACATCCTCACATTATTGTATTAGTAAAAAAAGAGATGGAAAAATTATTAGAAGTGAGATGTATTCAATTAATAAACTATTCAGAGAGGATCTTGAATGTTGTTGTTGTCATATGGATTTTTACACTTTGAGGAGATGTCTCAACTCTCCTCATCCACATGGAATAATTGAAACACCTCTAGGTTGTGGATAGCTTAATGGTGAGTTGAATCTCTAGATAGGGTGAGCTCCCTTGATGTACCACTTATAGATCACTACTATACCAAAAATTATGAGGGAAAAGGGAGAGAGAAAACTTAAAGAAAACTATACTAAAGGAGATGACTACCAACTAGATAAATGTTACACATGAGAACAAGGGACTAACCAAATACATAATTATTCAATCTACATCTTTCCACATCAATATTTTATTATGAGCTTGTGATGAATGTTAAGGCTAGAAGGACTAAAAAAGAGGCCTAGGATGGAACTATTTGAATATACTAACTCATTGAACCATAACACATCAATGTAACACTTCACATGACCTAAAAGAAGAAGCTTTCCAACTGCAAATAGGTGAGATAATGAAATAGAAATACTAAGGAAACAACAATTCATCACTAATAAAAATAAATCATCCAATTAAACACACTATGAATAGTAATGAAAGAGGTAAAAATAAGTATTCTTTATTAACCGATGGTATGTAAATGAGTAGGTTTTTTCCATACTCAAGTGGAACATTGTTTACAAAGGCCAAAATGGCTAGTTCTTATAGAACTTGAGAAAGAGGTGAGAAATGATAAATTCAAAGATCACAAGAACACTTGTCAAGATGATAAAATGAGTCACTTGTGCATGGAAAGAGTATGTGTAATGGAACATGCAAGGTCATAAGATACAAGTGGCTTCCCAAGTCATGAAACTCATGAAAAGTGGCATGAAATTCCCTTTACTAGCTTAGAAAATTACTTTCATTATTCACCTCTATTTGAATGTCTCAAAACTAACTAGGGATACGTATGATGATTGGAATGAGAGGGAATTATTTCATACATGCCTCTCCATACATTGGTTACAGTCCTACTCAATCTAAAATCTCTTGAAAATGAGCCATCACTGTTTGTAGTCTTAAAATTCCTTTTTGAGTTACCCTTCACACTTAGACTCAAATTGGCATTAGTTTCTCATGAGAATCCATACAAGGGAGTGGATGACACTTTTTAAGACCCTCCATGGACTTAGAGGCATTAGGTACACCTTAAAATGACATCCACTTGAAGCTTTAACTCTTCTCACCATCTTATTCACTATGCCAATTTTGATTGGCTGAGATGAGAGCTATTGTTTAAACACGTAAGAGTTATTATGAAGCAATAAATCTCATGTGGAGTTATCTTAAGTCTCAATATTCCACTCCATGTGATTGGCATCTTCAGACTCCTAGAACCTACAAAATACACAAAAAGGTCAAGAAATTCCTATTTTGTATTCCATCCATATAATTATATATAGTCCAAAAGCACTAGGAGTATTCTGAGAGAGTAACATACAACATACAATCATCATTATAGGAAACTATTCCATTAGATTAGCTTTCCATCTTCATTTCCTTTATCAGGTCCTTCTAAGGGTTTAATATTATCTCTACTCTTTAGCTTTATTCATGAAGCTCTAAGGTTGAAATTGATAAAAAAATTCCACTAGAGCATAGTTCAAGACCTTCATCAACTTACAAAATCTCCTTAGATCCCCATGCACAACCTCCAAGAAGATGTGTGCATTTAAACTTCTCCTATCAAGCATGCTTATCTGTTATTTATAGGTTTGAATTGGTTCAAAGTCAAAAGTGGCTCTCATTATGCTTTCTCTACATACATGGAGTTTGGTCACATATAAAATGACTATAAAATCATGATAGAATCCATTATAATTTCCTCCTAATGTTATAATTGAAAATGAATTCTCATTTGGGTACTAGACTTGAATCTTACCTAATAGGCCTATTGTAACCCTTATCCTCTAGGCTATCTAATTGGGATTATTTGCATTCCACCATATTTAATACCTACTTAGTGACACCGTAAACATGATTCAATAGGTTATAATGATCATCTCATGGTGGAAGTGAAAATGACTCTCCATTTGTCTTTTAGGCCTAACCCTACCTAATAGGTCTGCCTATAAGTTTGATGGTTTAGATCACCCTATTAGGTTCCTTTCTTATATGATATGTTTCTTCTATTATATTAAATGTATTCCAACTTCTCACACATTTTTAAGGGTCTCATAGTTTACCTTATTCTCCACAACTTGCTAGTTTTGTTCACAAGGGAGTGCCCTCTATCTGAGATAAAATAGAGGGCACTTACCCTATTTTCTCAAGAAATCCACATGTTGGAGGTGTTTATACTTATTTTATATAACTTCTACACAAATTTTAACATTTGGTCCAAATATAATATCCTCCAAAATCATTAAAAACCAAAATAAACTATGGGGAAAGACATTGTGTATAGGCTTCAACTATGTGAACTATATGATGCATCATTAAAACCTTCTCCCTGATTTATCTCCAATATGAGGGTGTTATGAGGCTATTATTATTATTATTATTATTATTATTATTATTATTATTATTATTATTATTATCATTATTATTAGTGTTATAAAATTCAATCATCCCTCCAAAATTCCACATATTAATCATACTCTCTGCCTGGTCAAACCAAGTGTTATTCCTTGACTGTGTTCTACTCTTTGGCGCCATACCTATAGCTGATGTTTGCTTAGTTAGAATTGAAACAATGTATAAAAAATTTCTTAAATATTCATTTATGATTTAAAATTTATTTGACTCATTTATTCACCTTTATTTTAGACTAATCCGTCCATTGGACACATTGTCCTAGTTGACTGTCTACCTATAGTCACCTACATTATAAGGGACCTTATAGGTGGATTTTATCCCCAAAATGTATGATAAATTTTCATTATAAATCCCTTGAGATAATTTGGAGTTATTTTTAATCTTATTTCAACAACCAATATTGGTATTCCCATGCATAACTTTACTATGGATGGTATAGAGGTTCACATCTAGTTGTAGGTAAACATGTGCATGATGGGACACTTGTAGGTGATCACTAGACCTTGAAACATCAATAAAAAATTATCCTAATGGAATACATGCCCATTATTATATTATTAACTTCATAAGGTATTCTAAACAAGATAATCTACCTTGTTATTTGAACATTGGGTAAAAGGATGTCTTATAGCTCATGCCTATAAGTGATCACTACTTGAGTTTAGTGCATGAAAACAAAACTTTGGGCCTCAAAAAAACTAGTTTCAACTAATAAAATACTCACCAAACCTTTAATATTCCTTTTCATACGTAATTAATACAATAAAAACACATTATGATGCATCAAAAGTTCTTATAATCTTATTGTATGACTTTCGCAAAACTGACCAGACCTCTATTTTCACTCTTTAGGGAAAATGTCCCTATACTCAGTCATTAGTTGATCCATAATTCTATTTATCCATTAGACAACTAAATCAGGTCTAAAATGGTCAAATCACATGGTATAATCCAAAATAAGGTTTTACCATGTCTCTAATTTCTCATACAAGAACCTTTAAAGCTCTATAATGTCACATGTAGATGAGTATTTTCACACACAAGTAATGAAGTAAACTTGCATAATATACAAGGTTTATGAGATTTAATTAAGTTTGGTCCTTTTAAAAAAAATTAAAATGGACTCTTCCTACCATAAAAACATTGATTAGCTCAGGCACTCATCACAATATGATATTCTTTATGAGGGCACTTGTAGGTGCATATTAATGATAGGAGATTATGAGTTTAGGCAATGAGTAGTAGTATGGGTAGTGTATAAGAGATATATTCTTAGGATTTAGTAAAAACCTTCACAAAGTGAAAAATTTCACTCTTCTTACTCTAAAATATTTGAAATGCCTATCATAGCTACGCTTTTGTCATGTCATCCTTATAAGATACTTTTATATTGGTGGAGCTACCTGCATATGCATAGTACATTGAATATAATCATGGACCATTGCTTATATAATGAGATTTAAAGGTTAAGGGGGTCAATAGATCATTATAAAAATGAGGATAAACGTATCAAAACTTACTGAAGTCACCATCAAAGCATGAAGATCCGAAATATGGTGGAAAAATGCTTGTCATCCCAAATGAGACTATTCTACCAACCTAAGATGATTTGATCACCAAAAAACCATGAAACCTAAAAAAATCATGGATGGAATATAATAAGAGGTCCAACATCCTCTGAAGTCAACATTACCAATTTTTTTGTATGGACTTGTCCAAATTGGAGCAAAACTTATAGGGTTTAAGAAATAGTCAGTAAAGAAAAATAGTCAGCTTGTAAAGGATGGTTAATAAAGCATGGTTGATCAATCTTGGAACTCTTGTTATGGAAATGGATCTCTCTAATTTTAATACCACATCCGAAAGGCATTTGACCTAAAATCTCTTTAACTATCCATACCAATCACAAATCTATTGATCACTTCTATGTGTCTTAGAAGGTAAAGAAGGAGCATACCATTTTTAGCTCAAAATTGGCACTTCAAGATAATTTAAAACATGTAATTGAGTTTGAATAATATGAAGAGACATTCCATAATCTTCTCCCATGCGTCACCTTCCATCATGGGCTATACAAGTGCAAAACTCCCTCTTTTTAGTTAGTTTCTTCATCTTTAGTTAGATATCCTACAAGATTCAGATGGGTCTAACATTCCTGATAGGAAATATGACTTATTGGATGTTTTCAACGAAACTAGGACACTTGTAAACCTTGAAAACTATGACACTTGCATTTATGACCCCAAAAATGACTTTAAAATACATAAGGATTAATATGACTAAGACTAAGCCTAATATAACATGAAATTACATAAAAATACATATAATATACCCCATGACCAAATATTAGACCCATAAAACATCTAAAAATTTAGGTTTTTACCTATAATAGTCCTAATTTAACCTACAAGATCAAATTTGGTCAATAGTTTTGCTAGTCAATAAGAAGCTAGAAGGAACCAAAATCTGCACTAATTTTAGAGATATAAATAAGGCTTACCATAAGGATGAATTACCTCTACCAAATATTGACATGATCATGTACTCCATAGTTGGGTATGAAATGCTTTAATCTAAAAAATGTTGGGGAAACATACCAAAGAGACATGACCATCATATTTCACAATATTATTTATGACATTATTGAAGACCACATCGGTGACATATTATGTAAATCAAATACCCATGTCAATTATCCAATAGAACTATGAAGAATATTTGAGAGACTATATGAATACAAGGTCACACTTAATCCTAAAAAGTGTGTTTTTAGAGTTACTTCAGGAAAATTCGTTGGCTTCATTGTGTCTTCTAGAGGTATTGAATATGATCTAGATAAATTAAAAGCCATTATTGAGATGCCAACACCTTCTAGTCTGAAGTAAATTCATATTTTTTAGGGAAAATTTAGTCTATCAAATGCTTCATTTCTTAGTTGGCCAACAAATTCCATCCATTTAGAAACTTACTAAATAAGGGTGTCACATTTCATTTGGATGAATAATGTTATAAACCCTTCCATCACCTTAAATATTATCTAGCCAATCCACCTATTTTATTACCTCCTATGCCAATAAAGTCATTCCCATTGTACCTGTCTGCCATAGATAAAACCCTATGGCACTTTTAGATCAACATGAAGATAATGAAAAGTAACATGTTGTGTACTATCTAAGACATAAACTAGTCACATATGAGCACAACTATAAGCCCATTGAAAAGGACTATTTATCTATGGTCTTTACAGATCAAAAAGTGTGATACTACATATTAAACAAGAAGACCATAGATATTTAAAAATTAGATAAGCTAAAGTATTTACTATCCAATATAGATTTATAAGGCCCATAGCCAAATGGATCATGATTTTGAGCAAGTTTGAGATATAATATGTTAACAGAAAGGCCATCAAAGGACAAGTTCTTACTAATCAATTTGATGAAGCTCCGCTTGAAAATATACAACCATTGACTTTTCACTTCCTAGATGAGTACATTAAGACCATCATTGATACACCTCTTGAAGAGTAGTACTAGAAACTATATTTTGATGGATCATTCACAACACATGGATTAGGGGTAGGCTTATTATCTATTATAGCATAGGGGGATCTAAACCCTAAATCTTTTTTTATCATCTTTCCTTGTATTAAAAGCATGGTTGAATATGAAGCAATCATTATAGGGATTCATCACATAGTACAATGTAATATTAAAAACCACAAGGTTTACGGTGATTCTCAATTAATTATCAATTAGGTTGTAAACCACTTTCATGCCAAAGATGACAATATGTTGTCATACAAAACCATGATTTACTCTACAAAATAATAGATTACCTACATACAATTTTAATACATACCCAGGGATAGTAAACAAATAGTGGATGCGATGGCCACCATTGGCTCTTTGATCCATCTTCCAGACAAGGAAAAATAATATCAATTCCTCATTGAAAATCTTCTAGTACCTACTCATGAACCTTCAATTATCATAATGATCTATGATATTATTAGTCATAGCTCTATATGGTATTCATACCTTTATAATTACCTTCATGACCACATTATTCAACTTGACTTATCTCATAAATTAGAAAAGGCCTTTACCCACCAAGTTGCATGATATACCTTACTTGGGCCAACCCTTTATCACCACATCTTTGATGTAACTCTGCTTCATTATTTAAATTTGGTGGAATAAAAATTATTATTATGGGAATTTCATGATGGATTATGTGGATCCCATACCATCAGGGCCATCTTATCCAAAAATATCATAAGGTATTATTGGCCAATTATGGATGAAAATGTAACACCTTATGTAAATAGGCATCATAAATGTCAAAATCATGCCAATCTAATTCATGCCCTATCCAAAATCTAAAACCAATTATTACTTCATATATTTTTACTATATGGGGACGCCATCTCATAGGGAATATTAACCCAACCTCCTAGCTGCTATTGAATAAACACATAAACACATCCTAGCTGTTATTGAATATTTCACTAAGTGGGAAAAATCTATACCACTCACATAACTAAAAAGAAAATTTCCAAGTTCATGTTTAAAAATCTCATCTACTACTATGGTATCCCATATGACATTGTATTTGATAATTAATGATCATTCAATAATAAGGATGTCAAATCATTATGTGTTGAGTATCACAATAGGCAACATTTGTCTACTACCTATTACCTTCAAAGTAATGGATAGGTAGATGCATCCAATAAAACAATTATCAACATACTTACAAATATTTTCTATGATGTTAGCCATGATTGACACCTCCAAATATTCCATTCCCTTTAAGCATACTATACCAATTACTGTACCTCAATAGGAGCCACTCCATATTCCCTTGTTTATGGCATTAAGGCCATTCTTCCCATTGAGGTTGAGTTACCTTCTTTGAGAATTTCATTGAAACATGTTCTATATGATGGATATTACTGAGTATCTCACCTAAAAGAGCTATAGTTATTTGATGAAAAATGTATGGCCATAGTCAATAACCTTCAAGCATAATATAACTGACTATGTGGCCACTATAATTAGTGGGTCAAACATAGAGAATTTGAATGTATTGATCTTATTCTGAAAGAAAACCAATATAATACCATGAATAAAAATAAACACAAGGGTAAGTTTAAATCTAATTAGATATACCCATACATCATCATTGCAAATTATATCTCTAAAGTATAGAGGTTCATTAAACTAGATAAAGATGAAATTAATGAGCCAATAAACATTATACACCTCAAGTGTTACTTCATTTGAAAGACCTGAGGTATTGTCTATGAGGCCCATTTACATTGTATCATAATATCAACATTCTTATTTATACCATAACATTTTATCATACATCATTCTACCATACCTATCCTATTGACCGAGTTATTTTCACCCTCCCTGCCTAACCCCTATGACCTTGTTTCCATTCAATTGGTTCCATGAGCACTTTTAACAACAATATTCATATCATGTTTCAATACTTGATTCAATATTATATATACATGATATTTTTTGGAGTACTATGATAGTGGTTTGGTAGTTAAATCCTTCATTTCTTGTTTCATTCTATACTAAGTATTTCTGAATATAACTGCCTTTAGGAAAATCTAAATATCCCTATAATTCTACTAATTAGAACTACCTATGGTGAAAATTAGTATCATTTACATATGCCATCATTTAATAATTATAAATCCCTATGGGTAAATTAGTAATAACACCTTTATCATACCTACTAATTTATTAAACACATCTTTACCACCTTACCATTCCTATGTCATATTATGTTATTTTCCTACTTTGCCTAGTTTATGAGTTTGTTGCTACCTAGCCATATTCCTCCACTATAAGGCATAGCTATAGTGACTTAAGGTCCAATCCTATGACTATGTAGGTAATGATTTATTCCCATTGAGGACAACTCAGTCACCCCTTTACCATGCTCTCACCATTTTTTTTATCAATTTCTAGTTTGAATGCTCTCATCATTTTGCAAGTTTACACCATTTAGTGTCTCATAATACTCTACCAAGTTGAGATGCTTATAAAATTCCAAAAACATTTGAAATAGATCTACAAAATCCTAAAAATTTAAAATTTGACCACTTATTTTCCTTAAGTATTTTGGTATCCTTAGCTATTTTAAAAGAATCTACTTATCATTTAGTTTCCCATCCTTACTGGCCTAAAATCCCATGCTCTTGCCATTTTGTGAGCCCATGCCAATTATTCCCCTATAACATCCACCATATTTTATTGATAATCATTTTATACTATCCTATATCCTAAGAGAACTACATTTAGCTCTAAGTTTATGTTAGATCTTTCATCCATCGAACTATGTAGGTTTTGTCCACTTGCCTAGTACATTTGGAGTCATCTTGGCCACCCCTTCCTTTTCTTCTCTTCCCTTATTCTAGTTGTTTGTGTGGTTGTTTCCCTACAACCTAGGGGAAATTTTCATTGTCTTGTTTATTATCTATTTGTGCTAACTTTTTTATTAACCATCATTTATTTTTATTTCATTTTATTCCCTTTGTTTTGTTTTGTTCTTTCTTTTCTTGGTGTTTTATTTGTTTGTTTACTTATTTACCTATTTGTTTTCTTTATTTTTGTGCCTTGATTTAGTCTAGGTGCATTCATTAGATGATTCCTTGTGCATCATTCCTGAATCCATCCATATTCATACGTCAACACTATCATCATGTATTTTATCATTGGTGTATTGTTTTAGATTGATTATTAGATCACATGTCAATCATTATGAATATTTAATCTAAGTTCATCATGGTGTTCTATCATGGTTCCTACCATCATGTGATATAATAAAAATTAGCCTAGTATGTCTTACAATCAATGTATCCATGATACTAATCCTTGGCACTTAAAAAATTCTTGATTTACCGAAATCATATCCCATATAGAGTAACTAAATCATGAAATAGTTTTAACTCTTAATAGTTAGAGCATGCATCTCCATGCTAGCGGGCTAGCCAAATTCCAATTTATCCTTTGTAATAGTTTACACTTACTTCATGACTATAGATTTAGTATTTAATCCCCATTATCCAATTTTCCATCATACTCTCATCATTTGGTCAATGATTATAACTACCTCTAAGAAAATAATTGTATCTCATCCCACTTGTGATTCCAATTATTCTAATCACCTTTGAGAAAATCATTATGTATCATCCCACCTGTTAAGCTAATGGTTAGAACTGCCTATAGGTAAAACACTGTGTTTTGATCTATCTAGAGGTTAAGGATTATAACTTCTTATGGGAAAATAATTAACTTTCTTCTTCCCAACTGGGGCATGTTTTCATTATGTTAATGATTATAACCACCTTTAGGTAAACCATTATCTCTATCCTCCCATCTAGACCATGTTCTTATCCTACCAATTATTATAACCTCCTATGGGAAAATCATTTTCATCCTTTTAATGATTATAACTACCTTTAGGAAAATCATTCCCTTTTTTGTCCCACCTATGCTGATGATTATAACTGCCTATGGGAAACTAATCCTATTTGTCTACCCAATTGGGGTAGCTCCATTTGCCACTAATTATAACTACCTATGGAAAAAAAATCTTTTCCATCCCATTTTATCTCTTTGGTCCCATAATTTCCTCCTTTTGAGGGACAGATCATTGACCCTTTTTTCCAAACATTCCCTCGAGGGGGAACCTACAGTTAATCCATCACTATTGAACTAGTAGGCATATATGACCTTTTCATTATTTGATAGGAAATTACTATGATTTTAGGTTACAACCCACTCCCAAATAAGGGTAAACTATAGACACCTAAAATTGGCCAGAACTAGTTTTCAATTGAATTTCATAGAGGTTCCTACCAATCATTATAAATTAATCATAAGAATAATTAAGAATCCCAAATTTACTTTTGGATCATTCATTAAATCTCATAATCATGTTGAGACATCCCTAATTGGCATGTCCTATTGTATGCAATAATAACCTCTCATAGATTTATCCCTAATGACCTTGAAGTATCACAACTACCAATTTGGCCTATAGACCTATTAAATGGGCCACTCTCACACTTGATTAAATATTGAAAGAGTTAAAAGGATAATAAAAATAAATTAAAAAACTAAACAAGATTAAATTCCTAATTGAATTATCCATTTGAAATTAATGAATATCTAAAAAAGTAAATTCAAAAATTCAAAATATCCTAGCCTATCATCATTGCCTTTATGAGTTGTCAAACTCTTTTAAAATATCATAAAATATCTAATTTTAAGAGACATGCCTAGTAATTTAAAATCATAATTATAATGATTAACTCTATGAGATTTAGATTTGACTCAACTAGGTATAGCTTGAACATATTCCAAGCCTAAACTCAACCTTGACTCACCTTGGGTGAGAGTTAATTCCTATGGCTATAAATATAAGGCCATATCCCTTCATTTCTAAACTTGGATATTTTAGAGTTATTATGTAGAATTATCTCTATGAGACACATTCAAATAGTGCTATAATTCTAAAATATTAATTGAATAAACATTACAAGACAAGGTGCCAAGGAAAGAGGGAACCAATTAAGCTTCATTGCCAAAGACTTCTTGATGCACAAGTCAAACAAGTCACTAAAAAAATCATTTGAAGCTCTCAAGGAAGGTAAACGAGTTATTTTATTTTTAATTTAGTTATGATTTCATTTAGTTTTTTTATTAAGATCTCCCTAGTATTTAGGCTAGGAGTGTAAGTGTTAATGTGTTTATTTGAGTTATATTTCTTGAACTAACACTATACTAACCTCCCTTATTGGATTATTATGATCATAACCAATCCCATACTTCTCTCAACCATTTTAAATCATATTCATCTTCATTTTTGAGGACTCATTAGCCTCCATTGATTATTTATATCATTTAATAAATTTAAATAATCCTCTATCATTGGATCTTCCTCCAAAAATCTATAAATAAACTTAAAAACATTCATTTTGAAGAATCTTAAGTATTAAAATTAAATATTGAATAATCCATACTTATTTTAATGTATTTGTATTCACAAGGGAATCAAAGTGAGTCAAAAACTCCTTTTGAACCAAAACACTACCCATTCTCCTTTGCATTAGAAGAGTGAGCATCACATTTTCAAAAAGGAAATCAAGTTTACATCACAATGGAGAAATTACACATTTGAAGTATAAGTCTATGTTTTATATTTTATTTGTTTTTTTAATCTATCTTAGGTTAAATTTATCTTTGATTAATATTAGTTCATTTCTTAACACTTATATATTTAGTTCACACATTTTTGTCATTCCTAGTGGGACCTTCCCTCATCCTTTTCATCTTTTGATAATCGTATTTGTAGTTTGGAAGCTTTTATCATTTAATTTTTGTTATTTTTATTTAAATATGCATTTAATATTGTCTTTTTGAAAGCTATTATAAGATACAAGTTGTTATCAGACATTTTCTACTTAGTTGTATACACTAACTACATAATAGTGGCTTAGAAGCATTAATATCAAAATTATTGTTCTTAGCAATAAAATTTTTCAACTATGTAGAAAAAATATTATATTTATTTTTATATTTTTTATATTCTATGCCTACAAGTTCAATAGTGAATTCATTTGGTAACAATGAAATCATCATATTTAACAGTGAATCCATCATTTTTAGTAGTTAGTTTGTCTTTTTTAGTAGTGAAATTGTCCTTCCTACCAATGAATTCATAATTTTGTATAATGAATTCATCATTATGAATAGATAATTAATTGTTTTGGGTAGTTAAATTTTCATATAGAGTATCAAAGTCATTCTCTTAGCATGAGTTTGTTTGTTTTCTAATTTCTATATTACGTATTTTCTTATGTTTGATTTATCACAATTTTGCTTACTTATCTTTCTGCATAGCTATAAATCTATTATAAAGAGGTGGTTTTCACAATGTTTTTATGTTTTTTTCTTTTTCTAATATATTTTTCCTTGATCCAATCCTAAGTAAACATTATAACTTGTTTGTATAATGCTTGTCAAAGATAATCAACAAAAAGGATAAACAAAATGCCAATTTTTTTATTAATGCTTTACATCTTGTTTTTCAAAAATTTTTAGTAATTACATAACATTTTATTTTACCATTTTATTTTTAATTATTTAAATTGTTTATTCTCTTCCCTTTGATGTCACATTGGTGATAATACTCAATAATAAGAAACATTTTCATAATTTTCTATGTTACCTAAGTAGTGCCCACGTATGCTCTTTCTTTGGTGTCATATTGGTTATGATACACAAAAATTAGAAATGTATACTTAATTTTTATTTTTATTTTTAAGGACTCTATTGACCATGGATTTCACCACTATGTAATAGACCAAACCTTATTTATCGATGGGGTATATAAATCAAGATCCAACTATTTTAATTTTCTAAGTAGTTGTGTGTTTTAAGCACACCATAATGTTAGGGGATTTCATGCTCTAATACCTAAGATTTCAAAAAATACCTTTGAATAAAATATTCTTGATTGTCAACACACTAAAACCCCTACATCTATGTTCGACACTTTGGGACAAGACCCAATAGTGTGTGTTCACTTTATCTATTTCATTCATAGTTTTTCCTTTAGATAATCTTGTTTAAACCTTAAACATAGGATAAAATATTTTTATATTTGACTTTGGTGAATATATTATCTATTAGTGCCAATAATATACCTTACACACACCCTCAAAACTAGACATAGTGGGATATGGGAATGATAGGATCCTTCATGATTAGTGCCTTGAAATATTAGGTCGTAGTTGAGAGTATAGATGAGTTAGTGACATTAGAAGGCCCAATAGCTATTCATGACCTTCATTATATTTTGTCACTATTTTATGTGCAATTTATTAAATGATTAGAATAAAAAGTTTATTTTTTGTTTTTTCTTGTGTCCTTATTTGTAAAGTCATTTAGTTGACAATCAAACTTTTAGTCACTTTGTTATTTTAATCTTTTGTTATTTTTATATAGTAACATCTTCCATTGTAATAAGCATGGTTATATGGAACCATAACTTGATCAATTCAATCATAAATAAAAATCCAAATAATCCATGTTATAACCTAGGGTTCCATCCAACCAATTTTGATTCAAAAACATATTTGAATCAATAACAAATCAATCATCCAACAAATCTAAATCTGAGATTGAATATGTACTCAAACTCAAACATCAATAAATCAAATCCAAACATGAATAATTATTCAATTTTCCTAATCAATGAATTCAACCCAAACATCAATTAATCAATTTCAAAATTGAATGCTTATTCATGCTCACCTAGAGAATAACATCAAAATTTTACTTTAGGGACAACATCAAATTAATTTTTAGTTTATGATAGTCAAAATTTTCCAAATTATTCTCCCAATCCTACACCATCCATAATCAAATGCTGCCAAATATAAATCAAAATACATTTATCAATCCATTTGTTTCAAACTTTAACAATGTAAATCAAACATTTGGTTCACCTTCACCATCACTTTTGGATATTTATATGAACCAAAACACATTCACAAATCAATCCTCAAATCATTAAAATCCAAATATCTTTCAACCTTTCAGCTCTTACACCCATCAAAATCAACCTTTTCATATTCATCAAAATAAACCATTTTATTTTACATCTAATGCATCCCAAAACTTAAATTCAAGCTTATTCACAAATACCCATGCCTTCATAAATTCATAAAACATAAATACTTTGACCTTCAACACAAATCCAAAAACCCGTCCTTCCAAAATCAATCTACTTCGTTAGTACTCTTCATTAACAATGAGGCTCAAAACTTTCCACAACAACATCAAATTATCACTAGTGACCCTATTTTTCAAAATCATACAAGTTTCCCATACACTAATTATAGTTCCAACATCCCTCACCACACTAGCTAAGAGATGGCTAATGAAGAGTAAATCAGAATGAATTTGCATCTATTTTTTTTTTTGAAAATCCTACTTTAAGGGTATATAAATATGTATTTCTTGACCCTAATTAAGCCATCTTAATAGTAAATCAAAATCATACTCTTCTATCCATTGTCAACCAAATAACTATTCTTTATCAAATACCCATTTTTAACAAAAAACTTATCTTGACCCAAACATCATTTAATCTACCCATCATTGAATCACCATATTCCTTCATTCCAATATATATGGTTCAAAATTTATATAAATATCTTCATATTAAATCCAAATTTTCTAAATAATCAATGAAAAGGAAATTTGGTAATAAAGCACTTTAGTAAGCCTTCCTTGTGGCCACATCCATACCAAGATCAAATTTATTATCAAAATCAGATATACAATTTATTTTAGGATTGAAATAAGGTTCAACATTAACATCAACATACACTTTGTCCCAACAATTATTTTACTAGTAGACAAGTTTGAAAATGTTAGTCCCAATGTTATGGGTAAGGAGGAAGCTTCATCCAACATCAATACAAGTTTTCTTAGTAACATCAAAATAGTATATTCCATTTCCATAAACATTATTCTCCATTTTCCCATTAAAATAACACTAACTATACCTATCAACTATAATCCATAGAAACAACCTCATTGTACTTATCTCATGGAAACATATCAATTGTAACATCTATAAAAATCCATGAAAATATCCCATTTGGAGAAACACTACTTCACCAAGCATTGATTAAAGCTCTAAAAATAAATCAATATATACCAATAGATGAAAAAAATTTCTCTTTTTTATTTATGACAATGATATCAACAACAAACAACATCAAGTCAATTAGGAAAGACATGAAATGAAATGATCTCCCGATTATAATCCAAGAAATAATCTTAACTCCCATGTTGCACACTTATTATGATAAATTAGTAGAATGGCATTGTAACAAGTTGGATCATGATTTTTATATTAATTTATATGCACATCAAAAAAAGTTTAAACATTATGAATTTTCAAAGGAATTAAGGATTATAAAAATGGATTTATCATATTTTGACTTTTGTAGAATTTAGTGGTTAATCAGTAGCAGTTGGGTAGGAGATATTGGTTTTTATACATATTGAGAGATCATTAGTCCTTAGTGCTTGATACTTTTTATCAACATTACTTGTAGCCATTATACAGAAGGCATCCTAATTTCATGATGATCAAAAGAAATCTTAGAAGGTTTATAGAATTAAACTTTACTATTAAGCATATCAACATAGGTCTATTTGATAATTGTCTTTTCCCAAGAAAAACCAAAATTACCACAAAAATTTGCCAAATAAACTTATATCTATATATATTTATTCAAAACTAATTCCCCAATAGAGAATGATACTCTGGATGGTTTGATAATAACTCTTGGTGGGCTCAACAAACTCATCATGGTCAAGTAGTATTCAAAGTATATAGCATAACTAAAATATAAAATAAAGAGGAAATCCAATCAGAATAATAGAGACTATCTAGAGTTGGCATGGGATAGAAATCTATAAAAATAGGAAAATTATGCATATTTTGACCTTACATAAAGTAAAGATGCCAATAAAATCCATGCAAAATCATAAAATCACAAAAAACAAAAAAACAAAATAAGTTGTTATTTACAAGTCCTTTGACACTTAGGGGCAGCCTATTTACACCTTCATTAACTTCACTACATTATATATACCATCATTTACATTTTATCAAATAAATCTGAGGTTATATTTGGTGATTATTTATTTATCAGTTTTCATAACATGAAAATTTTAAATTATATCCTATCACATCATTTCTCTGTTTCATACCACCCTATTATCTCATAAAATACACTTTAAAAATTAACATTACATTGGTTCTTAACTTAATTATTATGAGTAGAGTAAATCTCTTTACCAAACTTAGAAAATATTAGCCCACAACATAGTCTAAAAGATAAACCATGGCAAAGTCTCCCTTTATAGTTGACTTTCAATCATAAAACATTAAATGGGCTACACAAAGAAAGATGGTAACTTTACTTGCCTATCTTGGTCTTTGATGATAAAACATTGCATCTTACTAGTCACATGGGGCCAATCCTTGAGGGTAAAATCCTTCCATATAAACATGACATCCTTATTCAAAAATTATAAAAATCAAACCATTTCTTTCCCTTCGTTGATATTCACTATTGAGCATTCACATCTCACTAGTTGTGTAGGTTTAGCATTAGGGAGAGATCCATTACTCACATATATATAGTCTTTGGTGATAAGTCCATGTGTCTTCCCAATCACATGAGACTACATGTAGTGGGTCATAAAGTAAATTAAATCAAAGGGTGTCATAGAAAATATTTATTCAAAATAGCTTGTTTATGTGTCTATGATGGAAAGTTTAAACTTTATCCCATTAGCTAATTTTATGAAGGCTATTTCTCTCGAAACACATCCAACAAAGTTAATATTTTGTAAGTTTGGAAAGATGTACACTTTTGCCCTTTGCTTGTAAGGATTAGGTCACCCTCTTTTGTTATGCAAAATTTTGATTTTTTTTTGTCTTCACTATTTCATACTTATTATTTTCCTACAAATTGAAAGTTATATGTTATGTACACAAAATAATTGGTCATCACTTATAAAATAATTGATCAAGTGTATTTGAAAATTTTCATGTATATCCATCATGTTACCTCATTTTTCAAAATAAGTGCATCATGTGTAAACCATTATCTATAATTACCCTAGTTACTTGGGGGCATCACCTTTCAATAATCCATTGTATATTCCAAGTATATCATTTTTTCAATTATTATTAATTTATACTAATAACATGATAAAGTTAAAGGTTGTTGTTCATATATGTGAACTTTCACTCTTTCTCATGATAGTAAAAAATGTCTTATTACTTATTTCAAAAATAGGAAAAAAAATTTAAAAAAATTAAAAACAACACAAAAACATTCCAAAAACATCAAACTCAACACATCTACCATTTTAATCTATCTTCCACATCATTCACTCATTCTTAGGTAGGTCACTCATGCATAATGTTAATAAAAAATTGTAAATGATTCATCAATCATCCACTTTCTCATCACTTCTCATATTAGGAGAACTACATCTACCTGATATCCCCACATAGACTTTTTTTAAAGTGGATTATGTAGGTAGTGCTTAGAGACATGGCATCTTGAAGATCAGCTCAGCGACCAACTTCCCCATCATCCATTTCCCCACCATAGATTAACTTATCCTTACACTTCTCCCTTGATTGCCTGGTACCTAGCCTCACTTTTGGCTATAATTTTCTAATCCTTGCCTAGAGTGATTCTTTTCACAATTTTTATTTTTACATCCTTTGTTTATTTCTATTATTTTTTTCTTTTTTTTCTACCTCTAACCATTAACTTGGTTATTTTTATCCATTTAATTATCCTTAGCCATTAAGTTGGTTATTTCAATTAATTTTATGTCTAGCCATTCAAATGGTTATTTTCCTTTACTTTGTCAATTGTGATCATTTTTATTTTATTCTAGATACTCTTTGTTTATTTGTGTTTTATTATTTCATTAACATTTTATGTGTGTTACAATCATTTAGATTTTTTTTAACATCTTGATTTTAATTATTGTCTTTTGTATGTTCACAAACATTATTTTTTGAAATGGATAATGGTATGGTTATGGTTTTTCTATATCATGACATACATTGTGTATACACATAATATTTTAAAAATTTTATTACTTACTAACAATTTGTATCTTTTAGGAACCCATCATGTCTCAATCTCTCTAAGTGAAAACCTTAAGGGGTGCACCATAAAAGGGGTGGATAGACCATTGGTGCTTTGTAGGATTGTTGTCCCTTATTCCACTTCTTATTTATACACTTGTCTCCTAAAAAGCATTTCCCTAAGCTTGTTATTATATATTGTACCCTCTCTAGTCATTTCACACATTTTATCCTCCTTTTCCTCACCTAAAATCCCTTTTGACAGTCAGATCTACTAGGTCGACCCTATATAGTTTTGGGTGATTTTCACTTAGGAACTAGTTTGGCTCTTAGTTGACCTTGCTGATGCCCTAGTGAATTATTGTCTAAAATTATGCTAGGTTGATTGGGTTGACCCTATTGGCCAAGATTTTATTAAGGGTTTAGGTTCAACTATGCCCATATATACAATTTAATTTTTCCATTATTTATAGAAGAAAAGAAGTAAGAGTTATTGTGCATCTGCTTATTGACCATTTTACTTGAGGATTAAGTTTAGAGTTTCATACTTTCTTTGTATAAATGGATCTTGTCTTATGGCAAAGTATTTTAGATGCATTGATAGGTTGTGCATCCTAGACCTAATTTATCTATGTAATCTTTACATGTAACAACAACATCTTAAAAATCACCTTGGCCAAGGGAGAGATTGAGGGTTGGTAGGTTCATCTTGAAAGGTAAGTATTCCTAACTTTGTTCCTCATTTATAAGAGTAGATAAATATGCATTATTAATTATCTTACATGTGCTAATATTTTTAGTACATTTATGTGAGTATATGTCTCTTATCCATGTTTAATTTTATTGTTTCTAACCCCCACTTTATGCCATAAGATTTGGTGAGAACTAGATTATATTTAATTTGCTTATTGTTAGTTTAGTGAGATATTAAAACACAAGACTCCCTTATGATTATTGCATACTTTTTATTGACTAGAGGCTTTGGAACCTTACCTATCATAATGTATTACAATAATGGATCCCTTAATTAGGTCTATTAGACACCCATATTGGTCATGTTCTCACTAATAAATGTGTCCCCAATCAGAAGTATATGGTATGATCTATTTTCTCTTAATTAGGATTGAATTATAGACATGATACATTTTTAATTTCATACATTCTGGTGAACTTAATGTGAATCTAACCCTTATAGGTTTTATTTTGTATTTTTCATTATTTTATTCTCTATATATTTACAATACTAGGTCAATAGTATTGAAACAATTCTAACTTTTGTGTGAGGTTTAACATATAATCACATCAATACAAATGCATTCTATTTGTATAGGTTTTATAAACTTTTAGTTCATGATACAAGGTTGACCTAGTTGACCTTATACATTTTTAGGCATCTAATCTATTATACTAGGTCAACCCAATCAACCCTGTACATGTTTATCTTTTATCAATTAGGATCCATAAATCTGGGTTAACCTAATTGACATAGTTAGTAGAATTTTCAAGTATAAATTAGGGTACTTCAACAATAATCTTATTTTCCTATGAATCCTCCAACCCGCCAAGGTTCCTTTTTATCCTTCTTTGTCATTTCTAGAATTTGTTACATTTCTGTTTTCATAGTTTACAATCTTCAAAATTACACGATAAAGTCAAATAGGTTAACATTATCAATGTAGTTCTATATTCTATGTTGTGTTTGGAAATCTAGGTCTTTTCTATTGATGTAGTTTATTTTTAGACCCTTGTTTCTAGAGTATAGAGGTCACACTATCGACCCTATTTTGTATTCTCTACATAATTGTCAACTGAATTAACATTGTACTATTTTTCAAAGTTAGAATTAACTTTTATATGCTACTAATTAGCTCTTACTTTAATTTTTCATTGTATGCATGCTTAGAATAGATCACATAGTCTAATTTGGTGGTTTTTAATATACTATGTAGTTACACTATTTTCTCTTTTATGCACACACTACCAAATCACAAAATCTTAAAAACCATTTTAATAATTATGTACCTAAAGCCTACCTACTTGGATTTCATTACAAAGGAGGAAGTCGACTTGGTCTTTTATCCAAGTATAAACACATGGTTAATTGTATATTTTGGCTAAGCACCTAAAACCCTTATCACTATTGTGTGTGAATTAAGGGAGTAGGACTTAATACCAACCATGTACCATTTCCAATATAGATCCCTTTTAGCCCAAACATCTTGAAATCATCCTTCTATTAGTTTCTAGTTTCTTTCTTACAACCAACTTCCTGTCACATCTAAAATCATATTTTAATAATCTAACAACATTCAGGTTGACCACTTAGTTAGATTTTACTTTCCAAGTTGAATGCTTGTTTTTTTCTTAATCATATGTTGTATTGTAAAAACATACATTAGCCAGCATTGGTTTCATTTTTTGTGTTGTGTGACTTAATTGGATAAACCTCATTTACCCAATTGATCATGTGTTTCGTTTCATTTCTTGCTTTAAAAATACTTGCAATTTTTTTCTTGTTTTAGTACATAGTCATTCCTATCAACATAGTCTCTTACAGACTATATGTTTTTCCTTGTTCATTTTACTAAGTTGACCCTGTCGACTCTATATAATTTGAAGCCCTTATTTTCTATACTAGGTCAACCTTATCAACTCTATATAGTTTTTAGACCTTATTTTCTATACTAAGTCAACCCTATCGACTCTGTACAATTTTTTATCATTTCTTATTCCATTTTTTCATCTCTCTTACCTTGTTTAATCTTTCTTCTTCATCATGAAATTCCTATCTGAAGAAAACTTTGAGTTGAATTCAACAGATATGATGAGTTTTACCAACCCTCATAAGGTCTACTATAAGTAGAGTATGGTGTCTCTCTTGGATGAGAGTAATGTTCATATATCCACTTATACAATGAACTATGGGACCCCTCTTCATTCATCTTCACTATGTAATCCTCTCTTCTCACTTTAATATCAACCCAAATTTGAGTATACCCCTGAAATACTCTTCTTTAACTTTTAATTTCCTCAACATCAAGGAAAGAATTCTTCTACCATTTACCATCTCATGATTAGTGGTTAAGTTGAAGTTCTTCATTCACCTTCTCCCACATTATCACATGGATTTTGGGGTACTGCCTTGTTTTATTCTCAGCCTCTTCCCTCTATTATAACCCCTTCTCATACCATGACCTCTTCTTATTTAACTTATTTCACCTCCATGACTAATATATCCACTAACATGGTAGGTTTTCCATCTAGTGGGTTTCTACTAAGACCCACTCTCCTTAACTCTTCCACTAGTGCATCCTTTACTATCCAAGGTAATCATGCTTCTACTACTTCCTCTTCTCATCCCTTCACTAGTTAAAATTTTGTCACACAAGCAAATTTTTCCTCTAGTGCCTCACATTCTAATAGTTACTCTCAAGCTCTTACCAACACCAATAGTGGTACCCAGGCCACTCCTTCTAACGTTAATTCTTTAATTAATGATAACAATACCAATCAAACCCATCATCATTTATAAAAAAAACTTAATCAAATGAATACTTTTCAAGCTCATAATACAAATCAAATGATGAGAATGAAAATTCACCTTCTCCATCTTCAAACCCACCCTCAACCAATACCTTGGGGCATGCATAATCAAAAAAATTTCCCACCTCATCTTCTATATTCCCATCAAAATCTCATCCCTCAACCTCCTCTTGTCAAAAAGACAATTAAACATCTTCAAAATGATCATATTACCACTCAAACTATTAATAATGATGTATGAGATATCACACCTACCATTTCTTAAAATGGGTCAACTGATCGTACTCTTCATCTAAAAACATTTGAAAATCTCTATAAATTTTGGGTTAAATTAAATACCTTTTCCACTACCAAAATCATAGCCAAAGCTCTCGTTGATGATGCCTTAGATTGGTACAACCAACATAAAACTCATTATGTTAATATTTTGGATGATTTAGTGAATGCTTTAAAGTAAGAGTTCTAAAGTAGTGATCTTCCCAAAATTACTTTGGACCATTTTATAAATTTTAAACAACTTGAAAACCAAATTGCCCAAGATTTTGTTAAAAGGTATAAGACATTTTCCAATACATGTCAACATAACATGGCTGATGATAACCTTTTCCATCTCTTTATGAATGCTCTTTTTCCCATGTTGAAATATCAGGTACTCACTCTCTCTCCACATACCTAGGAGGAGGCCATTTAAGAACAAAAACATCAAGATTTACTTATGCATCAATTCAATCCACCCCAACCTTCTATGAGTACTTGTATCTTAATCAAGAAAAAAAATTGAAACGATATGAATTATGGAGTCATAGGATATTATGACACCATTCACACTATTCAAGTTATTATTCCTAACCAATCTTTAGAACTAGTTCCCCCTTCTCAAAAATACACCAATCCTCATTATATTCACCTAATAACAATAATTTTAATAATCCTTTATCCTCAAATGAATTACTAAAATTTCTACCTATGCCTCTACCATAAGAACTTGATCCCACTCATCCTATGAAATATTGGTATGATCCCCAAAAATTTTGTTGGTTTCACACTAGTTGGGGTCATTATCATGAGACTTGTAGGTAGATTCATAATTTAGCTATGGATTTTCTTCTTGGTCCTAGTTTTTATCATGATTCTATAATTCAAAAGTGTCAACAAGATTATGACATTGCTTTTAAAGTTCATGAAAAAATACTAAATCTCAAGCCTTGACTCAAGCTAATGCTGATTCTGCTATCTATAAATACCCTCTTCCTAATCACCAACCTAATCAAGACAACCAAGACAATCCCAACCCTTCCAAAAATAGTTTAGATAGTCTTGTTTACCTAACTCCTAAAGATAATGTAGTTAATATGAATAATAAGTTAAGGGTGGTTACTTTCATTGATCATCAACCTATCTACACCACTCCATTATATCTCACATTTTGTGTTATCTAGGATTCTTCACCAACTCTCTTAAATAAGTTAGGGTAAGATGACCTTATAAATTTCATTGATCTAATTCCAACTCCTCCCTTAGATAACACCTTCCATTATATCTCTACCATCCCTCCATCTTTTCTACCTAACACCAATGACCATCAAGCTTCTATCAACACTTCTCCTATCGATTCTCAAAACCAACCTCAACTAACTTATTAAACTTCTCAACATCATTTAAAAACTTTCTCTAAACCTTCTCCCTCTTATCAACACAAATTTCAATGTACTTTATCTCCTCATTATATGTAGCTCATTCAATACTTTGCACTTATTTATAATAATCTTCATATGGGTTATGATGAGTGGGATGCCATCATGGAACTCAATAATCTCCCATCCCTAATTCCATTTATTGAGGTTATAAGGACATCTCTATGTCATCAAAAAAATCTTATGAAAATATTGTTTGAAATGAACATCCCTTGTACTCCCTTAGTAGGATGCAAAGCAATGTCATTTGGATCTGAAGATAGCATACTAGAATAATGTGAAGATATGTCCATCCATGTTGAAAAAATAATAGATTCTTCTCTTTCCTTAAAATTTCCCATCACTTATATGATTATTAAGGATATTTTTATTCCTATGGATGATCCTCCTCTAGTTATTAGTGTCAAAATTGGTGATATCCAAGTAAAGTGTGTCTTGATTAATGAGGGTTCTAGCACCTATGTTTCCTCTCTCAATGTTTATCAAAACCCTTGGATATTTTGAATTAAATCTTAAATCCACATGAAATACCTATCAAGGATATGATCGAAGGAAAATTCCTCCTTTAGTTGTGTGTGGTTTCTCATTATCATCCCACCTATCACTATTTATGTGAAGGTGATGATATTTAACTTTCCTCTATCTTATAACATCTTACATGGTAGGTTATGGACTCACTATATGAGAGAAGTTTCTTATTCAACCTACCAATGCATTAAATTCCCTCACAATGGATCCATATATAGGATTTAGAGTGACACTAACCCTTATAATTTTGAAAAAATTCAATACCATGGTGTCTTTAACATTTATACCTTGAACCTTTTCTCAATATTCCATCTTATGAGTCTCAATAGTTCAACTTTCTCATCAATTCCACTCAAGGTTATAATGGGAATCCTAAAATCATTGGGAATATTCCCCCTAAAATCTTAGACTATGATGATGATGAACATGATGAGATCAACCTAGAGATTAAAACTTTTGATATTTCACCTCATTTGTTGTCTCATCTTCCTACTTCTTTGTAGCCTCATTCTCAAAAACCACCTTGTGATGATATCCTTTTTGTCTTAACTAAGACTCAACATTCCATTCATCACACCTCATAAAATGATAATTCCATCCCTACCTGCATCATTGATCTTTATACATCTGACTATGATGATGTTTACACCTTAGATGATCCATTCTTAGGTGGTTTTATTTAGGATCATGATGTTGAGATTATTTGTTATAATTCCTCTTTGCTTCAATATTTTAATGTTTCTTCCCATATTCCATCATATATAGTTCCTAATTTTAGTATTTTTCCTCTCTATGATAATGTAGATATGGTTCAAACGCCTCTAATTTATTAATAACTATTTAGGAGTATGATTATAGATCATGATATGACTAGGCCTTACTGCTTTGCTAGGTTCCTAGACCCCTATGTCCTTTTTATCCTTGAGATGCATGAAACCCTCCTTTGGCCTTCTATAGACCCTACCCCTATATTATTAAATATAACTTTGGATCATATTCCTACCCCCACTTTATCTAAACCTATTCCTACTTCTGATCCCATCACTCCTTCCATTGAGCCTAGTCCATTTCATTCCCCATAACCACCTTCTCTCAGTGATGGTTTACATCCTTTACCATATATGGATCCATTACTAAAAAAATGGGCTAATGATCCTTCCCAACCTCCTTCCTCTTATATTATACCTCTTCCTCTAAGTACCTCTATTAAGCATACTCACAGGTGTATCTATTACTTCCATGGCATAGATAATCATTCATCCATGCATTGTCATAAGCTATGACAATATATTGGCACATTGTATCCTTCCACACTTCAATCCTTAGATAAGTACATTCCTACCCTAAAATTACTTCATGAGTATATTCCTAAGTATGAAAAGGTTTATTATCTTTAGAGCCAATGTGAAACCCATCACATCGATCATTATTCTATCCTTCAATAACACTTTAAAGATCATATCTTAACTATTCATACACCTTTTACCATTCTTCCCATATGTAGTTCTCACAAGAAGTATCCCCCTTATTCTCCCATGGTTCTACCTCTTGTGACTCCATCCCCTCTTATGGCCCCTTTGTCACCTCTTATTCCTCCACCCATGAATCCTTTGCCTTTGGACCTTCCCTCACTTATGGATCCTTGTCCACCTATGAGTCCCTCACCTATGGATCCTTCCCCACTAGTGATCCCTTCTTCTCTTATAGAGTTTGCTCCCATGCATCCCTTACCTGATATCCCTCCTCAACATGATCCATCAAGCATTCCTACCTTTTTTATTGAGGAGATTAAACGTGAAGTATTCTTCTAGTTTTCATTGAAGATAAATGAGACATTAGTTTTAGTTTGACTCTAACTTCATATATATCTATTAGATGTTCTAGATAATGTGAGTGGGAAAATCTATCAATATTTAAGAACACATACATGGTTTTATTTACATTTTCATTTTGGATTGAATGTGTAATCCAATATTATCTTTATCTATTTTTTATATCATTTGAAATTGTGTCAAATTCTTATTTATCTTACATGATGAATTTAATTTCACATTCTATATTGATTATAATATAATTTATGTTTTCTCATGGATGTCTTATTTATCATTGGTTTCTTTTCTTTCCTGAGTTTCTTTCTTACAAACTCCCTTGTTTATTTCCATAACTATTTTCTTTTTTATCTCTATATACACAAATAATTCTCATTGTGACTTGGTTATACAAACCTAATTCTTTTAGTCATTTCTTGTTTACCACATGATTAGTTAGCAAATAATTGAATCTCATTCTAATCTCCTTTCACTGATCCACTTTGGATATCCATTTTACCCTTTATTCCTTTCTTATAAGCTAATCATATACATGGTTGAGACTTGAGATAACATGTTGATTCATTTTTAAGCCTAAGTGTTCTAGTCAGTTTTATATTTGGTCACTTAGCTTCCTTTAGCCTAAGACTACATATCATTCATGTGTATCACTCTATCTCTCATTATTGGTTATTCCAAGTCTATATGGAGGAGGAATATTAAAAATCCTTAAAAAGATTCAAAAGAAAAAAATCATATAACAAAAGGCAATGACACAAAAGACCAAAACATTCAAAAATTCTAAAAAGTCAAATCATACTAAAATACATGATTCATATCACATCTCCTTTTTTTATTCAAATCTCAAAATCCATTGTTGGCCTCATGATAGAGTTGAGGTCCACTATGGTGTGGTAGGCTAGTAAATTAGAAAAACATAATAAAAAATATTTTAGTGCTACCTACTTTTTCATGCAAGTACCCAATCTTCACAATAGACTGACGACTCTATAAGGGGTCTTGAGGAATGGAGAACACATCATGGGAAAGTAGTCTCATTTTACTTTTTTTTTATAAATATGCCTTCATGATTTTAAATTAGTGACATGCTTATTTTCTTAAAAATCTTTATCTCTAATGAACAAGTTTCCTTTGTACATTGATGGTCACTAGTCACTTAGTGTCTTCTCATGTCCTTATTATGCCTCATGTCTCCTAAGGTCTTCTCATATGATTCCTAAGTTATGATTTTTTCATTCCCTTTTTCACCTTTTATATTCTTCATATTTATTATTGTGAAATATTATTTTGTTCAATGATCACTCCACTATGGATTCTATTTGTCAGTTGCATTATAAGACCATGGATACGACTTGGCCTTCCTCACAAGCTACCACAGTTTCACATTCCTATTACCAACATATTTTATTACCATATTTTCAAATTTATTCCACCTCATTGGTGTTCCCTTTATGAGTTATATTATAAGACCATGGATAGTACATGGCCTTCCTCACAAACTTTTCCAATAATCCAAATCACAATGAAAATTACATGTGTCAATATATGAGATAATATGTGATTGATTTTGAATTTACACATCATTGACATGATTCCCATATTGATTTAGTATGTTTTATGATTAATTCATTTCTATTTCACTTTTACCTTTTTATTTTATAATTGCATGTAAGAATCCAATGATTTCTTGAAATTTTCATACTTCCTAGCTTGAATTAGTGATAAATTTAAGACCAATTTTGCCATTTTTTTCCTCTTACACTTCCCAATGAGATTTAGTATGATTGAATGAAATAATTTATTTTTTTATACCATTTATATTTCACGTGCTTTCCATTTTATTACATTACTTTCATACTTCCCAACATGATTTAGTGTGATATTACTTGTTTTAATTTGGTGTCAATCTTTATCTTGGTTTTTAAAAAAAAATTACCATCTTGTTTACCACCATTTTCATCATTTATAATTAGTCATTTTTCTTGTCATTACACATTTTCCAACTTGAAATAGTGTGTAGTACATTTTTGATTGATTATATTTTACTAAGTAGTTTTGCCTATTTCTTTTTAACCATGCATGTGTCCTACATAATGCTAAACATGAAACCGTAACTCATATATTTATTATAGAATATACAATAGCTAAATACATGTGCTAGAAATAAATATACCCAAGCATCCAAAACTAATAAGCATAATACAAACACATACAATCAACATCTAAATGCCATAATGAGACATGTATGTGTGTGTGTGTGTGTGTGTGTGTGTGTGTGTGTGTGTGTGTGTGTGTGTGTGTGTGTGTGTGTGTGTGTGTGTGTGTGTGTGTGTGTGTGTGTGTGTGTGTGTGTTTGTGTGTGTGTGTGTGTGTGTGTGTGTGTGTGTGTGTGTGTGTGTGTGTGTGTGTGTGTGTGTGTGTGTGTGTGTGTGTGTGTGTGTGTGTGTGTGTGTGTGTGTGTGTGTGTGTATCATGAGTTTTAAATAAAAAAATAAAACCATATACATTTTTCTAGCTCTATGGTTGGGCCCCATCATTCCCATCTTGTGGCCTAACCACACTGCCAATAGATACCTTAATATGAATCCTCTAACTATAAAATTGTAAAGAGGATATCTAAGATCCTATTCCTGATACTTACCCTTATAGATGAGCTACCTAAGTCATATATATATATATATATATATATATATATATATATATAAAGAGTTTTAAATACAATAATACAACCATATAAAATTTTCTAGCTCTATGGTTGGGTCCCATCATTCACATCTTGTGGCCTAACCATACTGCCTATAGATTCCTTAATCTGAATCCTCTAAATAGAACATTTTAAAGAGGTTATCTAAGATCATATTCCTGATACTTTCCCCTATGGATGAGCTACTTGAGCTCATACCTATGCCAACTAGGTCAAGGTTGTTAAATGTGCTAGTCTCTTTTGGTCTTGTACCTATCCTATCAGTGTCTCTCCTAAGCTAAGGACTTCCATGATGCTACCTCTCCTACACCCAACCTTGTTAGTGGCTACATCCCATCTATATGTGCCTATAATCACCTTATAGCCTCTCCTAATAGTCTAAACCAACTCACCTAAGTTGAGACAGATGCTATCATAGGATCCTCCAATATGGTAGGGTCACATGGCATCAAAATATCATCTAGGATATCATGGACTATTCCCCTCACTAGGGAGCCCCATCATGGTCTCCTCCTCCTCTATAATACCTAAAAAACATACTAGATATATGTTAGATAATTGATATATCTCAACATCTATTTATAATCCACCTCAAGTAAACTTCGTAAAAAATTTAACCATATTTTATTACCTGGCTATGTGTTGGCCACCACTATATCACCATCTGTGTGATAGATGATCACATTCTTGACATCCACACATCCTCCAAGAACCCAATTTATAGGTCACCACCCAAACACAAATTCTAGAGTCACCACTCATGCCTATCTAAGGTTATGCCTAAGTGAAAGTTTATGAAATCATGATGACGTAGAGAATAGTTTCCAATACTATATACCTATATTCCATTTTTTTTGGCTATTTTTTTCCTAACTTTTATAGGTTTGCCTAATGTTCTTCACATTTGGATGCCTTCACTTCTCTTACAGTCTCCTCATTTATCTACAGTACTATGGTAAGTAAAGGTATGCTTTTTTTAAATTCCATTCTTTTATGTGTTATGTGTTATCATCATTATTATCATTAGTGTATTGTGTTATCATGTTCTATTTTTTGAAGCACCATCATGTGTTGCAATCACATGATACATGATGAGATTCAAGTGGGGCATATGTATATACATAATTTTTTCAAACTCTTATCACTTACTGACACTTTTTATTTATCAAGAACCAATTGAGTCTCAATATCTCCAAGTCCATGCCTTATGGGGTGCACCGAGAAAGGGGTGGGCAGACCATTGATGATTTTTAGGATTGTTGTCCCTTTTTCCACATGTTACCTACACACTTATCTCTTAGAAACCATTTACCTAAGATTTTTATTCTATATTTTAACCTCTCCAATAATTTCCCACATTTTATCCTCCTTTTCCTCACCTTATATCCCTTTTAATAGTTAGTTGGCTGACCTAGTGAATTAATGTCTAAAATTGTGCTAGGTTTATTAGGTTGACCCTGTTAGTTGAGATTTTTAGAAGGGTTAAGGGTAAAATATACCTATATATACAAGTTCATTTTCCCATTATTTAGAGAAGAGAGGAAGAAGTAAGATAAATTGTACATCTGCTTATTGGCCATTCTACTTGAGGAGTAAGCTTAGGTTTTCATACTTTCTTTAGAGATATAGATATTGTCTTATGGATAAGTGTTTTGGATATATTGATAAGTTTTGCATCCTATAAATTAATATAATTGTCATCCTTACATACCACAACAATCTCTTGTGAAGCACCTTAGCCAAGGAGGATATTAAGGCTCGACAGCTTCATCTTAAAAGGTAAGTATTCCAAACTTTTTTCCTCCTTTGGAAGAGTAGATAGATATGAATTTGTACTTCTCTTCCATTAATTAGGATTGCATATAAATTGACATGATTATATGTCTCTTATGCGTGTTTACTTTTATTGTTTCTAACCCCCACTTTGTGTCATAAACTTTGGTGAGAACTATATTAGGTTTACTTTACTTAATGTTAGTTTAGCGATATATTAAAACACATGACCCCCTTAGGGTTATTACATGGTTGTGCTTGATTATAGTATTTTGAACCCTCCCTATCATATTTTATTATGGTAAGAGATCCCCTAATTTGGTCTAGTAGATCCCTATATTGGTCATGTTCCTGCTTAACAAATGTGTGCCTAATCATAAGTCTAAGGTATGATCTATGTTATCCTACTTAGGATTTATTTATATACATGATGAATTTATTATTACATACACTTTTATTTTACACAATTTATTCATTCTTTTTGTTCATATGCTTAAAAAATCAACATTCATCATGATTATTCAATATCATTGGTGGTAATGTGTTTTATGCTATATTCAAAATCAAGTTGCTCAAATCTCAATATTGTTGGAAATATAATACAAAGAATAGAAAAAAAATAAATGTATTTATGTCACATTATAAATCCATACAAACCACCCACTCACACATAGGCCATACATCAATAATAAATATTATGAAAGAATTAAACCATGCTAAAGTAAAATAAAATGTTGGAAATATAACCAGTATATCAATACATCTATCAATCATGTATAAGTTCATGTAAAACAATAAACATTCCATCAATGTCCAATACCCATAGTAAAAAAATATCATAAATCATCATGAATATATTTTTATATATATAATGTGTCCATACAAAAGATACATCTCAAAAAATGTATATATCAATGAATCATTCTATCAAATATCCCATATATCTATGTATCATTATGTCCCTCTAATAGAGTGTCTAGTCTCTATAATATCCCCTCACATCATGGTTTGTCTCATGAAGGACCCATCACATGTTATACTTATCCCATTGACCTATCTAACTCCACTATCTAAATTGATGTAGTAGATATTAAATGTCTCACAGAATACTCCCTAAACGGTACCCTATGAGAATGGAATACAACCTCCTCATATATGCTTTTATAATATGTGGCCTGATCCATAGCCCTTATCACTCTATCCAAAGTAGAAATCTACCCCAATCTTACTAATATCACTCTAGTTTGTACTATCTTATTCCTTGTTATATCTCTCCTATTTATAGTGCTATTTCATTGTTGTATATTCTAGAGTTTGGGTTTATACATCATGTGAAATCAATGATATGTCCATGCCATCTCCATCCATCCCATCTATAATTTATTAAAATATTTCAACCATGAGCTACAATCATTTGATCTCAATTGTATGATCCCCTCTACCATCCATTACACTCTATAAACTAGAAACCTCTTCGTAAAATCCATCAATCTCTCTATCTTGAGCTCTAGTATCCTCTTAGAGTCTATCACTAAGTGCATGATCCTCCATAAATCTTATATTTCATGAAGAGATAGACACATCCCCTCTATATGTATTATTATCATGCACTACTCTCATGGTCTCATTATGTCCTACTCCATCATCACTCTCACTATCCTCCTTAATATCTACCTCTATCAATGAAGTCTCCCCTCTAACTCTCTACTCTATATCTAGGTCCATCCCTATATCAACATTTATATAAACCCCTACTTTATGCAAAATCTCTATATATTCCATGTCTATAATCTATGCATCATGTACTTGGATCACCTCCACAACACATTTTTATACCTCATGTTTATGCTCATACTCTATCTCTTATAACAAACCTCCTAATTTGGGATCCCAAACATGTACCCTATGGTTGTCTACTTAAGCTAGCCACCCATGTATTCCTTCAAATTCATGGTGGAGTGTATGGAATAGTCAATATAATTGGTCTATGTCAAGCACACAAATTTTCATACCCATCAACAACTCCAAAATCAATGACATCTCTATGATCACTCCATTTAATAGTCTATAATTATGTCTAGCTATGGTCAGCTATGGTTGGATTAATGGCCATACCCCATTATGATCTCTCCATCACTGACCATGGAAATACATATGGTCCATCAGGTATGTGTTACCTCACATGAAACAATCTCATCACCCTATTTAGGTGACATTTCCCTATGATATAATCATGTCTCTTGATAATGTAACAAGGGGTCATCATATATCTATGTGAATATCATCATATGGCCATTAATAAGTAATCTCCCTATAAGGTCTCTAGGTGATTTGGTCATTACCTAACTCATCAATAACCATCCTTTAAAACTCTAGATCACCTAAATATGGTCTATGTCTCCTAATAATCACATTCCATCCATATGGCAATGGTTCATCATCACACCAAGTGCTCATATGTCCAACTAGCCTCTATATAGTAATATACTCCCATCACCAAACCTATAATAATGTAGATGGGCCAATCTCACTCCAATCTAAATATGCTAAATGATTTAAATCATGTCATAAATGGGCTAACCCACATAGACCCCATGAAAATATTTTGACCATATCCATCATGTCTCTAGTCACATCTAGGAGACCAATAGGACATAGCCTCCTCCTCTTATTAGGTAGTAAAATGCCACTAATTATATCCATGAGTATGATAGTCAAATAATTCATCTCTAAACTAGTACAATACTATACACTGATACTGCCTATAATAATAGGAATCAACCCATCACCAAAAATCTTGAATAATATGATCTCATATAAACCTTGTCCCTAGTATACACATCTCCCTTGTATTAAAATACCTAGAATCTGATACACATCATCTAATGTGATAGTCATCTCCCTTATTGTCAAGTGAAATGTACTAGTTTCACTATGCCATCTCTCTACAAGTGTTATCATCCACTCAAACCTTTAGCATATGTGTACTATATAATAATTTTCTCACCTCTATCATGCCAAACTTGTACTCTATGAATATTTTCATCTACACCATAGTTACATATCTCCATTATCGAGTCACAAGTACTAATAATACCTCCTACAAATCATATACATTATAATTTAATTAATTTTACTCAACATACAATTCAAATTTTATCATTACATTCTAATCAGTCCACAAAATAACAAAAAACCAAAAAAACATTTTTCACATTTGTCACATTTGGCATTCTTCTTTCACTCTTCACATAACCTTTTCACTCCTAAATTATGAATATTCACTATTGATCCCTTCAAATTTGTAGTTGACCCTTTACAATGAATTCTCCATTACCTAGAATGAAATCGAGTCTCTCACCAATGATTTTGCTACCCTATTTAGAAATTTCACTACTACTAAATAGTGAAAGCATCTTTTTAACCTAAAACAATTTTACTTCTATGTTTTACAAATTTTCTACCCTATTTTGAAAAATTGATGTTACCTATAATTAAATCACTAATTTTGATTCTAAAATCACCATTTTGGCATCAATGAATTTGTTTCTTCTAACTTTCCACCCCAATTATTGATAATAAATTCCAAAAAATCAAATTTAAACTAATTACTAGAGGCTTAATCCTCTCAAGTCTCTAGAATCTCCTCACTCAATCTACTCGATGCTCATGGTGTGGAATACGATCCGTTTTCTTCATAAGGTCTCAAAGAAAAACTGTCAAATCAATCTTCTTAAAAAATACCTATGAAAATCAAATTTGTACAAATGAATTTATATACCCCATTTGTTATACTTATATTTTTCTATCCTATTAAATATTTTCCCCACCATCTATTCATCCTACTCATTCTTCATCCATTTTTCAAAATTTTGGGATACATTAAATCAATTTATTTAAAATTTATTTTCAAATTCTTGTAACAATGTATCTACATAGAATAAATACAATCATTTTCATTTCAACATTTTTTTATCTATTTTTCAATACACAACTTATTATCACTAGGATATATTGTTCTCAAAACCATTCAATTGACCCCTGCATTATTAACAAAACATTTAGCATGCAATCTCTGAATGGTCAAACTATTATTTTTCAAATCTATACTCTAGTTTTAATTAACTATGGGAAATCTTTTTATATAACCAACATTTTGAAAGTTTGACACTGATTCTATAGTAAATTGATTTATCATTATCCAATTAGTTTATCTATTTCTTATTTTCAACAATTTTGAGTGTTTATTCATTTTTTCACATAAACCCTCGAGGAGGCATCATCACACTCATTCTCATTCATTTGGGGTAACATTATCCTTTTTAATTGTTAACACTCTAATTCTTCTACTATTTTTCAAAAATAATATTGCTTTACAACACTATTTTAAATAGGGGCAAATGTATACACATAAATTTCATTTATTATAAAAATGTACCTAAAATATATTAATAATTCATCTTAAAATAATTCATCACATCTCTCTCCATATTAAAATAATTGAATAAGTTAAATTGGTTAATTATGCACACTTTATATCCTTATTTTAAATATAAAATCTAGATTTTACACCTCATCCAACATCTTCCACCTTTTTCTCTCACATCCCAACCAAACCCACAACTTTCTCAACCTTGTATGACTTATCCCCTAAGTTGTCAATAAATTTAATTTATTCCTGCTAACTTAACTAACCAATCCCATACTTCTCTCAAACATTTAAAATGGTCTTCATACTCATGTTTGAGAACTCATTAGCCATCATTGATTATTTGTATCATATAATAAATCCAAATAATCCTCGATCATTGGATCTTCCTGAAAAAATCTATATATAAACTTGAAATCTTCATTTTCAAGAGTCTTGAGTCTTGAAATTGAATCTTAAAGAATCCATACTTATGCTAACAAAGGTTTGTTCACAATCAAATCCAAGTGAATCAAAGCAAATCAAAAACTCCTTTTGTACCAAAATTCTACCCATTCTCATTTGCATTGGAAGATTGAGCACAACATTTTTAGAGAGCAAATCAAGTTTACATCATAATGGAAAAATCTTGTACATTTGAAGTATAAGTCTATTTTTTCTATTTTCTTCATTTATTACTCTATCTTAGGTTGAATTTATCTTATATTAAGATTAGTTCATTTATTAACATTTATAAATTTAGTTCACACATTTTATAATAAATATAGATCCATCTCTCAGAGCATGATGAAGGGAGAGAATCATTAGAGAGGATGGCATATATAGAGGTATTGAGGGATGACAGAGGAACAAATAGAAAACCATGCACATAACATAATAGTTATCATATTTTATATGAATTGTTTTAAAATTTTATTATATTATGTCATTTATGTTATCTATATTTAGATGATTGACTATGTGCTTTATTTTGATCTAGTATCAGTTTATTACTTATGTGAATCTAATTGTGTGATTACATTATGATTGTAGCACATAGATTTAGTACATAATGTTACTTTATGATCATGTAGTGTTATTCTATTCATGATTGCTGATGATATTTATTTAACAAGTAAATATAGATGTTTAGTATTTACTATTGATACCTATAGACTAATTATAGTGTCTTCAAAATGTCTTAACATAGTAACTAGTTATTATGATATTAAGGAAATATCATTATTTCATCTTAATGCCTTTGTGTATAAAAATATATTTAAAGACATTTGGTATAGTTTATGTAGTGGTAATGACAAAATAAATATGTTGTTATAATATCATTGTGTTTTATATTGGTATAATGGTTATTTGAATTATTATTATAGCTAAACGATAGTTATTAACTCTACACTAGTCACTGCATTATTCTAATTCATGATAATGTTCATTCTCTCTTAATATAATTTAATGACTACCTAAGCTATCTTATTATCTATCCTTAACTAATGGGGTAAAATTTGTTGGAAATTAACATATGAGTTTGTGGTTATATTGTTTTGATATACTTAGATTATTGATATCATTATAAGTGATTTTATAAGTGGACTTTGTAAAGTTGATACATGCAAATGTAAATTTAAAAATACCATGAGTAAGTAAAGGATTAAAATAATTATTAAGTGATTTTGGGAAAATTTGAGAGATTTAGGGTTTTCTTTATTTGTATCAAACTTGAGTTAACCTAGATAAGGAAATAGATTTTTGGATAATGGGTTTTTAGAATGATGAAACTATAGATAACTATGAGATTTATGATAAAGATGCATGCATTACATGTATGTGAGAGGTCCATGGAGAAATAAAGAAGAGGAGACAGAGATAAGGGCATGATATAGAATGAGAAGTAAAATAAATTCTAGATAGAAAGAAGAGGGTGGTAGGATATTTTGATACAAGAGATTACAAAATTAGAAGCAATAGTAAGTTTAGTGAATTTAATTTAATTTATTTTTATTTGAACATAGGAATTACTATGAATTTTGACATATTATGGTTTGAATAAATTTCTTGTTAAAATTTTTAAAAAATAAAGATTCAGCCTTGTGGATGGCTCGGTCATCCACGTAACTAAATCTTTATTCATGTTAGCTAGGAATGCATAAATTTATTATGGTAGATTATCTATTAGATTTAGTGTGTTTATCTTAAATTTAATCCACATAAATTTGAATAATATAGTCAATCTTAGATTATACAAAATAGACTATATATTTATAAAAACCTAAGCTTGAATTAAAAAGGACTATGTATACTATGTCAAAACCTTTAATCACATAAATTTGATAATGAATATGTTGAAACCCCGAGCATGTATATTACACAAGATAATGTGTATGTTTTGATTTTCACGATGTAAAATATTAGGTCTGAATAAGTTTATTAAAAAGATGGGATGGAATTGAGATTATGTGTACATATTATGACATAATTGCCTAGATAGGAGATATTAATCCTACTATTGGTTTTAGTCAATAAAGAATGGATTTGTATACTTTTGAATTTAAAATCCTAACCACATATAAAAGGATTGTGAATATATTTTTTATAAACCCTGTGAAGGAAAAATGTAGGTTAGAATAAGTTGTATATGTTTGGTATGGTTGTTAAAATCATGTCATTCTAAGGTGAATTTTGTGAGTAGTTAAGTTCCATATTAACATTAAGTTTAATAATTATATGGAATTATTATATACAAGGAGACTAGTATGCCCATTTTAATATCTGATAACTTTGTCATGTCATTAATATTATGATGAAATAGATAAATTGATGTCAGATAATTTCACATACACATACATATAGGTCATTACATATGATTTGTATAGTGTTTATCTAATGTGGGTAATCAGTTCAAATCCCTTTAGGAAACCGGTTAAGTGATCTATAATCCTTTAGTATATTCTTTATATTTCACAAACTTAGTCCACTAAGTTGAACTATAAATTAGGCTTGAGGTATTTATAAAAAACTATGCGTTGAATGTATTATGCTAAAATATTAATGATTGTGTAAGGGATTTGTTATTTTAAATAAATTTGAGTTGATAGTTAATTTAAATATTTGATCATCAAACATTCTAGAATAATAAACCTGAATTAAGGGAAAATAGGGTAGATGAACTTTGTATAGTTTTCCATTAAATATGGATTATGACTTATAAATTAAAATAAGGGAAATGAGAATAGGGGTTTGATAAAATAGAAATATTATGATTGATCTTGTATGTTATTATCTGATTACATATTTATAATGGTTTATTCTAACCATATAAAGTTCATAATGGAAAATAAAAATTACTATTAGTTTATGAGAGAACATGATTTTTATATGTGAAAAAATACACTATATAGCACATATTATGTATGTATTTGATAAGTACTATACATATTTATGATATATATTTATATGAGAGATTTAAGTACACATACACATATATAACATATATATTTTTATGTAGGAGATGTGTGCTTATGATTATGTGTATATTGTTAAATTAATTTATAAAACCTAAGAGGTGGTATACTATGATTATATGAATATTACTCCTTAATAGTATAACAAGTTAATATGAATGAAGGATTTATGTTTAATGTGAGTTAAGACATTAATTATGAGGTAACTGATCCTTGAAATTATTTATTACAAGATTGTTGTTAATTAGAAAATGTGTACATGGAAATAAGATGTGATAATGTTGATTGTGATAGATGGTATTTCATTTGAGTTACTTTTGGAAATTTAGAAACATGTAGTCTAAGTATAAAATATACCTGATTGGTATAGACTATACATGTTTATGATTATATCTATATAATAAATAATATAATTTAGACTTATTACATACGTTGGATGGACTAAATGTATGTACTTTGATTATTTATGTACTGATCATGTTTAATACCTATTGATAAGAAGTAAATTGATTAAATTGTTTGGTTATGTTTAATTAACTGGATATCATATTAATGGCACTAAGTGAGTAGTGAGACATATTTCACTAGGTTATCTAGCACCATTAATGCAAGATGAAGGTAATCCAATCAAGTGGTGTGTATGAATTTGATTGATCCTTGAGATCAATAATTATTTATAAACTTTGGCCAAAGTAATGTTTAGTAAAACATTATCATTACATATGTATGATTTACATGTTTGAGTGATATTATGTTAGAATGTATTTTATTTATGATACACATCATGTATTAGATATCTTACTATTTCGCTAAAATTTGTCTATTTCAACCATATATAAAAATAGAGAATAATGATAGGGATAAGTGATTAGAATGAAACCGCATTGGTTTTAATGTTGTATCCAGATGTTGTGAGTACTCCTCTTTGGCTAGGGAAGACTACCTACAAGTAAGAAAAAACTACCACAAAATGTTTGTTAGTAGATAAATAGTGGGTTGCCAAACTATGCGCTTGTTCTAGGAAGTGTGAAACTTCCTTAGAGATGATAGTCCACTTTTGAGAGATAAAAGAGTAATAAAAAACTAAAAGAGAGGTAAAGAGAGAAAGTGAAAGAGAGATAATATTATTGTTATTCACAACCTGAGTGCAGTAGAAAGTTACAAAGTGCAGGTGGTATATTCTATTTTTTTTAGAAATTATTTGGGTATGTTTTGGAAAGGTAAGGAAATCCATAGTCACAGATGTTGATAAGGAAGTGACAAAGATCAGTTATGTTTTCAAGTTTTGTGGGTGAAGGTGATCGATGTCAGTTAGGCTACTAAGGTTGGTAGGGGCAATAATTGCCTAGGAACTTATAGAAGGTTTTTTTGGGTTTAGGAAATGGGTTTGGTTAACTTTGGGAGATTGGGGAGAGTTGTAAGAGAGGGAGTGTGGTTTAGATGGATCTAGTCAGAGGTTTGGTGTGTCAGGTCAAGGGGAAACAAATAGGCAAGCTTTATAACTCCCTCACAGGGGTTTGATCAAAAATGTGTAAAATAATGAATAGTAGATATAAAGTGATAGAAAAGTAAATGCTTAAAAGACTAAGTGATGTACTTAGTTATAATGGTGATTGATTGATAAGTACCAGATGGATGGCTCCTATCAGGTAGTCCAAAATGATGCCCAGAATAGAGAAAATAAGTGGGTGTTACTAGTTCTCAAGAGGTTGGTTCCTGATCTGGATTAACTCACATAAGATAGTAGTAAGCCAAGATATCTAAAGTTGAATTCCAAGAGATTGGATGCAATAAGAATGATTTTTCTTGATTTATACTGACCTAAACACCAATTTGGATTTTGGTTTATATAACCAACATCAATGATCCCACCAATGTCAACCATGGGTTGATTGATATCAGTGGCCTTAGAATAGGTAAAACTACTATTTTTGGCCATTTTTCTATTGCTCCTTGTGCCAAGAGTGGCACCCATTACAAAATAGTGAAAATAAGAGGCTAAGAAAGATATAGTTGATTAGGAATTTAGTTTTGAAGTGAGAATAAGTCTTGGGTAGTTAGGATAAGGGGACCAAGTCTTAAGGTGACTCATTAGGTGAGAATTATTCTTAAGATGAGGTGGTCCAGTAAGGTGGTAAAATGAGTTTTTTATTAAATTAATTATATATTTTAAATTAATTAAATGTATGAGGGGTAAAAGTATGGGTTAGGAAAGATGATTGTTATTATTGAAATAGGGATCAAGGGGGGGTTTCGACATAGGGAGTTATGCATGTGTGTGTGATGTAAATTTGGTGTCTAA
Organism: Torreya grandis; assembly: GCA_037957365.1. Lineage (NCBI taxonomy): Eukaryota > Viridiplantae > Streptophyta > Pinopsida > Cupressales > Taxaceae > Torreya > Torreya grandis. Next base: position 164,490 of record JARHVA010007187.1, read on the forward strand.
ATTTTCCCCTTTTTGTCTTGTAATTTTCATTGACAAGTTACAAGATAAAAATATTAATTAGATGCACCAAGTATTGGATGGTAGTTTTTATGTAAAAATGTGAACTTGTGGGGATGGGTCATTTGGCCCTAAGGTTGAACCAGTCTCTAATGTCATCAAGTTTCATCAATGTCAGCTAATATGACACCATTTTTGGTAGGTTTTTACTGATGTCAACTGACACTAAGTGCTAATTTCAGCATTAAAACTAACATCAATGACTATGAAGAACCAAAAATAGGAGAAAGGGGAAATTTGTATCCCTAATTGAACTACTCTACTTAATGGTTGAACTAGCCTTAGAAGACACCATGTCAACTAAGTGCTACCTACATATCCCAATTAAGGGCCTTAGGCCAGTGTAGTTCTCCCAGAGCCTAAGGAAAAGGATCTAAGGTATGGCTAAAAAGTGTGTTAGGGGAATGGGTAAAAAGGTAGGTTGAGATAGGTCAAGAGGCCTAGGGCTTAAAAGATAGGGCATAGGGTCAAGGGTTAGGTATATAGGATGTGAGGCTTAGAGTTTTGATAGGAAGATGGGCCTAGGGTGGAGAGAGAGAGACAGTGAAGCCTAGGGTAGATATTTAGGTGGGTATATGGCTGAGCTAACCTTAGAAGACCCCATGTCAATTGAGTGCTTCCTACATAGCCTAATTGAGGGCCTCAGACCAATGTAGTTCTACCAAAGAGAAGGGAAAAAATGTGGTGGTAGATTATATTAGAAAGTATGTGACTTGAGTTGTGTGTGTATGGATGTAGATGAAGTTAGAGTTGACATTATGGGATCACCTATCAAGACTACTAATGTGGATAAGGAGAGATGTCACCCCCGATGAGTGGGAACATATGGTAGTTATGGGGTTAGGGGGAGTGTGGTGATATTATAGATTCCCATGAGATATGATCCTGATGATAACAATGATCAAGAGGTGGGATCACACCGCCAACACCTTCCATCTACTAATTAAAGAGTTGATAGTGACATAGCAGGATGTATATAGGATATTATAGTTGCAACTCTAGGGTGAGGAGCTCTTCACATGCTTAATAGAGGAGCATTATATACACATGGTAGCATTATATGGTGAGCATGTTAGTGAGGTGACTTATCATTCAATGAGTTTTGCCTACGAGCCACTATACAGTGTTGATGAGGAGCAACATAGGTTGAGCATCTTGATGATGATAGGGATCATATTGTATGCATTACCAAATGTAGATGATGGTATATTTTTGATTATATTGACAAGTGTGCTAGCATATATGGTTGAGAAATAGACTATTTTGGCATGGGGACTAATGTTGTTGGCTCAGTTATATAGAGAGCTATGGGGTTTGAGACTGTGATGATGGTATAATTTGTGTACCAACCATTTACATCACTATTAGGTGTATTAGCATATCATGGTGACATGACCATTAGGGCTACCTACCATGATTCTAGATGGTTTTAGGGTTAGTTTTAGATGGTGGAGGGATGGTATGGCATAGACCTAAGTAAATAGCATAGTGCAATATATTATTTATTATAGGCACATGATTGAGGGTTTCATCCTTACATTATTTTATGGAGACCTTACCTAACATATCCCATGTTTAGAGGATAGGTAGATTATTTGATTGGATTGTAGAGCTCATTATGGGTTAAAGTGAGATGAGATAGTGAGTTAGATATGGTACACATGGCATGGGTCAAGAGGTAGTTTGGCTTACTATAAGATGTACCACTTGCCTTCCCTTGATATAAGAGGGATGATATAAAGACACCGATACCTTTGTCTTAGGAGATAGATGGGCCAAATTTTGAGGAGATGCCAATAGGACTAAGTGTAGTTGATTTAGGGTGTACAATGGTATATATGGCTTGGTGGGCTAGTTTACATCCCATAGTTATGGTTAGGAGGCCATCACTATATTTTCACGATGTGGTGAGGGAGAGAGATGCAACCATAGAGGTATGGGATGTAGTAGTACATGCTAGAGATATAGATTAGGCACATGTATTAGCCTTATAAGGACATGTGGAAACATTACAGGGCTAGGTGGGGGCACTATAGGGCTAGGTTGGGGAATTACATGGCTAGGTCAAGGTGTTACATGGTCAGGCTACTGCACTGATAGTAGAGATGGATAGTTTGAGAGCAGCAGGTTAGGCTACTCCTCCTCCACCACAGTGACTAGTATAGGTTGGGCCTTTAGTCAGTATTATGGGACCACCATAGATTATATCTCTGGTAAGATATACAATTGCCTTAGATGAGATTGCCTATTATGAGAGGGACATTATGGAGTTTTAATAGATTTAGAGGTATTATAAGTTTAGAGAGTAGGAGAGATCTATGTCACATGCCACCACTTATAGCTCATGTAAATTTAGATAGGAAGAAAGTGGTGATGACACTACTTCTTCATGACCACGTGGAGAGCCTTGAGGACTCTGAGTGCCAGAGTTTTCCCTTTTTATTTATATATGTTATATGTACACTAACTTGTAATCTGAAGATGTGAGATGTATATTTTCAGAGAGAGCTGATATTATGATGATATATTGATGGACATGTATTCTAAGTGTATATATATGAGATGTTTGTTTACTTTGATTTTGATATGTATTTATTATTATTATGATGATGATATTTATGTAGATTATTATGTTAATGTTATATTAATTTTGATGTTAATGTTGATCATGTTAGTTGAGTTAGACTAGCATTTCCCATATATGTGATGGTATATGCATAGTTCATGTGTTATCTTCATCTTACCATTTTTCCATATTTTTGATGGTGTATGCTTAAATAAAATGGAGCAGGTTAGATACTGGTAGTATGATGTTTTTCATCTCAATAAAGAGATTGACATGTTATTTGAGTGGGAAAATGAAGGGGCAAAATGATCATATACTAGCAATGACCATAATCATAACATAAATAAGCTTAGGAATATGAGCCTCATTCATGCCTTATAACACTAGACCATTTTGTGTGTTAGAGAAGTGTCATGTTCACTTTATGTTAAGTGAGTTCAAAGTCCCTTGAAAGAGTATGAGGGAAAAGGGGTACAATGAGGGAAAATTTTTGGGTATCATAACCTTTGAAGTTGGAATGATACACCATTATTGTGGGTGACTTGAGAGCTACTATAGGAAAGTCCATGACTTGATGTTTTTTATTTTTATTTTTTTGATGTGTGTAAGTTGATCAATGCGGGAAGCCTACAATGGGATTTTGTATATGTAGTGGTGTTATAAAACTAATAAATATGAGAATCTTTTCATTTATATTCCTCTTTGATCCATCCTTCAAGGGAGTGCTTTAAGCATTTATTTTTTATTTTTAAATAGTTATCCTTTAAGGGAGTAGTCTATTGATATTAGAAAAGAGAAGTTACATATCTCTCATTCAAAGGAGTAGTTTACATTGATAAAGAGGACCTTAGAGATTAGAACTTGTCACATATCCCATTCATTCATTTGTTTGTTTGCTTATTTTATTGTTTTATTTTTTTCTTTTAGTCATGGATAGGACTATAGAGGCTTAGAATTTTTCCACCTTGAGGGCAAACCCATAGCACTTTTTGAGTTAAATAAGTGTGTAGGAGTAAGGGTGAAGAGAAACGGAGATGAAGGTAATAGGGGTGCTTAAGGGACAAGCTCAAGTTAAAAACGTGGTGAAGTGATGCTTATTTAACAAAATAATGGTCGTAGGTGTAAGCAGTTAAGGGCTCAGGTTCTGGCCTTCCTTCAAGAAAAGACAAGTGATAAGTTCTTGAGCCATACTTGTGAGTTATGATATAGGGTCTAAGCCAACTAAGAGAAAACTTACCCCATTTTCTTTTCTCCATGTTCATCACATATTGATTTTATTTTAAGATGAGATCTCCAATATTAAAATCTCACTCTTTGAGATTTTTGTTATAAGTGCATTTGATACAATCTTGATAGATTTAGAGGTGGCTGAGGGCTGTGAAATGCTACTCATCAAGCAATTTTAGTTGAGCCAAACTGTCTTGGAGAAAGTCACCATTAGTATGTCTTGTAGAGAAATTCAAAGAGAAGGAATCTAAACCTCAAGAATCAAAATAGCCTCCATCCCATTTACCAAAGAAAAATGTGTATCACCCATAGGGGTTTGAATGCTAGTGTAGTAATCCCATAAAGTAAAAGGAATATGTGTGTGCCAATCCTTTCCCATATCATTGACTACCTTCATGAGAATTTTGGTCAATGTTTTGTTATAAGCTTTTTCCTATCCATATTCTTGTGGATAGTATGGTGATGAGAAGCTTAATTTGATTTTGAATGTATCACAAAGACTTGGGATAGTCTCAATTTTGAAATATTTAGCATTATTTGTTATAATTCTATGAGGGACACCTAAATGAAAAATGATGTGATGGTTGATAAAGTCAACAATTTTTTCAACCCTAGTGGAAATGAGAGGAATGGCCTCGACCCACTTGGTGAATTATTTAATGGTAGTAATGATAAAATGATGATGAGGGAGGAATAAGGTTTAATTCCCTAATTAGATTCAAGTCCCATTAAGATAAGGGCCAAAAGTATTTGGCAACTAGTAATGCTTGACTCAGAATGTGAAGGAGGTTAGTGTGTTGTTGACATTTGATGCAATGTCGAGCATAATCAACATAATCTTGATGGAGTATGGTCCAATAATAGCCAAGTGAAAGGATACACTTTAAAATTATGTGACCATTTAAATGTCCACCATAAATCATGTCCTAGACCTCCCTAATAGTGAAGGGAATCTCAGTACTACTAAGGCATCTAAGAAGGATACCATCAAAACCTCACTTGCAGAGAAGTCTCCTTAGTATAGTTTTATGAGCATCACATTTTATGAAGGCACATCTCCCATTATTATATAAATTAGAAGGGGTAATAGAGAAGGGAAGATAATCCATGAGTTTTTTGTACCATAAGTCATGTGGGCTAGATGTTACATTTCTAATAAAGAAGATGTTAGTTGATACATAAGAGGGTAATGTTAAGTGATGCAAAGTGACATAGATTTTCAAGGAAGATGATGAAGAGGGTATGCGTGAAGCAAGTGAATCCATTGTATCAAAAAACTTGTTTGTCAATCGAGGAATAGTTTGTAAGAGATAAGAGTCAAATGATCCTAATATCATGTCTAGATGATGTTTATACCACTACATAATTTTGTTTTGCATAGGTGGGATCCATTAACTTGGTTAACCACTAGCTAAGAATCACAGAAAATGGTTATATATTTGACACCCAATAAGAGAGCCATTTGAAGCCCTAAGATCAAAGCCTCATATTTAGCCATGTTGTTAGTACATTCAAAATCTAGTTTAAATGATAAATGCATAGGCTCACCATCAAGAGGAATAAGAATGACTCCTGAACCCCCACTTTATTGACATTTAGACCCATCGAAGAACATCATCATTTGATAGGAAATGTCATCGATGGAGAGCATTGTTGTATATTCATTAGGGAGTTTGAGGTTTGAAGGTTGGTTGTTAGGCAAAGGGTTGGTAGCTAACTAGTTAGTGATTGTTTTCCCCTTAATAGACTTTTGTTGAATAAATTCTAAGTTCAATTTATCAAGGATCATGAGCCACCGAGATACACATTGGTTGTGATATGGTTTGGAATTCATGTATTTTAGGGGACCAGTATGGGTGACCACATAGGTTCTATGATTTAGGAGATAATGGCAAAACTTAGAGGTAGAAAAGACCAATGTGAGGCAAATTTTATTAGTATCGGTATATCAAGTCTCTTAATCAATAAGTGTGTATACTATGTAGTAAACCATCTATTCTCAATGTTGGTCATCTCGATGTGTAATCATAGCACCTAGAGAATGGTCTATTATAGAGATGTAAAGATAGAAAGGTTAGTTTTCCTTGGGTGAAATAAGAACTAGTAGGGAAAGGATATATTATTTGAGTTCATCAAAATCTTCTTAGAAATTTATATTCTAATAGAAGGAAACATCCTTTTTGAGGAGATGGTGAAAGGGTTGGCAATGATCTGACAACTATGAGATAAATCGATCGATTGACTAAAGTTTTCCATATAAGCTACAAATTTGTCTGATAATAGTAAGTGGAGGCATCTCTAGGATTACTCTAACCTTAATAGGATGAAACTCAATACCACAAAGATAAATGAGAAAACCTAAGAGCTTACCAGAGAGAACATCAAAGACACATTTCTTTGGGTTTAGTTGAACATTATAATAGAGGAGATGAGTAAATATGGTTTTGAGAATCATCACGTGATCTTGGTGAAGTTTAGACTTGTTGAGTAAGTCATCCATGTAATATTCCATAATTTTGTGTAGGAGATCATGGAAGATGTAAGTCATAGCATGTTGATAAGTGGCACTAGCATTATTTAGACCAAAAGGCATGACCTAAAAATAGAAATTCCCCCATGGAGTAATGAAGGTCATTTTTTTATAATCCTTAGGAGCAACTAGGATTCATTATATCTAGATAACCCATCCATAAGTGATAGTATCTCATAGCCAGTTGTTATATAAATAAATTGGTAGATACATGGCAATGAGAGGTCATCCTTTAGATAATTGAGGTTTAAATCATGATAGTCAGTACAAATATGGATTCCCCTAGTCACTTTTGTGATAGGAACAATATTGTAAATCTATTATGGGTAGTTAATGGGTTGTATAAAGTTAAAAAAAAGGTGGTGTTGGAGCTCTTTCTTTGACAAGGAGAGTAATATGAGGATGCATCTTACAAAGCTTATACTTAATAGGTTTAGCATTTTGATTGGTGACAATGTTATGGGTGATGATAGAGGGGTCAATACCAGACATGTCATTATAAAACAAAGTGAAGGCTTTGTTATGGTTATTAAGAAATGTGGCATAATCAACTTGTTTAGAGGGATCCAAATATTGGCCAATCTTGAGGATGTGAGGGTTATCATGAGAGGGTAGATTGATGTCAATGGTTGATTCATTTAACACAACTTATGTTTTGAATGGAAGTGAACATTAGATAAAGGAATCATCTACACTCATGTATGTGATAATTACATCATCATCTTGATAGTGGATAGTGTTAATAGTGGGAGAGTCTTCATCAATTATTTTAGGATGAATAAGAGGAAGGGACTTTATTTCCTTACCTTGGTGATAGGTGAGAGGCCCCAAATGGATGGCATTTATTGAAAAAGAATTAGGAGGTATAGATACCTCGTGTTTGGTAGGTAATGGTGGAGAAGAAGGTGGAGATGGAGAGACTGGTTCTTCAATAATTAGTACATGGGAAGTTTTAGTGAGTTTAGTTGGTTTGCCATATCCAACACCATGCCTTTTAGGCATTTTCAATGGTTTGGCTAGTAGGATATTTAATAGGCATATAGACACCTTAATCATAATGACCTAAACCAAATCTTTTCTAGGCATACCAATAGAGATAGGTGTGTGAAAAATTAGACTTTCTTAAGAAAGAGAAGTCACAGGTAAATAGTTGTGGTGAGGAGGATGAATTGATGACAATGGGAGCCTGATCAATTTCCCCATATGTGAAATTAGTTCAAATGTTAGGGGGCCCATAAGGGATGACCATCCCTATGTGGGGATCATTATTTGGGTGCATGTGAATATTTCCATACTCTTGATGAGTATATAACATGACAAACATCAACAAATTATATTCATCTAGTGATAAACATTGAAAAGTTTCCTCCATGGGATCCTTATAAGGAATTTGTGTTGCTAGTATCTATGTAACTGGGGGAGTGGAGTTTATGGAGGCTTCAAAAGTATCATGTAGATAAGATGATATTTTTAATGGAATGAGAACATCATTGGGACTATAAATCATGTTGCATGTTTTAAATGAAGGTGGGTTAGCAGGTATAACATGCACTTGTCCATCATGCTCATACTTGACACAATGGTGTAAAGTTGAGGGTACACATGACATAGCCCATATCTAAGGTCATCCAAGTAGTATTTTATATTAGAAATATCCTTATAAAACATAAAATATCTTAGCAATTATGTGAGGACCTACATGGATATGTAGAACAATAGTGTCCATCATAGTAGATGTGGTTCATTATGAAGTAGAGTACCACATTAGTTTGAGACAATAATTGTCAAAAAGAGCTAGTTGTTTGTAGGCATGGGTGGAGATAATATTAATACTATCTCCCACATCTATAATTACTCTCTTGACACATGTTTGATCAATATATGTGGTAATAAAAAGGTTAGAATCTTGATCTTTAGGGTGTTGAAGTGGAATTTCCAAATTACTAAAGGAAATTAGGGAGATAGAATTAAGGGAGATGACCAAAGCTACAAGAGGTTGGGGATCATCAGTTTGTACCTCAATTACTTGAAAATCACTAATAAAAGTTTGATGGTATTGGGATGAGTTTTGGATTAACTCATATAAAGAGATTTTCATAGGAGTTTGGTGAAGTTGTTTCACCATCGAGCTTTGAATAAAGTTTGAAGATGTTGGTTTTGGGACCCTGTAATATGGAAATATTAGGATTCAAAAGAGGAGTTTCATTGGTCAAGGGATGAGCCCAAGGAGTATTGACCTTCTCCTTACCTTTATCCTTTTAGTTTTGTGATCGTCTAGCCACATTAACTATGTTAATCTGAAATGTAGGTGAAGGAGGTGGCAAAGTGGGTATGACCACATCTTTCGGCTTGAATTTAGGTGCAATAGTAGGAGACATTGTGGATACCAAAGGTGGTACAATAGTAAGGTTCATGGGAGTATCAATAAAGAGTGTTTTGACATCAAAGTGTTATTAAATGACTGTTGTGAGGGATTTAAAACTCTTAGTATCATTTCTAGGTGAACGATGATACAAACACACTTATGTATCATTAAACCAAGATGGATTGATTCCAATATGACTATAATGCTTAATGGGAGGAATATTTAATATGGAATATTGTAATAAATGGCATAGGAAAAAGCTCTGAGAGCTTACAAGTGGGCTTTCACTTGTTTTTCTAATAGGAGTGGAGTCCTTATTTTATTTAGGTATTGAAAGGGTAATTTTGTGTATTGCCTTGTTTGGTGGTGTTAGAGTTACATGTTTTACTGATACTTTCTCGGTGTTAGGTATTATGGTGTCAGATGTGAAATGCCTACTAGGTGGTAAAGGTAGTAGTGGAGGTAACTTAACCTTTTATTTTGCTTGGGTTAAAAATATTTCAACTAAATTAGAGAGGTGTGGTCCCAAAATTGATGATAAAGTTGAGGCTTGAAGAGGGAAGGATTGAAGAGATTTAGAAAGCTTAACATTTTTTTTGTAATTTAGGATATGAAACTCCAACTTGTAGTTGAAGAGTTAAATCTAATTTCACCTATGGGTGAAGAAGGTTTAACTTTGTCAAAGACCTTGGGGTAAAGGGTAGTGAGAGGGTTGGTGGTAAATGTCAACACTCATTATCTTGGATAAGGATTTTTAAGTTTGTCCCAAAATGTTGTGTGATCTAGATTCTCAGAGTCCAAGGATTCTAGACTTTTTACCAACCATGAGAAGGGTTTAGATTAAGTTGATGTAGACCTTACAGTTGCATCTTTAGAACATTGAGGTGTTTGGGAAAGAGGGAAATTTTTGCTCTCTACTACTTTAGGCAAAATATGAGGAAGAACCACAATGAGGTCTTCTTCGACAGAGATAAGAGAAGAGGCATTGTCTTTTATGGGTGGAGGAGAGGTAGGTGGAGAGGGTTCGTCAAGGGGGTAAATCATATGTATTATTTATCCCTCAACATGTGGATGAGGAATAGGTAAAGTATGATCATTCATATGTAAAATAAGGGGTAAGAGTGGTATAAATAGAGTAGGCACAATAGGTCTCTCATCTAATGTGGGAGTAGATAATACTGACTCTTCTAGGTGTAAAGGTGGAGTGGATGGGGTACTACTCTCTATCAGTGGAGGAGAGATAAGTGAAGAAGGTTCTTCAAGAGAGTATAACACAAGAATGATGTTCCCTTCAACATGTGGTCAAGGAATAGGTATGGCATGGTTTTAAAGTCCTAAGAAGATAGGTAATATTGGTGTAAAGGGAATTGGCAATACTAGCTCCTCTAGTGGAAAAAAGAAGTGGTAATGGAGGCTATTCCTCATGTGGGAGTCGAATGGGTGAAATAGGCTCTTCTACCTAGGGAGGAAGAATGGGAAAAATAAATTCCATTGACTATGAGGGAGGAGTAAATATAATGGGTGCCTTCTATTGAGGGGGAGGTTGAACTAATGGTAAAGGAAAGACCATAATAACCATATGGATATTATGATCACTTGAGTTAGTCATGGTATGAATAATATTTTGATTGAGTGAATGGTTAGGAAAATGATGTTTAAAAACATCCATACTTTTATTAGGGGGTGCATTAGGATTATCCAAGATGAGATCACCCCTATCAAGAATGTCTTGAACAATGTTCTTTAATTTCTTACAATTATTATAATTGTGGCCTTCAACATGATGGTAGGCACAAAACTCATCTTCCTTGTACCAAGCTAGAATAGGATGGGAGGGGTAAAACTATATAAGATATTTGATTTGAGGAAGGGCTATTACACCTTGTTACAATAGTTTTTCCAAAATGGATGTATATGACTCCCCAATAGGAGTGTATTGTCTTTGTTCATACCATTGTTAGAATTGCTTGTTCAGATTTTGGGAAGTCAAGGAATTAGATTGGTTTATGGTTGTGGAAGAAGTTGACTTAATGACCACTAAATTGGTGGAGCCTTTAGATTTTTTTTTAGAAGGAGATGTTTTAGAAGAGGATTCATTTGATGTAGAATTGGGGTTCTTACTACATAGCTTGACTTTACCTTCGTCTATAACCTAAATCTCAAGTTTCCATGCCATTGTAAAGGCCTCATCAAATGTGTAGAAAGTTTATACTTAGAGTGTGGATAAAATGTGTATATCACACACCCTTGAAATGAGATAAATAATCTTAGGTTGGGGTAAGGAGAAGGAGAGCTGATTGATCAAGCTTCTCTAATGAATGATAAAATATGTGATAGACTCATCATCAAATTATCTAATGGAATAAATATCTGTAATAGAAACCTTTTTAGAAATATTAATAGAAAAATGGTCTAGGAATTTTTGTGTGATTTGGGTAAATGAGAAAAGGGAATGTTAATTTATAGAGCTATACCAATCAAAGGTAGCTCCTGAAAGGGACATAGGGAAAGTTTGAGGTACTAATGCATCATCATGCCCTATTAAATAATAAGCATGTCTAAATGCTCACAAATGCTATTATGGGTCCTCTTTACTCTTGAAATGAGTAAATTTGGGGAGTTCACATTAGCTTCGATAAGGGAGAATAGGAATAGAAGGATGGAAGGGTTCATTACATATATGATCATAAGATAACACATTATTTGAAACAGAAATAGATGTCTCTAGATTAGACATCATGTCCATTAGCATCTTGATGAGGTCTACAGGGGGATTACTCTAGGAGATACCTCCTAAATTATAGGGAACCTGAAAGGAAGCAAAGGGAGTGTATGACATAGCTTGTTGAGGTTATGTTGGGCTAACATAGGGATAATGAGTCATAGGGTAGGAGGCAAAAAGAAAAGGGACTTGTCCCATTAGGTTAAAGACTATGCTTTGATTGGATGTTGTTATTATAGGTTGGGTTATTGGCATGGTTAAATTAGATGAAGGGCAAGTCATAAATTAGGTAATTATAGGCATGAGAGTAGATGGAATAGGTACTACCAAATTATAGAATGGAGTGAGACTTGACTAAGCTGGTTGTGGTTGTGAAAGTAAGGAAGTCATGTCATGGTTTAGGAGGGATTGGGTAGTTAGCGATGTTAAACTTTGGACATTCTTTATGGTTGGGTTACTTGTAAAAGTTATGGTTTGAGTAACCATGGGGAAAATAGAGGAGGCAACTAAACCTAAAGATGTCTCTATTAGAGAGGTTGGCATACTATAGATTGGGTCACCCAAAGAATTGTGGGTTAGGCTCATGGCAAGGTAATGTTGAAAGGTTGCCACATTGTGATCAAGAAATCTAGCAAAATGTTGATCTCCTTTAGGAATAATGGGAATTTAGTTGGGATAGGAATATGCTATGTATCTAAAGTATGCTCCATAATAGACTCAAAAACAAGAGGGGAAGGTTGAAATGGTTGTCATCTTACATAATTGATAATAATTTTGTCCTAATCTTACATCAATATCATGTAAGAGAAAGTATAAGTAGTCTTACTACTTTGTATTAATGACATAATGAGGAAAAGCCAAGTTTAGGTGAAGGTATGTGGGTTGTTTCAACTTGTTATTTTGAGAAAATAAAATTACACAGTCACTGATGTCAGTCACTTAACTGATGTTATTAGAAAAATTTACTAATGTCAGTGGATTAGATGATGTTGGTAGCTAAAATATGCCAACGTCAGTGTAGTTAACTAATGTCGATCACTATGATATCCTAAGAGATGGAAAATATAATGTTTTAGAAACCCAAAAGTAGAAACTAGGTAAAACAATAGATGTAAGAGGTTTATCTAAGAAGGAAGAACACTTAAAAACTTGATATAATAGGTTATATAATCTGAGTATTAGAAATAGTGTTGATTTTGTGAATCAATAGGAAGACATCCTTACTAACTCCAAAATATATAAGGTAATAAAAAATAAAAAAAAGAACATAAAGCCATTAATTATTAACTCCTAGAGATTAATTTTAGTCTCATGTTGGCTTATGCCTTAATCAAATAGTGAGAAGAAAATTTGGTTGTCAAAGGTACTAGAAAACAATATAGAGCTAGTTTAGGTTAGTTTTAGTGCTCAAAAGGATATATATATGTTAGACTAGGTACATGGCTTGTTATAAGATCTTACTCCCTACTCTTCATGGACTTGAAGCCAAGCCAGGCCACTTACAAAAAATATACTTTCTATCTAGAGTCTATACTCTACCAAAGAATGGAGTGCATTCTCCCCTTGGTGGTGAAATGGAAGAAGGATAGTTGGGTAGGGTAAGGCAATCTACCAGGTGATGAAATATTGATGGGACTTTTATCAATTGAGTTTAGATGTTTTTTTTTAATGAGTGTGATTAGGTTGTGTAACATAGGTGTACTACAATTCATTCATAATGCTTGTAATTAACTAGGTGAGCTAATATATGCAGCAAGCAAACAATGAAGTGCAATGAGTTTTAAACCCAAATCTAAAATGTTTAGATTTAAATGAAAACATAGATGAAATAGGAGTAGAGAATTTAATTCACTATCCTAATGTGCATGTGAGAAGAATTAAAAAAGAGATTCTTTAAACTTGTAATAAAAATGATAAATTACTTTTAAAGGCAAATAGAAAAGAAGAAAATTTTAGTTTAATGTTTTTTAAACAAAAAATAAAATGTTGAATTTTTCATTTTAAGAGAGAAGAGAAGATGAAAGTTCAAGAAATGAATGTTTCACTATAATGCACATATATGAATGCTTAAAATAAGCAATGAACCCAAGGAAAACTCTAGGGTCCCATTAGACATGCTAGAAATGTTTCACTAAAATTTGTCTATTTCAAGTCTAAAGAAAAATAGAGAAGAATGATAGGGATAAGTGATTAGAATAAAATTGGATTGGTTTGTAAATCATATCCAGATGTTGAGTACTCTTATTTGGTTGGCGAAGACTACCTACAAGTAAGAAAACACTACCACAAAAATGTTTGTTAGTAGATAAATGAGTGGGTTGCCAAGCTACGTGCTTGTTCTAGGAAGTGTGAAACTTCCTTAGAGATGATAATCCAATTTTGAGAGACAACAGAGTAATAAAAAACTAAAAGAGAGGTAAAGAGAGAGAGAGTTAAAGAGAGATAATATTACTATTATTCACAACCTAAGTGTAACAGAAAGTAATAGAGTGCAGGTGGTATATTTTGTTTATATTTTAGAAGTTATTTGGGTAGGTTTTTGAAAGGTTAGGAAATCCACAATCACTGATGTCAGTAAGGAAGTGACTAATATTAGTTATGCTACCAAGGTTAGTGGGTGAAGGTGACTAATGTCAGCTAGGTTGTTGAGGTCGATAAGGGCAATAATTGCCTAAGAGCTTATAGAAGGTTTTTTTGGGTCTAAGAAATGATTTTGGTCAACTCTATGAGATTGTGGAGAGTTGTGAGAGATAAAATATTGTTTAGATGGATCTGGTTAGAGGTTTGTTGTGTTAGTTCAAGGGGAAACAAGCAGGGAAGCTTTATAACTCCCTCATGGGGGTTTTGTCAAGAATGTGTAAAATAATTAATAGTATCTATAAAGAGATAGCAAAGTAAATGCTTAAAATACCTATAGAGTAAGTGATGTGCTTAGTTTTAGTGGTGATTGATTGATAATTTCTAGATGGATGGCTATTATTAGGTAGTCTAAATTGATGACCTAAATAGAGAAAACAAGCAGGTGCTACTAGTTCTCAAGAGGTTGGTTCCTAATCTATATTAACTCATGCAAGATAATAGTAAGCCAAGATGTTGAAAGTTGAATTCTGAGAGCTTGGATGAAAATAAGAATGAGTTTTCTTGATTTATACTGACCTAAACACCAGGTTAGAGTTTGGTTTATATAATCAACATCGGTGATCCCACTAATGTCAGTCATGGGTTGACTGACATCAATAGCCTTAGAATAGGTAAAACTACTTATTTTTGGCCATTATCTTATTTTTCTTTATGCCAAGTGTGGCATCGATTACAAGATAGGAAAAAAAGGAGGCTATGAAGGATTTAGTTGATCGAGAATTTAGTATTGAGGTGAGAATAAGTCTTGGGTAGTTAGGGCAAGGGGACTAGGTCTTGAGGTGACTCATAAGGTGAGAATTAGTCTTAGAATGAGGTGGCCTGATAAGGTGGAAAAAGGAGTTTTTAATTGAATTAATTAAATATATGAGGGGTAAAAGCATGGGTTAGAGAAGCTAATTATTATTATTGAAATAGGGCTCGGGGGGGGGGGGGGGGGGGGGGGGTTGACACAAGAAGTTATGCACGTGTGTATGACGTAACTTTGGTGTCTACACTTAAAACACATTGGTACTATCTTATCTCTATGGATTCCCATATTGTCACTATCAACACATACTTGAAAGGAGGGCCATTCCCTAGTTGGGGAATTGTGTGGTGGATAAATGGTCCATGGTTAGTATGTAAAAGCACTCTGATGATGCTCTTCCTCCCCATAATAGTACTTCATTAAAGACTTAGTTGATATTACCATAGGATATTAGATTTCATTGGGACTCATGCTCTGTGGAGCCTCTTATATTTTATTGTATTTATTATTGTGACAATATTCTTGATGAAAATATAATATTTATTCATCTATAATTTGATATAAATAGTTGTAGTATTACATTCAAGAGTAATTACCTTTTTGGAATTTATAGAGTTAAATGAGTAAATCAAATTTATACTTGGTTTGATTATTTTTTATCATACTGATCAGTAACTAGAAAATTTCTTACATAACTATTTTATTTGATTAACATACATAGTGTGTTAAATTTGGATCACTAATTAGATTCTTATGGTAAAGTCTAATGTTGAATTCTTGGAATTAAGTTTTAAAAAAATATACTATTCTATTAAATCATAGTGGGGATGTTACATTATGGTATCAGAGTTGTGACTCAAGCTCTATGACTTAATGAGTCCACTAATGTTTTCTTATCCTTTTTTTATCAAAAAGGACAATGGTGCAAACTATAGAATCTAATGAGGGTCATTCAAATGTCAATGATAATAACCCTTTGTTTGATCCTAATTAATTTGATATTAAGTAAGCAAAAATGTTGGATCAGATTCTCATACATTTGAATGAAATTAGGGATCAAATTACAACCCCAAAATTGGAAGTTCATGACCATGAAGAGGAAGCCCATCAAGATATACCTGACAAACATCCTATTGAGCAATAAATTTATCAAGAGCATAGGTATGAGGAAGTGCCTTAGGATACAAGAGCTCGAGTAACTATGGAATTGGCTAGAGATATGAAAAAGGTGAATCCACCTAAGTTTGATGGAAGTATTTTGGGAGATAGAGATAAGGCATGGATGACTGAAATGGAGAAGTGTTTTGAGCTTTAGAACTACTTTAAAGTCATTAAAGTAGTTTTTGGAGCTTACTAGTTGGCTAGTGAAGCATATACATGGTGGGCCAATAAGAAGTTTTAAATAAATCTTAACTCTACCACCACCACATGGGAGGAATTCATGATATTGTTTAGATCAAGGTGGCTTCCAAAATAATATTTTAATCAAAAGACTATAGATGATATTTTATAGATCATGGTGGCTTATGAAGTATGTAGCTAAATATCAAGTGGATGAGAGGTTCAGAATTAGGAAGTTCATCATGGGATTATAACCCTAGATTAGTGGTGAGGTGGGCATGCATGGGCTATCTATGATAGACTAGGTCTTTGAGAAGGTAGTTAAGTAGGAACAAAAGATGAAATCTCTTTCTCAGGTTAGTAATAAGCTCAATAAAAAGTTTGTAAGTTCTAAACCAAATTTAAAAATTAAGAACTGGAAGTAGAGGAGTGGATATTTAAAGAGTTAGTTCAAGAATCAAAATGCTAGATTCGATAATGACACAGGTAATAGGAATCTTGGTAATGGTTTCAAAGGAAATTTTAAGGGAAACCAACACTCTGACTGGAAAGGACCACCTGAAGGTTGATTCATTTATGGAGGTGACCATTAGAATCATGAGTGTAGCAAGGATAAATCAAAAAATAAAGTTTCTGCTCCACAACAACTTTTTAGCAATGGATTCATGGAGCTATTTACAATCACGAAGCCAAATTCTAAGCTTCACCCATTGAGCTATTAAGTATTTTATTTGAACATCTAGTTTATATTTTGATAGATACGGGGGCTACCAAATCTTTTATTACTCCTATAATACTTAATAAATTATATAGAAACTCTGGAGTAATGACAAATGCATAACTAGTATAATATGGGAATGAGTCAAAGGTTAAAGTTGACAAGTGTTTAATTAAAGCTGAGATTAGGTTACTTGAATTCATAATAGTAGTAAATATTTATACAACACCGCTAGGGTCATATGATGTGATCCTAGGATCCAATTGGCTTGTGAAGCATAAATCCAAGGTTTACTACTATTTGAAAAAGGTTAAGTGTCAAGATGATTTTGGAAATTAGACACAAATTCAAGGTGAGAAAAGAGAGTTGAAGGTTAGGTATATTTATACAATACAACTCAAGTAAGATCATAGAAAAGGATATCAAGCATCTATTGTTAAAGTAAATGAGATGTAAGAATATAAGTAACCATCCATCAAATATTATCCTTTTCTTAGGAATTTTCATGATTTTTTTCATGGGAATTGCTAGGATTACCTCCCAAAAATGAGTTTGATTTCTCACTTCATATCATACCTAGATTAGATTTATAGTCTAAGGCACTATATAGAATGAAAACCATGGAATTATTTGAAATGAAGGCTTAAATCTAGGATTTTTTATCAAAAAGATTGATTAGACCAAGTGTGTCTTCATGGGGTGCACTAGTTATCCTAGTTAAGAAAAAGGATGGTACTCTTCACCTTTGTATCAATTACAAAATTTTGAACAAGGTGACAATTAAGAATAGATATTTGATACCTAATTTAGATGATATTTTTGATTATATGTGAGGTAAAATAGTATTTTCTATGTTTGAAATTAAAGGATGGTATCAGCAATCGAGGATAGGAGATGAGGATATTCCAAAAATAACATTTAGAACTATTGACTACTTTGACTACAAGTCAAAATGGGTCAACCAACTATAGTCAAGGAATAATATAGGGATATAGCATAGTGTCATAGGGTGTTTTATGGTCTATTTGATGTCAATTAATGTTATTATAACCTTGGTCATGATCTAATTTAGTCTTATGTCATTTGGAATTATCTAGGGGGCAGACCATCATGGCATGTCACACAAGAATGAATAGATCAGTTTGATTATGCATTTTAAAAGTTTTCTTATTAAACCTTTTAGGCCAAAAAGACTACATGGACATGATGATTTTAGGGCCAAGATCATCCTCTAAAAATTTTGGGTCTTGATGAGATTTCTATCTCAAGATATAATTATTTAAATTTGGACTAGCAAATATATATGTCCATGGGTATGTCAAGTTCAAGCCTCGTGAAATAACCATTTGGATTCAAATGCTCCTAACTTTTAATTTAGGTTTGATAAGTGGTAAGATCTCAAGTGTTCATATCAAATATAATGGAATGTGAATGAAGGTGATGTTAGTGTGTATGGCAGATCTAATAGTGGACATTTGATCATGTAGATAAGATACAACATTGAGAACAAGGTCAAAAGATCCTAATTGAGCACAATGGTGCCAAGTGGAAAAATGTCATTCAATCAAGCTAGATCAAAGGCATTCATTGAGTCATGTAGATAATAGCTAATGATTGTATTAAGTCAAAGGGTCAAAGGATCCTAAGAAAGCATACAATGATGCCAAATGTCATAATCTAAGATGCATGGGTCATAGATCAATGCCTGACATCAAAATTCAAATCAAAGATATTCTAGAGGAAATCGATAGAGTAATTTGATCAAATTCTAGATGGACAAGTTGAGTTTACATGTATAAATTATGACATGTATATTTTTAAATGAAATGAGCAATTTGGTAATGGAATGCCACATAGGCATGATGTAGGATCAAAGGATTCCATAGAGAAGCAAGCCCTTCATACTCATATGCCACCATGAAAGATTAGTCAAGATATAAGATAAACAATGACTTCCATCTACAAAGAGTCAAGGTTTATAAGATTAATGAATGAATATAGATGGTAAATATATGTGTATAGAGGATAACTAGCATTTAGGAGAACATATTATGATTATCATAGCATGATTCAATCTCTCATAGATAATGCATATGTATCAACTCTTTCTAATTCAGTTTCAAATGCTCGAGAGATGATCCATGATGAAATGTTGTTTCTTGTGAATAGAAAAAGGAGTTTTATGCCACATTTTAGGAGTGTTTTGTTTCAAGATCCATTTTCCCATTATACCTTGTATGGTATATTTTTGAATTATACCTCCTACATGTTTAACTCCTTCTATCCACTGGACATGTGTTCTAGTGACCTTTGAACTTCATTATTTTCTCCTCTTTCTAAAATTCTATAGGTAACTGCCATTTTGGCCTTTGTAATATAATACCACACCATATATGGCAAAGCCTTTCTAGTTTTGACATTGTACTTTGCCTTATAATAATAAACGTAATCTATTTTGAGTTCATATCTCATCTTGTTAAATCGTGTGAAGAGATGTTTAGTGAATAGTTAGGTGATATCAGTTTATCCTTGCTTTCTCTCAGTCCCTCCATGTTTGACACAAGTGATCTCAACCTAATAGATTAGATGAAGTGTAGTTAAGTGCATGAATATATCTTAAATATATAAAGAGCCTTAGTTTATATAATTGATCTATGGTCTTACTTACCTTAGATGGTCTTCATGCATCTCACCTTCATATTGAAACACTAAAGATAGTTCATTCTAGGACTCTTAGACTAGTGTTGTAGGCACTTTTTATTTATGAAATAAGTTTAATGGTCATGTGAAAGACATATTAGTGCATCACCCTTTTATAATAGTTTTATTTCATGCAACTTCTATCCCTTTACCACATAATCAAATAGTTAGCATAGGTAAAAGTGCCTCAAGATATATTTAGAGAGTTATCCCTTAAATCTAGGGGCTCACTTCCACCATAGGTACACCCATATAGCTAGAAGTGTTCCCATGTTTCCAAAATATGGAAGAAGCTTGAACACTCTATTTTAGGTTTGCAATATTTGGTGAAAATAGTTCTAGCATGCCTAGTGGGACCCATTATCTTCAAGATAATTTACTAAGGTGAATGTTGATCTTGATAGCATCAGCTATAAATTGGTGTGCTACTCAACATTTGGTGACTCCACCAAGTTAAAATTTGTTTCAAGACCATTGTATTATTATAATATTTCTCTCATAACTCATGGTTCTCCCCAGGTCATCCTCTAGTAGAGTGCTCAATCCCATTAATTTACCTATTCAACCTAAAATTCCCCTTGAAGTTCATTATCTCTATCCTAATCTACCCTTTGGATAACTAGTAGATTTTTATAAAGAGGAAGAGGTTGAAGAAATTAAAGAGTTTGAATAATTTGAATAAGATATGGCTAGACCTCATGTTTTCCCTACCTTCAATACTAAAAATCCAATTCACCTTCAAGCATATGATGCCATTCCTCCTAATGTCAGAAAAGGTGTGCCCATATTCAATGTTGAGAGTCATGTTACATGTAATGAACACATTAGGGATATCTCAAACTTTTCTAGTTTTCATAACATCACTCAAGAGAACATTTCCATTAATTCATTGCCATGTCCCTTAAATTGTAGTCTATTTATTGGTATAGGACTCTAGATAGTGAATGAATCACATAATGGGATGAGTTTGGAGTGTTGTTAACCTCAATATCTAGAAATTAACGTGGCCATGCCTCTCTTATACATCAGCTCAATGTGATCAAGAGAGGATCCAAATAAATAATGCAAGACCTTAATGAGAGGTTCAAAAATACTTGGTTTAGATTTCCTCCTCTTATGAGGCCACCTCTTAGTTTTGTGTTCCCTACCTACTTGAGAGCCATTAGAACAAAAATTGATATCATTCTTTAATCCATGGGTGGTTCCACTTTTCCTAAATCATATAAACATGCTATCAAAGCTAAAAATGGTCTCATCAAAGATGGAAGGTTACCTCTTAAGGTGTATATGCCTCCATTGTCTCATACTTCTACTAATACTCTAGATGTGGCTAAAACTCCTAATGTTAATACCAAGCCTAAGACTTCTCTAAAGAAGGTAGATAATTCCATGGACAAAGATGCATATATTCAATGGTTGAAATCTAAGCTTTGGAGAGGAAATATTAGTAAGGTTATCATAAAAATTCATATCCTTACCAATAAAAATCTGGTCATCAATATGTAAGAGGAAGAGGTTAATGACAACCTAACCCCAATAGGCTTGCCAATGCATACAATCCTAACTCTACCACTAGTACAAGATAAATGGTACTGGTGCATATAAATTTTGTATAAGGAGAATATTGTTAACAAGGCTAACTCATGGATGCTAATTAAGGTGAATAGTAAGATCTTGTTTCACATGGAGGAGTTATTGCACTCGTATCAATTGAGGATGAAGTCATGATGCAGATAAGTGAAGGTGGATACCCTCAAGGAGAGATCTCAACCAAGTTCATAGTTGAGGACACATTTTTGATTACTTAAGGAACCTCTATTATAAACAACACTAGATCTAATAGAAATTCTATAGGTGGTGATATTAATGTTCCTCCAAGGTCACTCAATCCTCATATAATGTAACAAGGTATGACTATAGGTGTGGTAACCTCAAATAACTCTAGACATCTTCCAAATTAGAATGTTGGAAGGAATATTCAAGGAACTCTAACTCCTCAAGTTCCAAGAACTTCCTTTCCTCTAGAAATGAAAGAGAAAGTAGGTATGGATTCTTTAAACATTGTATATTCATTGAAAAGTACTAAAACATCCATTTCCATTTGGGATGTTCTTCATATGCCTGGTAAAAAAGAACTCCTATAAAAATAGTTATCTACTATCCATACTAGTGTCCCTCATTCAAATCAAATTCATGGTCATGTTGATTTTAAAAATTCTCCTAACACTATTTTTGAATGATATATGAGTGCTAATAAACCTCCACCATTCTATCTCACTCACATATAAGGTGACAAATTGGTCCATAACTACATAGTTGATAGTGGAGCTTCTACTTTAGTCATGCCCAAAGTGGTAGCTAATAAATTAGGCCTAAAGTATGATCCTAATAGTAAAGTAGTCCTAAAACTAGATAGTAAACCTAACAATATGATAAGGCTGATAAAAAACTAGAAGGTTTTCTTGCATGAATGTCCTATTTTTACTATCCTTCAAGATATAGTTGTTGTTAACCTCCCAAATCACTTCGCAATCTACCTATCAAGGGACTCTACAGCCAAGATAATGAATATCTCTCATTTGATTAGTCTTTCTTGGCATTTAAAACAAGATATGGAACTAAGGTGACCATAGGGACTTAGCCTCTTTCAAGGTTTCATATTAAGCCCTACATTGAGATAAGTTCTAATTTGAATTGTGTTTCTCATTAAGAGAAGGATTCTATTATAGATGTTGGTAATTCTTCCAAGATTCAAGGCATTTTTTATTTATTTCTTGATGAATATAGTACCAATACTTATTATCATTATCCTTATACATTTATCGATGAAATTTATCTAGGAATATATTGTATACATGAAGAAGGAATACTAAGACCTCTACAAGCCAAAGAAGAAGGTGAAGATGATGAGATGTGGAAGATGTTTTATGATGTTTCAAGAAGTATAATTGGTGTAGGAGATGGTGTTATGTTAGTCTCACCAAATAAACAAGAATACTATGATTCATAGAGATTCCATTTCAATTGTACTTATAATGTGGTTGAGTATGAAGGTTTAATTCATGGCCTTCAATGGAAAAGGAGAAAGGCAATCAAGAACTTTCAAGTATATGGAGATAGTGAATTGATTTATTATCAATTCAGGAGTTTGGTTGATTCTAATAACCCTTTTTTAAGTCATATAATCATAGGGTATATTATTTCCTTTAAGACTTCAATGCATTCAACATATAATCAATCTTAAGGGAGTGAAATAATCATGTGTATAGACTAGCTACCATAAGAACACGATTTGATACACCAACTACAATAAAAGAGAAGGGAAATCATTTTCACATTAAGATAATTATCAAAACTTATATACCTGATAATGAATTGTGTTTGAAAGTGTTTGTTAGTGAAAAACACTTTGCATGTTTCTTTCAAAATGAGGCTAAGTTTTCTTTAAGGAATCAAAGGAGACTCCAAGAGTAATTTGGTGATCAGATTGTGCAAATAAGGACAAATAAGATACCTAAGGGTTTGGTGACCTTATAAATTATATTCTATGAGAATGATTAAAAAAAATAAGGAAAAAGTGAGTATGTCAAAAAAAGACAACTATGAAACAATCTTGATCTTCCAAGATAAACTTCTCAAACTAGGCAAGGTATGTTCTACATTAGAGAAGTAAGCATTCATTGAGTTGTGTAAGAATTTTTATGATATATTTGATTGGGAATATAAGGACTTAAAAGGATTTGAGCCTATCCTATCACACCATACCACTGAATTGGAATGTTGATTTAAACCAATTAGACATAAATAAATACCTATCAATCCCAAGGTTAAGTAACTCATGAGGTTAGAGCTCACTAAACTCTTTGAATATGAAATAATATTTCCTATCAAGAATTAAACATGGGTAAATAACCTTGTGCCTATTATAAATAAGAATGTGGAGATAAGAATTTGTGTGTATTTCAAATATCTTAATAGGGTGTCACTCAAAGATCACTATCCTCTACCTTCAATGGAATAGATTTTGTAGGTTGTTTCAAGATCTCAACATTTTTATCTCTTAGATAGATATTAAATTTATAATAAGATTCTTGTGAATGATGATGATTAGTTTAAGAAAACATTCACTACCGAATGGGGGAATTTTTCTTATATAAATATGCCATTTGGTTTGTTAAATGTTGGTGCTACCTTTCAAAGAGCAATGGATATGGCCTTCAAAGGTTTGATCAATGAGATGTTATTTTATATAGATGATATAATAGTGTTTTTTAAAGATGTTAATGAACATATAGAACACTTGAGACAAGTTTTTAAAATATTTAGGTAGTATGGAGTATCTCTTAATCCAAAAAAATGCATCTTTTCTATCCATGAAGGTAAGATCTTATGAAACATTGTTTCTAAAGATGGTTTAGCTATTTATCTTAAAAGGATAGAGGCTATTTTAAGCCTATCATTACCCTTGTATTAGAAATTTATCCAAAGTTTCTTATGTAAGATAAATTTTGTAAGGATATTCATAGCTGATTTTGTGTATTTGGTGAAACCTATCACAACCATGCTAAAAATGAATTAGGTCTTTTCTTAGACTCAAGAAGGTAAAATTAGTTTTGAAGCCATTAATAAATCATTTTCACAACCTCATACTCTTTTAAATCCTAATTTTACAAAATAATTCATGTTTTATTTATTTGATAATCTTGACACTATCTCAGCTATGTTAATGCAAAGGAATGATGAGGGTGTAGAGAAACCAATTGAATTATCTAGTCAACGTTTGGAAGATAATGAAAACAAGTATAAATTTTTTGAGAATCAAGTCCCTAATGTTGTAAGAGGACTAAAGAAGTTTAGGTATATGGTTTCAAACAATAAAATTCATGTTATGGTCTCTCATCCTAGCACTAGGGAGTTTTTTTTTAGCAAAGACCTTAGTGAGAAGATGGTGGGGTGGATCACTAAGGTAATGGAATATGATGTTGATATAAAATTTAAAAAGTTGATAAGAGGTAAGGGCCTTTGTGAAGATTTAGATTCAGATCTTCATGATCTAAAATAAGATGTTTTGATCAATCATGATTACCCCCAACTAGCTGGTTCCTTACATATATAGAGTTAGACACAAGATATGATTAGATTTATTCAAAGTGGTGAGTATCCTAATGATATGAATAGATATAAAAGAAGATATTTTTCATTGAAATATATTACATTTTGTCTTTTACATGGTGTGATTTTTATAATAGATATTAATAGTGTATTGTTGAGGTACATTGAAAATGACCAATTTGGAGTGTTGCTTGAGAAGTTCCATCATGGAACAACAAGAGTTCATTTCTCCCCAATAACCATAGCTGCCAAGAGTATGAGGGTAGGATATTATTGGCCTAACCTCTTTAAGGACTACCATGCTTGGGTGAGAAGGTGTGTATAATGTGTCTTCTTTGTGGGAAAATAGAAGCTTATATCTCTTTGTTTGAAGCCTATCTAAGTGGATCAACCTTTCATATAATGGGGTGTTGTTTTCATTAGCATGATAAACCCCCCATCAAGTGTTAGTCATAAATAGATACATCAACTGATTATTTTCCAATGTGGGTCAAGGTAGTAACATTTAATAAAGCTAATGAGAATGCTATCTTGGAGTTTTATGAGAATATCATAACAAGGTTTAACACTCCTTATACTATTATTTTAGACAATTCTCTTGCTTTTATTGATGTTAAGACATCTGATTGGGAAAAAAGTAATGGCATATTATTGAGTACATCATCTAACTATTACCCTCAAATTAATGGGTTGGCTAAATCTACTAATAAGAATTTGATCAGAATCATCAAGAGAACCTTGGAACATAACTAGAGGGCTTGGCACAACAAATTAAAAATAGCCTTATGCGTTGATAGGATAACTCCCAAGAGGTAAATATGGAATTATCATTTTGTGTTTGTATATGGACAATATGATAGGTTATCTATCTCTCAAAATATACCTACCTTAGAGTTGGAACATCAATTAGTGTTTCTTGAAAACACTCGAATGGACTTGAGATTGATATAATTAATGGAGCTACAAGAGACTAAAGATAGGTCTCATCAAGATATAGAGCATCACCAAGTATTAATGAAGAGGTCTTTAAAAAATATGGTAATTCAAAGATCATTTCATTAAGGTGACATAATATTGAAGTGGGATTAAGATAGAGCAAAACCAAGGAGGCATACCAAATTTGACACCCTATAGAGTGGACCAAATGTCATCAAGTGCAAGAAAATAAATTATTTCTAATTAGTAAAGATGAATGTAAAATAAATAAATATCCCTATGAATATGATACATTAAAAAACATGTTATTAATAAATAAATTTTAGTTCTTTAAATAGTAGATTAAGTATGTGTTTTGTTTCAATTGTGTGTGTTGTGTTCCCTAAGTGTTCTAGTTGAACACATGCCTATTTCTACATTGTGTCTTTCTCTTGTTTTTTTATATTATTTACTATATTTTTTAAATTAAATTTATGTTTCATACCTATTTACAAGTGACTTCATATCCCATTTGATAGGATTAGGCAACTAGTCTTGGCATAACAAGCATACCACCCTTGGAAATCACCAAGAATGTTGATCATTTTGACTACAAGTCAAAATGGGTCAACCATATTAAATACTTGATATGGGGATATACCATAGTTTCATAGGAATTTTTTTATTCTATTTTATGTCATTTAATTCTATTCTAACCTTGGTCATTTTCTAGTTTAGTCTTATGTCATTTGGAGTCATCTAGGGGGCCAGACTGTCATGGTATGTCACACAGGAATAAATAGACTAGTTTGCTTATGAATTTTACAAGTGTTATTAGAAAACCTTTGAGGATTAAAATATTATATGGACATGATTATTTTGGTTCCAATATCATCCTCTACAGATTTTTTGTCTTGATGAGTTTGTTATCTCAAGATATAAGCATTTGAAGTTAGACTAGTAGAGATAGAGATGCATAGGGACATCAAGTTTAGGCCTCATAAAATGACTATTTGGATTTAAATACTTATAATTTTTAACACAAGGTCAATAAGTGGCAATATATCTAGTGATTATATTAGATCAAAAGCTACATGTATGAAGGTGTTGTTAGTGGGTTTGGTAGATTTGATGGTGCACAGTTGATCATGCAGATAAGATCCAATAGTGAACATGAGGTCAAAATATCTTAATCAAACACAATGGTTCCAAGTGGAAAAACATAATTCAATAAATATAATATCAATATCATGTGTTGAGTCTTATGAATAAGATCTAATAATGTGCATTGAGTCTAAGGGTTAAAGCATCTTGAGAAAGCATGCAATGCTTCCAAATGTCGTAATCTCATATGCCTAGGTCACAGATCAATGGCTGTGTCTAAATTATAATTGAAGAGATTATAAAGGACATTGATAGAGAAATTTTGATTAGATTCAAGATGGACAAGATGAGGCTATTTGTATAAATTATGATAGACATATTTTAAAATAGAATGAGTGATGTGGCAAGGTAATGCCACATAGGCAACATGTAGGATCGAAGGATTATGTATTAAAGTAAGCTCTTCAAACTCATACACTACCATGAAAGCTCAGTCAAGATCTAATATAAATAGTGACTACTAGATGTAAAGATTCTAGGTTTAGAAGATCAATGAATGACTACATATGGTAAATATAAGTGTCTAGAGGATAGCAAGCAATTATGCAAACATATGACTATCATAGCATGTTTCAATCTCTCCCTTACAATAATATGTGTCAAATATCTCAACTTCAATTTCAAATGATCAAGAGATAATTCATGATGAAAGGTAGTTTATTGTGCATAGTAAAAGGAATTCTATGCCACATTTTAGGATTTTTATGTTTTGAGAGACATTTGTCCCATTAGACCTTACATGGTCTATCTATAAATTCATCCTCCTACATATGTAACTCCTCTTATCAACTAGACATGTGTTCTAGTGACTTTGAACTTCATTCTTTTATAATCTCTCTAAAATTCTATAAGTAACTACCATTTTGGCCTTTCTAATATAATACCACACCATGTATGGTGAAGCCTTGATAGTTTTGACATTGCACTTTGCCTTAGAACAATAAATGCAATATATTTTGAGTTCATATCTCATTTTGTTAAATCATGTGAAGAGATGTATAGGGAATAGCTAAGTGATATTAGTCTATCCTTTCCTTCTCTTAGTACCTCCATGTCTGATTTAAGTGATTCAACCTAGCAGATTATATGAAGTGTAGTTAAGTGTATGATTATATTTTAAGTGTATAACAAGCCTTAGTATCTAAAATTGATCTATGGTCTTACTTACTTTGGATAGTCTTCATGCATCTCACCTTCATATTGAAACACTAATGCTAGTGCATTTTAGGTCTCTTAGTTTAGTGTTGTAGGCATTATTTATTTATGAAAGAAGTAAAATGGTCATGTGAAAGACATATTAATTCATCACCCTTTTATAATAGGTTTATTTCATGAAACTTCTATCCTTTTACCCCATAAGCAAATAGTTATCATAGGTGAAAGTGCTTCAAGATATATTCAAGGAGCCAACCCTTCAATATAGAGGTTCACTTCCACCATAGGTACACCCACATATCTAAAAGTGTTCCCATGTTGCCCAAATATTGAAGAGGATTGAACACCATCTTCTAGGGTGAAAGATTTGGTGAAAACAAGAACTTGATATGGGCACTATGAGTTCACAATGTTACCATTTAGGTTGACAAATGCTCTGACAATGTTTTTGAATCTCATGAATAGTGTGATTAGAGATTATCTAGATCACTTTGATTTGGTATTTCTAGATGACATTATTATAATTTATAAATATGAAGAACATGTTCAACATCTTCAAATGGTTTTGCAACATTTTTAGAATCACAAACTATTTGGTAAGCAGAACTAAGTGTGCATTATTCCAAGAGAAATTGGACTATCTAGGACATATTATCTCTATAGATGGTATTTTAGTAGATACATCAAAGATAAGAGCCATTATGGAGTGGCTAACAATAGATAATGTGCACGAGTTAAGAAGTTTCATGGGATTAGTGGGATATTATAGGAATTTTTTTCTTAATTTTTCTAAGATAGTTAATCTAACTACCTATCTCTAATGAAAGAATCAAAGCTTTATCTAATCAAATAAGTGTGGAGTAGCCTTTAAGGAATTGAAAAGGAGGCTTAAATGAACACCATTGTTAATATTTTCCAATCGTAATGGTTATTTCTCAGTGATCACATATGCATCTAGGGATGGTCTTGGAGGAGTTCTTATGTAGGATGGTGTAGTGTTAGCCTATAAATCTAGGAAACTAAAGCCATATGAGATGAATTATTGACATCATGACCTATAAATTACTTTAATTAGGCATGCTTTGCAATTTTGGAGGCATTATTTGTTGGGAAAACCATTTGAGATTAATAGTGATAACTTGGGACTCAATTACATCTTCACCCAACTAAATCTAAGTGATCATCAAAGGTGCTAGTTAGAATTCTTGTCTGATTACGATTTAGATATCAAGTATATAAAAGGATAAGAAAATAGATTAGTTGATTCCTTAACCCATAGGAGGTAAATAGTAGCTATAGCTACTATCGAGAGTATGCTCAAAGATTAGGTGGTCAAATTCTCACCATGAGATGAATTCTATGATTAGGTCAAGAAAGCGATGTCTGAGAATGCTCAAAATATAAAGTATAAAGGATTTAAAATAGAGAATTATGGTCTTTTTCAATACAATGAAATGATGTATGTACCATATAGAGAGAATCCAAGGAGCACAATGCTAAAAGAACTACATAATTCCCCATATTTAGTACATTTAAGAGTAACCAAGCTCATGGCTAAGCTTAGACCACTCTATTTTTGGAAGAGAGTCAAGAAAGATATAGTGATTTTTGTATCTCATTGTCTAGAATATCAACATGTAAAAGTTGAAAATGTGCATCTAGATGGATTTTTGTATCCACATGACATACCAGAATAGAAGTGGTAAGTAATTAGTATGGACTTTATCCAATGTTTACTATTATCATATAATAGGCACGACATGATCTTGGTAGCAGATGACAAACTAGCCAAGCTAACTTATTTTATAGTAGAAAATTTGACTAACGATGCACCTACTATTACAAAGAGATTAATAAAGGAAGTGTACTATTTGCATGGATTTATAAAGAATATTATTTTGGATCATGATATGAGGATGACTTCTAGGTTTTTGTTAACTCTGAATTTAGCTCTAGGTATGCATCTAAACTTTAACACTGCATATCATCCATAGACTTATGGTTAGATAGAGAAAGTTAATCAAGTTTTAGAGGATCCACTTTGTATGTATTTCATGGATTAGTAATCTAAGTGGGAGGATTATCTTCCATTATTGAGTTTTATTACAATAACTCATACCAATCATCTTTGAATATGGCACCATTTGAAGCATTGTATGGAAGATGGTGTAGAGCACCAATAAATTGGGATAGGCTGGAAGATAGGGTGGTCTTTGGACTTGAAATGGTTTATAAATGGAAGATCAAGGTAGGATGATCAGGTAGAGGTTGGTCAAGGCTAATGATAAACATAAGAGTTATGTTTATTTGAAGAGAATAACTAGGTAGTTTTTAGTAGGTGATAAAGTGTTTCTAAAGGTTAAGCCTCATTAAATCTTGATTAAATTTGAGAGGTCAACAAAACTTTCACCAATATATGTGGGACCCTTTGAATTTTTGGAAGTGATCAACCCTATGATGTATAGGCTTGCATTGCATCCAGCCCTAGCTCTTTTGTATAATGTCTTCCATGTGTCCTATCTTAAAAATTATATAGCTAATCCTTCACATGTGTTGGATTAGAATTATTTGTAGGTTCTAGATCCCAGGGTGGTCATGTTAGAACCAATCAAAGTAATTAACACTAGCAAACTCTATCTATGTAATAGATAAATATCATAGTGCAAAGTCTTATGGGATTAATACTCTAAGGATAGTTCCACTTAAGATGACTATAATGTATTTTACAAGCTATTTACACATTTGTTTAATTGATTAATTATTGGATATTATTTTATTTTTCTATTGATTAACATTTATGTTTAGAACTAGTGTTTGAATAAATGTCATTTGGATGATGACTAGATTTATGGAGAAGGATGTCACATCCTGATTTCTCTCTCTCAACTTAATAACCTTTTATTCATGATTATTATGGTTTTATATTTTTTAATTAGTATTTAATTAAAATTTAAGTCTTATGTTATTATGGGAGAGTTTTATGTTCCTTAGATTACATGATTAAATTACTATGAGATAGTTGTATTTGTTATATTCTTTACATTATGATCATGTTGTTAGTTTATATAGTAGTATTTTATGGTTATAAGATGATATTATGGGATAAAAACCTTCTTTGTCATTAGTTAGATTTAGTATAGATCCATCCATTAGAGCATGATATAGGAATAACATCATAGGATAGGATGACATAGATGGAGGTGTTGGGGGACAACATAGGAATAATTAAAAACCCATGCACACACAATGATTGTTAGCATCATTTGTATGCATTACTTGAATACTTAACTATAGTATGTAAATTGTGTTATCTTTATTTATATGATTGATTATGTGCTTTAGTTGTGATCTAGTATCAATTTATTACTTATGTGAATATAATTGTGTAATTGCATTATGACTATGGTATATAGATTTAGAACATAATGTTGCTTTATGATCATGTTGTGTTATTATATTCATAATTATCAATGATATTTATTTGATGATTAAGTAAATCTATATGTTTATTATTTACTATTGTTTCCTATAGACTAACCATAGTGTCTTTAAAATGTCTTAATACATTAGTTGGTTATTATGATATTAAGGAAATATCATTGTTTTGGCTTAATGCCTTTGTGTATAAAAAGATATTTAAATACATTTGGGATATTTGATATAGTATAATATCATTGTGTTTTGATGTTGGTATAACAATTGTTTGAATTTTAATTACAGTAAAAAAATAGTTATTTCCTTTTCACTAGTCACTATGTTATGCAAATTCATGATAATGTTGATCCTTGATTAAGATGATTTAATGAATACCTAAGCTATCTTATGATCTAACCTTAAATAATGTATTTGAATACATTAGCATTAGTATATGATTTTTT
Source organism: Torreya grandis (assembly GCA_037957365.1). Classification (NCBI taxonomy): domain Eukaryota; kingdom Viridiplantae; phylum Streptophyta; class Pinopsida; order Cupressales; family Taxaceae; genus Torreya; species Torreya grandis. Next base: position 196,328 of record JARHVA010007187.1, read on the forward strand.
GGTTTCATTATTCTGATATACTTGGGTTATCAACATTATTAACAAAGATTTTATAAGTGGACTTTGTAAAGTTGATACACAGGCATGTAAAGTCAAAATCCCATGAAGTAAGTAAAGGATTAAAATAATTATTAAGTGGTTTTTGAAAAATTCAAGATATTTATCATTTATTTATTCATATCAAACTTGAGTTAACCTAGATAATAAATTAGATGTGTAGATAATGTGGTTTTTACATGATGAAATTATGATTAACTATAGGTTTGATGCTAAAATTGAATGAATTGCATGTATGATAAAGGCCAATAGAGAAAGAATGAATAAGAGGTAGATAAAAGGGCATGATATGACACATGAAGGAAAAGAAAGTCTAGATAGAGAGAAGAGGGTGGAGGGATATTTTGGTATAAGAGATTACAAAATTGGAATCAATATTAAGGTTGGTGAAATTAATTTAATTGGTTTTTATTTGAACTCAAGAAGTACTATGTATTTTTACATGCTATGGTTTGATTAAATGTCTTGCTATAATATCAAAAAAATATATTCATCCCTCTAGATGGTTCAGATATCCACATAAATAAATATTTATTTCAGTTGGTAAGGAATGCATAAAGTTATTATGGAAGATTAGTCATTAGCTTTACTGTGTTTATCCTAATTTTAATTCACATAAATTTGAATACTATAGTCAATCTTATCTTATTAAAAATAGACTATGTATTTTTCAAAACCTGAGCTTCAATTAAAAAGGAATGTGTATACTATGTTGAAACCCTTAATCACATATATGTGGTAATGAATATGTTGAAACCCTGGGCATGTATATTACACAAGATAATGTGTATCTTTTTATTTTCATGAGGTAAAATATTAGGTCTGAGTAAGTTTTTTAAATAAATGGGATAGAATTGAGATTATGTGTTTACTTATTATGAAATAACCACCCAAATAGGAGATATTAATCCTATTATTGGTTTTAGTTAATAAATATTCAATGTGTATACTTTTGAATTAAAACCCTGACCATGATAAAAGGACTGTGAATATAATTATTTATAAACCTTGTGAAGGAAAATGTAGGTCATAATAAGTTGTATATGTTTGGTATGGTTGTTAAAATCATGTCATTCTAGGGTGATTTTTTGAGTAGTTAAGTTCCATATTAATATTAAGTTTAATAATTATGTGGAATTATTATATACGAGGATATTTTTATAACCATTTTGATATCTAATAACATATTTTTGTCATTAATATTATGATGAAATGGATAAATTGATATTAAATAATTTCACATACACATATATACAGGTCGTTAGATATGATTTGTATAGTTTTTATATAATGTGGGTGATTAGTTCATATCCTTTTTAAAAACCTATAAGTGATTTATAATCCTTTAGTATATTTTTTTTATTTCACAAAATTAGTCAACTGAGTCAAACTATGAACTAGGCATGAGGTATTTATCATAAACTACACATTGACTGTATTATGGTAAAATCTTAAATATTATAAAAGGGATTTGTTATTTTATATTAATATGAGTTGATAATTAATTTACAAATTTGATCATCAAACATTATAGAATAGTATACCTAGTTTAATAAACCCCAATTAGCGAAAAATAGGGTAAACAAACTTTGTATAGTTTTCCATTAAATATGGATTATAACTTATAAATTAAAACAAGGGAAATAAGAATAGGGTTTCAAGAAAACCAAAATATAATGATTGATCATGTATTCTATTTTATAAATAGGTATTTATAATTTATTTTTCAAACCATATGAATTTCGTAATGGAAAATACAAATTACTATTAGTTTATGATAGAACATGATTTTTATTTGTGAACACAAACAATAAATAACACATACTATGTATGTATTTGATAAGTATAGGTACATATATATGATATATATTTATATGAGATAATTATGTACACATAAAAATATATATCATAAATATTTTAATGTAGGATATGTGTGCTTATAATTATGGTATATGTAGATTTTTAAATCAAGTTATAAAACCTGAGATGTAGTATACTATGATTATATGCATACCACTCCTTAATAGTACAACATGTTAATATGAATGAATGGTTAATGTTTAATGTGAGTTAAGACATTAATTATGAGGTAATTAATTATTGAAATTATTTATTACTCACTTATTATTAATTGAAAAATGTGTACATGCAAATAAACTATGATAATATTGATTGTCATAGATGGTACTTCATTTGATTTACGTTTGGAAATTTAGAAACATACAGTCTAATAATAAAATATAATTGGTTGGTATAGACTATATTTATTTATGATTATTATTTATGTAATAAATAATATAGTTAAGATTCATTTCATACATTAGACAAAATAAAATATATATACTTTGATAATTTATGTACTTAACATGTTTTATGCCTATTAATAGGAATTAATCTGATTAAATCTATTAGTTATGTTTAATTAACCTAATATAATATTGATGTCACCAAGTAATAAATGAAATACACTTTAATATCTTATTTATCATCATCAATTAAATATGAGAGTAATTATATCAAGTGGTGTGTATGAATTTGACTGATCTTTGAGATCATTAACTATTTAAAAATTTTGACCAAATTAATGTTTTGTTAAACATTGTCATTTCATATGTATGATCTACATGTGTTTGTGCTATCATGTAAGAACATGTTTTTATTTATAATACACATCATGTATTAGATATACTACATTATAGGGTAGCTAGCTTGTCTCTCTAGATTCACACACTATCACTATCTACCCATCTATGAAGGGAGGATCATTCCCTAGTTGGGGAATTATGTGGGGGACCGATGGTTTATGGTTAGTGTGGAAAAGTTATCAAATGATGCTCTCTATTCTGATAATAGTACTTCATTTGAAACTAAACTTGAGATTACCATAAGATACTAGAGTTTATTGTGACTCATGCTTCATGGATCTTTTTTTCTTGTATTGTATTTATTATTATGACATTATTCTTGATGAAAATGTAATATTTATTTATCTATACATTGAAAATAGTATATGTAGTATTACATTTAGGAGTGGCTAAAATTGTGTAAATAACTTTTTGGAATTTATACACTTAATTAATTAAATTAGATTTATACTTGTTTTGTTTATTTATTATCATAGTGATCAGTAACTAGAAAATGTGTTACATGACAATTTTTTTTGGTTAACATACATAGTGTGTTAATTTGGATCACTAATTAGATTCTCATGGTGAATTCTAACATTTAATTCATAGAATAAATTTAGAAAAAAACTCTATTCTAGTAAATCCCTATGGGGGTGTTACATTATGGTCTCATATTTATGGTTCAAACTCTAGGACTTAATGAGTCCACTAACATTTTTTTATCCTTATATTTATAAAAAAGGATAATGGTGAAAGCTAGAGAATCTAGTGAGGTTCATTCAAATGTCAATGATAATAACCCTCCATTTGATCCTAATCAATTTTCTATTTAGGAAGAAGCAAAGCTAGATCAAATTCTCATAGCCATGAATTAAACTAGGGATCAAATTGTATCCCTAAAAACAACAAGTTCATAAACATGAAGAGGAATCCCATCAAGATGTAGATGAAGAGCATCCTCCTGAGCAATAAATTCCTTAAGATCTTGGGTAAGAGGAAGCGCCTCAGGATATAAGATCTTGAATAGATATGAAATTAGACAGAGATATGAAAAAAGTGAATCCACCTAAGTTTGATGAAACTATTTTTGGAGACAAATTTGAGGCATGACTGACTAAAATAGAGAAGTATTTCAAGATTTATAACTAATCAAAAGTCACTAAAGTATCTTGGGGAGCTTACCAGTAGGTTGATGAAGAAACTACACAGTGAGAAAATAAGAATTTGGAAATTAATATTAACTCTACCACCACCATATGGGAGTAGTTTGTGACATTATTTAGATCATGGTGGTTTCCACAATTATATTTTGATCAAAATCTTATAGATTTTTAAAATATTAAACAAGGAGACATATCAATGAATGAATACTGGGAATAATTTACCAAACTTATGAAGTATGTACCTTGGTATCAAGTGGATTAAAGGTTCAGAAATAAGAAGTTCATCATGGGGTTAAAACCCCAAATTGCTGGTGAGGTGGACATGCATGGTCCATCTAACATAGATCGAGTCTTTGAGAAGGTAGTCAAGTAGGAACAAAAGCTGAAATCTCTTGCTTAAGTTAGAGATAAGTTCAAGAAAATTTTTGGAAGTTATAAACCAACTTTCAAAAAGAATAAATAAAAGTAGAGGAGTGCATATTTGAAGATTCAATTTAGGAATTAGAATGCTAGATTCAATAGTGGCACATGTAACAATAAATCTAGTAATGGTTTCAAGGTGTTTTCAAGGGGAAATAATAGTTTGATAGGAAAGAACCACTTAGAGGTTAATTTTTTGAGGTGACCATTTTGATCATGTGTGTACATAGGATAATTCAAAGAATAAAGGTTATACTCTACAATAAATAATGTTTCCATAATAGATCTATGTAGTAGTTGATAGTCAATAAGATGAATTCCAAGCTTCACCCATTAAACTATCAGGTATTTTGTTTTAACATCAAATATATATTTTGATAGATATGAGGGATACATAATGTTTTATTTCTCCTATAATAGTTAATAAGTTATCTAAAAAATACGGAGTAATGGAAAATGCATGGTTGGTATAATATGGGAATGATTCAAAGGTCAAAGTTCACAAGTGTTTGGTTGAAATTAAGATTAGGTTGACCAAGATCACAAAGGTAGTAGATATTTATGGAGCATCACTAGGGTCATATGATGTGATCCTAGGAGTCAATTGGATTAGAAATAATAGAGCCAAGGTTGACTACTATATGAAAAAGGTTGAGTGTCAAGATGATTTTGGAAATCATACACAAATTCAAGGTGAGAAAAGAGAGGTGAAGCTTAAGAAAATTTATGAAATGCAGATCAAGAAGGATCAAATAAAAGGATGATAAGAATTTATTATTAAATTAAATAAGATGGAAAAATCTAAGGAACCATCCATCAAAGATTTTCCTTTCCTAGGAATTTTCATGTTGTGTTTCTAGAGGAATTTCCAGGATTGTATCCCAAACATGAGTTTCATTTATCAATTGATATCATAAGTAGATTAGAACCATATTATAATTTACCATATAGGATGAAAACCACCAAATTGATTAAATTGAAGGCTCAAATCCAGGATTTATTATCAAAAGGGTTGATTAGTACATGTGTGTCTCCATGTGGTACACTAGTTGTCTTTATCAAGAATAAGGATGGTACTCTTCACCTTTATATTGATTACATAATGTTGAATAAGGAAAAATTTAGGAATAGATATATGTTAACTCATATAGATCATCTTTTCTATCAGAGGCAAGGATCAATAGTCTTTTTAAGTTTGATCTAAAAGTAGGGATCATCAACTGAGGATAAGATATGAAGATATTCTAAAAATAATGTTTAGAACTCAATATGGGCAAGATGAGTTTATAGTGTTACCATTTGGGTTGACAAATGATTTGATAGAATTTATGAATCTCATGAATAGTGTGTTAAAAGATTATCTAGATCCCTTTGTTTTGGTCTTTCTAGATGAAACTATTATAAATTATAAAGATGAAGAAGAGCATATTCAATAACTAGAACTAGTTTTGCAATGTTTGTCAAAGCAAAAATTATATGGAAATTTGTCTGCTCATGCATTTTTTCAAGAAAAAGTGTAGTATCTAGGACATATTATCTCTATGGATGGTATTTTATTATATATATCAAAGATAATAGCCAATATGGATTGAATGGCACCAAAGAATGTGCACAAAGTAAAGTTTCATGGGAATATTAGGCTATTATAGTAAATTTGTTTAAATTTTTTGTAAGATAGATAAGTTGATTACCTCTTTGCAGTGGAAGAATCAAATTTTTATATGGTTAAATAAGTATGAGGTAGCCTTTCAAAAACTAAAAATGAGGATTAATTCAACACTAGTGCTAACAGTTATCAATTTGAATGGTCAATTTTTTGTGATCACATATGCATCTAAGGATGGACTTGGAGGATTTCTTATGCAATAATGTGAATTGGTAGCCTATGAATCTAGTAAGATGAAGCCATATGGGGTGAATTATACCTATCATGACCTAGAAACTACATAAATTATGCATGATTTACAAGCTTGGAGTCATTATTTGTTGGGAAAACCATTTGAGCTCAAGAATGATAACTTGAGATTCAAGTACATCTTTACCCAACCAAATATAAATTTAGTTAGAGTTCTTGTGTGATTATTATTTTGATATAAACTATATTAAAGGAAAGGAAAATAGATTGGTTGATGCCCTAAGCTATAAGAGGTATATAGTAGTTATGACTACTATCAAGAGTACTTCTAGAGATCAAGTGGTCAAATTCTTGCCTTAGATGAATTTTATGATCAAGTCAGGAAAGCATTATCTAAGAATGTTCAAAATCATAAGTATAAAGGATTAAAAATAGAGAATGATGGTCTTTTGTTATATAATGAAAGGATGTATGTACCAAATAGAGAGAATCTAAAGAGCATAGTACTAAAGGAACTACATAATTCTTGATATTAAAGACATCTACGAGTGACAAAGCTCATGGTAGAGCTTAGACCACTTTATTTCTTAAAGGGAATAAATAAGGATGTAGTGTATTTTATATATTGTTATTTGAAATGTAAACATGCAAAAGCTAAAAATGTGTATTGGTTGGATTGTTATATCCACACGGCATACCAAAATGGAAGTGATAAGTGATTAATATGGACTTTGTCCAAGGTTTTATCATGTTCACTAAATAGGCATGACATGATTTTGTTAGTAGCTAATAAACTAACCAAGGTAGCTCATTTTATACCAGGGAATTCTACTAATGATGCACCTATTCTTGTGAATCGATTAATAAAATAAGTGTGTCAATTGCATGTATTTTTAGAGAACATTTTGGATCATGATTCGAGGATGACTTATAGGTTTTGGTTGACTCTGAATTTAGCTCCAGGTATGCAACTAAACTTCAACACTACATATCACCCATAGACTAATGGTCAGACAGAGTGAGTTAATCAATTTTTAAAGGATCTCTTTTATATGTGTATCTCTTTTGATATAGTCTTAAATGTGTGATCCATATCTACCCTAGATAACTTCTTGGTTGAAATGGTAATATCTTATACAAGGGTGTGAAAAATTAGCCCTAATAATAATAACCTTTATGTGAGATAATTAATCATCCTATATTTGTTCTCCTAGACTACTAAACATGATTGTTCATGAGTGTGTAAAAGCTACAAACAACAAATAATGATTTTGGAGATACTTGTCCACCAAAGAAACAACATTTTAGATTAATTTTCAAGAAGCCTTAATTTTTGCATTACCCTTATTTAATTTTTGTGTTTCTTTTAGTTCTATCCACCATATAATAATTATCCACTCATCCAACTCACCTAGTGATTACCTTTTTATTAGACTCCATGCATCTATCCACAAAACTTGGTTAAACAACCCATAGGCTCAACCTGTTATTCCACCACTCGACTGTTTTAACTAGATATCTACAAATTGTGCCCCCAAGTGCAACCCTATTCTACATAGATCCTAAGGCATTAGAGGTTACTAGTTTAAACTTCTTGAGGTGTGAATAAAACCCACATCAACAAGAATGATGTACAATATAAGGCCCTATTTGGAATATTGGATATGTAGGTGTCTGAAAATTTTGGGGATTAATGGTAGATATAATATCCTAACAAACTAAGTGGAAGGATATTTTATAAGAAGACCAATTAAATAATCTAGATTCATAATATATTTTGATATAGTGTTTGATTACAAATATATGCTAAATATAAAAATTAAAATGCCAAAATAATGATAACATTATTTTATATTAAATAATGAATAATATTTATCTTATTGAATGAATCGAATGTATATATAAGAAGTGAAGGTGCATAAATAGCTAGGATGATGCTCAAGTGTTCTTCATCATATTCTATAAATTAACCCTGTATCAATTTAGATACTACCATCAACATAGGGACACTAGTGTTGACATTTTTTTCTTGAAACTAGTGATTTTGTCTAAAGTGAACTATAAATATTTTTATATAAATTCACTTTCACCTATTAGGGTTCCATTTTTATTTCATATTAACTAATTACTTTGTGCACACAGGTTGTGGATATTAGTATGTAGACTCAAACCCCTTTCCTCCAATTAGGGAATTCTACATTTAAAAATTGGTGTTAGTGAGATCAAGTGAATTTGATATGACCTAAAATACACCTTTTTTAGTGTGTGATACCTATATATTCAATACTATGAAGAGGGCCTCAACCTGATGTAGTTTTCCTCTTATGTGGGATTGTGTGTTAATAATTGTGAAATATGATATATGAAAGTGCATGTAGTGATAAATAATTTAACTTGGAAAATAGTATTCATGGGTTTATTTTTGGATGCTTCTAATCTATAATAAAGCTTCTCCAATGATCAATATGGAAATAGGGAAGAATAGTGCAATTTTGGAAGCTTAAGAGGTGCTTTTAGATAGATGTGTGATTTTTAAGTACTTGATATTTATTTATGATAGTGAATGGTCTTTGGATATTATTTATACAACATGTTTTTAAATTTTCTCATGGGAGGGTTAAAATAACAATATAAGATAACCCATACATGTTGAAATATTTTTAAATTTGATTGTTTCTTAGGTATGAAGACTAGTGTTAAAATTGGGACACAAGCATTGACACTCTTAATCTATACAATAGTGTTTAATGGAATAAGAAAATGTTGAAGATGTATAAATGATAGTGAAGGATATATATTAGGATTTAAGCATAATATGGGTTGTCTCTAATCTAAGTAATCATAATATCAGGTTAAAACTATAAGATAAGTATTTAGGCATAATGAGATGTTGAAAGTGAGCATTTTGGCATTAAGAAGCAACTAAACTAAAGGTTTGAGCCATGAGTGATATTTTTCAAGTGTACATGACTATTTTATTATAAAAACCTAGGTTTAGCATCTACATTTTTCATAAGGATTAAATTTCTATATTAAAAGAAAATAAATGTGTACCTTGGTGTCTGAAACACACCTTGATATGAATTGATCCCTATTAGAATTTATTGTTTGTGTATTACATCAAACCAAAAATATGTTATAGTTAAATTAGTGCATATAGTTTGAAATTTTAAATAATTAAATGCTTGAAATAAAAGAGAACAAGGAAGGAGTACACCTATGTGTTGATGTAATGATGTTTTCCATTGGTAGTTTTATTTGGTAATGATGCTTCATAGCTAAATCATTTGATAGATAAAGAGGTTCAAAATTTAACCTTATAGATGTGAATAGGATAATTTGAGGGTGAACATTCCTCCAATCTAGTGAAAAGGTGATTTTTTTCAAGGCCATTGAGTGCACTAAATCTCAATCATGTAGATCCATTATGTCCATAATCTATCCAATCTCTCATAGGTTAAATGGTATAACCATATCAACCGAAAATATAGAATTAGTGTCAAATCTGTAAAGTGTATTGAATGTAAGTCACACTACTCAAGGGAGCCAAACTAATATAGTATATAAAATATAAATTGATCTATCTTGGTAAGGTTAATGCATAAATGTGTATATAATTTGTATATTAATCTTTGATTTGTGCATTTTCATGGCATATACACCTCTAATATGTCTCAAGTTGGAGTATTTATCTAAACTCAACATCTGTTCTATAAAATGTGTATAATATCAATCACAAATGTAAAAAATAATTTTCCTAAATATGTGAAAATTAGTGCCAAATGCGTAATATCTTGATGCAAGTGTATATATAAATTATGTAAATTATATAAAATTCTAACAATTTTACTAGCTATATGTATACTGACTCATATCTCTATGACATTTTTCCATTGATAGTCCTCCTTTTCTAGAGGTGAGGGTAATGTAACGTGAGGTCACCTTATCTCAAAAGGATAATATATTTATGTATATACATATCAATTGTGTATCAAATAAACCTATAGTGGTATCATGTCTAAGTATATGTATCAATGAATCTCAAGTTATCTAAAAATAATAAGCCATAAGATGCATGATATGGATCATTATAATTTGTATAATTAATAGTCACAATCTCAATAAATAATCAAGCACACACACAAGAACATTCAACATCATGAAAAATAGGTCTAAGAGACTACAAAAAATGGGCATCTTAAAATGCCACACACTCAAAAGGAAGTAAATGTTCAAATGTGAACATACCAAAGAAATAATCAACACTTAGGGTATATACACACACTATGTTTTTAAAAAATTATCTATTATTATTGATTTCTCTCCTTCAAGAACCCATCAAGTCTCAATATCTTTGACTACACACTTGAAAGGGTACATCAGGAAAGGCCTGGGTAGACCATTAGTGCTTCACAAGATTTGTCTTCCCTATAACACCACTTAAAACCAATACAAGTATCTCTTATACATTTCCCTAAGATTTGACACCTCACTTAAAATCCTCTTCAAATAATTCACTGCCTCAAATAGCTCTTGCCTAAACCAAAACCCCTTTTTACTAGTTACAAAATGTAGTTGGTTGGGTTAGTTTAGTTTTGAGGATTGAGCATGTTATAAGACTAATGTGACCCTATCAACTGAGTTTGAGACCTAACTACTCTATTTCTTAATTAACTAAGTCAACTAAGCTGACTATATTGGATAAAAATTTAGAAGGGTTTAAGGTTAAATCAGGCTATATAAACACATCCTTCACCTCATTTCTAATATAGAGAATCATTCCTTTGTGATTATTTAAATTATTCTCTTCCACCATTATATAAGAGGATTCCTTACTTAGGGTTTCATACTTCTTTGGAGAAGAATCTTGTCTTGTCGTAAAATTCTTTTAGATGCATAGGAGAAGCCTTATAACATATATTTAACCTATCTTTATTATCCTTACGAACCACAACAATCTATTTTAAAGCACCATTGATAAAGGGAGGGATTACAACTTGATGGGTTCATCTTCAAGGTAAGTATTCCAAACTCTTACTCCTCTATTTTGGTAGATAGAGTTACATAGGAAATGGCTAATGAATATATTTTCTCTCTATGCTTATAATTACCTCTACATTAACTTAATTAGAGTTATAATTTACATTTTTACTGTGTATGTTTACTATCCCCCATTTATTCCACAAGACTTGGTGAGCATTGGATTATATTTACTTTTACTTTGTTATAAACCATATGACCTAACTAGGGTTATTATGTGGTATTTCTCAATTCAAGGCTTTAGAACCCTCTCTAGTGATATTATATGGTAAGACACCCCTTAATTATGTCTATCAATTCTATATTGTTCATAACCTTGATTATATAAATGTATGAACATGTGAAATGGCTAGTTTGATTTATCTTATCTAAGCTAGGATTGATTAAAAAATCAACTTCACTTTCTCTTGTATACACAGAACGTTGTGTAAAAAAAAGCAACATGTTTAAATGTTTCCTAATAAAAAGGCAACAAATGAGAAATACACTAAATTAGCTATGAGCATATGTGTTTTAGAAATAAAATTATATGGTATCTATTAACATAAATTATAAAACATATGATAAATCTATTAAACATTAAATGCCAAATATTTTTGTGTTTTTCTATTTATTTTAATGTTTTTGTAATTTACTATTTCCTAATTTATTAAAATTTAAATTATTAGTTTTTTAATTTTTTTGAGAAAAGAAAGGTCTAGCTAATGATCATTATATACACCCAATTCTCACCACTATCATATCAAATTTGTAATTCTAAACAATTTTTTATAACAATGCACAAATTAAAACAAAACCATTGAAATGCTCTAATTCATCCACACACATCACATGTAATTATTTATTTGAATCAATATGTTCCTAATTGGAGAATTATCCTATATACAATCATTATCTTCTTCTAATTTTTCTCTGGTCAGATTATGACTTAGCAAATTAAAATTTTCAACTAATAGTGCTTGACAACTAATCAAAAGTTAAGAATTAAAAAAATATTAATTAGAATCACTTAACTAAGTAAATCTAATTAAAATATTAATTTAAAAATCCATATCATATTAGTTAAATCTAATTTTTTAATCAAAATTCAATAAATATATAGAAAGGTGACATCATTAGTCACAAAGTGAAAAATGAAAGCCATGCTTAATGAATGCCATAAATATCTAATTTGTGAAATCCATGCCTATTAGTTACTCCCTGATTCCAAAAATATTAATCATAACATTAATTACATTTGGTCTCCAAATTTGAATCAATCTTGGACTAGACACCTTGATCTTGAGATAGACAATTGGTATCATTTTAGGGAAATTATAAATACAAGGGCCTCTATGAAAAATGTTGAAGCTTTATTGTGCAAAGACATAATGACAAAAACATGATAAGAAGATTCATCATTCCTCATCCTAATTGATCAAATACATTAGTGGACAAGGGGAGATGTCATTGGAATGAACACACACATTGACAATGACTCTTACTCCAAAAATTGAGCCCAAACATTTGTAAAATAATTGCTAGGTGGGGTATTTAAGGAATGTAATTATCTTTTTTGTCTTCTTTTATTGATTTCCTTGTCTACTAATTCTATATCAATCTAGGGATCAAGCATAGAGTGTTATTTCTTGAATTCATTTTGTATTTCATTCTCTTACATTGAATTAACCCTATTTGTTTCATGTTATACATAATGGCATGCCCAGTGGGATTATGATTCTTAGAAACCTCCATTGGATCTGGTTAAGTCTTCTAGTTAGATAATCAAACCATATTTTGGTGTTGATTTGCCTTTTTTTCTTCTTAAGTCCTCATGTTTTTATTTTTTTCCAATAAGTGAAGTTACCCTAGGTATAGACAATGTCACCTTATGAACCAGTGAATTCTTTTACATAATCAATGAATTCAACCTATGTATTTGCAAGATAATTTTATATTACTATGTGTTCCCTATTTATTTTATAGAAAAAATGAACTCAGAAGAAAACAATAAAGTTGACTTGCATATCTGCGAGGCCAAAACATAATTAGTGAAGTTTATGCTACGTATTTTCCTACATTTTCCACAAGAAGAATGAATTTGCTTCATAAATAGTAAATTTGATTGAAGAATGACAAACTTGTTCTATGTTTTTGTGAGATTATAAAGCAAAAGCAAAGTATCCATGAGATGAACTCTCTTTTTTTAATTTATTTGAAATAGTGAACTCATTAATTAATTAGTGAGGTTATCTTATTAATCAGTGTCCACTAAAATTGAATTTTTAGTTCATTGTAGACTAATGAAGTTACTTTAGAATTAGTGATGTCACTCTACTAAATAGAAAAGTCACCTTGTGGCAAATTTCTCAAGAGTTTAAATGAGTTAAAACTAACTTTATTAAATAGTTATAACCTTTATTTAAAAATTTGATCCTCTATTTTATAGATTTTTGTATCTATTTAAGTTGTTTTTAATTTTGTAACTAACCTACAAAATCAAACCTCATCCATATTTGGTATTTAGTGCTTAAAAAGAACAAATAATCATTGCCTTTTTGATCTTTAGAGTATTTAATTTATGTACTTTCTTGGGTTTCTTATATTCCATTTTTTTTGTAAATCATTGTGCCTATGGTCTCCCCTTTCGCCCTTTAGGGAGCATGGGTGATCAACAACACATTGTTTTACCTGTTTGTGTGTCTACCTTAAAAATATGTTTTTATTTTATGTTCTTAACTTGCCCATCCATGGGGTCTTGAGAATGAAAAACAAAGTTCATTTTCCTTAAATTTTATTTTTTACTTCATGGGGTGGATTTCATCACATTCCCATTGGTCTTTATGGGTGAATTTACCTAGGAAGTGACATCCTAGCATTGTGCTAACCCCACTATCTAATGTGGTATACAAAGTAGAGAAACACTAATGATATATTAGCTGGTATGTACTTCATAGATTGATTACATTGGTGGTAATTCATTAAAACCACAATAGATGAAGAGATCAAAAAGGGACTAGACCCTTTGGTGAATGGTCTGCAATACCGTACATTTAATTGATGGATTATTCTAAAGTGTGCATGTACAACAAGGTATATCAGGATAATTTAGTTTGTCATCAAACATTTAAGGTCAAAATACCCATTTAATGTGGATATCTTATTGATACAGAGGTAAAAATTTTAATAGCCCATGAAGATTGACTTTTACATATGAAATTTTGAGATATGGGGATTTAAAAACCCTACCAATAAGGCACAATAATTTATTTAATGAGCCTTAAATTTTATCCTCATAAAATAAAGTATATCAAAAGGATTCAATAGATATCTCATAACCCATTTTATTTTACATATGATTACTTGGATTGATTATTGTTAAAAACCTTGATGTATTCATGACTTTATTTGAAAACAAAAACACCAAAGTTATCAGACCAAATAAAGTTAAAACACATTATCACCTATTTTATACATTGAGGTGTTACGCTACTCATTTCTATTCTAAATTTAGACATAGATTTTCTTGTTTTGACATACAGCCTAAGTTTTAAACAAGCATTTGACCTCCTTTCATTTCCATTTGATACCATTACCCTATACATATTTCTAAACCAACCTTGGTCTTTTTTTAATGTTTTGCTTACAACTTAAAATAATAGCCTCTATCTCATTTGGTATGGTTATGCTACCCATTCCATTTCTAATTTAGACTTACATTTTCTTGTGATAAACAAATTCCCAAATTCCAAGCCATTTGAACCTATTTCAGTTTGATTCCAAATTAGAATCAAATACAAACCAAGGTTATGATCTTTTCCAAATTAATTCCAATTCTTAAAAAATTAATACCATTTTCTCGTATTCTAGTTTTCACTTTAGATATTGATTTTCTTGAGCAAAATTGTTTCTCAAGACCAAAATTATTCACTCTTATTGCAGACTTACATTTCTTGGATCAGACACTTTTCAAAGTTAAAATATGAACCAAGATCACATTTGATCATGCCTAGATACATTCATAGTGAGGCCTCCTATGAAACTAATTTTATAGAAGATAGTTTTTATGATCCATTAAGACACCATAGGACTTCTGAATATAGAGAGGATGAAGAAGAACACTTAGTTAAATTTTAAGATATCCCTCCCATTATGGTATAAAGTCATGTTCAATTTAACAATCAACTCATATAAGATCAAGATGAATCTATCCTAAGGCTAATAGAATTAGGAGATATAATCCCACCAATTTTTCCAATAGAACAAATTTTATACCCTTATTTGAGTAGAGGATCACCCATGAAAACAACCTCATACTTAAATTCAAAAACTTACCATTACTTCATCTGGCAAAGGCAAGGGTCTATTAGTTGTTCCTTCCCAAACTAGCCACATTATTGCATCCATCATATCGATTAGTCAATGATATGCAAATCAGCTTGGTTATGATTTAATTGCTTCCTTAACAACAACATCCTTCAATAATAATACATTGGCATAACAAACCTAATTTTTAGAATAGACTCAACAACCTTTGGACACCTTTACATCTAATATAGATCTGTTGGCTTCTCTTGAACAAGCCATTTCAATTAGCACTACATACAAAGTTCTACTTGATACATAACACACCTTATTTCACCACCAAGAGACTATTTACAATGCACAATAGGTACCAATAATCCACCACCATATAAGATAGTGGATAATTTACAATATACATTACCATCTTCTTCTAATTTGTAGCAATGATAACAATTTATTATTATTAATCAAAAATAAAAATGACTTCTTCTAAATTAACAAATTCCTTGAAACTAATAATAGACTTCAATGGACTAAAGCTAGATTACTTACCATGCATATCAATGTATTACTCGAGAATAAAAACACCTTATATATTCTAATTCAATTACAACCCTACAGTACATCCCTCAGGAAATCAAAAATTAGGACATAAGGTGCACATTCCAAATAGAGCTATGTAAGGGGGAGTCATTTCTACTTATGCTAATGCCAACAAGGGCTAACAATTCACTAATACCTAGTAAAATACCCTAATTTCATTGTAAATCACTCCTAATGTTTAATAATGGAAAATGATAGTAGGGATAGTTTTGAACCTTCAAACAAGTAATCAAGTACCTAAAAATTAAATGTTTAATGACCTATGTCCTTATCAATTTGATGTTAGCTTTATTCAGGTGCCTTTTTCACCTCACATAGAAATGTCAAAATTTTATAAGTATAAGGATAAATGAGATCTAAGAGAACATATAAAATCATTCTTCATTGCATGGTAATAGGTAGATTATAATAATGTCTATTTGCTATGCCTATTTCCACTTAGCTTGGGTGGGCAAACACTAGAATGGCTTCCCAAATTAACTAAGAGACCAATCACTACCTTCAATGACCTATGAGAAATATTTGTCAACCATTTATCTTAGAACATAAAACATGAATTAATAGTCGTATATTTGTGTAACACCAAGAAATAAGGAGGATGGAGATTCTTGACATACTTAGAAAGGTGGAGAACTTTGTCTAGTCATTTCTCATATAATTTTCTTGATAAGCAATTAGTTAGTAGCTTTATACTAAACATAAATGCCAATATCGCTCATAATATCAGACTCAATTATGCCAACATGTTTGAATAAATCATTAAAAAAGGGGTGTAGATATAAAAATCACTTATCATCAAGGGTCTCATAAAGATATATTCTCAGACCCGGTCTAGATCTAAACACCAAATCAAGTGCCCATTCAAACCAATAATACTAAAAATTTGAATTCCTTTGTTAAAAACAAAAACATGGTTAGTGATGGGGTTGAAAACATAAGACATGTAAAAATAGTGAAGTATCTACCTATTCAAAATGCCCCACCTATCACTCAACTTGCATTATAAATAACTCTGCTACAATGAAGAGACTACAATGACAGATTTTTTACTGACCTTGAAGATCCCGTTGAAACTATATTCCAAAATTTAGTAATATCCAATTTGATTATGTGTCCTAGTCATAATCCCTTTCCATATGGTCAATCTAAACCGACATGGTATCATGATAATGAGTGTTGTGATTAGTCATTCAATCTATAGGTGCATACTTTTAAAACACCTATTCAAGAATTTGCTTGATAATAGGGAAATTTAATTAGAGAAAAGAGAACCCAAAAACAATTGAGAGATGGGAATATATAATAACCATTTTTTTAAGCATAACAATTAGTAGAATCAAATTAATCAGAACCAAGGATAGGGTCAACGTCAACAATAAAGACAAGGCTAGAACTAGAACAAAAATCACCATAATAAGAATCATGATACCCAAACTAGCAAAGTTGGCCATAAAAGTGTTTCTTATGGTTATAGAAATACCATGGGGCATATTAGTAGTAATATATTTACCACTATCAAGGTCACTCCTTGTAGGCTAGCTAACACTCATCATAATGTTATCCCTTCTATTTTAGGACCACCACCTTTGACCATTGGTAATCTCAATACAACCTAGAATAATATGATTTGATATTGACCATCATGAATTACCATTCCTAGACCTCCATTAAATTACTCTAACTCACATGACTCTTTATTGATTCAAAATTTTACAATTGTAACTAGACAACCAAGAGTTACTCTTGAAGGCCCTTTGCCTTCTTCTAATAACAATACCAATCCAAACCCTATACCTAATGCTACACCATGAAAGTCCAAGCCATCTCATCCTTATAGTAAATATACATATAATAATTGTGAACAAATAAATAAAATACATGCATTGATATCCATTTTGGACCTCTTGCATATGTTTGAAGTTTATAGGTCCATATTAAATGACTTTCTTTAGTAATCCAAGTTGCCCAATGACATCGATCCAACCTAGTTCCAAGTACTAGTGGCGTATTTGTCCCGAGGTTAAGAACTCACATTTGATGAAAGTGATATGTCATCCCTTAGTCCCATTAGCAATAATACCTTACACATTGAGGTCATTATCCCATACCACAAACTCAAGTGATTTATTGTAGATAATGGTTCATGTTTAAACACATCATCACTGAAGTTGATATGATCTTTGGGTTATATAATGGTGGACATATAGTCAGATACTATTATAATCAAGGTCTATGATAATGTAGAAAGAGAATCTATAGGCACCATTTGTTTATTGATTAGTTTTGGGCCTATCATCCATAACACCTCATGTCATGTTATTGACATTAAACTACACTATAATCTGCTTCTGGGTTACCTTTAGATCCATGAAGTATGAGATGTACCTTTTACCTTACATCAGTGCATTGAGTTCCCCCATTTAGTATTAGATCTCACTATCGATGGTGATCTTCAATCATACTAGTGTTAAAAATATTTCAAAGTCAAGTATGGGAACCAAAATTATTGTCCAAGTATTGAGTTTTTAGACAAGAAGAAGAAACCAAAAGTTCTTAAACCTCCAAAATATAATTACATCAACCCTAGTGACCTCACATTCACTTTTTACAATCCACCTTATGAGAACACCACTCACTTTACCATTAAGGATGAGGGTATTACCACATACCACATCTAGAATGCCTTCCATGTTGTATAGATACTCAAAATCGCTAATTCTTATGGAAATCTCAAACCTATCCCTGGTAGGCCCCAAATGATTTATAAAAATAAATACAAATTTTCTTTATATGAGCCACTCATATCTATATTAGATATGTAACCCAATCAGGATCGGGACACCAGTAATAAAAGAGGTTGGTTGCATAGTGAAAATTTTGTTAATATATTTCAAAGAGATAAATACCCCATGCCTAATAGAATCATATACCATATATAATATAAATTAAAAGTTTTGGGGGAAAAATCCTAAAGTATCATTTATCCATTACCCAAAAAAAATCATATAGGAAGTCGATGCCTTGGACTTAATTTGCTTAGGGGTGACCCCATCAAGTTTGAGAGTGATATTACTTCATAAATTGATGAAGATAATCCTAGAAGTCATGAAAATTCCCATTATTGAGCTTATGATGAGATTTTAAACACTAACCTATTTGATACCAATGTCATTCTTACCATTATGCCCTATTATCCCCTTACCCTTCATCATCTTAGCCTAATCGATTGGGACCAATAAGAAATAATTATATAATTCGAAGAGTTTCAAAATGAAGAATATATTACCCAATTCATGGGTCTTATAGATGATTTAATGGATAGTGATCATAAAATTTTTTTTGACTTCCACTTGGATCCTACTACCTACTTTGGAGAGCAAACAAGCTTCTTAGGTCATAAACAAATTGAAACATCAATATCTTCATGTGAAAACCTTTCCAATGCACCTTTAGATCAAGGAAAACTTAAATATAAATACATGTACATATGTGAAAAATATTTCAAGCTCCCTTGGATGGGGGAGTTTTCCCATCACCTAAGGATTCTTCGAGTCCTCGTAGTCCAAGTATTACCATTGGTTCTAGTATCAGTTAGAAGAGCATAGAATATTCACATAGTTAGTTCAGGATTTCCCATTATAATTTATCAATTAGCCACTACCAAAATTGGTAGATTTAGATTATTATTATATGGGTGGGCCCTACATCTCCCAAAGTAATGAAGAAGATCAATTCCCTTCACTTCAAAGTATTCTAGATGATGGATCTACACTCCTTATAGAGTATACCATAGAAGTTAATATCCATACATATGATGACCCAAAGATAGTTTACTTAGGTGGATGTATCATTGTCAAGGAGAATGATATCATCATTACTATTCTAAAGGAATTCATTGAAATATTTGCAAGGTCCTATTCCAACATTTTAGGTCTATATCCCTCTTTAGTGGTGCATCTAGATTCTAAGCCAATAAAATATAAGCTATAAAAAATGCAACCATGTATAGTCATACTTGTTAATAAGGAGATAGAAAAGCTAATGAGAGTTAGTTTCATCAGACTACTAGATTATGTTGAGTGGATATGAAACATTATGTCATTCAATAATAAACTATAAGGTATTCACTTATGTACTAATCTTAGAGACATCACCAAATCATGTTGGAAAGATGATTTCCCTTTGCCTAACATTGATATGTTCTTAGAATCAAAAACATGATATGATATGTCCATCATGAGTGTCTTTTAAAGATACAAATAGATCAAAATTATAGCTAAAGATCAACATAGAACAAAATTCACCACTCTATGGAGGATATTTTGTTATCAAGTCATGACATTTGGATTGAAAAACACTGATGCAACCTATCAGGATGCCATGGCTATCATATTCCATGACATGATACACTACATTTTTTACCACTATTTTGATGATATCTTTCCAAAATCTAAAACTTGATACATCTTGACATTCTATAGAGAATCTTTGAGAGACTTCACAAATATAGGTTATGCATTAATCCTAAGAAATGCATCTTTGGACTCACTTTGTGAAAGTTACTAGGGTTCATTATTTCATAGAAGGGAATCAAAGTTGATCCTAATAAATTAAATTCCATTATGGAGATGCCTTAGCCATCACATCTGAAATAACTTCATAGCCTATAGGATAAGATTCAGTTTATTCATTAGTTTATTTCTCATTTGGCTAAAAAGTGCCATCCTTTTACTCACCTTTTGAAGAAAGGTGTTAAATTTCAATAGGATAAAATTTGTAAAGACTTCAAAGAATTGAATATGTACTTATTTAATCCACGGGTTCTAATGCCACCTACACTACACAAACCTTTTCGTCTTTACTCATCAACAACATAATATTTACTAGGGTAAATATTTGCCCAGTATGATAGTCAAGGTAAAAAACTTACAGTCTATTTTCTAAGGAAGACATTTGTTATTTATGATAACAATTACTCAAAAATTGAGAAGGATTTTTTATCTATGGTGTTCTCTTCCCAAAATCTACCTTACTATATGTTGAACAATAAGACTATTACTATTTCAAAAGTTGACCCTGTCAAATACCTATTATCCAAGGAAACTCTAATGGGTTATACGGCCAAGTGGGTAATGATGATGAGTGAATTTGGGATTGAATATTATAATCAAAAGGCCATCAAGAGATAAGTTATTGTAGACCTACTTACCAAATCTCATTTCTTAGATGTGAAACAACTTAGTTTCGATTTCCCAAGTGAGTGAATTATGATTCTAAAATCAACAACTAGTGAGTTTAAATTATGGATGTTATATTTTGATGGCTCATTCACATCTCATAGATCTAGGGCTAGTATTTTTTACATTACATCACAAGGGTATTTCATACCAAAGGCATTTAATATTGGCTTCCATTGCACTAACATGTATGAGTATGAATCACTCATTATAGGACTCTATATCACCATATAATGGAACATTCAATAATTAATGGTATATGGGGATTTTTAATTAATTATTAACTAGGATATAGACCAATAATAAACAAAGGACAAGAAGCTTATACCTTAAAATAGTATGGTAGACAAGCTAATGTCATATTTTTAAGCTCTTCAATTTAAACAAATACCAAGGGCCATTAATCGATCATCTGATGCAATAGTAACTATTGGATCCATCTTAGTAGTGGCTGATAGTGTCAAAGAATATAAGTTTTTCATTAATAACCTCATTCATCTAGCTCACAAATGAACACATTATAAAATGGTAGGTGACATTGTTGGTCATAATATCCTTTGGTACCGAGAGATTTATAATTACCTTCATGACCACATTATACCTTCAGACCTATCATGAAAATAACATAAATCATTCATCTATAAAACCACTCAATATAGCTTATATTTAAATATGCTCTATCATAGGGGTTCTGATGGAATGTTAATTCATTTTTTTTCTTCTAGAGAATCCCAATTAGCATTGAAGGATGTACATGAAGAAACTTTTAGGGTCCACATTAATGGTTTGGTCCTTACTAAGAAACTCCTTTGAATTGATCATTACTATCCCACAATGGATATAGACATTTGTTGACTTATAAATAAGAGTGATAATTGTAAATGCCATAGTGAATTGATACATGCTCCTTATTTTTTGCTCTAGTCAATCACCACACCATGGATTTTTTTAATTGGGGACTCAATCTCGTAGCAAAAATAAACCCTAGTTTCTAAGATGGCATGCTCCTTGTTTTTTACTTTAGTTGATCACCACACCATGGCTTTTTTTAATTGGGGACTCAATCTCATAGAGAAAATAAACCCTAGTTTCTGAGATGGTCACAAGTATATCCTAACTACCATAGATTAATTTACAAAGTGGATATAAGTTATTCCCATCACATATATAACTATCAATTATATTACCATGTTTATTCATTACCATATCAGTTGCCACTAAATTGTTCCCTTCACAAATGTCTTTCATAATGTTGGCCTATTCAAAAATAAAGATGTCAAGGCTCTTTGTTCCAAACTCTAAATCAAACATAATAAGTTCACAACCTTTAACCCTCAAAGTAACAACCAAACTAAGTCATCCAATAAGACCATTATCAAAATCTTGAAGAAAATTATCAATGATGTTGATCATGATTGACATCTACAATTATGCCCCACCTTGTGGGTTTACCATACTAGTACCTGCACACCTATAAGGATTACTCCATATTCCTTAGTTTTTGGATCTGAGGCCATTATCCCTTTCAAGATCAAGTTTCCCACTCTGCACATTTCTCTACATAATATCATCGATGATGAAGAATATAGAGTGGATAGATTATAAGATCTAGATACCTTAGATGAATAATGGCAAGAATCATTGAACCATTTATGAGCCTACCAAAATTGGTTACATCATAGCTACAACTAATGTATTATCCATAGATAATTCAAAATTGGTTATTTTTTACTAAAAGAGAATCAAGAGAGCACTAACAATGAACGTAAGAAGGGAAAGTTTGAAGATAATTGGTTTGGGCCCTTTGTTTTTATTATAGATTGTGGTTACAGGGAATATAGATTAGTTACACCTATGGTCAAGAGCTATAGGTACCCATGAACATAATGAATCTGAAATGATACTATGTTTGATTGAAAATGAACCATTATCTATAGGAGCCCTCACTTGGGGGAACCTATTTTAACATTATTTATTTTACCATACCTTTCATTAGACAATTATTATTCCTCTTATTATATTAATCCATAGACCATTCTTTATTCAGTCCCCATTCCATTTCTATTAATGATCATGATCCTAATTACAAATATAGGTTATAGGTCTATTCAGTGACTGTTGTTTCAAAGGCACTTCAAAATTATCAACATAAATAATGTTGGATAATTAACCTTATTTGGGTCCTTCCTAAGTTTATAGATTTCTCTTAATTCTTAGTTTTGTATGCATTTATTATATTTGTAAATGTATTTTATTCATATCTTTATGAGGTGTCACTCACCTCCCTAATCCACTTGTAGGATTTATATTTACTTGCATGTAACTCCCTTTTCCCCACATAGCACACACTTCCCTACACTTTATAAGGGAATAGGTCACAAGCAACACACACATAGGGGACTTGTAAGGTGATAATGAATTGTATGCAACTCATATTTTCATCATTTAGCTCTATAAAATATCCCTTCCTCTCCTCATTTAACTCTATAAAAGATCCCTTCCTCTCCTCATTTCCTCACTAAAATCTTATATCTCTCTCTCTTCTTCTCTTGTGCTTTTGATTCAATCTTGAACTTGTAGATATTTTGGTAGAAAGCATTATAATAAGATCACGTGGTTTTCTATGATAAATTTTATTTTCCACTTTAAAATTCTTATCTAATTTATGCTTTGAATCTTAAGAAGTAACTTTTTTTTGTAATTTTGTTATTTACGTACTTTCGTAAATTGTCATTGATGAATATTATTTGGATAATTCCTTCATAATATTATAGATAGATTCATCTATTTGACATTTTTTTTTGAGAATGTATAGGTTTGAGAGTATTTTAATTTTTTTTTTTTTTTGCAAAGGCTCTACCCTTGCCCTTTTATCTAAATCCATCTCTCGTTATCATATATTTTTTGCTTCAGTTACATTAACTAGTGGTTGCAGGATTCTTATAACAATTTTTTTTCCACCTTCTCATGGTTTGGGGAGGCCTACCAAGTAATGTTTTTAACTAATATCTAAAAAAAATGAGAGAGAACATTCAAGTTCAATTTTAGTTTTATTACTCAAAATTTTTATTTATTCTATGTTGTAGAAATCATATAGATATTAAATTTCTCTTGTTTTATATTCTGTAATTTTTTCATCAAAAAATTCAATATATATTTCAGATCTATATTAAATTCCAAGGATTTTATTATTATTTCCAGTAATAAAATATTTATATTTTAGAGTTATTTTTTAAAAAAAATCTATTTTGGGTCATAAAAGTCCTTTTATCCTTGCCTTGTATGGTATCCCATTTTAATGTTATTTACTCTCAGTAAAATATCTTGTTTTCTTCGCGTAAATCCTTTTTAGATGGGCATACCTTCCTCCTTTGGCTCCGTCTTATTCTATGAAGGCCTTGAAAATCATTTCCATCCTATAATTCTAGTAACATTTCTTACTTTCCTCTTTCAACGTATTTTTTTCCTATGTTGTGTCTCTTATTTTGGCATCATTATTGACATGCATCCTCCTTCAATGGAACCTCTGATATCCCTATGTATTTCATTGTTTTTAATATAATAATGGTTTTTATTTTATTGCATCCCCTCTCTCTTTTAATTAGAATTTAACAAGGGCAAAGTCCTTTTTTTCTTTCTATTTTTGGTTGAGAGTTAAACATCTACAAATATATGACTCTTGGTGTGCTTCTTGAGGAATGCACATATCTTTAATTTATAAAAAAAGAAAAAAAAAAGAAAACTAAGCTTTTATTTTAATTTTGCTTAATGGCTCATTGGTACATTTCCTTTTATGCCATAGTCCTTTTATTTCCATTCATTAGTTGAACATTAAATTTCTTTATTGCACTCACCTTAATAGCTGTTTTCTTTCTTTGTATAACACTTTACACTATTTATGGCTCTCAATATCTTTTAAAAAAATGCAAATCAATATTTTTTTATAATCACCATGTATCCCTCCTTAGTAACACATTTTTGGCATATTATTATTTCTTAATGAAAACTTAACTTGCCCTTACAAATAAAACTTGTGAAGTTTTCGTTCCATATGGTTTTATTTGAAATCTCATCATTTTGAAGTGGCATTCATGGTTACTTTGTCATTTTCATGATTTTCTTGAAATAAAACTTAAAGTTTTAAAAGAAAGCATTTTTTAAAAAAATATTCAAACTTTTTTTTTCTTTATATTACATGTGGCGCAATTTTTCAAACTTAGTTATATGTGCTTGTGTTATGAGAAATTCCAATGATTTGGTTTATATATAATAAACTTTTCAAATCTAATTTTTTATTTCTCATGTTTTTCTAAACATCATAAGCCATTAAATTTCAATTCTCTCATGAAATTGGGATAAGCTACATAATAAAAGATTTTGTTTTGTCTTTAACATATATATATATATATATATATATATATATATATATATATATATATATATGTATATATACATAAATATATACATATACATATATACATATATATATACATACATACATACATACATATATATATATATATATATATATATATATATATTCTTTTAGTGTTATATTAATAATTGTTTAAAGTTTTTTTAAAGCATTTTTAATAGAACTTAAGTCTTTATATTATTTTTTGGTAAATTTTTTGAAGTAAGTTATTTTAAGTGTAATATTTTTTATAATTTGTAATTTATATATATTTTTTTCTATATTTTATAGTATATTGATATTAAAATTAAAAAATTTATTTCCAAAGTATTTTATGTTCTCTCTATTATAAATTATTTTAAAGTAAATTGTTACTTAAATTTATTATTTTTATTTTTACATTTAAGCTATTAGTAATATGTAGCTCCGCTAGTCCAATGATGTAGAAATTAATGCTCTTAGGAAAAACATTGTTGAGCAAGATAATAAAATTATTTCTCTTGAACTTTGACTCAAATGTACCAATCAAACCATTCTTATTTTACAAAATTCACACAATGAAAAATTAAGTAAAATACAAGTTTTTATTCACTCTTTAACAACTTAATTAGCATATTTTGGAAATGTGTACAGATCTAATAATGTTGTTTCACCACATAAAGAGCATATTATTCCATCACATGATGATTCTAACCCTGCCTTCAAAATTATACAATCTATAGGGTATGTTGGTGGTGGCCTTGGTAAATGTGAAAATGGTATTATTGCATCCTTTTTGCTTAAATATAATGATCATTGTAAAGGTCTTAATGATTCACCTAATTCTCAAACAAATTCATAATCTTATTGTTCTCCACATAAAAGGACTTATAATGTAACTTCTTTTGATTATACTTCTCTAATGCTCATGCTTTGATCAAAAATGTTAAATCTTGTGTGTATTGTGAAAAACATGACCATTATATATATAAATTTTTAAAATTACACCCATACAAATTTAGTGGTAAATCCACGCATGACACTTTGTATTGTTGGAAAATGACTAAATCTCCTACTTCTAAGGGTAAAATTGTTTGGATTCTTAAAATAAATGAATCTTATAGATACTTTAATATGTCTTCTTACTACAATTCTTCTAATGTTTCACACAGAATAATTTTTACAAGTGATACATCTTCTTTGTCTTTGTTTTAATTAAAATTGTGTATACATTCCTTAATTTTTGTTGCATAAGATATATGCTTTCATTATGTTGACTAAGTTCTTTTTGTGAATATTTACACACTTTATGATAGAAGTTGTGTTTACTCTATTTGTCTATTTTATACATCTACTTTTATTAAATTATGTATGTAGATTATATTTTTGACATTATGGTTACTTAACTTGTTTTGCAGGTTGATGGATCATTACTCCTTTTGGTTATTCTTTATTCCATGGAAGATTGACCACCTTGTCCAAAAGGATTCTTGGAGATTCTTACTGATCATATTTTATTCATTTCAACTTTTGGTATCACATTCTCTTTTTTAATCTATCTAATATTTTGTAATTATTTTTGAATGAAATTTATATTGAGTATTATGTAATTTCAAATCCCTTCTTCTTTGTTCAGGGTTTTATCTACTTTTATAATCACAAATTAAGGTTAAGGGGAGTGTTGGATAATTAACCTTATGTGGGTCCTTCATAAGTTCATAGGTTTATCTTAAGTATTAGTTTTGTATGCATTTATTATATTTGTAAATATATTTTATTCTTATTTTTATGAGGTGTCACTCACATTCCTAATCCACTTGGTGGATTTAGATTTACTTGTATGTAGCTCTCCCTTCTCAACATAGTACATATTTTTCTACACTTTTTAAGAGAATAGACCACAAGTGACACATATATAGGGGGCTTGTAAGGTCATAAAGGGATTCTATGTATCTTCGATTTTCTCCTATAGATGTATAAAAGAGCCCTTCTTATCCTCTTTTCCTCATGAGAATCCCATAGCTCTCTCTCTTCTTTTATTGTGATCTTGATTTAATCTTGTACTTATGGAGATTGTGGTAATAAAATTTCTAATAAGATCACATGCATTTTCTCCAATATACTCTGTTTTTCACTTTAAAATTAATCTCATTTATGGTTTGAACATTGAGATCTAATTTTGCTTTGTGATTTTGTTATTTTCACACTTTCATAGTTTGTCATTGTTGAATATTCTTGAGAAAATTATTTCAAACAATTTTTTTGCAAAAAAATATTTTAAGGTATATTAATAAGGGTATTCCCTACTTGATGGTTCCTTGAAAATTTCCTCTAATTTTTTGTCTTATATATTTATTTCCACAATATGTACTATTTTTATTCCAATCTTGTTGTTGCATTATAATCCCTTGATGCCTCAGGTTATGTTATTGGTCTATGATAATAACTATTTTAGTTAGTTTAGTTTTTGTTTGAGCCTCTACCTAAGGGCGAGTGTCCTTTGATAGATGGTTTTTTTTTTACATTTAAACATATTACCTTGTTTTCTTTATTCCAAAAAACCCAAAAATATTGAAAATAATAAAAAAACCCCTAAAAATCACAAAGTCATGAAAATTAGATTATAATTTTCATGTGAGATATATAACCCCAAACAATTTTGTGATGGAACCTCTTCTCTAACCTGATTCATTTTTGATTTGTATTTCTATTACCATATAATTATCCTCCTATGTTTTGGAGACCTACATCAACCTAAGGTTCATGCAGACTATGTAGGTAGTGCTTAGATGTATGGGGCTTATCAGGTCAGCTTGACCATTTTTTTACTTCTTCATTTATGTTTCCTTACACTCTTGTCATTTTGTGATACATACTAGTGGGCATTAAAAATTGAAATTCATGCAATCTAGTTCCCTCAATCATGGTCTCATGCTCTCATTATTTTTTTAGATACCCTTGCCTCAAGACTCTCATCTTTCTATGAATAAGCCTTTCTTATTTTTTATCTATTATAATATACCTACCTATCATCACTTTTATTATATCCCATATCCTTATGAGAACTAAATTTGGCATGAAGTTTATAGAACTATGTAGGTGGTGTCTAGTTGTACTAGGTCATTTAGAGTTTACTCAGCTACCCCTTTCCTCTTATTTTATTCCCTTATTGACACAAGGGTAAGTTTACCAACTTGGGGGACAAGAAAGGACCTACTCGTGGACATAATTTTTATAAAATTTTATAAATATGAAATTTTGTAGATAATTAGAGATGGTCACACTCAAAATTTTAAGATGGTATAAAAATATTAATTGTAGAATTTCAAGTCTAGTTTCCAAAAAACTATTTTTAAAAAAATGGTTAAGTATAAACAAGTTAAAAATCTATAATTTGAAGAGGACCTCCTATTTACTTAACAAAATTTGAATTGTACCATTCCATGTGACCAACCATTTTTTGAGCATCATTAAATATTGTTAGAGACCCTTTGGTGAATATTTAGATTAGATATTCTAGTGTGTTATTAATTATTTTTTATATTTTTTTGATGAATATGTTTTTTTATTAATTTTAAAATTAAGTATATCTTGAAAATAGACAAAAAAAAATGGATATCCATCTATGTGACCCACCTTAACTACTTCAAAAAAATTAAAAATTGATATTTTTTTTGAATGTGTGTAGAATTACATCTAGTTTGTTACCATATAATTTTGTTTGTAGTTGTATAAATGAAAACCAAATTAGATAAACATGAATAGGCATGTATAGGTGAGTCATCTAGTGGCTTAAAAATGTGTTTTTATAAATAAATATAATTTAAACCATTAAAATAGCCTATAAATTATAAAAATCATACATTTAGAAAGAGGACAATGTGCTCGTCGTAACGATAATAATTTTTACAATTTTAATGTTGAAATTCATAGCCTATTTACCGATTCAAGTTTAAATTTGTTAGTTTTTTATAAAATTTTTGATCTCGATTATATATGCATAGTCTTAAGCCTTTGGCTTAAAAATTCAAGTTGTTTCTGAGCCTAAATGCTTGTTTTCAATTTAAATTCAAATAACACATATGCGTTATATAATGTGTATTTTTTATATTATGTATTATAAAACATGTACATATTACATAAAATGTACTCATTATCTTGTTAAAATTTAAAAATGAACTCCATGAGCATTTAGGAGTTACACGTGAAGCCAAATTTATCAATAAGATTATATTTACTATAAATGTTAAGTATAAGTTTACATTTATATTATAAGAATATAATAATATAGATGTAAAATTCTAATTTAAATTTATTTTAGTAAATAAAATAAATTAGGATCACTCAATATATGATAGAGTTTGTCTCATAGTTTCACACCTTACGATGTGGAAAATAGATTTTTAAAATCCAATCAAGTCAGTACTTTGGCATTTTTAGGGTCTAAGTATTAAACCTAGTGATTTTAAGACAAATTTTATAATTGATATCCATTTTTTGATAAACATATAGTCATTTTTTAGGTTTTCATGCCTTCTACATTGATTCCTAGCATTTTTAGGAGTCTTAGGTTTGCTAAAATTGAAGTTTTCAAAACACTCACTTTTAAATTGATGCAAGCTGATGTTATTGGGATAGCGTAGGTCACATTGATGACCTATACACATCAAAAACCACTTTACATGTTAATTACAGTTTATCATCATCCCTCCATCATGCTTGATCACTTCCTACTCATCCATTATTACCCCTAATCACTCTTTTATCAATATTCATTGTCCCTAATCACTCCCTCATTGACCCTCATTATCCCTAGTCATCTCTAATCACTCTCTTATCATCCATAATCATTCCTCTATTGACCCTCACTATCCCTCATAATCCCTAATCACTCTATCCTTGTATTTTCTCATCCCTCATTAATTCTCACCATCCTTAATAATATTTAATCACTCCCTCATTGGATCTCACCATCTCTCATCATCCCTAATCACCAGTTCATCATCTATAATTAATCCCTCCTTATCCTTCATTATCTCTAATCACTCCCTTATTGACCCTCACCATTATTCACTATTTATATTAAATCCCTCATTTCCCCTCACCATCCCTATGATGCAGATCCCTATTGCATACTTTGCTTGTCTAAGCTCTTTGCCAATATCCACATAGCTTTCAATTTGTCTTTTCTTGCTTGATCTCTATCTTTGGACCTCCACACATTTCAAATTCAAATTTAAATTTTATTCAATTCATTTATTCTCCATCATTTTTTGGATGGTCTAACTAAACTCTTCATTTTATTCTCCTTACTCAATGCATTCAATCTCTCTTACTTTTAGACTATCCCCCTTACTAGTTTTTATGATTTATAACAAATTTGATCAAATTTTATCTTTGGTTCTTTAGGATTTAATAGGACTCTAACAAAATTCATTCCACTCCTTTGATTTCTCTCTAACATCTTCTCAACCCTACTTAAATTTTAAACATAATCAGGTTAGAACTTAGTCATTTTTTGGGTCTAAGTATTAAACCTAGTGGTTTTAGGACATAAATTTTGTGATTGATATCTATTTTTGGAAAACATATTGTTAATTTTAGGTTTTTTTGCCTTCTGTATCAATTCTTAGAATTTATTGGAGTCTTATGTTTGTCAAAATTGAAGTTTTCAAACCACTCACTTTGAAATTGATGCAAATTGGTGTTATTGGGGTAGTGTAGGTCACATTGATGACCTACACACATCAAACGACCACTTTACATGTTAATTTCACTTTATCATTTCCCCTCCCTCATCCTTGATCACTTCATACTTATCCCTCATTACCCTTAATCACTCTCTCATCAATCCTCATTTTTCCTAATCACTCCATCATTGACCCTCACTATCCCTAGTCATCTCTAATCACTACCGTATCATCCATAATCACTCTTCCATTGACCCTCACTATCCCTCATCATCTCTAATAACTCTCTCCCCATCATTCATCATCCCTAATCAGCCTTTCCTCATCCCTCATCATACTTAGTTACTTTCTCATCCTTACTCACTCCCTCCTCATCCCTCCTCATCCCTAATCACTCATTCATTGACCTTAGTTGTCTTTCATCATCTCTAATCACTCAGGCTTATAATCTTTAGTCATTCCTTCATTTATTATCACCATCCCTCATCATCCATAATCACTCACTTCTCATCCCTCATAATACCTAATCAATTTAAATGAGGAACATATTTCTTCATGTTAATGTTTATAAGATTATTTAATTGATTTACAACTTTGGCACAAACACAATTGGGTTTTTTCAAGGCAATGATTTGGGTATGATGTATCCATTATCCATGATTTCATGGATCTACCACTTGATCTATTCATTCTATAAAAATAATATATTATATATAAGGCTTTGAGGTAGATGTAGTTAAGGGATCAAATCAATAGTATTATTTGGTGTATAGTATGCAAGAGCTTATTTAAGTGATTGAAAGATATCCTTATATTGAACTAGTAATTAAATTATTTCATCTTTGTTATTATTAGATAAACCACACTATGATATGGTGACATAAGGATGTCATTAAACATTTACTTCTGATCATTATCAATATACTTCTTACTATAACTAAAAATATTCGTTCACTTCTTGGCACTAACGACTGAAAGCTTATGAACTAACTATGATATATGGTATTTTAAATCAAGACAATCTATAAAAAAATGTCAAGTATTTACTTCATAGACTACATGTCAATTCTAAATACATGTTTTACCACATGTAAAACATCATAACCTATAATGGTGAGATGTCACAAAGGATTTCATATTTAAAAAGTTTGATTTTGTACACCAAATTAAACTACTAGGTGATCCATTTCTCAAGCCCTAAAATAGACCATACACTAATGTATAGTTATCGATGATGTATAAATTTCAATTTCAATTTTTTAAAATATTATTTAGGAGAAATTAAATTCTTGTGACTTCTATTAAAAATGATGAAGTGTATTGCCTCACCGTTGATCTACATTTGTTAATGAAATAATATTTTAATTCATATAATTTATTATTGGGGGAAGTAGAGATATTTTTAATACTGACCATATCATTGGGTTCATAATTTATTATCTACTTGACTTTTTATAATGATAGATAAATTTTACCCACTTATCGATATGTGCAAGTATAGAAATCATAGTGTAACACTCTTCATTGGATTAAATATTAAAGTTATGAATTAAGCACCACTTTCCAATCTTGGACTACTTGTTCTAATCGTTCAAAAATTATTTTTCACTCTCTAGTATGATGACTCAATCAATATACATACAAATTGAAACCCTTAAATATAGTTATTTAGATCATAAAATGTCTTCATATGAGAATAAATTGATTAGTTTCAAGAAATCACATAGCTTGGTGATACTCATGTATTTACTATTCATTTTTGGTGCTACGGTGGTTTTACTTGCTTATATTTTTTTGGTATATTTTCAATTGTGAATTACATCATTTCTAATAGGCCCATATTTTTTCATAGATGTTAAATATTTGTGTTTCAAATTTTCCTCCACATAATTTTGATCACTTGTTTTATATTTTATGATAAAACTCAGCTCTCCACTTGTATCTCCTAACATTGTTAAAATCCAACAAAATATCACCATTGAGGTATTGGATGGAGTGACTAAGGATGATGACGTATGAAGAATAATTGAGTATAGATGTTAAAGGAGCCAATAGGGATGAAGAGGGATGGCAAGGGCCAATGAGGGAGTGATTAGGGAGGATGAAGGAGTGATTAGGGATGATGAGTGATGGTGAGGATTAATGAAGTAGTGATTAGGGGAGATGAGGGAAGATGAATAAGTGATTAAAGATGATGAGGTATGATGAAAAAGTGATTATGGATGATGAGGTGATGTAAGAGCAATACTACCCAATATAAATAGTGATCTAGTTTAAATGTTTAGATTATTTCAAAGGTGGTCAAGGTAATAAGAATTATATAAGAGTCTTTATAAGTTTTTAGTTTTATGTCAATTTTGAATTAGAGTTTTATTGTACTTTCCCACCAAATCTTTCATTTGAAATATTGAACTTTCATAGAGACTTCAATCTTGTTTCAAGAAGTCCAACATTGAATTTAGTGTGGTTAGAGTTTAGTGATGATTTTAGGATGTTAAAATACATATACATAAACTCATATTTGAGAAATATGTTACTATTTGAGTTAGTTGAGAACACTCTCAACATAAAAAATAAGCTATAATTTAGTTGATGGTTATTTGGTAATAAGAGTCTTGTCCATGTCTTATTTTGTATTTAGAGTCAAATTGAAGAGAGTTGTAAGGGATAGGATTAAAAAGGATGAATGTAAAGAACCATAAATAAGTGAATATTGATAGTTTTTAATTATTTGTAAATAAGAAATCAAATAGACCCTGCATCTTCTTGAATATGTGTAAAGATAGTTGACAATGTGCATTATCATGAAACATGATTAGTAACAAGTTATTTGTGTTATTTGTTTGAGTGGTAATTTTAAAATACATTTTATTTTATGGTGATTATATGTCATTTGAGATTAAAATATTTTTAATGTTCAAATTACAAATTATATACTCTATGCTTTTACAAATTATGCCTTGAAATCTGAGTGAAAGTTAGAGTCTTGTGGAAGAGGATATTATATTTGGTGGGATTTTAGATTGTATGAGTAGTTCGTAACTTGACATAAAATTTCATTAATATTATTTAAAAATTGTATGTTGTTATTCTACTAAGTAAATTCTATGTTAAATAACATAACCCTATCTTCTATGAGCAAACTTTTTGAGCATACATCTATGTGAGAAGGTATATGCATGTATTGGAGTGAACATTAAAATGTATATGTTGGTGAGTTGTTTCTAATATGGTCATGAAGTTTTAAATTATTTCAAGAAGATTTCATATATTTGGATGAGCAAAAACAAAACTAACGTAATCATGTAGTAATCAATAAACTTAACATAGTCAAAGTGGTATCTCACGGAAATTGGCAAATTGAGTGTTATAGATGAAAGGCATTGATTTTTTAAAGTGTGTAAACATTTTGTATAGGATTTTAAACCTTAATGTTTATTTATAACCATTTTTTGAATGAATTATAACAAATAACCTATTATCGAATTACTATAGACCTATACTTAAGTACACAATCTATTCAAATTTTGTGAAGTAAATCTATTGTAACATAAAAATGAAAATATAACACTTGGAAAATGTGAATATGGTAAAATTAGACATAATACAATAGTCAAAGTAATTATAAATTATTTTGGAAGACTGAAATCTCATTTTGACCCTTCTTAGGTCTATAAAACTAGTCCAAACCCTATATTAGGGTTTATACTTTCAAAGAGAGATTTTAGGAGTTGTAACTACAAATAATTCATAAAATTTGGTTAAAATTTTGAGTTCAACATGTACAAAGATAATATAGTGTTTTTAAGTTTTGTAATTATTCATAAATACATATGGGAGAGGATTGTGTGGTAGATAGGGTAGAAGGAAACCTAAAGACCTAATTTGAGAGTAGAAAGAGCCAAAATAAGTTATCTAATAGTTGAACCAAAGCCTATAAATTTGTGAATAAATGGGATATATTATAGGGTATTCATAAATAAGGTTTATCTTTATGATTTGAGTTCGTATAAGAAGAGTCTATGACAAAGTAGGTGTTAGTGTGTGATATGAGGATTATGTTGAAAATTTAAGTAGGGTTGAGAAGAAGCTAGAGATAACTCAAAGGAGTGGAAGGAATTTTTTTAGAGCCAAATTAAAGCCTAAATAAATAGAGACAAGATTTGATCCAAGTTGTCATAAAACATAAAGAATAGTTAGTGGGATAGTCTCAAAGTAAGAGATATTAAAGGCATTAAGTAAGGAGAATAGAATGAAGGATTTAGTGAGACCATCTAAAGAATGATGGAGAATAAATTAAATGAATAAAATAAAGATGTGAATTTGAAATGTGTGGAGGGTCCAAAGACATAAATAAAAAAATAAAATACAAAGTGAAATCTACATGGATATTATCAAAGATCTTGGAAAAGTAGAGTATGCAATAGGTCTCTGTATCATGAGGGATGGTGAGAAACAATGAGTTAGTGATTATAAATGGTGAGGAATGGTGAGTCTCAATAAGGGAGTGATTAGAGATAATGAGGGATGAAGAGGGATTGATTAGGGATGATGAAGCAATGATTAGGGATGGTAAAGTCTAATGGGGGAGTGATTAGGGATGATCAGGGATGGTGAGAGCCAATGAGGGAGTGATTATGGATGATGAGGGGGTGATTAAACATGATGAGGGATGGTGAGGGTCAATAAGGGAGTGATGAGGGATGAGAAGGGATCAGGATAGAGTGATTAGGGATGATGAGGGATAGTGAAGGTCAATAGAGGAGTGATTATGGATGATAAGAGTGTCATTAGAGATGACTAGGGATAGTGAGGGTCAATGAGGGAATGATTAGGGACAATGAGGATTGATGAAAGAGTGATTAGGGGTAATGAGGTATGAGTAAGAAGTGATTAAGGATGACTAAGGGGTGATGATCAAGTGAAATTAACATGTAAAGTGGTTGCTTGATGTGTGTCAGTCATCAATGTGAGATACGCTACACCAATAACACCACTTTGCATTCATTTCAAAGTTAATGGTTTGAAAACTTCAATTTTGACAAACTTAAGACTCCTAGAAATGGCAAGAATTAATTTGGGAGGCAAAAAAACCTAAAAATGACTATATGTTTACCAAAAATGGATATCAATTACAAAAGTTATGTCCTAAAATATATAAGTTTAATACTTAGAACTTGAAAATACCTAAGTACTGACTTGATTAGATTTTGAAAAACTATTTTCCACATCATAAGGCGTACAACTGTGAAACCAACTCTATCAGATGTTGAGTCACCCTAATTTATTATATTTACTAAAATAAATTTAAAGTATAAGAAATTAAATGTAGCAATATAAATGTAAACATATACTTTATAATAACACATAAATGTTATTGTAATTTGAATTAATAATAACACATAAATGTTATTGTAAATTCAATAACACATACATGTTATGGATTGATAATTACTAAGCCATAATTTCAATAACGTGTTCACATTACCTAAAATTTCCATAAAATTGTCCCCCAACTCCATGCACATACCCACAACTAAATAATTATTCACATAGCCTAGGGGTGTAATATCTCTAGCATAACATATTATTCATTACACATTCATAATTATTGGTTTATTACATGGAGTTATTTATCTTAATTACTTTGTGTGTTATGTGTTTCACTTATAGATTTTATTGTTTATTTATTTTGAGTTTTGTGTTTGAGTATAATTTGCTTGCACTTGAATTTTACCTCTCACTTGGGCTTGAGTTTTTTACTCTTATATTTAAAGTTGTCTATATTGTTTTTTATTTTGTTTGCATTGTGTGTGTGTGTGTGTGTGTGTGTGTGTGTGTGTGTGTGTGTGTGTGTGTGTGGGTGTGCATCTATTTAGTTTCCATTTAAGTTTGAATGATTATTATCTTGATTTTAAGTTGGTTACATTATGTTTTATACATAAGCACTAATATTTGATATCTTGTATTTAGGTTAGTTACAATTTTTGTCATTCTTTTATTTTTCTATTTTGTGTTGGTGTTTAAAATGTTTCTTGTTTTTAACTTAGGGTTTGATATTTTATCATTATCTTGAATTGTATATATTCACATTTGAACTGGTGTATGTTCATTTGATTTACAAATATTATTATAAGTTATTCATAATTATGATACATCATTTTACTTGTAAAATTAAAAGCCAAATGCTCAAGATCGCTCATATAGATGCAAATTTCTAATACCTATCTAATGCATGATCATAATAAACTCCCATAAAACCCCATATGTATATCTCTATGATACCTAAAGACATACATCTCCTAAATTAGGCATCTACCATCTAGTCATACTACATGAACATCCATGAGATAAACACACATGTAAAATGAACTAGCAATGTAGACAACAAAATCATGGAAAATAAATATAAATCAATATACGTGTTCTAATCAACATCTAACATCTACCATCATAGTAGTAAAAAAACTAAGAGAATCACAAAAGAATATTAAGAGTCCATATACAATAATCCATGAGAAAAAATAAATTTCATGTGTGTGTGTGTGTGTGTGTGTGTGTGTGTGTGTGTGTGTGTGTGTGTGTGTGTGTGTGTGTGTGTGTGTGTGTGTGCGTGTGCATGTGTGTGTGTGTGTGTGTGTGTGTGTGTGTGTGTGTGTGTGTGTTGTAGTCATATAAAATGTGAAAATTGGTAATTTGAGTGTGGATTATGACACCCAATCCATAGGTCCATATTTCATGCTCTCATGACCCTTATAATCATATTTTCACTAATTCTCAGTCATCCATAGGCTTTCAAGACTTCATTATAGCTTAACTGGGACCCTTTTTCCATCCCCCTCAATCTCATACCCTCAAGATAATAACACCCAAGTTGGACTATAACATTGCACCCTAGGGTGTCCCTTTTCTAGATCTCATATCCAATCACCTTTAGATCCTATATGACTATTTTTCCTCGATTTCTCTTCTTCATTATGTCATCCTAGCGTGATTGCATTAAACCTATGACTAATAGATCTCTATAAAATCCAATTCAAAGTTCATTTATAAGGTTTAATAATTATTTTCAAAATAAATAAAGAATACAAGTAAGATTACTAAGGTAATCTTCCCTATTCTTTTCATACAACTAGTTAATATAGTCACAAGCTCATTCAAACCTTGACACTAGTCCCAAACCACCTCAAGCATACCTTGTTTATCATTTTTGCATATTCATTACACTATTTTACAAAGGAAATCAAGTGGGATAACTACATATGGTTTGATCCATCTTTGGATTATTTTTATGTAGGCATTCTACCCACACAAGGGGTGTGGATACATAGTTAGTGCATCTTACACACATTAGCCCCCCCTCCTCTTAATTCAAGTTTTCATTTAAGTTCAAGTACAAGGAAGACCTAGGGTTAGATATTAAATTAAATCTAAAAGGAGATTCATATATATTCAAGACTTGAAATTTTATAGATGGACTAATATAAGGAAAATAGACAAAACCCAAAAAACTTAGATCTTTGTGACCAATTTAGACAATAACGGTAGGACCTGGACTATAACACCTGACCTTAAAGTGTTTTATTTTTGGTGTTCCTATACTTCCACCAAACAAAATCTAGGTCTTGATTTTTGATAATGTATTAGTCCTACATAGCTAGGACCAGCTTCTGTCTTAGTCATCTCAGTCCTATTTAAGCTAAGTTACATTTCTCCTCACTTATTGTTATTTTTAGAAAGGTTTAAATTACAATCAAACTATACAAATTAGTAGCTTAGTTATTTAAATATTAGTTACAAATTTATTTCACTTAGAACCTTAACTATATTAGGAATAAGACTCTAATATTCCTAAAATAATTAAATCATTTGTTGAACTTGACTTATTTCATTTGTGCATAAAAACCCTAGAAACCCTAGGGTAAATTCCTTGCTGATTTTTACAACATTTTCCAATTTTTTTACTTACCTATTTAAATTATAAGTTCAATTTAATTTTTAAAAGTCTATAGTAATTGTTTTAAAAAAATTCTTCCAAACCCTAGTTGCACATACTAGGTCCCTTTAAATCACATTTTTTCTAATATTTTTCTAATGTTTTACATCCATAATTAAATTAGAAATTCAATTTAATATTTAAAAGTCCATATTAATTTTTTAAAAATATTTTTATTCGAAACCCTAGTTGTATACACTAGGTCCCAATTGATTTTAAGGTATCACCTTACATGTTTGTGAGATTTGTATTCTTTTTATGCATATTCTAGTTCCCTATTTAAATTATATTTGTTTCATATTTTCTTCCATTATTCAAGTTGTTTTCATTATTCCACCTAATCATTCTTGTATCTCTTCCTTTGAGACTTAGTGGAAACCCTCTTAAATTCAGCTAGATTCCTTCAACCTAACCATATACCATGGATAAATAACTAGCTCAGGTTCCTGTTATAGATCTTACACATCTAGATTACACAAATTTCCATGAAGATAACTTTGATAATGAATAATATGAGAATAAAAATGATGATACAAACACCAATGTTCATGATCCACCACATCAAAATATTGATCCAATTCCACTTATTATTGATGATGAAGTTATCCTCAATAAATATTTGATCCTATAAAGTTTTCTAAAAAGACTCAAGGAAAAACCTTGAGATCATACTCGTATTTTACAATCTATCATGGAAATCAAAAAGGATAAACAAGTTGAGTCTTCCATTCATTCAGAGCAACCATTTGAGAATGACACTATGGGGAGAACTATGTCTCAACAGCCCCCTAGAGCAGCCCAACTTTCCTATGAGGCACCACCAATTACAACTAGTACATCTTTGGTTCCTAATGTGGTAACCCTTGTGCAAGAGATAAAATATCTTCAATCCAAGGTGCTACATCTTGAGAAAGGTACCTCTAGACCTACACAAGCCTTGTATTTTTTTACTCTGTTGCATACACCATGGGCATGCTATATTATTTCTACACCCTTTCCATAATGTTTTGTTCAACCCAAGCTCACTCTATATGATGGCAAGAGTGATCTAGATACACACTTGAGAGCTTTTCATGCAGCATGCTTGGACTATATTCCAAATGATTGGCTACTAACCAAGCTATCTACATGGAGTCTAAGGGATTATGCTTTACAATGGTTCTATAGTCTACTAAATTAGTAATTTAATGCATTCAATCCATTAGCCAACATGTTCCTAGATCATTTCAGCATTAACATTGGTGACAAGGTTTCCTATGCCCAAGTTGCACAATAGAAACATAGGTCACATGAACATCTCATAGATTATGTTCTTTGATATAAGACTATCTTAGCTAAAATGACTAGTCACATGGCCATTCAAGAGTTAAAAGATCTCTTCAAATAGATTCTTCTACCAACTTTGCATGAATCAATAATGTTCAAAATGTTCTCTTCCTTCACTAAATTGTCACACATTAAAGGAAAGAAAAGTCAAACTAATCTCAATAGGCAAACCCAAGTACTCAAGCATATAAAAAATAAAAAATAACAGTAATATCAAAGTCCCATAAATAGTAAAGCTAAATGATAGCAAGAGTGAGAATCAAACAATAGTTAATATAGATTTAGGGCCACCTTAATGAGTGGTTTAATTTACACCTCCTCAGTGAACCTTTTCCAATCTACCAATTTCTCTAGCTAGTGTTTTACAGTAGTTATTAGAATGTAAGATCATATCTCTATATCCTATTAGGGAAGTTGATATAATAAAGCCTCTTCCATGGGGATATGACCATAATGTATTTTTTTATTTTAATAGGGCACAAGGCCATGCAAAAAATAGATGCATCAGTTTAAAATGTAAGATATAGGACTTGATAGATGGTAATGTTATTGATCCTAAAATTTTAGTTTTGCCTCCTCAGGCAAATCAAATAAAGGATAAATATTTGAAAATATTCTCAGATCCTTTCCCATAAAATTCTAAAAAAGAGATAGGGGATACATTAGGTATTCACCATGCATATCATGCACATCCTCCACCAAATAAATATAGGGGACCTCCAGTTAAGACACATCCTTTGAGTAACATAATTGGTGTGCATAATTTTAAATTTCTAGGTAGACCTTTGATCTCCTTCTTAGAGTAGGATATTGTTGAGGATGATTTAGATTATCATGCGCTCTTTATTAAAGCTTAAATTCATCATCATCATATTCATAGTGTTCTCATAAACAATGGATTTAGTGTGAACATGTGCACTATGAAATTATCATAGCATTTGGGTTATTTAAATTAGGATATTACCCTAATGGACATAATTATCAATGGATTTATTGGGCACATACAAAGTTTATTTGATAAGAATGTACTTCCTCTATATGTTGGTCAAAAACATATAGCTACACCATTTACTATTATACCCAATGAGGAGTTTTTGATAAGTTGGTTGACCATGGATTTAAAAACTTTGAGCAGTACCTTCTACAGTTCATAGATGCATGAAATTAATTCATGATAATTAGGTTTTTATAGTTTGTGGAGTTATATATGAGTTACAACTCCTCACTTTAGATCCATCTACTATTTTACAGTCACCAATTTAAGTTCTAGCACTAGTTTTAGTTTTTGCACCAACTTTAGTTCATCTTCTAGTTTAGATTCAGACTCAGTCAAGGCTTCCATCACTAGAACAAAAAGTTCATATACTTACATAGAGGTCTCTTTTGAAATAACCATATTTTTAGGATTCTAGATAGATTATACCTATAATGTTCACACCTAAGGCCATATCATTGAGGTTTCATGCCTCTACACATAGATCAAATGTTCAAAGAGATTTTCTTACTACCACATGGGTCCATGAGATTCTCATAGTTTAATCCACTTTTCAGAGTTCCAGGGGCACCCTAAAATTGGCTATTCTTCAGATATTTTAGAGAATTTATATTATATATAGCTTTGAAATCCATAGTCTCAGGCCTTCCATCATTCTTCATGATCATGCATGATCCCTTTCCTTGATATAAGACACCATGATAGGGAGTCTCCCATGAGATTCATCAGTTAGTATCATTTCTTCTCAGTCTTACTTTTACATAGCTTCTTTTCAATTTCTTATGCATAGTCTTCTCATTATTAATTGTACATATCTCATATATCAAAAATTAAAAAAACATTTAAATATATTTCAAAATACCAAAAACATTAAAAAATTAAAAAAATGTAAAAACATTTAAATTTTATGCATCATCCATGACTTACATTTATACTACAATGCTATACTTACATTTGTTGTTTTATGTTATTTTTTTATCAATTTATATACATTACCATGCTTCACTTGATCTTCTTTAAGTGTGTGTAGTGACATCCAAATCCTTTATTACTTCACTCTACCCATTGAGGGGGCATCTTACTTCTACATTCAAGACATACACTGATATGTCTACCCTCTAGGGGCATCTTTTACATGACTACACCATCTAGGTTATGTCATTCCTATACCACACACTCTAGTTATCATGTTGATGTACATTACCTACTAGCTTACATAGTCTACTCTATCAATAGTCACTAGTATACAACACTTGTGTATTTCTTAGCATATACCTAGTGTTGTACTACATGTCTTGCATGCTTTCACTTCTTGATTTTATTAGTTAGATGGGATTGTATATCCAGTATTTACATGCTTTCCTTTCTTGCTTTGCATATCTATATGTGATTGCATTTCTCAGTTCATATTTTATCTCTTGTATGTGCCATAAGACATTTGTAAATGTCCTTTTTCTATAATCTTATATGTGATTATGGATTTCATGTTAACCTTGTTTGTTTTTAATTGTATGTGTATATGGCATTTGAACATTCCTTGTATGTTTTGCTTTCTAGTTTGAGTGATATGTGCCCATGTCCCTTGTTTTCTTGGTCCCTTGGCCACTCTTGTATGCTTCTTGCTTCTTGACTTATGTGTTTGTTACTTATTTATTTATTAGATTTTTGCAAATTCCATGATCCCAATCATACATTATCTCACTTTCTTAGATCCCATGATGGACACCATGATCCATCCCTCCTTAACAACCAAAAAATAAAACTAACAACTAACATTTCTAATTTTAATTCATTACATTACACATATTATTAAATTTTTATATCTATCTAGGTATGCCCCTAT
Source organism: Torreya grandis (assembly GCA_037957365.1). Taxonomy (NCBI): domain Eukaryota; kingdom Viridiplantae; phylum Streptophyta; class Pinopsida; order Cupressales; family Taxaceae; genus Torreya; species Torreya grandis. Next base: position 239,856 of record JARHVA010007187.1, read on the forward strand.
TTGATCTAACAATCTCCAATATAAACCATGTTATATCTTGATACATCTTGTTGATTATCATTTATATATAATGTATTTTGAAGCATAACAAACTTATAGGGATCTTTCTTCCATGAATAGTCATTGCAGGGTCTTCATTCCTATGCTCAAAACATGGGGAAACAAATAAGGGTTTTGTCATAGAGATTAAAGCTCCTACCAGTGGAAAAATTAGTTTCTAGAACACTCAGAACAATAATTAAAGGTCAAACTAGATAGAACATACCAAAGAAATAGTGATGATTCTAGAATAGTCTTTAGTTTTAGCAAAGGACAACAACATTAGACATGGACAAAAATGTTGAACACTCGGGTGTCCTATTTTTAGTACTCTTGTGCAAATTAAAAAAAAACAAAACTTTCTAGAAATAAGTAGAAAACTAGATTCAACTACAATTTTTTCACATATAGACCAATTCAAATTAAATAGTTTTGGTATAGTTTTTATCAAAGAATATAGATATAGGGGGAATCATGTGAAACATGTTGGCTCTCACTTCTATTTTTAGATAGGGAAGTTGGTATAACTTCTAGATTAGAATCTATGTTATAGACCCTAGTGATTGGGGGTAATGTGCATGGAACATTAGTCTTAGTTCTTTTTGAGTTTAGCATATTACCTAGGCATTCTAAATAGTTTCATACCTTATTCCATTTTTAAGTGGTTGGAATCATTTTAGAGTGGATTTTATATAATCCTAACCTCCACATTTTTGACTGGCTTCCAAATAAGCCTATTGCCTAGTCTTAGAGTGGCTTACATACAAGCCTAATCTCCACCTTTTTTGAGTGGGCAAGAGTGGTCTAGTTTCCAACATACATTAAAATATACATGCCAACATTATTATATTATAATATATTCATGGGTTTTAAGAGCCATCTCATATGACACACATTTCATATCGATATCAGTTTGTAGCTTCACTTCACAGGGCAACTATGGATCCAAAGGACTAGCTAGCCTTTGTATTCTTAAGACACCTACTCAAATGGATTAGATACATAGTCCAAACATAAATTATCACATGCATGATCACATTGCATTCTTAAGCTACTCTCAAGGAATTAAGCACTCTGCTCCATTCATGATATTACTTTTGGTACAACACATGCACAACATATCCAACACATCCAACATCACTCAACATCACAATATGTTTATATTGGTTCATGTACCCAATTATGTGTATTCATTCCTTTCTCTTCCTCTCTCTCTCTTACCAAAATTTGTACATTTTTATTTTAGATATAGTGTATCTAGTAAGAAATAATCTACTCTTTGTTTTTCTCTTGCAGATGCAAAATTCATGACGTGCTCTCTCTTCACACACCCAAAATCACAAAGATTCATAGGCTTCACCCTTACAATTAAGTTTAGGTACACTTTCTATTTTTCCTTTATCCTAGTATTTCACTTTATTGCATCACTAGAATAAATAGGGGGGCAAATATAGTCATATAAAATGTGAAAATTGGTAACTTGAGTGTGGCTTGTGACACCCAATCCATAGGTCCATCTTGCATGCTCTCATGACCCTTCTAAACATCTTTTCACTAATTCTCAGTCATCTATATAGTTTTGAGGCCTCATTCTAGCTTAGCTAAGACCCTTTTTCCATGATTATTCCATCCCCTAGGTCTCATACCCTCAATATAATATCACCCAAGTTATACTATAGTTCTAGAACCTAGGGTTTCCCATTTCTATAACTTTTTTCCAATCACCTTTTGATCCCAAATGACCATTTTTTTTATTCCTCTTCTTCATTATGTTAGCCTAACATGATTGCATTAAACCTATGGCCAATAAATATATATAAAATCCCATTCAAAGTTTATTTAGAAGGGTTGGAAATTATTTTCAAAATCAAGCAAGAATACAAGTAAGATCACTAAGGTAATCTTCCCTATTCTCTACATACAACCAACCAATATAACCACAAGCTCATTCAAACCCTTGCACAAATCCTTAGCCACCTCAAGCATAACTAATTTAGCATTTTTAAATCTTCATAACACTATTGCATAAAGCACATCAAGTGGGATAACTACATATGGCTTGATCCCTCTTTGGAGTATTGGTGTGTAGGTAGTGCGCTCACACAAGGGGTGTGGATACACGTTAAATGCATCTTACACACACTGACTATCCCTCTTGATTAAAGTTTTCATTTAAGGTAAATCATGACAAAGACCTAGGGTTAGAGATTAAGTTAGATCTATAAAGAGCTTCATTGACATTAAAGATTTGAAATTTCATAATCATACTAATATAGGGATAGTAGATAAAACATAAACTACTCATATCTCTGTGATCAGTTTAAACACTAGTAGTAGGACCTAGATGATAACACCAAACCTCAAAGTGTCTTATTTTTTATGCTCTTATCCTTTCATTGAATGAAATCTAGATCTTGATTTATGATAGTGTCCCAGTCCTTCATAGCTAGTACCAGCTTCTATCTCAGTAATCTCAATCATGTTTAAGCTAAGTTACATTTCTCCTCACTTATTGATATTTTTAGAAAGGTTTAAATTACAATCAAATTCTACAAATAAATATCTTATAACTCCAAATAAATATCTTATATCTTGCAATCAAATTCTACAAATAAATAGATATCTTATAACTCCACATAATTGATATTATATCTTATAACTCTAATGTAATCAATCTAAAAGAATCACCTGCTCTTGTAAAAAAATAATATGCTACTAATAAGAGCCATCAAGATCAATACCTCTTCGAGAATTGATCCATATGGTGGAAGTGGTGATTCTATTTGAATAATCAGTGGATGCAAATATAGTCCCTTTAAAGAATCAATATCAATAGACAACTCTATAATCACTAGATATATAACACCAATAAGATCCTTAAAAATCATTATCCTTCCCTCTAACATCTAATATATCTATCATCCCCAAATCAACACTCACAAAATCCTATATACATCCTTTAAGGTCACAATGGCCTCTCTTGTAGGCAAATGAAATGTTAAAATATCTAAATGATAGTGCTCTTCTAACACTAATAATTATGCATGATCTTATTAAATCATTGATAGCTAGGTTATATGTTGTAGAACTACTACCTCTAAGAGCCCCATAATATCATATGTCATGATGTTGGGCCAGTTTAGTACACATGACCATCATTTACAAATTATGATGACTCCTACACACTCTTACATAACACAAACCAAATATAATCAAGTTATTCACTTGTCTATTTTTATTTTAGTTCATCATTCTACCATTTTCTTCTTTTTTTAGACTTATAATATTATTATTATATCCTAGTTCTACCTTTCTCTTAGACTATTTACCATTTTTGGCAATCTCACTATTTTCCTTGGTGACTTCACCATTAAATAGAGCATATTCATTGTTATGAAATTCAAAAGTATTGGTTTCCTTATTGGTTCCATGACTTCATTATTATGTATGTTGGTCTCACCATTTGGTAGGATAACCTCATTTTTTGCAGTGAAATCACTATTACTATACCTCATTTTTTTGTTTGGTGATTTCATTTTTTTAATAAAGATATATCCATTAAAATATTAACCTCACCATTTTATTATTAATCCCATTATTTATTTGATTGACATCAAAATAAGTAATATCACTAATGTGGTGATATTCATTAATTTTGGATATTTTACCATTCATATTATAAGTTCACTAATTTCATCATGAAATCATTACATCAATGAATTTGTCATTTCGACTCTTTTTAAAGTGATTAAGTTACCAAATTTAAAATTTATACCTAATATTAAATGGACTTGATGACCAAATTAAAAACCAAAAAAGGTTCTTATCAATGTCTTGCTCCCAGAAGTACAAACAAACTTCTCAAATAAATCATTAAAGCTAAAGATTGATCCTTTGAAAATGAGTGAAAATGATTTTATGGATTTACCCATGAGACTTTTTGGAAAGAGTCTCAAACTAAAATTTATATAAGAAACATATTAACATGCATGATATAAGTCTTTAAGGTGTTTCCTAGGATAGCCCTCACCTTTGTATTTGTAAAATTTGGGATGTTTAAATTTTTTTGGGAATTGTGTTGTCATGGTAATTAAATCATATGGGTAAGAATAAATTTCTTCAAATTTATTTTTTTCCCACCAAAAGGTATCATCTTTCAAGCCTTGAACTCTATCTTTTCATATTTTTGAAATTATTGAATAAATTATGCTGATAATTGTCTTGAAGAGGTATAAAAATTAGAAGTTTGACCCATGAATTGGTTGGTGTTAATTTATGAAACTTGGGCAAGGGGTGGATTTTTACTAAAGTGATTAGGAAGTGGATTAGAAAAATTACCATGTTATGGATGTGTAAATCTATTTGGGTTATTTGGATTAGTGGCAAAGTTAAGGTTTATTTGGGTTGGATTACTATTAAAACTAGAACTTGTTTGGTTTGGTTTTTTTAAGTTAAAATTTGGATTGGATTGGTTTGGATGTATGTTAAAATTAGTGTTAGTTTTCTTTAGGTTGTGCTTGTTAGGGTTGGTTTTAAAATTAAGGTTAGGTTGGTTTTGAGTGGTGTTAAAATTGAGGTTAGATTGGATAAATAAATTAGGATTGGTTGGATAAGGTAGATTTGTGTTATCTTTGTTTAATTTTTGATTTGAAAATGGATGAGAACTAATTGGTAGATTAGAATGGGTGTTAGGGTTGAATGGTTGGTTAGTATTTGGATTAGTGTTAAATGGATTGGTGTTGGTTCATGATTTATTATGATTTTATGGAATAAATCATAAAGGAGAATAAGAACTAGAGAACTGATTCTATATATTTCCTAAACTAAACTTTAGATTTAGATTGACAAGTGTACTTGAAGCAAGACCCTAATTTGGATTTGATGATGATTGGTGACTGGTGATCTATAAAGACTCAGATTAGGATTTATTGGTGAGCCTAAATGGGTATTCAAGCTCAAATTTAATAATGGTAAGCTTCAATGAAAATTCAAGTTTAGATTATTTGATTTTTATGGGTAAACTTGATTTAACATTCAAGTTTGTATTGGTTGGATTTACAATTGGTAAAATTTAATGAATATTCAAGTTTGGATTGGTTGAACTTATGATTAGTAAACTTAAAGGAACAATAAATTTTGTATTGATTTGATTTATGATTAGTGAATTTTAATGAACATTCAAGTTTAGTTTTGATCGGTTACTGATTGGTAAACTTGAATGAACATTCAAACTTGGATTGGGTATATTGATATTTGACAAAATTGAATGAATATTCAAGTTTGGATTGTATGTAGGGATAAATGAGGATGAATCGGAATTCAAACTTGAATTGGGATGGGTGTTGAAATTTAGATTAACCAAAAGATTATTTGTTTGATTAGGTTAAATATTTTTAATCTCTTGGTTGATATGGGGAATATGGGTTTGCATAAAAACCCCATGACTCACTTAAAAAGATTCCTCATGAAGGATGGATTTACCTTTATCTTGGTAGAATTGTGGATTAGGATTGGAGGAACCTATGAGAGTATTAATACCCTCTAAATAGCTTTGTGAGATGGATGGGTTGTCAATATATAGTAAATATTGCTTTAATGAAATCAAATATTATAAGTTTTAGCAACAAAATCTAGTGGAAATTCAACCCCTAAGATCAAAGCCTACCTTGTTGGTCATGATGTATTAGTCGAGTGAAGGAGGAGGTAAAATGGTTTTGGGAGTATCCTCACCTTGGTATATTCCTCCTTATTCTTCCTCATGATCATGTATTTCATGTATTTCTACATGATGACTTTGGTGGTATTGGTTACCAAATTGGAAGGGTTCATTACCAAAAGGCTCCACCCTTTCCCTAGGATTACATAGTATAGACATGTTCCTTGTTATGTATAAAATTTATAGGGGAATTACTTGACTTGATAAATACTTTATAAAGAACAACAAGAGTACTAAAGTGACTAGAAATTTTGATTGATAACTAGATGCTTTTGAGTTTTATTTATAAATGTTTGATTTTAATTTTTTGTGGATAAAAGACTCAAAATTGTTTTGTATTATGTTAATTATTTTCAGCATGTGGTAGAGCACAAGGAAGAAAATAAACAATGTCTATGTTAAACACTCTTACACTCACAAAAAGGTTTAAAATCTTGGAAAAGGGGACTTGAGTAACTTGTAGGCTTCCTGTGTCACGGACTTGTCTATTGCATTAACTAAGATCTAATATTTTAATTCACTAACCATGGAGGATCATGTCATTCCCATGTCCCACTAAGATTGGTTTTTGTGAACTAGGTATTTGACGATGAAGGGGAGATTAGTATTATGTTAGTGGATAAATTAAATGAAAAGCACACTAAACTAACATCCTCATGCCTACTTACTAGGATGAGATTAATAACAAAAACAAATGAAAAAATATAACTAAAAATTAAGGAAAAATAAGAATCCTTCACATTCTTTGGATGCTCAAAATGCTTTGTTGTAGTGTCTTGCTCAGTTTGTGCTCATGAAATATGCATCAATGGAAGCTTGACTACCTCCATCTGTCTTTGGCACCTTGATTAAATTTGGCTTAAATATTTTGGCATCATAACTTTCACATGTGAGATCTATTTGGAATCAATTTGGCATGGTATCTTTACACATGTTAAGCTTAAAATTCATGTGGCAAGGCTTCTTATTTATAGATTTTTGAAAATGACTATAATCAACTTGAACCATCCATCTCATGATTGAAATATGTGGCTAAGGATTAATCCAATTATGTAATTAAAATACATAAATAGGCTCATCAATATTTGTGATAGAGGGGAATTTAAGAGGCATGGGAGGGGTTAACCTTGATATTTTATGCATTTATGGCATGGGGATGTCTTCCCAAGAAATGATGTCACTTGATGATACAAATATTAAATATTCATTTCTAAAAATAAGTATTCAAAAAATTTCCATGTAATTCTTAATTAGGACCTAGTATGGTTTAATTAAATCTTAAGCATGATTAAGCACTTTGTGCAAAAATTACTCAAATTGATCATATTGCATTGTTATTGGTCCAAAATTTGACTAGATTAAAATTAGAATGAGATGTCAGATGCATTGGATCCATTATCCAATTTAGGCTATTGTCAACATAAAATAACAAAGGCACATGTCCCGTATAATAAATTTGATATAAAAGAGAAATCTATAGCACCTAGGTGTAAAATTAGCATTTTTATTTATAATGATTTGATCAAAGTTAGTTGACCCATAAATTACATTTCCCCATTTAGGGATATCGTAGCCAAAATTGGCACTCGACTATATCAGATTCAAATATTTTAATGTGCTTTAGTGTTTTTAGGCTAAATTGTGAATTTTAAGTGGAAATTAGTCAAAATCCTAGTTAAAGGTCATTGGTGGCAAGATTTAGGTGTCTACAGTTTTCCCCTATTTGGGAAGCTCCAAATTTTGTTTGGGAAGCCTAGGATTATGCTCCCTCAAGGGAGTGGCCATCACATTTATTGATGGATAGTCCCTCAAAAATAAATAAGAAGAAAGGTGAAATGAACCCATGGTTGAGATTAATCCAAATGAGAAAATGGTTGCATGCATTGATTTAAAAAGGATGTTTATTTTCCCAAAGGTGGTTATAACCAAGAATAAAATTCAAAAAAATGATTTACCCATAGGTGGTTATAATCATTAAGAGGACTTCGATTGGATAAATATGATGGTTCCCCAGTTAGGGATGATTAGTAAGCATGACTCAAGGATATAACCTGGAATATAGATTAAAATATGAGTAGATGAAAAGTGATGAAAAAGATGAATAGAAGAATAAGAATTGACCAATAAAAAATATTTAGTTATGCCTATCAATGAAGAGATGCTAGTCTTGATTAACAATGATACAACTAGAATGGCCAAATGAGTTATATTCAATCAAGATGGTTGGAAGGATTTGCCAAGGTGTGAAGGATAAACTTCTATGGCTCCATTGATTGTAGACCTTCTTCAAGCTAATTTTTGTTGTAGCATGTGATGATAGGCATCATGATAGAACACCATGAAGACTTAGCTGAAATATGCATAAGGACTATGTCCTGATCCAATAAACACTCAAAAATAATGCACCAATGATAAAAAACGTGTTGAAAATGTTGATGTATGAATATGGATAGACTCAAGAATAATGTGTGCAAGGAATCACCCAATGCACACATATAAACTAAGTTAAGGCAATAGTTATAAAAGCAAAAAAATAGAAAATCAAACAAATAAACAAACAAATAAATAAAAAAAACAACTTGAAATATAAAAAAAATATAGAAAGCTTGAAAACAAAAGAAAAATAAAACGTCCTAATAATTACCATGCCCCAATAAGATGGATTGAGGAAAATTGACTAGGATTAGACAAGATGAATGTTTTTGGATTTCAAAATATTTGAAATGTTGTTGGTATTTTGAGGTATCTCAACACATTAGATAATGATAACATACCTATTCACAAAATGGTGAGAGTGTTTGGCTTAGGTTACTCACAAAATATCAATAACATTTAGAAAGGGGGGAATGAGGTTACCTCAACATGAATTGAGAGTGACCTACATAGACCTGAAATGACCTCAAGTCACAGTAATTCCATCCACACAAAAGGTAAATAAAGACCAACTAGGTCCTAACAAGTTCTCAAATTTGGCAAATGGCCAGCCAAATGAAAACAATGATGGAAAGGTGATGCAATAATGCATGGTAAACAAGTGTTGCCCCTAGTTTTCCCATAAGCAGTTATAACTAAGATACAATGGAATAGGTAAATGATACTAGTTTTCCCATAGGCAGCTATAATCAAGCTTACATAAACAAACTTGATAGGATGAAAGATATCTTGCTAGATCAACTATCACACTACTTTCATAGTTTATCATTGTAAACATAGGTTTGATTGATTGTTGAAATTTGATCATAATCCTCTCACAAAACACTAAATGAACCAAGATCAAAATAACATTAGGTAGGATGATTAAAAATAGGCTTTGGTCTAAATAGTAATGGAATGATAGGATGGTATGGTCTTGCTAAGGATAATAATAGTTTAATAAAATAGATTAAATGGTAAGAGAATTTCCCCCAAGTGATGCGGTGATTGGCAAAGATATACAATAATATCAAAAGGATATGTAACAGTGACAATGGCATGGAAATGAAATGGTATGGTACATGTTTTTGGCCTAGGTGTGATAAATGGCATATGATTCTAATATTATTTTTGAATTGGAGATGCACGTCCTAATCAATAAATCATATAAATAATATAATCAGTCATGTTAATTACTAGCCCACACTTCATCTAAATATGTGCTTTGTAAATAACTAGATACATATTTGGTTGTCAAGAATGTTTTTGTGATCTTCATTGGTCATTGATTTTGATTCCATCAATCATCGAGACAAGGTATTTTGATAGGACCATCAGACTTGTTTTGTTTTTTGGGACTAAGAGTAGATACCATTTGATAAGGCTATAGATAGGAAGATATTTTGATTTGATCTGTGGATTTGTCTTCATCAAGTAGTGAAGAAGTTTTATGCTCAACTATTGGTGCCTTAAAGAAGTTTTCACCAATAAATTTGTCTTGATTATTCCATAATGCCTTTGATAATGTTTCACTAAGGAATGTTGAATTTTGACTTTGATTGTCTTCTAGTGCTTAAAAAAACTTTCACAAGAAAATGTTGAGTTTAAACTTTGTTTTTCCCTAAGTGCCTTTGAAAAGGTTTCACTAGGAGAGTGTTCTCCTACTACATGAATGTAGTTTTGGCCTCGTTGCTCTTATTCAACTACTATGTCACCTGGATGTAGTTCAATAAAGTGTGATTCTATCAATCCCAATTGACACTTATGGGAGATGGAATGTCATTAAAATGGCTATATTGGTTGGTGGTAATGGAATGGGGAGAGGTTGTATAATCCTCATAGAATATACTAGGATAACTTTTATCAAAGCTTAAATACTCATCCTCTAAAACTATAGAAGGATCACAATTGTATTCAAACTGATATATGAGGAATACATAACCAATGTTGTAATAATAATGAATGTATTCTTATTCTAAATCTAATTCTAACTCAGTAAACTTTGAATCTAATGTTGAGACTGATGTTGATTTTAATTTTGATGCTAAATCTGATGTTAGTTTAATAATATAACTTGACTCTAACTCTGATTCTTCATTTGATGGGTATTCTATTACAATAATGTCTTATTTAATGTTTGGTATTAGATAAGTGATGGCCTATGATGGCATAATAGTCTCCATAAAAAATGGTTTATCAGAGTGGGACTCGTCTAGGATGGGAAAAGGTGAAAAGACAACTCCTTAGAGATTGTCTTGTCAATAGGAGGCTCTTGAAAAATAGGCATATGGTCGAGGTAATGATTTACCCAAAAGTGGTTATAATCATTAAGAAGTGACTCAAGAAAGGCTAGCTCATCAAAGTGAGACTCTTCAATAACTAGTATAAGATCAATAGGTGATTCATCATAGGTTGACTTTTCATAAGTGATTGGTTCGATAAAAATATCTTAGATTGGTTGGTTTTCTTGGCCTTGGTTTCTAATGAGTTCTAAAATACTAGTTTTGGACATAATTTGGTCTTCAAATGATTGTATGGATTGAAGTTTTAATTATAATGGTACTAGATGAGGAATGACCTATGGTTGGATAATGGTAGGGCATCGAGGAGCATGATTTCTCACATGAGCTAAAGGTTTAAGTCTATAAATGGTAACGATAGGGTGATGTAGACTTACACAAACCAAATAACTAAGTCCTATAATGATGAAGGGGTGTTGTGGAGCTTGATTTCTTATACAATCTAAAGGATGAGGTCTTAAAATAGAAATGGTATGGATTGTGGAACCTAATTGTTCATATGAGCCAAGGGATGAGGTCTTGATATAGAAATGGTTCGGTGTTGTGGAGCCTGATTGCTCGCACAAGCCAAGGGATGAGGTATCAGAATGGTAATGGTATTCCTTGGATATTTTGGAGCTTGGTGGATAATATAATCTAAAGGAGGGTTAGGGGTAGCCAATGATCAAATAAAAAAAGGATATTATGGACCTTGATTGGTTGCACAAGCCAAAGCATTAAAGTCCTAATAAATAATATCATCCTAATCTTGAGTTGGATCATAAGATGGTTATTGACTATGTTTCATGTATTGATTATCATAAAGAGGGTATGGATCTGTATCCCAAAAAACATTATATGTAGTTGGGTCATCAAAATTCTCCTCACAAGCCTCTTTGTACCAATCAAGGTCACGAGTTGGATCATAAGTTGGTTCATGACTTTGTTCCCATAAATGATTATTATGAGGTGGATAGAAATTTATCTCACAAACCATATTATCATCATTGGGTTCTTGAATAAATCCATAAAATTCATTTTGTGTGGCCATTTGATCATAAGTTAGATTGTGCATGACACCATCATAAGTGTATTTAGACATATCCACACAAATGATAAAATCTCTTAAACAAAAGGCTTAGAGTTTTACAAACTTTGAAAGATAATGTCCAAAGGAAAAAAGGTTCAAACTTGGTCTAACTTTGTCAAAAGTGGAGCTTTATCTCCAAATAATGATTTGATCATGGAGATGTATCTCCAAAATAATTTATGCTAAGACTTGGCCTAAAACAGTCTAACATCAAATGTCTAATGTTAAATGTCATATGTACAAAAGGTTAAGTGTCTGAATAAAAACCAACATGTCAAAAGTCTGGGTTAAAGTGTTCCAAACAAGGTCTAAACTAAGAAAGGAAAAAGATTCACTAGGTCTTTTATCCAAGTGTGGAGTCAAAAGATAGGCTCAAATAAGGCCTGCTAGGACTTTTAGCCAAATGACATCAAAAGCTAGACTTCAAACAAAGGTACAATGTGATTTGATTTAATCTAACAAGTTTGGAAAAATATTTGACATAGGCCTAGCACATGACATCAAACATAAACATGATCAATTTGCATAAGCAATGAGGCAAAAATATTTTGGATAAAGGTTGCGTTCTCCTAAATAAAGACATAAACAATGATGAGGAGAGTCTCTAAACACACAAACCATCAATAGTTTTCAAAATTGGGTAATCAATTAACTAAATTTATGCAACCTAAAAGATAAATATCTATGTATTATCCCCATGAATTGAGGCTTAAATATAAATCAATCAATGTTTGAATCCAAACATGACAAGGTTAGTTGAAAACTCAGCATTGACAACTAGGATTTGAACAAATGCACTAGACAAGATCCAACAATATGATGGCCAAGAAAAAGTTCCAAATGGTATACATGAAATGGTTTGAAATAAATAGTTTTTAATATAATGGTAAATAAGTCTTGAAACAAATTGAAGAACTTAATGAAATAATCATGCTCGAATGATGTGATCTATGTTATATTTCAAAAGACTCAAAAAGTAAAAATGGTTTGACATGATTTGGGCAACATAAAACTACCCTCCTCAACTCAAGTGACACACACACAAACAAGTTTAACAAAAAATTTAAAATGGCCATCATAACATCTCTTTAGACAAAAGTGTGAAATATAGACAAATTGGTTTTGACATGGCTTATGAACAAACAAATTAGTTATAGTCTCAAAACATACCAAGCAAAATTGACCAAAATACACTAAGTATAATTGTCATGTCCCCTTTTTAGGTGACATGTTCTGAGTTCATGGTTAGCCTATTATGAGACCTTCGTAGGCTAATAGGATGGATAGAGGGTCATAATGGAGCTTGGCTTGACTTTGATTCACAGGATTTCTACATTTGATTCTCATTCAGGTTATTTCAGACATATTTGGCCAGGGCTCCTACTTTTTAGGGATATTTGATATGTAGTGGAGCGCCTTTATTATGGTATGGGTATGTGCGGAATCACTCCCTGATTCACTAGCTTCGATCGGTTCATCGATCCGACATGTATTGAGGGAGATATTAATATTTGATTGATTTAATCAAATATTAATTATTTGGCCTATTTTTAATTAGAAACCCTAATTCTAATTTAAGAAACCCTAATTAGGGCAAGCACATCTTTTTGAGGGTATAAGGGTTTCTCATGGAGGCCATTATTCATTATGTATGAATTGATTATTGATTTGAAGACAGATTTTGCTAAGGGTTTTCCTTGAGAAGACTGAGCCAAGGCTCTAGGATTCCATCTGTAGTGGAGAACGTCAACTCTTCATTGTGTGTGATTTAGAGGCTATGAGATATCAGCTAATTTATTGCCAAATTGAGAGATAGCTTCATATAGGAGTTATCACAGATTTCCATTAGCATTGAAGAACGTCAACTCTTCATTGTGTGCGATTCAGAGGTTGTGAGAGATCAGCTGATCTATTGCCAAATTGAGAGATAACTTCATACAGAAGTTATCACAGAGGTTTCAGGTTTGAGAGATAGCTTCACCCAGAAGTTATCATAGTATTACAGGTATTTGAGAGATAACTTCACACAGAAGTTTATCACAGAGCTTTTTATTGCTATATATCAGAGTTGTATAGAGAAAAAGGAGCCCCTAAGTAAGGGACATCACAGTGGTATCAGAGCTAAATCCTGCCAGCCTGAGGGTGTATAGATCTTATGCAGCCACAAGAGTTGGGACCACACAAGTATAACACACATAGCCGAGCCTTACTTGAAGGTACTCAGGTGTTAGACCAGCGACCGACCATCATGAGTGATAGACGTGAGGGCAGCCCACCCAGGGGCCATAGGTATGATGTTGATCAGGGCACCAGAGAATTTCAGCGTGCTATGATGACAAGCCAACAGCAGATGGCTCAGACATTACAGGCACTTATGACTATGATAAAGAGAATGAACACACCTGATGGACAGAATGGGGACCAAAGAGATGACAGGAGTGCTACGGTTAATCAGAGGCCACAGCGGACTCACTCCAGAACAGCTGATAGACCTACACGTCTGACATTTGTTCAAGAAGAACCAGAGGCACCAGCAGAGGAAGCAGGGAATAACCCATTTGCAGATGTTTACATGGCTACAAATGATGAGTGGGACTTATTACCCCTTCATGTCCAAGAGAGGATGACCTTTGATCATTTTGTCAATCTTAGGAGAGAGCACTATCGATTGGTTAGACAGGACAGGAAGCCTAGAGTTCAATTCAGTGAGCTGCAAAAGGCTACTGGTAAGCTTTCTTTGACTACTTTTGACGGCAGCGGTAAGATGACAGCTCAAGCTTGGGTTCATAAGCTTGACACCTTTTTGGCATTGAGACCAATGTCAGAGATAGATGCCATCAAATACGCCACTTTGCACTTGGATGGAGTAGCACATGATTGGTGGTACCATGGTATGGTAACGCTTCAGCATGATCAGGGAACAGAGTACCAAGACTTTGTGGATAGATTGGTTGAGCGGTTTGACAAGAGAGATCCTGAGGTTTACTTCTGAGATCTGGCACAGTTGAGACAAACAGGTAACTTGGAGTCCTTCATTGGTGAGTTTCAGAGATTGGCAGTCATGGTGCCCAATATTTCAGAGCGTAGATTGGTAGTTCTCTTCATAGAGGGATTGTCAGAGCCATTGAGAGGTTGGATCAAAACCTTTGATCCTCCTTCATTACAGGTAGCTATGAAGAAGGCACGTGATATGGAGATGGCAGCCCCATCCAATAAATTTAATGCCAGAGGTACTTCTTCGTCTAGAGACCATAAGCACTCCCACGGGGATACAGAGAGACCGGATTTTAACATAGATAAATCCGGGGTTAAAAATGATTCAAAAGCCAATCCGGCAGCACCACCTTTGGATCGTGAGGTGCTTAATGATTTACGTAGGAAGAAGCTTTGCTTCTACTGCAAAGGTCCATATGATATCCATCACGATTGTCCTTTAAGGCCTAAGGGCAAGGCGAATCGGATGATGTGGATATATTACGAGGATTCAGATTCTGAGGATTCCGAATAACATAACAGTTCTAATGTAGAGGCAGAGTTAGAGCTTCACCTACAGGAGGCACGCATATCCAGCATTCAGTCGGATGAGTCATTCAGACTCCGTGGAGTTTTGGCAGGGTAGAAGGTTATCACCCTTCTTGATACAGGGGCCACACATAATTTCATAGATGCTAGATTTGTGGAGAAGCGTGGACTCACTACCATAGATTTTGAGGGCATCAGTGTTAAGGTAGCCGATGGTCACACTCTTAAGTGTGAGCATATGATTAGAGATCTCCCATTGCGCTTGAACAACTATGAGTTCAAGGCTGATTATTATGTGGTAAACATGGGGGATATAGACTTTGTCTTGGGTATGAAGTGGATTCATTCATTTGAGGAAGTTACTCTTTGTCTCAAGGACATGGAGGTTCTCTTTAATGTTGATGGGACGACACACATTCTTAAGGCAATACGGGGCAGCAGCTTCAGATATATGTTTTTTCATCGGATGGAGGTACCTATACCACATGACATGATAGAGAGCGATGACGAGTGCACATTGGCACCAACACAGGAGAGGTATGAGGATGAGCTTGATCTTGAGGTGACTTCAGTTCAAGAGTTGTCACATGTGGTGAGGACTCAACTTTCTGTTACAGCAGGATCACAGGTTGATGATGATATGACTATTTCTACTCTTCACTATCCAGTTTCAGATATTATTCAGGTAAGGAGTTTGCTTGTTGATTTTCATTTATGGATTGGATGTTGGAGTGATTATCTTAGTACTAGAGATGATGTGACACCATTACATGAGAGTTGGGATGGACATGGCATGGGGGTCGTGTTAATTGACAGTGGTGGAGATCAAAACTATATTTGGGATCCAGGTGGATTGACTGATTTGTCATTCAGTGATTGCTTGAGGGCAATCAATTTCAGGAAGGGCGGATTGTCATGTCCCCTTTTTAGGTGACATGTTCTGAGTTCATGGTTAGCCTATTATGAGACCTTTGTAGGCTAATAGGATGGATAGAGGGTCATAATGGAGCTTGGCTTGACTTTGATTCACAGGATTTCTACATTTGATTCTCATTCAGGTTATTTCAGACATATTTGGACAGGGCTCCTACTTTTTAGGGATATTTGATATGCAGCGGAGCACCTTTATTATGGTATGGGTATGTGCGGAATCACTCCCTGATTCACTAGCTTTGATCGGTTCATCGATCCGACATGTATTGAGGGAGATATTAATATTTGATTGATTTAATCAAATATTAATTATTTGGCCTATTTTTAATTAGAAACCCTAATTCTAATTTAAGAAACCCTAATTAGGGCAAGCACATCTTTGTGAGGGTATAAGGGTTTCTCATGGAGGCCATTATTCATTATGTATGAATTGATTATTGATTTGAAGACAGATTTTGCTAAGGGTTTTCCTTGAGAAGACTGAGCCAAGGCTCTAGGATTCCATCTGCAGTGGAGAACGTCAACTCTTCATTGTGTGTGATTTAGAGGCTGTGAGATATCAGCTGATTTATTGCCAAATTGAGAGATAGCTTCATACAGGAGTTATCACAGATTTCCATTAGCATTGAAGAACGTCAACTCTTCATTGTGTGCGATTCAGAGGTTGTGAGAGATCAGCCGATCTATTGCCAAATTGAGAGATAACTTCATACAGAAGTTATCACAAAGGTTTCAGGTTTGAGAGATAGCTTCACCCAGAAGTTATCATAGTATTACAGGTATTTGAGAGATAACTTCACACAGAAGTTTATCACAGAGCTTTTTATTGCTATATATCAGAGTTGTATAGAGAAAAAGGAGCCCCTAAGTAAGGGACATCACAATAATCATCCAAATCCTAGCAAGGGTATGGAAATGTGGGGTTGACTAAACTATCAAGATTTTAAATGTTTCTAGGGGAATCAATCACATAATGAATTTCATGTCAAATGATGCAAAAGAAAAGCACAAAAATAAGGTGTTTGTGGTACTTGGCTTGTTGTAAAAAGGTGTAATATTTTTTGCAACCACTACATCCTATTGTCCACTTGTGTAGTGTGATGTCCAAAATGCAGATACATTGCATGCGTAACTCCATCACTAGAAGGTGGTTTAACCACTCAAACCTTTTGATCCTAGTGAGAGTGGGTAAAGTTAATGCTACAAGATGAAACCTCAGGTCAAAGCTTCCCTAAAGAACTCATGGGAGGTAATGACATCCCCCTCATAAGCTAAGATGAATTGAAATGAAAGACATAAAAACAAAGACTTTAGGGATATTTTCAAGGTTACCCAAACCATGATGAGTTTTTGATGAGTGCTTTAGATGACATTATTTCTAATCTTTGGACTAAGCTTTTTGAAATAAGGATGGCACTTTTGATTCCAAGGATTCCATAAAGGGGACAAATAAAAGAGCATACACATACAAACGTTCTTTTTTCCAAACAAGTTCTAATTTAAACAATTAATTGAATACAAAAAGCTTAGAAAGGTGAGCTCATTTTTAAGCACCAAGTTGAATGATTAGGTGGTGTTATTTTGACCCCTTGGTATTAAGTTGTAAATTTGAAAGCCTAACTTATCAAAACATTCACTCAAGCACCTAAATTTTTCATTAAGCCCAAAAAAAGTTATTAATTCATTTTAAAACACTCAAATGAAGTGTGAAAGGAACTAATATAGTTTGATTAGATGACTTTCCATTAGATCCTACAAGAAAAATTTTAGCAAGTTACTTAGCTTTGAAGCACTTTTGAGGATGAAATAAGAACTTTTGATGAATGATCTCTCAGGTTGACAGTTAAGTTGGGTTGACATTCAAGTTAGGTTGAATAAATAAGTTGGGTTGGATAGGTGATTTGGTTTGATAGGTGAGTTGGGTTGACAGGCGAGTTGGGTTGAACAAGAGAATTGGGTTGACAAGTGAGTTGGGTTGACAGGTGAGTCAGGTTGATAGGTGAGTCAAGTTGACAAGCGAGTTGGACTAGACAAGTGAGTTAGGTTGAAAAGTGAGTTGGGTAGACATGCGAGTTAGGTTGATAGGTGAGTTGGGTTAGATAGATGAGTTGGGTTTGATAGAGGTAAATTGGGTTGATAGGTGAGTTGGGTTGATAGGCGAGTCAGGATGAACCAAAGCTAAGTTAGGTCAAACAAGAGCTGAGTTGGGCCAAACCAAAGTTGAGTTGGGATAAACCAAATTCAAGCTGGGATAAACTAGAGCCAAGTTAGGATGAACTAGATCTGAGCTAGGATAAACCAAAGATGAGTTGGGCCATCTAGAGAACAAAATTGTGTTTTATAAAAATTGACTTTTTAGCTCAACTTTTTACTTTCTTTGCTTCTATACTCTAAGAGCCTACATGAAAATACTTAGTAGGTTGCTTGTAAAGGCTTTTTGATAAAATTTGTGGGTTGTGATCCCACCAAGCATGCCATTATGTGAACTAAGAATTTAATGATGAAGGGGAGGTTAGTATTATATTAGTGGATAAATCAAATCAAAAGCACACTAAATTAACACCTTCATGCCTAGTTACTAGGGTGAGATTAATAACAAAAATTAAATAAAATAATAAAAATTAAAGAAAAAAAAGAATCCTTCACCTTCCTTATATGTTCTAAATGCTTTGTTGTAGTGGCTTGCTTGATTTGTGCACATAAAATCTGCATCAATGGAAGCTTGACTACCTCCATCTCTTCTTAGCACCTTTATTGTCTTTGGATTCAATATTTTGGAATCATAACTTTGGCATATGAGAGATTTTTGGAATCAATTTGGCAAGGTAACTTTGCAAAATCTAAGCTTTAAATTCATGTGGCAAGGCCTCTTATTTATAGATTTTAAAAAATAGCTAGAATCAATCTGAACCATCCATCTCAATATTGAGATGTATGGATGGATTAATCTAATTATGTAATTAAAAATACATAAATAAGCTATCAATATTTGGGATAGAGTGGACTTTAAGAGGCATGAGAGGCATTCATGAGTCATGGGAGGGGTTAAGCTTGATAGTGTATGCATTTATGGCCTAGGGATGTCTTCCCAAGAAATGATGTCACCTAATGATGTAGATATTCAATATTAATTTTTAAAAATAAGTATTAAAATTTTTTCCATGGAATTATTAATTAGATCATAATTTGGTCTAATTAAAACATAAGCATGATTAAGCACTTTGTGCACAAATTACTCAAATTAACCAAAATGCCTTGTTATTGGTCAAAAATTTGACTAGATTAGAATTAGAATACGATGTCAGATCCTTTGGATCCATTATCAAATTTAGGATGTTTTCAAAACAAAATAATACTGCTACATGTCTCATACAAGAAATTTGATAAAAAAGAGCAATTTAGAGCATCCAGGTGTAAAATTAGCATTTTGACTCAAAATGATTTGATTAAAGTTAGCTAGCCCATAAATTGAATTTTCCTATTGAGGGATACTCTAGCCAAAATTGGCACTTTACTATATCAGATTCAAAGATTTTAATGTGCTTTAGTTTTTTTAGGACAATTTGTGCATTTTAGGTAGAAATTGGTCAAAATCTTGGCTAGAGGTTATTGGTGACCAGATTTAGGTGTCTATAGTTTCAAGGGTGTGGAGTGACTTATCGATGCTAACCACTAATCAATGTACTACAAATTAGATAAATAAAATGGTTTGCCTAGACTTAAAGTATACATAAGTTCAACTAGGGGATTCCTTAATATACCTTTCACTATGATGAGGACCAAAACCATGGAATATGTTTATTTAATAAATGCACACTATTGGGTTTAATCCTAGCATGCCAAATACAACCATAGGGTTCTCAGTGTGTTGATGTTAGAAAAAAATATTTGAGGAAATTATTGAAACCTTTGATATTAGAGCATAAAATCCCCTCATATCATGGTGTTATTAAAAAATAACATTGATTAAAATTTTGAGATAGTTTAGACTTGATTTATGTACCCCATGTACATGGGATTTGGCCTATCATCCGATGATGAAATCCATAGTCTATACAGACCCTAATAAAAATTTTAAAAAAAGAGTAACACTTACTTCTATTTCACAAGTATCATTACCAATGTGACACTGAGAGAAGAGCATACACATAAATATTATCTTGGGTAACACAACTTACAAGTGTTGTCTCTAATTCTTAGGTATCATCATCAATGTGATGCTGAGAGAAGAACATATGCAATATAAGTAAGACACATACAAAATACTATAAAAAGGATGATTAATTAACTCCAACAAAAATAATTATTTCCTAAATACTAAAATAAATGAAAAACTAGAATTGAAGAATCTTGTTAGAAAATTTGAATAAATAAAATTTTAACAATAAATAAAAAAGTTCATTTGTTTAGCTCTTTATGGGATTTTCTTTGACATGTGACCTAAAATCAAACTATTAGAATTTCAATTGGGATGAAAATACAAGGCAACCTATAAAAAGTTAACAAAAAATAATGGAAATCACAAAAAAAAGTCTTTGGAATGATTTCACAGTTACATAATTAAAGCAAACTACAAAATATTGGTTATATAAAAACAAAAAATCAAATGAGAAATAGATAATAATTGATAATGATTTCATACTTACCTTCCATTATTACATTGATATCTCTCCCAATTTCTTTGGTGATAATTAAAATTTTAGTGTTATTGCATAGGATTTCACCAATTATGTCTATAATCTCACCAAATATGTTCTCAATTTCATTACTATTGAAAAACAAACATAGGAAAATGGATTGAAAGTGAAAGAATGAAAATAATAATTTTGTGAATTAATTGTGTTCTATTTTTTGGATAGAAGCATTTTGAATCACTAATCATGATTCATTATCACTAATGATTTCATGATTAGGTTAATCATTTTTGTTGACAAACAAAACAATTTTCTTGATGTGATAGAAGATGAAAAATAGATCAAAATAAGAAAAAGAAAGTCAAAAAATCAAAATAAAATGTTGTTTATAAAAGGATATTGACATAATAAACTCTAGAGAAGAGAAAAATAAATAATTACAAAATAGACAGTTCTAAATAATAACTTCAAAGTTAATTTACATGATTTCACTACTAAGTGATATAATTTTTATATTTGTTAAAAATGAAACAAAATAAAAAAACTAGAAAATTTTCATAGTTAGATTTGACTATTTCAATGTTTATTGCTAAAATTTAGCTTTTACTACCTACAATTTTGCTAATAATGTCTTTGATTTCATAGTTTTATAAAAATAGATAAATAAAAAATTGATAAGATCAAATAGACCATGACTGAAATATGAATGTCTTAGAAGTGACAATACCACTAAATGACACTAAAAATAGACAAATAATGATTTTGATGTTCTCCTCAATGACATCATTGATAAAGTCTATAAACTCATTATTACCTAGATATTATGTACAATAAGTTTGAAAACACTAAAAATGACCTATAACTATAAATAGATACTTATAAGATCAAGATTAAATAAAAGTACACAATTAAAAAAAATGAACTTAATTGAGCTCTTAAATGCACCAATGATGCTTATGATATAAAAAGATGAGGGAAAGTCCCACCATGTGTGCCAAAATGCATGAAGGGAATTTAGAATGAAACTAAACTAATAAATCAACTACAAATGAAATATAATATAAATTCAATCAACCTAAAGATAGAGCTAAAAATGCAAGGAAAATAAAACACAAACTTATACCTTTAAAGTTTTTTGAGTTTCTTACATTATGATTTGAATTGGTTTGCTCTTTAAATGTGGTTTCTCAATCTTTTCTAATGCAATGGAAATTGGGTATCATTTTATTATGCAAATGATCTTTGTATGACTTGGATTCACTTAGGATTTACTTGATAATTTGATATCACTTTGTTATCACAAGTAAGGATGGTTGAAAGTGATGGATTGCATGTCTATTTATAGTTTTTTAAGAGGTTGATCAAGTAGTCAAAGATTATTTAGATATTTATAGTTATCTAAATAATCAATGGTGTATAATCAGTCCTCATCTATGACAATGATGACCAATTCCATAAGTTGATAGGAAAGGGGAATTGGTTGAGTGAGTCATCAAGAATGGGTCAAATTTGTTAAAATTTTCCAAGCTGACTCCCAAAGTGGTTGAGGAAGTTGAGGATTTGGTTGGATGAGTCAAGACATGGTTGAGATTATCATGTAGGATGTTTGGGTGAGGTGGAAAATATGGATTTATTAATTAAATTTGGATAAAAGTTGTGCATAATGTTTTAATTAAAAATTATTTAATTATTCAAATTTTGGAGGGAAATGATGTTAATTGAAATTCAAATTTGGGGAAGAATAAGAGTTAGTGTGTCAAAGTAATTCTTGGCACTAAATGGTGAAATTTAGATGTCTACATCAACATCAAAATAAAAATAAAAAATTAATTTAAGTGTCTACATAAAAAATCAATTTAGACCAAGATGCTTATTGTAGGGTAGATCGAGGTCATGAACATGGACTAATGTTTCCTATAAGACAAGCCACACCATCAAGGGAAGATAAATGGTACCCATAGACTATTTCTCATTATTATCATATTCTTTGATTGTAATTATATTAGATTCTAATGCTATTAATTTATTCCTATTTTAGTTAAGGGTTTGGATTAATAAATTATTATAGAATATATCAATAAATATAGTCCTAATTTGTGTAACTATTTGTCTTTTTCACCTTTCTAAAAATAACAATAAATAAGAAGAAATATAACTAATATCAAAAACAAACTGAGACAACTAATATAGAGGTTACAAATAGTTGTGAAAGATTAGAAAGGTGTCATAAAAATGAATCTTTATTTCATTAGGTGAAAGGATAAGACCACCAAAAATTGGATGCTTTGGTGTCTGATGATGTTGTTTGTTCATAACGCTACTATCCAGACTAATCACAGAGACCTAAATTTTTTTGGATAGTTGCATTGTGCTTGTATAATCATGGCTATGAAAAATAGAGTGTTGGTTGTTGATGAAACATGTTGTGGAGATGATTTTATCTTCAAAACCTAACCCTACATCATACTTTATAAAATGATATTTGAGTCACTTGAGAAAAATGGGAGGTTAGTGTGAAAGATGTACTAGATGTGTAATCCACAGCCCTTGTGCAAGCATGGTGGCTAGATACTAATACTCTGAAGAGAGATCAAGCCATATGTATTTCTCTTACCTAATGTGCTTTGTACAATAGTGTGATGCATATGAAAATGCCAAATTGATAGTGTTTGAGTTTGCTAGGGATTGGTATGAGGATTTGAGTATGTTTACATCTATGTTGAGTGACTATATGCAAAGAATATGGAAGTTTACCTTAATGCTTTGTTTGTATTATTTCTTGATTTTTAAGTTTGGTCACCTCCTTAATACATAAGATTTGAGTGGGATTTTATAGGGAAAAATTGATCATGGATCATATGTATTCATGATAGGATAACCTAATTAAGAATAAGGATTAGAAAAATGACCATTGGGGATCAAAGTGAAAATGGATAGGACTAACATAAATGGGACACTTATTTATTGGGTGCTATATTCCAAATGGAGAGATCTCATCCTACAAGATCTGGACTTGGGGGAACAATTTTGGCATGGGGAATACTACCTAGCTAAGGTAGATTAGCCATTCAGAAGGTTCTAGATGACTGTAGTGAGCAAAAAGGTGTCTAGAAGGGTCAAAAGAGCATGCAAAAATGACCTATCATTGGGGTGTCACAAACCACACTCAAACTAATAATTTAGACATTTTATATGATTACGCTTCCCTCCCTTTATTCTAGTGATGTAGCAAAGTGAAATACTAGGATAAAGGAAGAATAGAAAGTGTACCTAATCTTAATTTCAAGGGTGAATCCCATGAATATGTGTGATGTTGAGTGTGTATAGTGTTAGGATCCTAATCCTCAATAAGAGTATATATGATTACCTCTTGTATAAGCAACTAAACATAGAATTTAACCAAAAGGAATAAGTAACCAGAAATATGAAACCACACAAAATATGAGAGATAATACACAATTGTATTAATACTTATCCAAAAGGGAATACAATAAAGAAGATGCCACTTCTTCTCCACACCTTTCAGAAGCTTCCCACACCTCAAGTGTTCACCAATAATTCTCCTCCAACATTTCACTCTCTCAATCATGGTCATAACAATCAACTCAAATATAGAGTTGTTGTTCACCTCCACTAGTCAGTAACAACGCTACCAATACACCAAGTACACAACCGTACTCCAAGTAGATCTTCCCTTCCCTTGCTGCCACTTGCAAATCAATAGACCTTACTTACCATGTAGATATCTCTACACCCTTAAAGAACCCTTGTCCTTGCCTCACAAAGTCCTTATGATTCTTCAACTAATACCCTGGTGGATCTTCTAGTAGAACTTGCACAACCTACAACTCTCCCTGATCATACACACTCAACACCCCTTTAGAACTAGGAGGAACACACCTTGCTCTCTTCCCTCTGAAAGAGCTAATATTTGCTCTCTTACTCTCTAGCACACCTTTACAATACAGCCCATGAGTCTATTATATAGATCTCATGCATATAATAATTAGACATTATTAATTACAATAATTAGACTCACAACTCCAAGACTAAATTAAGTCTTTACATGCAAACTAACTATCCAAAAATAGACCAGTCCAAAACTCACATGCAAACTGCATGCACACATAGGTTGCCGACATCAGCTCCTTTATGACCGATGTTAGCCAACTTATAACTGACGTCAATTGCTTTTGCACTATAGTATGACCGATGTCAGTTGGCCTGACCGATGCTGGTTCCTCTGCAACTCAACAACCTAGAAACCTCCTCCATGTTTGCATTGATGAAGCTTTTAGCTCCACAACCTAATAATCTCCCACTTCAAGATAAATAGCTACACTTGTACCTATACCTATATCTTCATCTAATTCATTTCCTAGCTTATATCCCTCTTCAAGATCAATCTTGAAGACCACCCACCACACACCCTGTGGTGCACCTCCTATCATCCAAGTAACTTGCCACATCCGAACCTACAAACCCATGTAGTGAAGTCCTTGACTCTGCATAACATGAATCCCTACTACTAGTCCCTCTCAGATACCTGAGAATCTACCTTCCCCAAATTGGCTCCAAACTCTCTGACAACTCCCACTACTTGGGAAAACTTAGGTCTACACCAGACCTTATGTGATTTTGAACACTATTTTAATCTCAGCTTGAACTATCTAGCCCTTGGTGTGCTTATTGATTTTGCATCCTGCATCTTAAACCTCACCAACACCTTCTTCACATCAGCTCCCACTAGAGACAAAAAATATCCATGTCTCTTATGCCAAAGAATTTCTCTACTCACAAATTCTTCATGACATACCTCTAAACTAACTTTACCTTTAGCTCAGAAACTCCCTGCATGTGTAACCCTGCAACAAGCAACCACACAATAGTAACAGGATAATGTTGCAATCATCATCCAACCTGATAAAGACAAATACAATAGTTACACTGACATTGAGTAAAGCTTTGCTTTGTCATCCACCTATCAAAAACCTATACCACTATCCTACAACTTCCTCAAGACCATATATCCTAGCCTTCCATCTCACGTATGCATCCACTCTCTTCTTTAACTTGGGAATCCATCCATCTTTCAGTGCTTTCATCCCCCCTGGCAACTCTACCAAAACACCCGCTTGGTTTTCTTCTGAAGAATTCATGCCATGCTCCCACTATTTCCTAGATTTTACTTGCATTGCCTCTTCATGTCTTCCTAGTTCTTGACCATTAGTGAGCAACAAGTAAGAAGGTGAACAATGAATATGAGGTTCACTTACCCTTTCAATCCTCCATATGGGCATTTGAGACTCCTTTATAGCTTGTTGTTTGCCCAACATCTGTTTCAGTGACCAATCTGGGCCATCTCCAAATCTGCACCCGACCAACGTCGATTCCCTGCGACTAACCCTGTCTACCAACATTGGTTTCCTGACCGACACCGGTGTACCTCTTGCCAACATCAGTTCCTATATGACTGATGTCAGTTCCTGCTACCCGACATCACCGACTTTACTGATCTAGACATGACCGATGTTGGTGCCTATCTGTTCGACATCGATTCCTCTTGACTGACACTAGTACCTGTGTTTACTTGTGAGTGATGACTTTCTACCTATGAGCTCCTTTTGGATCAAACCCTTGTCCATATTAACACAGCCCTACTCAAAATAATTTAGACCCCTCAACTAATCTCTGTTCATCATCTCTTCCATGAACACCAATGATTTCTAGTTCTTAAGTTTGTCAAATATATCTATCTTCCACTTAAGAACATACATTCCCTTCTTACACATATGACCAAGCCTACAAAGCCACATCTCTGCAATAGAAGGTGAATCAATAATATAAGTAGATAGATAAAGGATACCTACTTTCTTACCACCGTCTAATTTAAGTGCATCCGCTGTGAGAGTTATTGTGCATCTCTCATCACCTAACTTTTCTAAATAAATTAGACTCATCTCCAAGACTGGTACCTACATGACCTCCTTCAACACCCGTGTGTTATCTGTCTACAATTTTAGCTTCACTTCCCCTTTGCCAACCATGTGACAAGGCTCACCAACCCCTAAATAAATCTCTCCAAAGTCTCCAAAGACATACCCATGAAAAGATGCTCTATTTCAGGATGCATGGAAAGAGGCAATATAATCTATAGACCAAGATTCTACTTTATCTAGAGTAACCTATGTAACAACACCTGCAACATCTGCTTCTACATGTTGATCTTCTACTGACCAATAATCTTCCTTTATCGGCTCTTTCTTTCCATCAATCTAACCATTCGTGCTATTCAATTTCTCCATTCATAGCTTACTTTCTTCTACCATTGCTATATTCCCACTCAATCAAAAACCCCTATGAGTAACCTGTAATCAACAAACACTAACCAGATCTGAACCACCTGTTAGTCAACCCAACCAAAAGCTCTGATACCAACTGTCAAGATCCTACTCCTTAATAAGAGTATATATGATTACCTCTTGTATAAGCAACTAAACACAAAATTTAACCAGAAGGAATAAGTAACTAGAAATATGAAACAACATAGAATATGAGAGACAATACACAATTGTATTAATACTTATCTAAAAGGGAATACAATAAAGAAGATGCCACTTCTTCTCCACACCTTTCAAAAGCTTCCCACACCTCAAGTGTTCACCAGTAATTCTCCTCCAATATTTCACTCTCTCAATCATGGTCACAACAATCAACTCAAATATAGAGTTGTTTTTCACCTCCACCAGTCAGTAACAATGCTACCAGTACACCAAGTACACAACCGTACTCCAAGTAGATCTTCCCTTCCCTTGCTACCACCTACAAATCAACAAACCTTACTTACCATGTAGATATCTCTACACCCTTAAATAACCCTTGTCCTTACCTCACCAAATCCTTATGATTCTTCAACCAGTACCCCAGTGGATCTTCTAGTAGAACTTGCACAAGCTACAACACTCCTTGATCATACACACTCAACACCCCTTTGGAACTAAGAGGAACACACCTTGCTCTCTTCCCTCTGAAGGAGCTAATATTTGCTCTCTTGCTCTCTAACCCACCTTTACAATACAACCCATGAGTCTATTATATAGATCTCATGCATATAATAATTAGACATTCTTAATTACAATAATTAGACTCACAACTTCAAGACTAAATTAAGTCTTTACATGCAAACTGATAGTCAAAAAATAGACCAATCTGAAACTTGCATGCAAACTGCATGCACACACACGTTGCTGATGTCAGCTCCTTTTTGACCGATGTCAGCCGACTTATAACTGACATCAGTTGCTTCTGCACTGTAGTATGATCGACGTCGATTGGCCTGACCAATGCCGGTTCCTCTACAACTCGCTCTACAACTCATCAACCCAACAACCTCCTCCATGTTTGCATCAGTGAAGCTTTTAGCTCCACAACCTAACATATAGAGAGAGCATAGTGTGAAGTGTAAATTTGTAAGATAAAATGAGGAGTAGATCATTTATTTCTAGCCATGCTATGTCTTAAATAAGAATGTACAAGGGCTAGGTAAAAGAGAAAGGAAGAAAAGAAATGAATACACCTCATTGGGTATACAAATCAATATAAAACTTATTGTGATGTTGAGTGATGTTGGGTATGTATTGTACCAAGAGTAACATCATGAATGGATTTGAGTGCTTAATTCCTCAAGGGTGGCTCAAGAATATAAAGGTTGACCATTTTTATCCATTGTCACCCACTATGTAGTGAATATATGGGATCATGTGTGTGTTAATCAATGTTTGGATTGTGTGTCTAATCATTTTGAGTAAGTGGCTCAAGAATATAAAGGCTAGCTAGTCCCTTGGCTCCATAATTTCCCACTAAGTGTGTACTAGGAGCTGATACTTATATGAATGTGTGTCATATGAGATGGCTCATAAAGGCCATGAATACTCTATAATATTTCAATATGGTGTGGATAACCAAATGTGTACTGAGAACTAGGCCAATCTTGACCACTCCAAAAGGTGGAGATTAGGCTTGTATGAAAGCCACTCTAAAACTGAGAACTAGGCTTATATGAAAGCCACTCTAAAATGATACCAACCACCTATAGATGGGATAAGATATGAAAATACTATAAATAACTAGTTAATCAAATGAAATGGAAATAAAATAATGAAAATTTGATGCATAAATTTCCCCCAATCACTAGTTCTATAACATATATTATGATCTAAAAGTTGTACCAACTACCCAATCTGAAACTAGAAGTGAAAGACATCATGCCATGCATGATTCCCCTTATATATAAATAATATAAGTAAAATGATATTGAAAATACCCAGTTTGAATTAGATTGTAGTTGATAAAATTGTAAATGACCTTAACTTTCTATTTGTTTCTCAAAATTTTGGGTTATTAGCTATTTGGACAGGAGCACCAAAAAGTGGACACTTTGTTGTAGGGTTTTATAGTCTGAATAAGGAAATCTTTTCCTTTACTATTTATGATGATTGTTCTATGTTAATTTCTATTTTTATAATTTATTTTTAATGTTTTAAATTTTTATTTCTATTTTGAGTGTTCTAAAAATTAATTTTTGACTTGTAAAGGGCTCTGATCTCTGTGACAAAATCTCTATATATGCCCTCTTTTATGAGGGTAGGATGAAGACCCTATAATTAGACCTTAGAATAAATATCCTTTCAAGTGTGTTATGCTATGAAATAGATGATATAGAAATTATAATACAAAATATGTCTCAAGATATATCATAGTTTGTATTGGAGAATATTAGATCAACAGGGGTATGTCTAGATAGATGTAATAATGTAATATCATGTACAATATACTAAACTAAAACTAGAGATCTAATTATTTATCAAGGAGGGATGGATCATGATGTCCATCATGGCATCCAAGAAGGAAAGATAATACATTTTGTGGATCATGTCATTGCATACAATTTTGAAGCAAATAAACAAATAAGCACATAAGTCAAGAAGTATACAAAAGAGGCCAAGCAGCCAAGAAAACAAGGGACATGGGCACATGTCACTCAAATTGGGAAAATAAATCATACAATTCATGTCTAAATTCCCACATAAACATATAATTTTAAACAAGCAACATTGGCATGAGGGCCATAAGCACATATAAGAGTACAAGCAAAGGACATTGATAAATGTCTTAAGGCACACACAAGTAACAAAATAAGAACTGAGAAATGCAATCACATATATCTACTCAAAGCAAGAAAGGAAGGCATGTAAATGATATAAATAATATCACATCTAACTAATCAAATCAAGAAGTGAAAGTATGCAAATCATGTAATACAAGAATAGGTAGAAGCTAAGAAATACACAAGTGTTATATACTAGTGTGTGTCAATAGAATAATCTATGTAAGCTAGTAAGTAATGTACATAAACATGATAACTAGAGTGTGTGGTGTAGTAATAACATATCCTAAATGGTGTAGTCATGTATAATATGCCATCAATGGGTAGAAATGTTGATGTATGTCTCAAATGTAAAAGTAGGATGCCCCCTTAATGGGTAGAGTGAAGCAATCAAGGATCTAGGTGTCACTATACACACTAAAATAATATCAACTAAAGCATGGTAATGTAGATATATCAAAAAACAATAGGATAGAATATTAAAATGTAATTATAGCATGATAGTAGAAATATAAAGCATGGATAATGTATGCAATTGAAAAGTTTTTGGTGTTTTGAGTTATTTTAATTTTTTTGTATTTTGACATGTTATATTGCTTTTGATATTTTGAAATATTGTATTATTTTTGGTATTTTGAAAAAAGATGTGTACAAATAATCATAAGGAAACTATGTACAAGTAAGATGAGAAATTATATACAAGAAAGAATGATAAGAAAAGATACTAACTGATGAGTCTCATAAGAGACTCCCTATCATGGTGTCTTGTATCAAAGAGAGGGATTGTACATGATCATGAAGCATGATGGAAGGGTTGAGAATGTGACTCTAAAAACTATGTATGTTGTAAGTGTTATGAAATATCTATAGTGGAAACTAACTATCAGGTCCCCCTGTAACTCTGAGAAGTGGATGCAACTATGGGGATCTTAGGAACCATATGGTAGTAGAAGAATCTCTCTAAAAATGTTTTCTATGCATAGAGACATGAGACCTTAATGATACTATCCTAGGTGTGAATAATGTATCTATAAATTGGATAGAGTCTTGAAACTATTTCTAATGTAGTGGTCTCTATAAGAGAGGCCTCCATGGAAGTGTATGAACTCTTTGTGCTAGTGAGGGAGGCCTTGACTATGTCTGAATGTCAACTAAAAGAAGAACTATAACTAGTGGAGGAGATGAAACTAGTTACTGCAAAGTAGGAGATGGCTATGGAGTAGGGAGTGGTAATTCATATAAAATTCCACCAACTATAACAACCTAATTAGCGTGAATGTATTGCATGCATCTATGAACTGTAGAAGATAATGCACAAAGTTTTTGGATCCATAGTCAACCAAGTAACATGTTGAAGAATCCTACACTAGGAAAATAGTAAATGGTGGGGCCACATGTTATGGATCAACCTATAAATGAAGGACAATCTCACTGAATGTACT
The DNA here is from genome assembly GCA_037957365.1 of Torreya grandis. Taxonomy (NCBI): domain Eukaryota; kingdom Viridiplantae; phylum Streptophyta; class Pinopsida; order Cupressales; family Taxaceae; genus Torreya; species Torreya grandis. The sequence continues at coordinate 271,089 of JARHVA010007187.1, forward strand.
CTATATGTGTCCATTTAATCCACTAATATCTGTGTCCATCAGGGTAAAATCCTACATTGAATATATAAAATGTTGAATTAATGTCATAATGCACATGTTCACACTAGATCCATTATCTATGAGAACACTATGAGTGGGATTCTGATAAATCTAGGCTTTGATAAAGAGTGCATAGTAATCTAAATCATCCTCAACTATCTCCTACTTTGAGAAGGAGATTAAAGGTCTAGATAGAACTCTAGAATTATGCACACCAATCATGTTGCTAAAAATATGTGACTCAACTAAAGGTTTATAGCATGTATCTAGTGGAGGGTGTGTATGATATGCATGGTGAACACCTAATGTGCCCCTATCTCTTATTTATAATGATGTGGGAAAGGATTGAAGAAAATTTGTAGAGCCTTGTCCTATGTTTGCTTTCCCTGGGGAGGCTCAACTAGAGTGCCAAGATCAATAAGGTTTCCATCTATCAAGTCATATATCTTGTGTCACAAATTGATGAATATGTTCATTATGTGGCTTAGTGCCCTATGAAAATCATATAATTCATTTTAATCATATCCATATGGAAAAGGCTTTGTCATATCATCTTCTTGAATAGGAAGGAAAGACAAGACATTGTATTCCAATATTTGTAATATTTTGGTTGGAGATACTGGTAGATTGGTAAAGGCTCACTGAGGAGATGCTAATAAAACCACTCAATAAGGGGGATATAAAGCCACATTAACTATAGGTTGATTTTGAATTTTTCTATCATTAACCTTTTCTTTGTATGGGACTTTACTGTTACTCTTGTTTATTGCTTATGATATGCTTGTGTACTTGAGTTTGCCCATTAAATGTAATTTGACTTCCCTTTCCTTTAGTGTATGACATAACTCAGTGAAGGAATAATTTTTTTTTAACATTATTGACTCATGTAAAACTAGGAAAAGACTCCATTTGAAGAGATCTTGTAATTGTTGATCAACCATGGGGCTAGTCATTTTAGCCAAGATAGTCTTATATCTAAGAGCATAAAATGTGAGATGCTTATTTGGCCTTTGTTTTTATTGTGCAACTTGAGCATAAGAAACCTTGTCACATATGTTAATGCTGAAATGATCTAGGATTGGGAATAATAGATTTTTATTACTATTTTAGTTAAGGGTTTAGATTTATAAATTAGTAAAAAATATAGCAATAAATATAGTCTTGATTTGTATAAATATTTATCTTTTTCACCTTTCTAAAAATAGAAATAACTAAGAAGAAATATAACTTATCTAGAAAATATACTGGGATGGCTGATATAGAGGATAAAATGGCTATGCAAGATTGGGAAGGTGTTATAAACATGACTTTATATTTCATTGGGTAAAAAGAGGAGTGCCAAAAAGTGGATGCTTTGGTGTCCAGTGTTATTGTCCCTTCTTGCCACTATTATACAAACTAATCATAAAGACCTAGAACTTTTTGGGTAGTTGTGTTGTGCCTGTATAAGTGTTCTTGTGAAAAATTAAACATTTGTTATTGACATAACATGATATAGATATTATTTTATCTTCAAACTATAACCCTCCATCATGCTTGATAATACAATGGTTGAGTCACTTGACAAAGAGGGGGGGTTAATGTGAAAGATGTATTAAACATGAAATCCAAACCCCTTGTGTGGGAATGTTGCCTACATACCAATACTCTGAAGAATGATCAATCCATGTGTAGTTCTCTGACCTAATGTTCTTTTTGTAATAGTGTGATGCAGATGCAAATACCAAATTGATAGTGTTTGAGGTAGTTAGGGACTAGTATGAGGATTTTAGTATGTTTGCAGTTATGTTGGGTGACTATGTGAAAAGAATAAAAAAAATTTCCATAGTGATTTGTTTATATTCTTACTTGATTTATAAGTTTAGTCACCTCCTTTGTAAATGAGCATTGAGTGGGATTTTATAGGGAATAAATGATCATGTTTCAGATGTATTCATGATAGGCTAACCTAATTAAGGATAAGGACTGAATGGAAATTACTATTGGGGATCAAAGTGAAAATGGAAATGATCACTAAAAATGGGACACTTCTCTATCTGCTATTATATTCCAAATGGAGTACTCCTATCCTACAAGCTTGAGACCTAGGGGAATAGTTTTGGCATGGGGAATACTACCTGGATGAGGTGGAATGACCACTCAAAAGGTTTTAAATGATTAGTAATGCACAAAAAGGTGTCTAAAAGGGTCATAAGAGAATGTAAAAAGGACCTATATATGGGGTGTCCCAAACCACACTCAAACAACCAATTTGGACATTTTATATGACTGCAACTATTATAGAATATCCTAAATATTTAATTAACCTCAATGTAAATAAATTTAAATTTGATCCATTATTTATAAACACCATCTTTACCTTATGTATAAATATAGTGACTTTGATATATAATGGTAGGTTATGAAAAAATCCAAAAGGGGAGACATCAAAATGGTCAAACGTGACCTAGTTGTTAGTGGATAGATTTACAATAAATACTTTACATCTAGATGGATTGATGTCTTGTGGGACACTAGATTCTTAGAGCACTTTGTATAAAATGTCTTTATAAATATGAAAATTATTAAGAAGTTATAATATGGAAATGTTGGCAAGTGTCTTCTCAAGGTGATCTTTATTATTATTTTAATGTTCAACATTGGATAATTATGCATTAGGAATGGTAATTTTTGTATGCCTTTTAGTAATGGTATGATCTTTTGTTTGTAACATAGTGACTAAAACATGGTTGTGCATGTGATCATCAAAATTTGATATGAAATCAAAAGGACGATTAGTTTGGTTCAAATTACTTTCTTGGGTGGAATCATTCTTTTGCTTATCACTACCTTGGTCATGTTTGTGGAATGGGTCTTTGTATATCCCCATTTTTTTGTTGCTAGATGTCATGGATGGCTAGTTTTTGATAGCTATGTACCCATGATCTATAATATATTTGACATAGTGATTGATGTGTGTACATCTATTTATAGAGTGTACCTTTATCCTATGGTACTCATAGTATTCATCTTCTTTTTACCATTCAAGATTAGGAATGTTATCTTCAAATGTCTTGGTGTTAAGACAAATAATCATGTTATCTTAGACTAACTTTTGAAAATTGATTCGTAAGAATCACCCAATTGGGTGAAATTACATTTTTGATTTTCTTATATTTTTGACTACCAAGAATGCTAATGTTATTAATGGGTCATGTATAATTTCTTTTTGGTCTAGGTCGGTTTTTGATTTGTTTAATGTCGGTTACACCATCACCTACAAAATTCTTATTTTCAATAAATAATAGGTTTTTCAAGTTGTTTAGAAGATTTTTTCTTAGGCTTAAATATATTAATAACATATATAGTGATTAAAGTTAATTAAGAAATTTGTTTTCAATAATTTCATCAAAATAACTTTGACATAACAATTACAAGTGATGTTTCAATTTTGAGTTAAGGTTTCTCATAGATATTTCAATAAGTCTAGTTTTAGGAAATGATCATGAAAATTGGCCTGCCAATGCCTACTATCTTTACAAGAAAGAGGTAAAGGTTTAACCATTGCATTTATTAGTGTTGTGTAACTCAATTTTGGTCAAGTCCTTTTAGACATTGTATGAAAAATGATGAATAAACTTCTTAGATAAGTCCTCAAAGGAGAAGATAGATTCTTTGGGAAAGTGTGAAAACCATTCTATGTCTTGACCCCTAAGATTTCATGGAAAGAGTCATAACATGGATTCATTATTATAAGCAATGTCCCCAAATGCATGATATAATTCCTAAAGATGCTCCCTAGGATCTCCCTTACCTTTGTATTATTAGTGTAGGTTTTTATTTTTCCCTATTTATTAATTAGGGAAATTGTATTTCTTGTGCATAAATGGAGTTTTCCTACATTTGTGGGATAGGCTACTTTATGTGGAGGTGTGTGTCATAGATGTGTCATAGGTGTCATAGAATGTCATAAGTAACTCCCTTGATGGGAGTTACTTCTCTAGTCTTAGCACCTTGTCACCACCTTTCATGGAGGAGTTACAGTCTATTCTTGGAGTGCCTTGTCCACCTTTTGTGGAGGAGTTACTTACGTACTCTCTTATATGTATTCCTCACTTTGGCCATCTCATGCTAATCAAATTTTGGTTTTCTCTATTTTGTTGTGTGCAATTTATCTTCTTGTGTTATTTTCAAATTGCTTTAGCATCTATGTGGTATGCACTTGTTTCATCTTATGTGATCACGTCTCCATTGCACTCACATTATCCAAATTATGGAAACAACTCTTATATGGTATTAGAGCAATAATGGTAATCATGTGCATGGTTATAGTTTTAGTTTATTTTGAAATCAAGAGGAGTGGAGTTTTCTTTGTTTTTTTAGATCTGATCTAAAATTTAAAAAAAAACTTTCAATATCATTTATGTTATAGCTTCCTTGGGATCCTTAGCCTTTAGGTGTCTTGGTTGTCTTCTCTTTAGTCTTTATAGGGGCAGAAGCAAATTTAGGTGCTAGTTTTGCTTCAGTTGGGTGCCATTGCAAGGAGCAAAAGGAGGAGCATCCTTTCCAACAGCGAAACTTCTGGTCTACACCAACTTCAACTCCAACACTCCATGCCACACTTTTGGCTGTGCCAACTTCCTTTTTACAGCTTCCTCCAAGCATCAAGTAGTCAATTCTAGCCAAGCCATAAGCTGTACAACATCCAAGTCTATTGTTTCTTTTGTTTTTTGCAAAAAAAAATTCAGAAATGTGTCTTTCTTTTGGGACACCACTTCTTGTTTTGTTTGTTGTCTAGAAACAAGGACTAAGCTTTTTTTTTGGTGAAGATATTCTACCACCATCCTCCTCTACAAAGCCATAGTCCTGTCTACCACTTCTGCTAGTTTCCATTAGGGTGTACGACTAGCAGGTCTGCAATTTTTTTGTTTTTTTTGTTGTAAATTTTGGACTGTGTTTTTTGGCGCCCCTTCCTGTTTGGCATCCCATGTGGGCCCTTGGACACGTGTCTTTCATCAATTTTGTCTTTTATTTACTTTCTTCAGTTAAAAATTGACTTGTTAAAACAAAAATTAGTCAATTTGACTGAATATTCAGTTTTATAGACAGTTTTGTATTTTTGAGGTTTGAAGTTTAACTTGTATCTTCGACCTACAAAGATGAAGGGTGAGGCCTGGGTTGGCAGGAGGCCAATTCCCCCTCACAAAATCTTCCTTTAGATTTCTCATTATGTGCAAAATCTAATTAGTGGTTGGAAGGCCACTTTCTCTCTCATAACAGGTATTTTTTTAATGTTTTAGTGCTATTTTTTGCAAAAACACTAGTTTACGAGAAAATTGAACCTTTAATATCTTGCAAATGGTATCTCAGATTTGGGTGCCATTTTTTGCAAAAGTGTTTGTAATTTTATTCTCCACAGTGTAGGCTTGTTATTTGTCAAAAATACACTAGTTTCAAAGTGCCAAAAATTTGGGTCTCTCAGGACGCATTTTTGGATGAGTCCAACATCTTGTTTGCTTTAGTCTTGCACTAATTGCTCTAAGACGCATTCTCGACTGAGTCCAACATATTTTGAGCATGAACTTGCATATATTAGGGGGGCTCAATATTTTTGGGGGGTGTGATTACTTTTCACAACTTGAAAATCTTTGCTTTCATTCTCCTTTCTGCATAATTTCACAACTTGCAATCAACACAACTTCACCTAAATTCAACTAAAAATGGATTCTTTTCAACTCAAACCCCTAACACGCTTCAACTTATTGGGTGAATATTTTGTCATCAACTAATTGATGACAAAATGGGTATATCAGCCACAGCATAGGGAGATTTACACCACAAAAAGTATGGGTTTACCAGATATGGACAAAGTAAATCTCTCCTCTCATCAAGGGGAGGTTTCCTATAGATATTTATGAACTATATGTATGTATATAATTAAGCATAAAATAACACATGAAGTGGTATGACAGCATCTACCTCTTTTTTTCAGAGGTAATGTACAAAGAACAAAAGGGGGATATCCTAGTCTAGAGCTAACAACACTCCTCTTCTTTCAGGAATGGTATCAAACAGAGAGCAGGAGATCACCTGAAGTAATAAAGTCCACAAGAACACTCACGTAAGCACAAATTCTTTCATATCTTCTTTCACCGATTCAAAACAAACGTAATCATAGAATAAAACAAAGCACAAAGTCTCTGCTTGAAACTACAAAAGATAACTAAATTTGAAAGATAAAAATAGCTCAAGGTCTATCTTCTACCCTTTAGAAGCACCCTTAGATAATATAAACACACCCACTTTGCTTATTAAATTAGATAAATAAGATATTACTAGGAAAAAGAACATAAGAACCATTTTCTAAATAACACAGACAATCTCAACACAAAGTCTGAAATAACCTGCTTCTCATTCATTCAACAAAATATGATTTACAAATTTGAGCACAAAGTCTCAAAAGTTGCTTCAATTTCAGCAGAGTGTTTTCTATTAATTTTTCCAAGATCATTTACAAAATGAGGTCTCCACTATATATAGAGAGAAAATCCTCAAAAACCATAAAATAATAAAATACAAAAATATCTCGGTCAAAGATGACTCATCTTTGACTTTGAGATATTTTTCCAAAATATTTACATGTAATTACATTTTTCAAAATTGCATGCACTTTTCACAAAATAGAAGTGCATAAGGAGAGAAGAAGAAAGAAGGGGAGAGATTCAGTTCTTACTACCATATTTCTTCATATGTGCATCAAACATAGTGATGATTGCCTGAATTCCTATGTTGTCTGGCGCAACTATGTTCTTGGAGACGATTCTAGCTCCGATCAATGCGTCCTTCAATACTGTGATGGATTTAGCATGGCCAGTTAACCTGGATTTTAGATTCTCCAAAGTTAACTAAGCATCTAGAATACTATCCACAGAAGACATTGAGAAGGATTTTTCTTCAAAATCTCTCTGAATCATCTCTTTGAAGCTCTAAATCATTTCTTTTGTCGAAAGGAACTGATTGTCCTTAGAGGTCAGGTTGCATGGCAGCTCTTTAAGTTTATTCAGCAGGCTTAGGTCACTCTTCTCACTAGCCTCCTTGAAAGCTTTGAGATCATCAATTAGATTTTTGAGTACCTGAATCCTGAAGATCAGTGACTCCTTGATTTCAACATAAGATTCCTTACTAGAGATGACACTAATGGATTTCAAGGTGCTTTTCTTCAGATCCTTCATCTCCTTCCATTTGCTAAGATCTTTTTCAAAATTATCGATCTCTTGAGAGATAAGGGAGACAAAGTCATCTAACTCTGCTTTTACCTTCTTCATCTTACCTATCTTTTTTGTAGCCTCTGATAGCAAAGAAACTCCCTGAGTATGCATCCTTTCAATATAATCTTCTAGGACTTTTCCCTTCAAATAAGTCTTCTCTGCTTTTTAAATGACTGGGTCATCCACGGAGAAGGCCTCTAGAGTTACTACTTCAGGGGGAAGGGTGAACTTTCTTATTACTATCATTAGCTGCTCCATTTTGGCTTTGTAATAATATTTTATCTCCTTCTCTTGATCAAATTTTTGGACCATGATGTCCATAGCAGCCTGAAGATCACTTTTCGCACCTTCATGAGTAACTTTGCCAATTTCAACATGAGAGATGGAATAACTGCTCATCTCAAAACCCTCAAGGGTTGCATCTTGTGGAGGCTTGGTCGTCTCCAAAAAATTTTGCCCTTTTTCCTTGACTAGTTTTGAGAGGATTCTTGGCCTCTTAGGAGCTTTAGCTTTTACCAACACTATTTTGCCAAAGTCGAATTCATCTGGGGAGATGGCCATCTTCTTTCTTTTAGGGGTGAAAGCTATCATCTAAGGCAGGAGAGAAGTACCTGCTATGGTAATAGTTCCCTCTACTGGTGTTACTATGGTGGCTTCTACACTACTGGTGGTGACAGTAGTAGTAGTTAGAGTGACCGGTGAAATTGTAACAACCACTGATTATGGCTCTAGTGCAGGGCTTGCTGTCAAATTAAAGGAAGGAGATGATAATCTGGGGATGGACCCAAAAGAGTGGGGAGAACCTCCAAAAGCACCTTGAGGATCACTAAATATGATTCTAAAAGGAGAGGTAGCTCTAGAAGAGGTAACACTGATCAGAGAGATAAGAGAAAAAGGTACCACAGAAGACTGAGGAGGAAAAGGAGAGGCACTCTTGAGCAACTGTGCTTCTTCTGGTGAGAGTGGAGGTTCAGTGCTTGGTTGCCCTAATGACTGATCATCTATCTCCATTGGCTGAGCTACCTATGTTTGAGGACTCTATTCCTTGGTTCCTTTTGCTATCATTTTAGGGTCTTTAGTAGCCTTTGGCTTCTTAGATATAAAGATGATTCTAGGCTTGTGAGGCCTAGAAGGAGAAGGTACATCATCTTTGTTTTTAGTTCTATTTTTAGCCTTCCTCTTCAACTCTACTTGGTATTTAGCCTCAGATCACGTGACAAATTCTTTCAGGATGATCCCTTTGGCTACTAACCAATCATTGGTGTTAGCCAATATTGGTTTGAATTTCTTTCTCAGAGAAGTCAGCTCCTTCTGAGACCACTATGTTGGAAGAAGAGGGGAACCAACAAACTTTTCTAGCAAGTATCTACTATTGATAACATTTTTCTCATCAATCAAGCCAAAGGGGATCTCTGCAAGTCGTAGATATTCGATCTGCTCTAGTGTCAGCCTGCAGAATTCCATTTTCTTGATTTCTTCAGCCATCCTTAGGTCGACCTAGATATCCTCAATCATTGGTTCGTGGAACTGCGTCTTCCTCTTAATCTTGTATTTTACACCCCTATAGTCAAAATTTTCCCTTCTCTTAAATGGTCTTAGAGTGACCATCTACATTTTAGTTTCCATGTCCTTGGCTTTGGCCACTGTTGCAATGGAGTACCTACCAATCTCAATTGAAAACCTAAAATTAGGTTTCTTCGGCTCCATCTTTCTGGTATGCATGACAATCAGTTGTCGGCAAAGTTCCATTAATACTAATCTATCTGAAGGGAACCTGGGGAGCATGTAAGGGTAGCCTTGGTAAAAGCTGACTCAAAGATAGCAGAATGTGGGGAATTGAAGGAACATGTAGCCATAATCGTTGACCACCGCCCAAGCCTCATCCGATACTCTCTTTTGCTCAAGATGAGAGTCGAAGAGACATAAAAATATAGCAAAAAAGGCATCATTTACCCTCTTGAAGTGATGGGTCGATCCTTGCAGAGTTAGCTGAGGGTAATATGAGTGTATTGGGGTTGTCTTCCTATCTCCCTCTGTGGTTAAGCCTAGAAAAGTCTGCATCATGGTAGCTATGTATACAAGGTACGAGGTCATGTAAAACTTGTGAGAGGTTTGTACCTTGGTCAACTGCTCATGGAGGGCGTTGTTGATCTGCTCTCCCTAAAAGATGGCTTGTTTGCTCTGAAGGAAGATTTTAAGGAATGGATACATCCATTCATGAAATAGTGAAGAGGACGGGAGGCCTCGTACTCTGCTGAGAAGGGTGATCAAGTCACGAACCTCCTCAATAAAGTCACATTTCCTGGGGGACTTCAACCACTTATAATTCATAACTTTCTTTGCCCCTTCAGGGTCTTTATCATATTCCTTCTGCGCATCCACAAAGTCAATCTTGGTTACTTCAGTAGCTTGAGGGCATATGAAAACTTTATCGATGAATTTGAGGTCCAACCAAATCACCATGTTTCCACTAGTGTCTGAGACTAACCTGGTCTCTTTATTGTATAAGTGAGCACATTAGAGGATGAACTCAGTATGATGGGCTGCTATCAGAAAGGCAGCCACCAGGTGGATGTTGCTCTCGATGATCCTCTTCATCTTAATGCTTGGATTCATCACCTTTGTTCATGCTATGAATTTGGCCATGTCCACATGGCTGATCTCAGTGTCTTGGATGTTGTCAACATTTGAAGAGACCGATGTGAGCAAGAAGACACCCTGATACTTATATTTCATGGTCTTCACCTTTTTCAGAGATGCTTCAGACATGGGAATTGGTTTTAGGTGGACAGGTGTCAATGAGTAGGAGTTCTCTAAAGGTGTTGTAGACACGATTGTGAGATTAGAGGAAAGTGGATGAATGGGGAAAGTGTAATTTAAGTGATCATAATCAACGGAGGTCACTTAAAAAGGTTGAGTGGAAGAAAGGACTAGAAAATGAGGAAGAAAGGGGAAGAAAAACTCAACGAGGAAAATCCCTGAGAGTTAGGAGAATCTGGGAGAGGGTTGCATGGGTGGCAAAAATTTCCACCCCTATAGGTTGGGATAAAAGAGTGCACGGGTGGCAAATTTTTTTGATTATGCAGGGAGGGCTGCATAGGTGGTGAAAATCACCGCCCTTGTAGGCAGAAGAAGGAAGAGGTAAGGGCGGCAAAATTTTCCACCCTTGCAGAATGGAATGCATAGGTGGCAAAAATTGTTACCCTTGCAGTGATTGTAAGGCAAAAAGTAGGGGTGGTAAATTTCACTACCCTTGCAAGGAGAAAAAAAGGGGGGGCAGTGATTTTCACCACCAATGTGTGCAAAGAATGCACGGGCCGAAGCACGGGTGGGGAAAAAGGCTACCCTTATAGGATTTTAGGATGAAAACCTGAGGGGAAAGGAGAGGGATGGCTTTTTCTGCCATCCTTAGTAGGGAAAAAAACCTTAAAAATGATAAAAGGCATGAAAAACTAAAGAAGAATGAAGAAAAAGTAAAATAAACGTAAAGAATGAGACCCACCTAGAAAACTGCATGTGCCACAAGCTCGAATCTATAAAAATGCTCTTCAAGTCACTTGCTAGATCATCTAGACATGAAGGGCAGGAGGAGAGGAGGAAGTAATGAGAAGAAATGAGGCTCAAATCAATTTATATGGGGTGAAAATGACCCCAACAACTCATCGTGCATGACAATAAATGCCGCACATGGAAACCAAGGCATGCTCGAGCGGCAAAATTTCCCGCCCTTGCATGTCAAGGTGCAGGGGCAGCAAAATTTGCCACCCTTGCAGGCAAAAGTGCATGGGCAAAAAAATTTGCTGTGAAACAAGGAAAATGTAGAGGCAGCAAAAATTGTCACTCTTACACGAAATGGAAGAAAAGACTAACTCTTGAAGGAGACAATCTAGGAGAGGGGTTCCTTGGTCACAACGAGATCATGGACACTTTCATGTTCTTAGGCCAAGATGAGAACAAATTCAAAATCTGTCTCAAAAAATGGACTTAGAGAGACAAAAGACGAAATGGACAAGTTTCGTAGGGGGTTGTTTCCAAAAATAGGATAATCTAATTTTGGAAACAATAGTTGGCTCCTATTGGGGAACTTTTACTAATCAAATTGATGAGTGAGAGTAGAAACCATTCTCTAAGTGCCTTCATCCAAGCCATTGGACTATGGAGTCAGGCTAAAAATGAAAGAAAAATAGATAAATCATAAAGAACTGTACATATATACAAATGGACTTCTCCAAGTCTAAAGGATTGAATAGCTTCAAATGCTGCCTGCTATGAGGTAGTGCAAATGGTGTTCCATCTTGGTATTCTAGCAAGAAGCTAGCCTCACCACAGAGATGTTGAATGGTGAACGGGCCTCTCCACAGGGAGTCAAATTTGCCATATATCCCTTTTGGTTCTCACCTCTTGTCCCACAACAATACTTGATCTCCAACATGGAATTCACAAACTTTAGCTTTTTTATCAAAGAGGGCCTTCACCCAGTTCTGATGTTCCTTAATCTATTCCACTACCATAGTTTAATGCTCATTCAGCTCATTTAGACACATGATCCTTTTATCGACTGAACTTTCAAAGGTTGAGTCTTCGATTGCTTTTGTTAACCTGAGCACTGGTAGTTCAAGGGTGATGAGAATTTTTGCATTCAATCCATATAGAATTTGAAAAGGGGACATACCTATAGCTCTTTTAGGTGTTATTTTATCTACCCATAAAGCATCATATAATGATTTGTGCCACGTTCTCTAATTGTCGTCCACCAACTTCCTTATAATAGCGACCAGGTTCTTGTTACTCGATTTTGCTTGGCCATTTCTTTGAGGGAAATAATCTAAAGTATGGGATAAGGTGATCTCATAATAAAAACAAAATTGAGTAATTTTATGTGATGAAAAATAGGCTGCATTATCTATTACGATCTTCAGTGGGACCCCAAATCTGGAGATGATATTTTCTTTGAAAAAGCTGCATACCACTTCAGACGTAGCATGCTTGGTTGGGATGGCCTCCACCCACTTAGTAAAATAATCTATTACTTTGAGGACATAATCATGTCTAGCACTTGAAGATGGGTTGACTACCCTAATGAAGTCAATACCCTACTGCTGAAATGGTTCTTCGATCACTACCGACTTGAGAGGCAAAGTAGGCAGCTTAGGCTTTCCAACGAATCGCTGACACAATTCTCACCTATGTACCCATTTATAGGCATCTTGGAATAGTGTGGGCCAATAATACCTTACTCGTAGAATTTTTTGTGCCATCACTGGTGTAAAAAAATTTCCCCCATAGGCTAGATTGTGAAAAGATTCTAAGAGTCTTTCTTGTTGAGCTTTGTCAATGCAATGAAGGAATGCCCCATCTAGGTTTCTCTTGTAAAGACCATTGTCCCATAGAACATACCCAACTGCTTTCAATTTAACATTCTATTTCTCTTTAGAAGAAAGATGAGCAGGACACTCACCATATGTCAGAAAATGAGCAATGTCAGAATACCACTCATCAGTAGTGGCAACAAAGAGGCCTGTAGGGATGTTTTCGATCACTTTTTCTTCACTTTCTACTTCACCTAAAATGTTGTTGGCAATCAATTGTCAAAGACCCTTTCCCCATACGAGTTTGTTTAGTTTGATGTCCAAATCAAACTCTTGAGTTTTGGAAATCCAATTACCTATCTTTGTATCGAACTCCTATTGAATCAAAATAGATTTTATTGAAGTGTCTAGTACGAGAACTTCAGTGTGAGAGTTTAGGATATAAAATCTGAAATGCTTAACTACTTTCACCACAGCGTATGCATGCTTCTCCATAAGGGAGTATTTTAGCTCATGATCCTTGAGTGGACAACTCGTGAATGAAATCAGAGATTCTGCACCTTCTGGATTTTGTTGGACCAGAATAGCTGATAGTGTATGTTTGGAGGCATAACTATATATTTTGAAACTTTTAGTGTAATCTGGGCAGACTAAGACTGGTGCATAGGTGATTGCTTCCTTAATCTCTTTTGAATGCTAATTTACCCTCAACAGTCCACCTAAATGTAGCATTGCCCTTCATCATGTTGACAATGTGACAGGTTTTTTTAGCAAACTCAGGTATAAACCTTTATAGAAAATTTATCTTTCCAAAGAAAGAGTGAACTTCGGTCTTGTTGGTAGGTATAGTAAGCTCTTGGATGGACTTGACTCTCTCTAAATCAATTATAATACCTTCTCAGAACATGATGTGTTTGAGAAGTTTCCCTCCAGTTACTCTGAAGATAGATTTTTTTGGGTTTAAAGAGATACCATTCTGACAACAACGTTCCAGTATCCTTTGCAAATGGTGAACATGCTTAGAATGATGTTTTGAAAATACTGTCAGATTGTCTAGGTATACTACAATGAATTTTCCCATCTCATCTTTGAAATCAAGATCCATCACCCTTTAAAAAGTGGCACCTACATTTATTAGACCAAAAGGCATTCTTCGGTAAGTGAACATGCCCCAAGGCATGGTGAACGTTGTCTTGTGCTGATCTTCTTTTCCAACTTTGACTTGATTGTACCTTGAAAAACCATCTAGCATTGATAACATTTCTGAACTTGTTACCATCTACAGGACTTGATCCATGATAGGAAGGGGGTAGTTATCTCTTGAAGACAACTGGTTTAAGTTCCTGAAATCCACATAGATTTAAATTTTGCCATTCTTCTTTTTGATGGGTACTATGTTGGCAATCTATGTTGAGTGATGGATTGGAAAAATTATCTGGGCATCCAACATCTTTTGTATCTTAGCTAAAATAGTACCTGAGATTTTTGGATTATATTGCCTGGATTTCTGCTTGTAAGGTACAAAGTTGACTTTTAGGGGAATGTCGTGACGGATGTCATTTAGCCTGAGTGATTTTAGATCATCATAGAAATAGGCCAATACATCCATATACTGGTGGAGTAGATTAGCAAGCTCAAAACTTTCCTCAAGAGTGCAGCATTTCTTAATGTTTATCATCTTAGGATCACGTTTGGTTCCCAAGTTGACCTGATCAAAATCTTGAGAAGAATTTGAATCCGTTCGTTGTTGTTTATCAAACTTGTCATGGTTATCAAACAATTTCTCTAGGGACACCAAGCCTTTTGGAATATTATTCCCTTTAAGCTGTAGGAAGTCCTCACTTGCATCTGTATTGGTCTCAAGAGTTGCTTCACATTCTTGGGGTTTACTACCTTCAAAACGCAGTTGTTCAAAACTATCTTTTTGCTCTAAGAAGGCGATGATTTGATCATCATTGTTAAATACTTGCTAGTGGCTGGCATTATCTGGTATACTTGGCTAAAATATTAGTTCAATAGTGTATCTATCTCCTTTAAAATCTGGGTGAGGGACTAAAAGGGTGGCAAAGATGGCCAATGCATCTGCGCGGTCATTGAATTCTCTAGGAATGGCAGAGATGTTGAAAGCGTCAAAAATTTTAATCTGATCCCAGACCAGGTTGTGATAGTGACGCAACCTTTCATTTTTCATCTGATAGAGGTTTCTCACTTGGCAGACTATCAACTTAGCATCTCCTTTAGCATGTAGTTGTCTAATGTCCCTTTCTCTAGCAGCTTGTAGTTCGAGCAATAGGGATTCATACTCAACCGTGTTGTTGGTATTATTGAACTGCAATTTGTAGGACAAAGGAGTAATATCTCCCTGAGGAGATACCAACACAACTCTGGCTCCTGAACTAGTAGAGGAGCAGTTGTCATCAAATTCTAAGGTCCATACCTCATTGAGTGTTATTTTTTCTTTGAAAAATCCTCTGTCTGGGGGAAGAGGCTCTTCCATGTATTCATCTTGATTTGTTGATTTTCTAGCTATATCGGCTGAACACAATCTCAAGTCATTGCTCGAAAGGGTTTCATCAGATGTCTCATGGGTTTCGTCTATAGATAGGAAGTAGTTGCTCATGCCTGAGGACTCAAATAAAATTTGAGCTTCTAGTGTCAATGATCGGGTAACTACATACCTTGCTTCTTTTTTGGGAGGCAACTTCTTCATGACACCTTAAACTGGGATCCTTACTTCTGACAAGTCCATACTTAGCTCACCTCCAACATCTTTACAAAAATTCTACCCAAGCAGGATGCCATAAGATGTTGGAACATCGGCTACTAAAATGGTTATTTTTATCCGCTTTTCTGGAAAAGCCATGAAGGCATATTGAGCATCTTTTATCTGACCAAGGAGAGGGACTTGCTTATTTTCCATGGAAAAACACCTCTCAAAAGTTTTGGTCAAAGTCAGCCAAAGAGAATCTGCCACTTTTGCGAGCATGACATTATCTGAAGCTCTAGAGTCTATAATATAATTACTCAGTTTATAACCATTTATAAGTAGGGAAACATAGAAAGGTTATATTTTTCTAGGAGAGATAGGAGGAGTCACAACAAGATTGTTTTGGGCCGGTTTGTCTTTAGGGGGATCAGGAATGACCTTCAAAGAATCTTGTCCTATAGGGACAGCATTATTTTTTACATATTCTGCTAACCTATCAAACTATTATGGGTTAGCTCTCAAATATTCAACCTCTGTCATTTGAATTTTAGTCTTTCTAGCATGACCAATTATATCAAATAATTGAAAAGAACTTATAATAGAGGAAGAGAGTCCATCATCAGGGACTTTAATAGGTGTGGCACTAGTCTGAGTATCAGAAGTGGAAGATATCAAGTGATTGGGAGTACTCACTTTTTTATGTGTTACCTGATCTTTTAATTGTAGAGGTAATGGGGTCCCACGTTTAGCAATGGAAACCACTAGCTGGGGCTCTTTATTTGCCTTTTCTTTATTAGTCTGTGAAGCTGACTAATTTTGAGATCTGGTAAAAATAGCATAAGATCCATCCAAACCCTCCCCTTTACTTCTAGCTTCATCCTGGTAATCCAAGAAATTGATATTGGAATCACCAACTAATTCCTCTTCTTGCTCATCAAAGAGATTAGCATCTTCTTGTTGATCTAACTGAGGTTGGAATGAGTTATCATGCTTAGTCTCTAGGTAACCAACCGCTGAATTGATAGGTGGTGCTTCAATGGCTAATCTCCCTAGAGGGGGAGGTAGGCGATTGGATTGCCCTTAGTTTTGGGTAGCATTACCTTGATATGGCTGATTCTAGAATGTTCTCCTGGGCACATCTCAATAGGTAGGAGCAGACATACCTTGGGTTATTTGCCTCTTTAAAGCTATTAGTTCATTCATCAATTTTTGCACCATAGGATCTGTACTACCTGAAGAACTTTTAGCAGATGAAGAGAATTTATTTTTACTAGAGTCTTTTTTGATCTTACCTACCAGGATAAGATCATCCTCAGTCTTAGTACCCAAACTTTGAGCCAAGGCTAGATCCATAGGGCCAGCTCACCTCAATAGGAAACTTACTTTAGGAAGCTGGGAATTGATTAAAAAAGCACTTAAGATTTTTTGGTGTGGGCTAAGCCACAATTGGAATCCAATTTCTCAACTTGTTGAATTTATCTTTGAAATCCCTCATGGGTTCCTGAGATTCTTTTTTCAACTGTGTTAGCTAAGCCAACAAAGCATGTGCATCTTTAGTAGGTTTAAACCTAGCTTTAAATTTGGACTTGAGTGTATCCTAGTATGTTACTGACCTGGCCTACAGGTGATAGAACCAATCTATGGTAGCTCCTTGCAAAGTTTCTAAAAAAAGTCTAACTGTTACATCCTCAAATTCCATGCTGATCATGCCACATGCTATAGAAAAAGCGGCAATATGCTCATCAGGATGAACCTTTCCATCACCAACAAACTTAGGAAATTTTTTTCTAGAACTATGAGGTAATTCATGCAAAGGTGCAGTCAAATTGAGAGGACCAAAGGAATTACCCCATGAGCCTTGAGCCATTATGTTAGGATGATTAAATGGTGGGATAACAAACCTTGGTGAGGTATTTATAGGCAGAGCATGATTAACAGTAGGAAAAGAAGCTCTACCTTGTGTTGGTGACCTAATAAAGTTAGGGGGAAAACTCCTAGAACATTGGAGGAAAGGTGACGGAGGAAAGAGATCAAAGTTAGTTTGCTGCACCAACTCAAACACAGGGTCAACAACACCGTTAGATCTCTTGCTTCTAGTGTAATGTGGAGTTGCCAGATTTTAAAATGAAAAAAGGACCGAAATTGCTTTAAGTTGAAGCTTGAGGCTTCAAAATGCATGTTCTTCCCAGCGGCTCTGGTTTTGCAAACCAGATAATGTAATAGAGGTAGATGGTAAGGCTATAATGATAATGGGTAAGACATAGAACAAAGTTGCCAGACTATGTAATGGATAAGGGTAGGGACTACTTTGATCTAAAACTTGAGGTTTCAGACTGCACATTTGAGGTCCCCAGCAGAGTCACCAAAAAATTGTTGGGTGAATATTTTTTTGTCAACTAACTGATGACAAAATGGGTATATCAGCCATAGCATAGGGAGATTTACACCATGAAAAGTATGGGTTTACTAGATATAGACAAAGTAAATCTCTCCTCTCATCAAGGGGAGGTTTCCTATACATATTTATGCACTATATGTATGTATATAATTAAGCATAAAATAAAACATGAAGTGGTATGATAGCATCTACCTCTCTTTTTTCAGAGGTAATATACAAAGAACAAAAGGGGGATATCCTGGTTTGTAGCTAACAACACTCCTCTTCTTTCAGGAATGGTATCAAATGGAGAGCAGGAGATCACCTGAAGTAACAAAGTCCACAAGAACACTCACATAAGCACAAAGTCTTCCATAGCTTCTTTCACCGATTCGAAACAAACGTAATCATAGAATAAAACAAAGCACAAAGTCTCCGCTTGAAACTACAAAAGATAACTGAATTTGAAAGATAAAAATAGCTCAAAGTCTATCTTCTACCCTTTAGAAGTGCCCTTAGATAATATAAACACACCCACTTTGCTTATTAAATTAGATAAATAAGATATTACTAGGAAAAAGGACATAAGAACCATTTCTTAAATAACACAGACAATCTCAACACAAAGTCTGAAATAACCTGCTTCTCATTCATTCAACAAAATATGATTTACAAATTTGAGCACAAAGTCTCAAAAGTTGCTTCAATTTCAGTAGAGTGTTTGCTATTAATTTTTCCAAGATCATTTACAAAATGAGGTCTCCACTATATATAGGGAGAAAATCCTCAAAAACCAAAAAATAATAAAATACAAAAAATCTCGGTCAAAGATGACTCATATTTGACTTTGAGATATTTTTCTGAAATATTTACATGTAATTACATTTTTCAAAATTGCATGCACTTTTCACAAAATAGAAGTGCATAAGGAGAGAAGAAGAAAGAAGGGGAGAGATTCAATTCTTGCTGCCAGATTTCTTCATATGTGCATCGAACATAGTGATGGATGCCTAAATTCTTATGTTGTTTGGCGCAACTATGTTCTTGGAGATGATTCTAGCTTTGATTAATGCATCTTTTAATGCTGTGATGACTTTATAGCATGGCCAGTTAACCTAGATTTTAGATTCTCAAAAGTTAACTGAGCATCTAGAATACTATCCACAAAAGACATTGAGAAGGATTTTTCTTCAAAATTTCTCCGAATCATCTCTTTGAAGCTCTAAATCATTTTTTATGCCAAAAAGAACTGATTGTCCTTAGAGGTCAGGTTGCATGGTAGCTCTTCTAGCTTATTCAGTAGGCTTAGGTCACCCTTCTCACTAGCCTCCTTGAAAGCTTTGAGATCATCAATTAGATCTTTGAGTATCTGAATCCTAAAGATCAGTGACTCCTTCATTTCAACATAGGAGTCCTTACTGGAGATGACACCGATGGATATCAAGGTGCTTTTCTTTAGATCCTTCATCTCCTTCCATTTGCTAAGATCTTTTTCAAAATTATCAATCTCTTGAGAGATAAGGCAGACAAAGTCATCTAACTCTGCTTTTACCTTCTTCATCTTACCCATCCTTTGTGCAACCTTTGATAGCAAAGAAACTCTATGAGTATGCATCCTTTCAATATAATCCTCCAAGACTTTTTCCTTCAAATAAGTCTTCTCTACTTTTTGAATGACTGGGTCATCCATGGAGAAGGCCTCTAGAGTTGCTACTTCAGGGGGAAGGGTGAACTTTCTTATTACTATCATTAGCTACTCCATTTTAGCTTTGTAATAATCTTTCATCTCCTTCTCTCGATCAAATTTCTGGACCATGATGTCCATAGCAGCCTGAAGATCACTTTTCGCACCTTCATGAGTAACTTTTCCAAATTCAACACGAGAGATGGGATAGCTGCTCATCTTGAAATCCTCAAGGGTTGCATCCTATGGAGGCTTGGCCATCTCCAAAAAATTTTGCCCTTTTTTCTCGACCAATTTTGAGAGGATTCTTAGCCTCTTAGGAGCTTTAGCTTTCACCAGCACTATTTTGCCAAAGTCAAATTCATCTGGGGAGATGGCCATCTTCTTTCTTTTAGGGGTGAAAGCTGTCATCCAAGGTGGGAGAGAAGTACCTACTGTGGTAATAGTTCCCTGTGATGGTGTTACTACGACAGCTTCTACACTACTGGTGGTGACAGTAGTCATAGTTGGAGTGACCGATGAAACTGTACCAACCACTGATTCTGGCTCTGGTGTAGGGCTTGCTGTCAAATTGAAGGAAGGAGATGATAAACTAGGGATAGAACCAAAAGAGTGGGGAGAACCTCTGGAAGTGCCTTGAGGATCACTGAATATGACTCTAGAAGGAGAGGCAGCTCTAGAAGAGGCAACACTAATCAGAGAGATAGGAGAAGAAGGTACCACAGGAGACTAAGAAGGAAAAGGAGAGGTGTTCTTGAGTGGCTACGCTTCTTCTAGTGAGAGTGGAGGTCCACTGCTTGGTTGCCCTAATGGCTGATCATCTATCTCCATTAGTTGAGCTGCCTGTGTTTGAAGACTCTATTTCTCAATTCCTTTTGTTGCCACTTTATGCTCTTCAGTAGCCTTTGGCTTCTTAGATACAAAGATGATTCTAGGCTTGTGAGGCCTAGAAGGAGAAGGTACATCATCTTTGTTTTTAGTTCTATTTTCAACCTTCCTTTTCAACTCTGCTTGGTATTCAACCTCAAATCTTGTGACAAATTCTTTCACGATGATCCCTTTGGCTGCTAACCAATCATTGTTGTTAGCCAATATTGGTTTGAATCTCTTTTTCAGAGAAGTCAACTCCTTCTGAGACAATTGTGTTGGAGGAAGAGGGGAACCAGCAACCTTCTCTACCAGGTATCTGTTATTGATAATATTTTTATCATCGATCAGGTTAGACGGGATCTGTGTAAGTCCTAGACATTTGATTTGCTCTAGTGTTAGCCTGTAGAAGTCCATTTTCCTAATTTTCTTAGCCATCTTTAGGTCGACCCAGATATCCTCAATCATTGGTTCGTGGAACTGGGTCTTCCTCCTGATCTTGTCCTTTATGCCCTATAGTCAAATTTTTCCTTTCTCTTAAATAGTCTTAGAGTGACCATCTGCATTTCAGTTTCCATGACCTTGGCTTTGGCTATTGTTGCAATGGAGTACCTGCCAATCTCAATTGGAAACCTGAAACCTGGTTTCTTCAACTCCATCTATCTGGTATGCATGATAATCAGTTGTTGGCAAAGTTTTATTAGTACCAATCTATCTGAAGGGAACTTGGGGAGCATGTAGGGGTAGCCTTGGTAAAAGCTGACCTGAAAATAGTAGATTGTGGGGAATTGAAGGAACATGCAGCTGTAATCATTGACCACTGCCCAGGCCTCATCTGATACTCTATTCTACTCAAGCTAAGGGTCAAAGAGACATAAAAATGTAGTGAAAAAGGCATCATTTACCCTCTTAAAGTGATGGGTCGATCCTTACAGAGTCAGTTGAGGGTAATATGAGTGTACTGGGGTTGTCTTCCTATCTCCCTCTATGGTTAAGCCTAGAAAAGTCTGCATCACGACAGCTATGTATACAAGGTATGAGGTCATGTAAAACTTGTGAGAGGTTTACACCTTGGTCAGCTACTCATGGAGGGCATTACTGATTTGCTCTCCCCAAAAGATGGCTTGTTTACCTTGGAAGATGATTTTAATGAATGGATACATCCATTCATGAAATAGTGAAGAGGACGAGAGGCCTCATACCCTGCTGAGAAGGGTGATCAAGTCGCCAACCTCCTCAATAATGTCACTCCTCATAAAGTTTTATGGCCATCTTGATAAGCTTGTGCTAGGGGACTTCAACCACTTATAGTTCATAACTTTCTTCTCCCTTTCAAGGTATTTATCATATTCCTTCTACGCATCCAAGAAGTCAATCTTGGTTACTTCAATGGCTGGAGGGCACATGAAAACTTTATCAATGAATTTGGGGTCTAATCGAATCACCATGTTGCCACTGGTGTTTGAGACTAACTTGGTCTCTTTGTTGTAGAAGTGAGCATATTAGAGGATAAACTCAATATGATGCACTGTTACCAGAAAGGCAGCCACCAGGTGGATGTTGCTCTCGATGATCCTCTTCATCCCAGTGCTTGGATTTGTTGCCTTTGTTCGTGCTATGAATTCGGCCATGTCCACGTGGCTCATCTCAGTGTCTTGGATGTCATCGACATTTGAAGAGACCGATGTGAGTGAGAAGATGCCCTGATACTTATATTTTATGGTCTTCACCTTTTTTAGAGATGCTTCAGACATGGGAATTGGTTTTAGGTGGACAGGTGTCAATGAGCAAGAGTTCTTTGAAGGTGCTACAGATATGATTGTGAGATTAGAGGAAAGTGGATGAATGGGGAAAGCATAATTTAAGTGATCATAGTCAATGGAGGTCATTTAAAAAGGTTGGGTGGAAGAAAGGACCAAAAAATGAGGAAGAAAGGGGAAGAAAAAGTCAACAAGGAAAATCCTTGGGAGTTAAGAGAATCTGAGAGAGGGTTGCACAGGTAGCAGAAATTGCCACCCCTATAGGATAGGATAAAAGAGTGCATGGGCTATAAATTTTGCCACCTATGTAGGGAGGGCTACATAGGTAGTGAAAATCGCCACCCTTGCAGGCAGAAGAAGGAAGAGGTAAGGGTGGCAAAATTTGTTGCCCTTGTAGAAAGGAATGCACAGGCAGTAAAAATTATTGCTCTTGCAGTGATGGTAAGGAAAAAAGTAGGGGCGATGAATTTCACTACCCTTGCAAGGAGAAAAAAAGGGGGGGTAGTGATTTTCACTGCCAATGTGTGCAAAGAATGCATGGGCCAAAGCACAGGCAAAGAAAAAGGCTGCCCTTGTAGGCTTTTGGGATGAAAACCTGCAAGGAAAGGAGAGGGACAGCTTTTTCTGCCATCCCTAGTAGGGAAGAAAAACCTTTAAAATGATAAAAGGCATGAAAAAATAAAGAAAAATGAAGAAAAAGTAAAATAAATGTAAATAACAAGACCCACCTAAAAAACCATGCACACTACAAGCTCGAATTCATGAAAACGCTCTTCAAGTCACTCGCTAGATCATTCAGATGCGAAGGGTAAGAGGAGAGGAGGAAGTAATGAGAAGAAATGAGGCTCAAATCAGTTTATATGGGGTGAAAATTGACCCCAATAACCCATCACATGTGGCAATAAATGTCATGCATGGAAATTGAGGCATGCTCAGGCAGCAAAATTTGTTACCCTTGCATGTTCCGGTTCATCCAAGTGCAGGGGCAAAAAATTTTGCTACCCTTGCATGTCAAGGTGCAGGGGTGGCAAAATTTGTCACCCTTATAGGCAAAAGTGCATGGGTGGCAAAATTTTCCGCCCTTGCACAAAAACAAGGAAAATGTAGAGGCAACAAAATTTGTTGCTCTTAAACGAAATGGAAGAAAAGACTAACTCTAGAAGGAGACAGTTTGGGAGAGGGGTTCTTTGGTCACAATGAGATCATGGACACTTTCATGTTCTTAGGCCAAGATGAGAACAAATTCAAAATTCATCTCAAAAAATAGACTTAGAGAGACAAAAGATGAAACGGACAAGTTTCGTAGGGGGTTGTTTCCAAAAATAGGCTAATCTAATTTTGGAAACAACACAACTATCATGAATGGAAGGTTAAAATGTCAATCATTCTTAAAATCAAAGGGTTATATAGGATCACCATGGGTACTGAAGTAGAACCCAACATTGATGCTGAAAAGGTCAAGTGGTACAATCATAGTGATGAAGCCTATGGATTACTAAGCTTGTCCATGTCTCTAGAACTTATCTTCCATTTAGAATCCTCCCAGACTCCTAATGACAAATGGGACACCTTAGAAAAGTTATTTGGGAAGCTTGATGAGATGAGAGGTCATGAGCTCGAAAATGAACTCATAAGTCTAAGTCCTAGCAGCTTTGACACCCTACAAGACTTCTTCACTAAGTTTAAGGACCTTAGATTTCAATTGAAAGAATGTGGGATAAAGAAGAAAGATGATCAACTCATACTTTCTATTCTCACAAAGTTAGGTCCAAGCTATTCAGTCTTTGTCTCCACTTTCCATGCCACAGAAAGTGCCCTTGGCACTACATGGAAAATGCCTTCTTTGGATTCATTCATTGCCAACTTGACTAGGGAGCAAGATAAGCTAATTCAAATGGGCACAATGAAGTCTACTCAACCCCAAGCTTTGATAGCTAGAAATGGTAAGGATAAGACTTCAACAAAGGAGAAGAATAAAAAGAATAAGGACCAAGAGAAGAAGAAAGAAAATAAAAATCTTGCCAAAAACAACACTAAGTCTTCATCTTCCAATGCTAAACCTAAGAAGGAGAAGGTTAAGTGTGCCTATTGTAAAAAGATAGGGAATGATGAACACAAATGCATGAAGAAACAAATAGATCACCTAACTCATCTTCTAGAGAAGAACAACATAGGTGTTCCTATGTCCATCAAGTAGAATTCATCTACCCAAAATTATGCCAAGGCAAAAGGCAAGGGTAAGGAGAAAGAAAAGGGCAAGGACCTTATAGCTACAATAGATTCCACATCTTCATGGGTCATCAAATTGGGTGCTTCTCACCACATGGGCTCTTCACTAGTTGAGTTTTCATCTTTAGAGCCTTGTAACATGACTTCAATTAGTTTGGGTGATGACACATCAGTTTCTATTGCAGGGAGAGGGTTAATTGAAATGGAAGGAGGAACATTCAACAATGTTTTGCGTGTTCCTTCTCTTTCAACCAATCTCCTATCAGTGTACCAAATCACTCACATTGGTTAGGGCATGAGAGTTGAGTTTTCACCAGATTCAATCGCTCTTAGGGAGTTGCATATTGATACTATAGTGGCAGTGGGTAGCACAAATCACCAAGCTAGGTTATACACCTTCTCACATCTTACATCAAATTCTTCTCCAACATCATTGCTAACTCATTTAGATGGAGTTAGCAAATTGTGGCATGAGCAGTTTGGCCACCTTAACTACCGCTACCTTGAGAAACTTTACAAAAATGACATGGTCATTGGCTTGCCTTGTGTCTAATTCTCAAAAGGACTTTGTGAGGGGTGCTCCCTTGGGAATCATCTCAAAGAAAAAATTGACAAAGGCAAAGCTTGGATGGCTTCACAACCTTTGGAGTTAGTCCACAGTGATGTATCAAGACCCTTTCCCAAACCATCTTTCACAAGGGCCAAGTACATCCTCACTTTCATTAATGATTTCTCTAGGTACACTTGGATATATTTTATCAAAAAAAGTCTGAAGTGTTTGAAAATTTTCTAGACTTCAAGGCTCTTGTTGAGAAATAGAGTGAGAAATCCATCAAGGTTCTTCAAACTAATAATGGAGTGGAGTATGTCAGCATCAGGTTTGAGTAGTTTTACACCATAGAGGGGATTGATTTGTAGTGCATAGTCACCTACAGTTCTTCATAGAATGGGGTTGCAGAACACAAGAATAGGTTCTTAAAAGAGATGGGTAGCTTTATGATTCACTCCAAATTATTAGCACCATAGTACTGGGCCAAAGCCATCAATTGTGCTTGCTACATTCAAAATAGGTTTCCTCACAAAGCTTTGAAAGGGATAACACCCTTTGAAGCTTGGCATAAAAGGAAACATGATGTTGAGCACCTTAGAGTTTTTGGATCCCTAGCCATGGCCCACATTCCAAAGAAGAAATGCAAAGCTATGGAATGTTAGTCCAAGCCTTACATCTTTGTAGGATATCTGGATGGTATTAAGGGATATCACCTTCTAGATCCAGTCACTCATGAGTTGTTCATCGAGAGAAGTGTCCATTTTTAGGAGAGTCCTAGAGACTCAATGCTTGACACTTATTCTCCCTCATCAAATCTACTTCTTCATGATGATTCCTCATTAGATTTAGATCAACCAGAGTAGGTTCTTGAGCCATAGACATCATTTTCTTCTTCGAGTTTAGACAATGAGGACAATGATGCAGAGTCATCCACCTCTAGTTAATCAAATGATGAGAAGTTAGCACCTGACTCACCCACTTCTGGGCCACTTTGGGCCAGACAAACACTTGAGAGTGCTGGCACTTAGGCAGGAGATCTCATAGATGACAGACGTACTAGGGGGATTTTTAAAGAGATCCACATGCCTTCTTTGCTATAGTTTTAGATCAACAGAATTTTTGAGAGGCATTGGGGGTACTTGAGTGGGATAATTCTATGGAGGAAGAATATTCTTCCTTAATCAAAAATCACACTTGGGATTTGACTTCACTTCCTAAGGGAAGAAAGATGGTTTGATGTAGGTGGATATATCAGACCAAGTTCTTAGCAGATGGGTCAGTTGATAAGTACAAGGCATGATTGGTCGCCAAGGGTTTCTCACAAGTGGCAAACATTGACTACTTAGAGACCTTTGCACCCATTGCAAAGATGACTTCTATCTGACTCACCTTGGCTATTGCCACAACACATGGTTGGGATGTGCATTAGATGGATGTGAAGAGTACCTTTCTTCATAGAGACCTATAGGAGGAGATTTACATGGAGCAGCCACCATGATTTGTTTAGGATTCTTCCTTAGTATGTAGACTTAAAAAATCTATCTATGGCCTCAAACAAGCCCCTCAGGCTTGGTATGCCAAGATGGATTCCTTCCTTCTCACAGTAGGTTTCACTAGGTGCCATTATGATCCCAATGTCTACTTCTTGTGGTAGGATGATTTGCTCTTGATTTTGGTTCTATATGTTGATGACCTTTTGATCACTGGGAGTTCTTCATTAGCTATTGCAGTGGTGAAGGCATCTCTTCAGGATAGATTTGACATGACAGACTTGAGTATGTTGCACTACTTCCTTGGCATCGAGATCTCACAATTAGATTTAGGGATTTCTCTTGCACAGCCTAAGTATGCTCTTGACTTATTGACTCGATTTCACATTGCTGATTGCAAGCCATCTTGACTCCCTTTCTATCAGGAGTCAATCTTGAGGCTGATTGTTCTTCACCATTGGTTGATGGCACTCGGTATCGACAACTTGTTGGTAGTCTCATCTACTTGACTCACACCAGGCCTGACATATCATATATAATGGGACTTGTTTCTAGATTCATGCAGGAACCTCATGAGATACATTGGAAAGTAGCTAAGAGGATCTTGCATTACATATAGGGTTCACATAGATATGGGATTCATAACAAATTTGGCATAGAAGTTGACTTGGTTGGATATATAGATTTAGATTGGGATAGAAATTCACAAACTCACAAGTCCACTTTTGGTTATAGTTTCCCTCTAAGTTCTGATCCTATCAATTGTTCTAGCAAGAAGTAGAATGCTACTAGTATATCATCCATAGAGGTAGAGTACAGAGGAGCTATTAATGCGGCTACTGAGGCTATTTGGCTTCAGGGGATTCTTTTTGAGTTTGGCATTCCTATTAGGCAACCCACCATCATTTATTGTGACAACTAAAGTACCATTCAAATTTGTAGGAATCTAGTTTAGCACCAGTAGACCAAGCACATAGAGATTCACATGCATTTCATTTGGGATCTTATTCATAGTTAGGTCATTGGCTTGATATTTTTCTAGTCTTTGGAGCAGGTTACAAACATCTTAACCAAACCTTTCACTGAGAGCAAGTTCATTCATCTACGAGCTCTTCTTCGGGTGCAGTCCACATCTACAACAACATGATCTTTAGGGGGGCCTTCTAGCCTCTTCTTTTCTTTTATGTCTCTCTTTTGGGGGGAGGATTTTTTTCCTACGGTTTTTCTCCTTTTCTCTATCTTATGAGAGATTGCATTTGTACATGGGTACCTCATCAGGCCTAGTTATCAGGACCCATTTTATATTTCCACACTACCCACCTAAGCTATGCTTATGGGGGGTATTAGTGTAAGTCTTTCTTTTTCCTTATTTATTAATTAGGAAAATTTTATTTCTTGTGCATACATGGAGTTTTCCTACATTTTTGAGATAGGCTAGCTTATGTGGAGGTGTGTGTCATAGATGTGTCATAGGTGTCATAAGAATGTCATAAGTAACTCCCTTGATGGGAGTTACTTCTCTATTCTTAGCACCTTATCACCACCTTTCATGGAGGAGTTACAGTCTATTCTTGGGGTGCCTTGTCCACCTTTTGTGGAGGAGTTACTTATGTACTCTCTTATATGTATTCCTCCTCACTTTGGCCATCTCATGCTAATCAAATTTTGGTTTTCTCCATTTTGTCGTGTGCAATTTATCTTCTTGTGTTATTTTTAAATTGCTTTAGCATTTATGTGGTGTGCACTTGTTTCATCTTATGTGATCACGTCTCCATTGCACTCGCGTTATCCGGATTCTGGCAACAACTCCGATATGTATTTGTCAAATTTTGGAATTTCAAAATGTTTACAGAAATTTGTTGTCATTTTAATTAAATCATATGGGAAACAACATTTTTTTTCAAATATATATATATATATATACATATATATATATACATATATATATACATATATATATACATATATATATATACATATATATATATATATACATATACATATATATATATATAGATATATACATATATATATATATATGTATATGTATGTATGTATATATATATATATATATATATATATATATCGAGAAAATGTATGATCTTGCAATCCTTGAACTCTATCTTTCATGTTATGAAACTCTTGAATAAATTATGTTGATAATTGGTTCATTTGGCTTCAAGCAGTATAAAAAATGATATTGTTGTCATTTTAATTAAATCATATGGGAAACAACATTTCTTTTCAAATATATATATATATATATATATATACATATATATATATACATATATATATATACATATATATATATATATATATACATATACATATATATAGATATATACATATATATATATATGTATATGTATATGTATATATATATATATATGTATATATATATATATGTGTGTGTATATATATATATATATATATATATCGAGAAAATGTATGATCTTCCAATCCTTGAACTCTATCTTTCGTGTTATGAAACTCTTGAATAAATTATGTTGATAATTGGTTCATTTGGCTTCAAGCAGTATAAAAAATGATATTTTGACCCATGAATTGGTGGTGTTAGTTTGTGAAAATTGGTTAAGGGGTGGATTATTAATGAAGTATGTCGGAAGTGGGTTAGAAAATTTAGGATTTTGTGGATGTATAAATTTAATTGGGTTGTTGGCTTAGTGGCAAAGATAAGGTTTCGTTTAGTTATATTAGTGTTAAAAGTAAAACT
Source organism: Torreya grandis (assembly GCA_037957365.1). NCBI lineage: Eukaryota > Viridiplantae > Streptophyta > Pinopsida > Cupressales > Taxaceae > Torreya > Torreya grandis. Next base: position 300,085 of record JARHVA010007187.1, read on the forward strand.
TATTTGGTTGGGATTGTTGAGTTTAAAATTTGGATTAGATTGGTTTAGATGTATGTTAACATTAGTGTTATTTTGGTTTAGGTTGGGTTGGTGTTAAAACTAGGGTTATGTTGGTTTGTGGTTGTGTTAAAACTAAGGTTGGATTGGTTCAAAATATTAGGGTTGGTTGGATAACGTTGATTTGGGTTATCTTGGTTTAAGTTTATATTTAAAAATGAATGATAACTAATCATTAGATTAGAATGAGTGTTAGAGTTGAATAGCTAGTTGGGATTTGGATTAGTTTTAAATTGATTGGTGTTTGCTGATGCTTGACTTAAAGTGCATGGAAAAAATCCTAAAAGATGATGTGAATTGAAAAATTAATTCCATATATTAAACTAACTTTTAGATTTAGATTGATGGTGTGTTTTAGTGAATTTTAGCTCATATTTTAGAAAGGGAGGAAGAAGAAACTAAATATAGGTATGGTTGAAAAATGTGATTGATTGTGCACACATTGAATTAGATGATTGTAGAGAAATCCTCTTTGGCTTGGGATAATGACCTAAAAATAAGACAACACTAAAACAAATGGTTGGTTAGATATATAACTAAGTAGATTGCCTAATGCTAGCTAGATCCTAGAAGGAAGAGCTTCCTTGGAGGCTATCAATCAACACATTTTTAAATAATTAAGTTTATAAAAAAAGATAAAATACTTGCATCAATAATCAAAATATACTAAAATTTAACACAAGAAATGCTCGCTAAAAAAATAGACTCGAAATGACTAATATAGCAATAATCAAGCCAATACTAATGCTAAAAGGCTTGAGTTTATTTCAACAAATTAGGCATGGGTTTGTAAACAAGTAGGGACCTAGAAAATTAGATTTAATTAGGGGTAGGTAGGTGGAAATATATTTCTATAATTTCCTACCATAATGATTATTGGTGATTAATATGACTGTCAATAGTTAAGGTGACCATCGATGGTCAAGTTAACCATCAGTGGTTGGGAATACGATCAGTAGTTGAGACAACCATTGATGATTATTATGTGTATGTATAGATTGGTAAATTTTTAGATTGATGGGATGACAAAGTATGATTATAAGAGATGGTTTATTCTTGGGCTAAGTCGAAAGGCAAATAAATTAATTGATCACTAAAAAACAAATACTTATCTTGTAGAAGGTTGATCAAGTGGATGCTTGAGTTAGTTGAATTTTTAATGGAGTCTGACATGATTTCAATAGAGTAATGGTAATTAATGCTTTATTAGAATAGTGATGACAAGTTGGATCTCTGACATGATGGCTGGATTATTGAGTTGATGATGATTTACCTACAAAACAAAGGAACTCTAGATGCATAAGCTACTAATAATAATTGTAAATGGATTTCACCTCCCTACTTCTCTCCTCTTATAGGCATAGGCAAGAGGTTCAAATGAAGGTTCAACAAGATGTTAACTAGGATTCCTAATCTTAACTCACTCATGCACAAATTTCCATGTAGATTAAGATAAGTTATTTTTAGAAAATCAAGGTAGATGGTTTACATGTTGTTGGTTAAGGAGGTGCACCCTAACCATCGATGGTCAAGGTAACCATCGGTAGTCATCTTGATTATCTATGGTTGAGGGTGAAGGGTGAAGATGGGTAAAACCTAGGTTAAGTTAGTTGGTCAAATTGACCTCAAGTTAGGCTCAATTAAGGGTTGAAGGGTCAAACTAGTCCCCAGGGGTCCTAAGGCAGTCTAGGGGAATTTTAACATTTGAAATTGGGTGTGTAGATTTATGGTGTCTACATTTTGACCTTTTTTAATGCAGATTTAAATCAATAATATTCAAAATAAAAATGGATTATTGGTTATTGGTTTAGTTGTCCTAAGTATGGGAGGAGGTATTTCCCCATAAAACTAAGAGTTGATTAGGTAAAATAAAATCAGGTGTAGGTTTGATAAGGTGGAAAAAGGGGATGTTGAAGGTGGTTGTCATGAAGGTGGGTGATAGGTTGAGAACTTGAAGCGTAAATGTGTACATGAAGTAGGATAAAAGGTGTGATAGGTAATATTGTGCGTAGACTAGGTTACCATAGTTGGTAAAAATTAGGGTCAGTTTTAGAAAGACAAGTAAACTGCAAAACTATATTTAGGCATGGTTGTTAGGTATCCTCATAAATGAAAGTCTCCTAAGTGATGTTTTTGATTTGGTGGGTATCTAAGGTAAGAAGTGTTCTTGGTGAAAATGCAAGGTAGGAAGTGTTCTCAAGAACACACAAGTGGGTTAGGTAAGTATGAGGTGGCGTAATTTCAAAAAGTGGTCAACATGGTAATGTTGTCACTATGGTCAAATGAACAGGAAAAATTTGTCACTAAACATGTGCTAGCTGGGCTGAAATGGACCAATGGTGAGGTGATAATGTCGATAGGTTAGGCAGAGAAGGTAGTCTCCATAGGTGGGTAAATTATTCTTTTATACTAAGAAAAAATGGGTCTACTTAAGGGAAAGCAACAAGGTGATCCTCCTAACCATGAATGGTCATGTTGCTCAAGGGTGACCATCAATAATTACCCTGACTATCAATGGTTAGGGTGAAAAATTTAAAATTTTAGTGGTTAAAACACTTTCACTTTTAACTATGGAGCTCTAGCAATTGGTAATTTTGAGTGAAAAGATAGCTAATGGTGGCTATTGAGTTGGACCTATTATGTTGGCATAATCAAGAAGACCTAGGGGACTAGTGATGATGTAGAGAACATAAAAATATGGATGAAGATGGGTAGGTATATGACTTACTCCTTGATTATGGTCATAAAATTAAGTAAGGGGTGCTTTAAAATTGGTAGCATAGCTTGATTTTCCAATTACATTAGGTCTTGAGGATAGGTTAGGTTAGATGTTTGGGTTTGAATGGTTATGCCCTAGTTAGGGTTTTCTATGTGATTAGGGTAAATTTGTTGGTGAATGGGAAAATTAAATAGGTGGGTAAGTGAAATAGTGTAGTGAAGTAGGAAATTTTGCATGTGGTTTGGCTAGTTTTATGGTAGGTTAGGGTTTTAGTGTTCCACTCATGAAACACCCATAGTGATCATCAATAGTTAGGTCTAATCATCAATAGTCTACATCTATAGGTAAATGGATGTCTAACCGTCGATGGTCAACATAACCATTGGTAATCACTTATTAAAATAATGGTTTTTTAAGAGTGTTTAAATGGTAAGGCTAGTTATATTTGAGTTGTTAGGTGTAGTCTAAACTTGTAGGTTAGATGGTAGATTTGGTAGGTATGCACAGATTCTAAAGGTGATAGACAATGTAGAGGGGTAACATGGGTATAAAAATAAGTCATTATGTAAAGTTAAAGGGTAAGGTAGGATAGGTGTAGGAAAAGGTTTAATAGGTAGGAAAAAATAGTGCAAGTGACTAAGTTATGTTTTAAAAAAATTATTGTAGGCCCAAAAGTAGATAAAAATGCATGATCAAGTGTCACTCATCTTCATGGAGATCCATGAGGGAATGACCCTAGCTGACTGGGCCAATATGAAGGGGGTTGGGTTGGAAGTGATGAGGTATTATCAAAATGTGCCTCGAGATACATCTATGATTATATCTCTTATCGATAGATAGGACCCATATATGAACACCTTGTTGGCTAGATATTTTGCATGGAGTCATAACTACCTAGATAGTCATGGGATTAAATCCCCTTCATTTAATGATGAAGCTCCTGTAATCTTGTGTTTATCTACTTCTATTTACTATCTATTTAGATTTATTCATAGAATACACAAATTATGTGAAGGTTGATTTAATGTTTGTATTATTTTAATTACTTTGTGCATGAACTATAATAAAGAGACTTTGTAGAAAGTAAGTAGTTGTTTCTAGAAAGTTAGTTGGTATCTAGGATGCATATAAAATTAAGAATCAACTTGTTACATATTAGGATGAGAAAGAATAATAGAAGTGCATATCATAATAAATAGACATCCAAATTATGTAAGAAAATAAACATATAGTATGGGATTATTTTTCCAAGAAATACTCAAGAATACTATGAACTCAATTTAGCTTTAAATATGACTCAAATATTATAGATTTATATTCATTTTACACAAATGTAAAGTTCTCTATAAAACAATTCTCTTTCTTATTCTTTCTTGGAAAAATTCATAAAAAATAATCTAGTTATCTCAAACTCAAAGTTTTGTACTTCTTAAACCACTTGTACAATTTCAATGTAAAAATCAGCATCCTCCCCCTAGCATGTAATCCGACTCATTTATTTATACAATTTCAAGATACAAAATTCTAATAGGAATCACCTCCTCAACCCACATGTCTTGCATTAAAATTGGAAACTATTGAATAACACCTCCCTCAAATCTCTCCTTCATGGTATGTAATGATCAATGACATGTAGCACTTTTTGAACTCATGATTTTGATTGATTACAAACACTTTGCATCTAGTGCAAAGTTATATGAAGTAATTCACTTTTAAAAAATGACTCTGAGCAATGGCATTTTAGCCGAGTTACTTAAGTTATTGAAATTTAGAAAATAATTTCAATTTTACAAGTAAATCATAAAATTATATTACTTTTACATAGTAATTACTAAAAATAAGATAATTCATATAGTAGTTATGAAGAAAGAAAACAAAATAGAAGAAAAAGAAGAAGAATTTATTCAAGACTTAGGTTCTGATGAGTCTCCTCATAAACTTGGATTTTACATCTTGCTCTGTATTTGGTGTGATGAGATCTTATCAATTGTATTGATTTATCACTAGGTATAAGTGATTCCATTTCTATTTCTAACCTAAACATTTCTCTTTCCAATATCCTATAATGAGCTTCCAGCTTCTTAATTTTGGGTTTAAGGCACTTCAGTTCTTACTAAAACTTAATCATTTTTTAATAGATTTGTTAGTAAAAGGGGTTGTATCCTTATTCATGAGTTGGATAAAATGCTCATATAATTTCTTATATGTTCTTTAGACATTATCAGACTAGGAGTTAGTGAGACCAAATACAAAATCCTCCAGTCTTGATTTTGCTTCATTCACTTCTTCCTTTAGGGTTTTCATTTCTTCACTTATTGGTTCAAAAAATTTCATGCAAAAAGATAAAAGATACTCCTCTTAATTTATCTTCTTTATTGATCCCTCATGAGAAATCTTCTCTTTGACCAAAATTTTCTCATTCAGATTACCTATTGTTTGTAAAGTCTATTGACACAACTCTGAAATACCATTTTCTTGTTTAATTTATCTTATTGTTATTTTTACTTCTATTCTAAAAGTTTTAAAATTTCTAGATGAGCCTCTAGAATATCTTGAAATAACTTCTAATAATTTTTATGAATCTTTTCAATCCATTCATATTCTACCTTTACTCTATCTCCTGTCTCTTCTACCTCAACTATCACATGTGGCTCAATTGGTTCTCATGAAATAATTTCTTCTTGAGGAAAATATTTGGCCACCTTAGCAATTATTTCACATAACTATGCATTATGTTCTTTTAGCTTTTCCTTTGAAGCCTTTTCCTCATACAACTTATTAAAAATATAATTGATCAAAGTTTGAGTGTCTTATTTTAAATTTTTAGTTGTTACCTCCCAAAGGGGTATTCTTGTAAAGGTTAAGTCACCCCTAGTGACCTCTTTTTTTCTCATTCCTTGGGGATGAACTACTCACTCAACAAATTTATATCCTAAAGATTTAATTTGTAACATTGATCTTACATTAGATGATTTTGGATTCTTGCCTCTTTTGTCAAGAATTTTAAGTAATTTCAAATCTATCTCCTCCATATTTATCACTTATTTTTCTCTAGGAGTAGTTTGTGTAGCCAGCCAAGATGAGAAATTAGTTGACATGGAAGTGCTTGAATGAATGATTACCTATTGTTGACTACCTTAGATTGTTAGTTCCTAAGAAGGGAATTCTTAAGTTTCCATATCTCTTTAAACCTTATATGGGGATTTATCAACTTACTTTTCAAGTTCTACCTCCTTCTCAGTGTCTACTTCTTCTTCTTTATCTTCTTCTTGTTCACTCACAACCTCCTCTTTAGGTTTAACTACTAGTTTTTCTTGAGAATTCTCCGAGGAAATTATTTATTATGAAGTTACCTTTTCAACTATAGGTGGCTTTTCAAATGGTGACACAATTTTTTTTGCTAGTTCGTTATCTTTCACCACTGAAAAATATCATCAACATTTTAATTCAATCTTGTCTTCTTTATAGGATCTTAACTACTTTATCTTTTTATTATATCTTTCCTCTTTTATCCCACTCTAATAGTATCATTTATTAATTCCTTCATGAAATAACATTTATCAAGTAACCAATTGGAAGTCATCGACAACACCTTTGAAGTCTTTTCTAAAATTGTCTTATCATGATCATCTCCAAAAATAATCACTAGAAGTGAAGCACTGTCCCTTCCTATTATATGGAAAGCATCACTAGTAACAATACCATCATCTTCCATGTTTTCAAGAATGGTATCCAAGTCAAATGAGTGGATATAGTCAATGTTCATCCTATTGTTATCCCTTCTTCTTACATAAAATTCATCTATGTAATCAATCCAAAATCCTTTGGTTCTAAGATATGCATATATTCAAGGGAGACTATATTTTGTGCTACTCCTCTGTAGTCAAAATTTTTCCTAGAATCAAAATATGTTTGAGTGTAATGATGATACATATCTTTCTACACATTTCTTACCTTTTAGATAATGGGGCAATGATAATAGCCAATTACAATAGGAAAATTAATGGATGTTTTTTTAGCCTTAAACTAAAAATCATGCAACTCAACTAATTACCTATTCATCTTCATAGGGATCCATCTGTCACATGGATATCTTTGCATCTTAACAGGTGCTACTAAAAAACCTCCTACTTTGAGATATGAGAAATCAATAAATTGAATGAAAATGTATCCGTATAGGGAGACTGCATCCCATGCCTCATTTGACATTCTTCTATGCTTCAAATATGTCTCCATATTAGAAATAAGCTCATAGAATAAACCATCATTTAATACAATGTAGTTATTGTAGTATTATTTAGGGACAAATTGAGTATTATATTCATATATTTGTACTATTAATAGTGTACCATTGGTCCTTAACCTTAGGAAAGCTCCACTAGAGGCTGTTGCATATACAAGATATGAAGTCATCTTGAAAATGAAAGTCTACAATACATTCTTCAAGTATTGATCCATACTTTCACCAATCATTGTTTAAAAATTAATCTTAGTATAAATTCAAGTTACGTTAATGGTTATAATATAGGCATACATCTAGGGTAAAAATATGTTGGCATTATTTTGTCCATTAATCCCACATAATAGCTAAATGATATCATCTACCTATTGAAAAAAATCTAATCTAACAATGTGATTGGGGAACCTTGAAGATTATTTTATCTTCTTTAAGTAATATGTATACATAATCTTAATACACTATGATGTTTTGGTTTCCCATTATTTTTCAACTATCTCCATTTAAATATTAATATATTTTGGTGAGGTTCAAATCTTCAAATAGTAGTTAAGATATTAAACATCTAACCTAACAACAACATCTCTTACCACCATAGTCAAATAATCATATTAGTTAGCACACGCTAACACAAACTCAATAAACTAGGTTGAACACGGGAAAACTATAGCCTAAAGAATCCCAGTATTGGTCATAGAGTTTAAAAGTGGGAGCTTTGTAGTGGCCCTTGATATTTCTAAAATCTCAATCACAAATATGTTCCCCATATCTGTATCACTTATTTTTGTCATATTTGATGATATGCATGACTCAATAGGGTAACCTTTGTATTGATACTCATTTTTGGTTCTTAGAAACTAACCCTCTTTACCTTTTATTTTCCCTTATTAATTGGTTATGGACTATCCTCAAGTACTAAATCTAGGGCCTCCTCAATGATCTTGTCTTGTACTCTTATTTTTTCTACCTCTTCCTTTGACCTCCCTAATCCCTCTAATCCAAACATTTACTCTTTTGAATTCTGAAAGACCTTGATAAGTTTTGTAAAACACTTACTGATTACTCTAATTGATTTACAAATTTGAGACACAAGGTTAACTTATATCTCTTTAAGTATCTCTAAACAAGTTCCAAGTTTCAAGGAATTGACATTTTTTAAAACTTAATTAATCATACTTTTAAGTAGTAGGATCTAATAACTCGGGGTTGGTCTTTGCAAAAAAAGTAAAAGTCTTAGGTATTTGAAAACATGATTAATTAAGTTGGAAGAAATAATCATTTTTGGGTATTTAAAGGCAAGTAACTTCAAAATTCTCATAGTGAACAAATTCAAGTTTACAAAATCAAATAACTTTAGGTTCTTTACAACAGATGACTTTGGGCTTTCTTAGTTATAAGACTTTAGGTTTACTCAATTGAGTTACTTTGGTTTAAAATCCTTAAGTAAGAAGGCTTCAAGAACCTAAAGTAAGTCATTTTGGGGTTGGGTTTTTTATAGGTAGTTACTTAGAAGTATAAATTTGAAGTAATGAAGATTAAGAAACCTAAATAAGTAATGGGGGATGAGAAACTTGAAGAGATAAGCAAATTTCAAAACTAGGGTTTGTAAGAAGATTCTCAAATTTTTAGGGTTTTCACATGAATAAAAAATGATAAGAGATTGAAAATTCAAATTTACAGTTAAAAAAACAATTTTCACTAAGAAATTGGAAGAGAAAATAAAATAAAACAACTTCAATAGTAAAAAAAAACTTGATGGTACAAGAAAGAGAGTTTAGGGGAAAAATGACTCAAAAAATAAGAAATTGAAATTGGTCTAGAAATTATTTACTTGCCTCAACTACAAATGGGTCAATAATAAAATCAATTGAAATCACTCTAGAGGTTTTAGGTGACTTGGCTCAAGATTTATAGGCATGGCTACTTAGCTTGATGACTTGGATGATAGGTGGAAATGAGGTGGAATCTCATAAAATTTATATAAATTCTAATGCATTTATTGCAATCATAAAAAATCCATGTCAACCCTTAATTTATTTTTAATTAGGCTCTTTGAATTACTTTAACTATTTTAAGTAATGAAGTAAAGCACTTTTATAATCTTGATTTGGTCTATAAAGTGTTAGTTGTTTTTCCAAGACCACTTAACTCCTTTTAGTTTTTAAAGTAAAGTAACTTGAGAAACCCAATTAGAACTAGGGAGTGTTGGTCAAGTTTTTAAGACTACTTAACTTCACTTAGTTTTTGAAGTAAAGCAATTCGAGAAACCCAAATTGGTCTATGAGGAGTGAATTAGGTTTTCTAGATAACTTAACTTATTTTCAAGGAAGTAAAGTAACTTAGAGAACCCAATTTGCACTGCAAATGAGCTAAGTCACATTTATCTTATTTCACCTACAAAAATGGTTGAGTAAAGGGATTTGAGTAACATTTTTAAGTAAATGCCTTTAAAACTCTAGACTAATTTGGAGTAACTTAGGAAAGCAAAAAATAAATGAAAAACAATACTAGTAGAACCCAAATTATTTATTTAGGAAATTGGCTTCAAGTAGTACAATTGACACACACAATTTAAAAATACAAAAAAATTCAAAAAGGCATTTCCCAAAATCTTTAAGTGTCAAATTTTTGGGATAGCACACCTTCTTATTTTTTATCAAAAAAATGATGATCTTGATAGAGGATGTGTATAAGATCACACAGCTACCTCTTCAAGGTGATCTAATCTATCACATAGAGTGAGAGGAGTAACAAGATCAAAATGAGTTGTTGTATAGAGATGATATTGATTAGGTTATATGGCATGTTAGGGGTTTAGCTACAACACATTGTACAAGAGATTTATAGGTGAGAGGAGACTCATGAATATGCTTATGATGGCCATCTCATGTTGTGACCTTCCCAACTCAACCAATGAGAGGTTCTCATACTTACTATCAGGGGTGATAGTTGAGTTGATACTGGGGTAGCCTATATTTAGTTGGGTACCTATACTCTTAGTGAAGATATACAAGGAGTTATGGAGATTTAGGGCTCACAAGAGTTATGACATTAGTGTTGGTCTTATTCTACGTTGTTGGGCTTATGAGCACATCTAAGTATTGAGGTACGTGTGATTATCATGGATGGGATGCACTCAGATAGAGTTCTTAGTTGGATTCATGTGGTGGAGAGGTGACTTAAATACCTCAAGTATAAGAGGAGGTACACATGATGTAGATTGGTTTAGGGGTGCATTGAGTGCACTAGTGATCAAATACATCACCTAGAGATCATACATTTAGTTTCAAGCATAGACTGGCTATAGGAGATAAACACCATCCCTTAGAGTTATAGATGGATATTTGGTAGGTACGATGGGGAGGTAGACATTATCCCCTTTTTATAGGGTGTATAGATAGTATGTCTTGGTTTAGGGTAATCCAAGTGCATTCCATATATACAAGCACAAGAACTCATAGACTCTATTGCCTAAGCCACATCTAGTAATGACATTACTAGATCATGAGGAGTTGTTAGCTAGGTTACAAATATATGATGCAAGATTTATGCATGGGTCCATGGCATGGTACTAGGTTATATATGTATCTTCAAATTTTGATAATGGTAATGGTGGTATGGGGCCAATGGCCATGGACCCAATTGGGAGAAGGAGCTAGAGGGCATAGGTATATGGGGCTAGCCTCGATGGATAGGTAAGAGCAGTGTTAGCCACTGCATAGGTATAGGTTATAATGTTACAAGGGTAGGTGGATACCTCATAGGGTTAGATTGCTATGATACAAGGGTATATATCCACCATGATTGTTGATATGGATTAGGCTAGGGCTACACTAGTCTAGGTTATGCAAGAGTGAGATGTTCTGAGATAGGGTAGAGTGGTAGCAATAACAATACTAGGGAACATTGATATGCATAGGTACATAACTACTATATAGGATTTACTAAACTATGAATTGATATCATACACTCACTACTTAGTGGAGACCCAATGGGGAGAGTACAGAGCTAGCTTGGTAGGTGATGCTAGTGTAGTGACACTAGGTCAGTGAGCCACATCTATAACTAGATATACTAAGACATCTAGGGATATGTAGGTGTGTAGGGGTAGGCACCAATATCTAGTAGTACTTCAAGAGATAATGGTTCCCCTGATGCATAAACAAGACATAATTTATGACACCCTATATAATGTTGTTTATCATTTTAGTTTTAGTGTACGAGATGATGCGTTGAGATGCACATTCTGAGAGGGAGAGACATGTATATATTTTTGTGCACATTATGATATTATTTGACTCATGAGTTATATATATGATATTTTATTATTGAATATGCTCATAGTCTATGATTTTCATTCATGTTTAATGCTTATGACGTGATGTTTATATTGATTATGGATTATGCTTATGTGTTGAAATGCTAGACATTGATGTAGACTCACCTATCTAGGCATGAGATGGATTTTGGGTATGCTTCTTGTTTACTTATGACATGATAATTTTTAGTGAGTATATGCTTCATTATTTAGATTTAGATATGTGATGAAAATGGTTGGTTGTTTTATTGCTCATGGATGCTATGGTGTTATTATGTTTGTTATGGTTATGAATATGGTTATGCATTTGCTTATTACACTTAGGTATATGCTTTATTGTTAATTTATTTAAAGGTAAAACACATGAGGTAAGTTAATTATCAATACTAGATGGGACAACAAAGAATATAATCATAGTTAAAATACCAACTAGTCATGATAGGAGAAGAAGAGGGCATGATTCTTCTTTGACAAGGAGTAGAACAAAAGTAAATTTGGATTGTATTAATGAACATAATCTCTTTCAATGCTTCAAATTAGCATTCACCAGTTGGTTAAAAAGGTGTCTTCACCACATAATCTTAAGTAAATTCAAAATCCCTTACTTATAGTATATAAAGGGGAGATGGTTGAAAATGGAACCTTCTTGTGATACTAGCATGCCTCTTCTATAGGAGTCTAGAGATTCAGTATAAAAAATTTTGTGCCATACAATATGTAGACTAATTGATGTGGGAAGTCTACTTATGAAATCCAATTACATATTTCATTTTATTTTGATGCATGAGAGATGATAGTAGCTTTCAAAATTAGTTTTTTTTATTGTAACTTTGATAATGGGTATGTTTTTCTGTTTAGTGCTTTTGATAGCTATCCTTCAAGGGAGCAGTCCACCTTATGTTTCAAAAAAATTAAATATGTTCTCAACAACTATCCTTCAAGGGAGTAGTCTATGAATTCTAGCAATGACCCATGATGGCCATTGGTTTGGGATTTACTACTTTTTATTGCTTTACTTGATCTTGATTGACATAGACTTGATAATGTTGGTTTAAGGGTTCAATTTTCTAAAGGCAAAACTAAAATCACAAGAAGGTTGATTAGGTGTAAAAATGTTTAGGTGACAATGATCATGGGAACCTAACCTAAGAGAGGGGTGAAAAGTACCATGAGGATCATGCTATGGGTAGAGCTATGGTACCCATTAATCAATATTAGGTTATGATTGTGATGGATAATGATATGATTTAGTTTTAATTAGTTTCCCCTAAAATAGAGAGATGAATGTGGTTGAAAGAAAGCAATGAGATTAAAAAAAGAATGGATGCAAATGCAAAGCATTAAGGTGCTCACTAACTGGGTTGCCTTCAAGAGAGGACAACTGATAAGCTCTTAATCCATACTTGTGGGTTATGATATAAGGTCCAAGCTAATTGAAAGTAAAATTTCCCTACTTTTTTTTTCCATATTGGTGACATGTTGATTTTCCTTTAGTATGAGGTCTTTGATGTTGAATTCTCACACTTTAAGGTTTTTTGTATAATCACATTTGATGTACTATTGGTAGACGTGGAGATGGGTAAGAGTTTTTAAGTGAAATTTTTCAAGTAGTTCAAGATGAGATAAATAGTGCTAATAATAATAGTCCTTAGAAATTATATCCTACAAATATATGCAAAGAGACTGAATTTGGACTTCAAGAGGTAGGATGGCCTTTGTTGTATAAAATTTTCCTAGTTTAACTTTTGTGCTTATTCATGCACTTAGTAATCAAGTCAAGTTAGTTATATGATTGAGATAGCTCAAAATGACCATAATAGGGTTTAGAAAACAACATTTAACACACTACTAAACTAACATCAATTTCACATAATGTGTAATACTTGTGTGCTCACTCAAAGCATAACAGTGAAGGGACTAGGCATGTGTTGGGCTAGTTGAGACATGACAAAACTTTGGGGTTCAAAGGGGTTTATCCAATTGGTAAGATGGGCTCAAGAAGCCTATCAATGCTAAGCTACTCTAAGGAATATCAATATGTGCAATCCTTTTCAGGGATGCACATCCTATGGTACTAGTCCATATCTAGATAAATAAGGCTCTTCATGGTGAAAGCCATTAGAATAGTAGGTTAAGGGTCATTTAGGCACTTAACTGAGTCCTGAGAATGGCTTGGATTTATGTGTTAATTCTTTAAGTTAGCAATCAAGGCATGGGTGTTAGGATCTTAGCACATGCTAGTTTTAACATAGTCTATTTTAAAGGTAGGCTAAAGTTAGTAGAAGGTACAAGGATGTTATTACCAACCAGGGATGAAGCTTAATATCACAATATAATCATAGTAAATAAACCTATAACAATGCTTATAGAAAACTAAGCTACCATCATATCATAGCATAAACTATAATTTAAGAATAAACAATCCATTGCTCTGATACCATTATTCATTTATTCATATTTCAACGTAAAAATTTTAAGAAATGAAATAGATAACATGATCATATTTAATGTTACTCATGCCCAATGGCTACCAAGAGAGATTGGGATATACATTTGGAGTGTCTAACCTAACTCATACAAAATATAAATACATACTGGTGGCTCTTGATTTATATAAAGCTTTTATATATTAATCACCTCCTCTACTTTATATATAAGCCTTATTTTATAGGCAACAAACATCTCATTTCCAAGTCAGATGGGTGTGTGCCAAGTGATGAGCTATCATTGGGGGTCACTATTCTACCAGCTCCACTATGATGCCTAGGTTGGATGAGCACATAGTATGTGTTGAACTATCACTAGGGGGTCTCTATCTCACCTACTCCACTATTCTGATGTCCACACTTCTTGAGCCACCACATATAAGTTCTTACAAGGATGTCCTCTGAAGGTTAGGACCATGTAACTACCTGCTAACTAGCATAAGATCCTCAAGAATTCCTCCAACTAGCTCAAAAAGGTATAAAAAGGGAGAAATCAAATCCAACTATTACCTCATACTAAAATATTTCAAGTTGGCACAGTCCATGTAGTTGGTAGAAAATGGGTCCAATATTACCACATAAAAAATTGCTAGTCCATCTAGGACTAGTCTTTCAGTACCTTTACTATGTAAAAATTGGGTACATCTTTCTCTAAATCTACCTTGAAGTTATCAAATCCCTATATAGCACCCTTGATTTCTTCAATAATTCCATCTACTTTAGTTGAGGTATCCTCAATGGTGAGCATGTCTGTACTTTGTAGTTCTTTCTTGAAGGCCTCAAGCCTTTCTCTTGCTCACCTTACCCTATCATCTAAGATATCCCCTTGCTCACTGGCCTTTGTTTAGAAGTCATGGAAGAAAGCCTCCAGGTCTTTCTCTTAGGTTTTCAAATGGGTGCTTAGGGAGTTGACCTTTTCCATCACTTGTACATGATCAATTTTTCTCACCCTGAAGAAGTGTTGGAATAAGGCATCTTTCTCCTCTTTTGCATTTTTAAGGTGTGCATCGATGATTGTTGCTTGGGTGGTGAAATTAAAAAATATGAAAATTTCTTCTTCAATGACTTCTTCTAACTTGGTGAAGAGGTCCTCCACCACAACAATATTTTTGTTTAATTCTCTTCTTAAAGCCTTAGAAGGGTCTTTTGGCTCCTCAAGCAGCAACCTCATTATAGGGAGAATATACTCTACAAGCACACATATCATGTCAACTTTTTTCATTCTTGAGGTATCCACACCATCTAAAAGGGATGGATCTACCTCTAGTATGTGCTTGACTAGTTGTTTAAGTTTTAGCTTTGTTACTTTAAGTTATTCTTCCACCTCTTATGCTATCTTCTTCTAATTATTGGCACAAATATAATTGATGATGTTCTTTCATGTTACTAAATAAGCCATCTTAATTATGGCATTAGCTAATCACACAGGGTTCATGTCTCATGGATTTATGAGTTAATAGTCATGCTATTTCTTGAGCTTCTTGGCACTCTAAAGTGATTTTGTAAGAACCTCAAACTAAGGATCATCCATCTAGTAATCCAATGCTCAAGAAACCTATTTGCACATCATGGTTGTGGTAGTATTTGGTGTAATTTACTCCATAATATATGAGTATTCATATTTTTTGAACACTTGATATATCATTTCCCTATTTCCTAGATCATACTCTTCTTCCTCATTCATCTCCTCTTCTTCTTTGCTGGTGCTAGTGCTTCCACCAGTGCCTTCTTCTTATTCTTCTTCTTGGGGTTCTTTATCAGACTTCCCCCTTGTTCACTTATTATTTTTCTTTGGCACTAGATCCACCATTGTGTTCTTCATATAGGGGTTCTTTCATGGAATTCCCCCCTCATCCATTTCCTCTTATTGTGGCTATTTGGTGTGAGCTTCCATTATGCCATCTTTCTTTTCTATGTGCTCTAATGGGAACTTTATCTCCTTCTTTGTTTGTTTTTCCAAGGTTTCAATATAACCTTATTTATCTCTAGGATCCCCTTTAGAGATAGGGCACACATGTTATGTAGTTTATTCTACTTTTCTGGTGGAGGTACAAGGTGCCTTCTCTGGTAATCTTTCCTTCTTGGGTTTCATGCTAGTAACACCCTTCTTCTTCTCTCTTTCATTTATCATCCTATCCCTTTCTTCCTAGGCCACTTTCTCCTCTTTCTCCTTCCTTTTAGCATTTTTTTCTTTGGCCTTCCTCTTTTCCTACTCTTTCTTGGGCATTCCTTTTTGGCCTTCCTCTATGTGGTCTATTATTCACACTTATTTTCTCTTGATTTTCTCTCTTTGGCCTATAACTGATTGATATTAGCTTGGGACATGCCCTTGGCCCTCATGGCTTCTCATCTTTGGTATAACTTCAATGCTAATTTGATATGCTCTTAGGCCAGGCTCATGTCCTTCCACTTATACTTTAATTATTCTTTTATCAACACACTTCAATGTGTTGTGTCTTTAAGATCTTCTCCCATTTCTCCTTTCTACCTTCCTTCTCCCTTATGCACCTTAAACTCCTCTTTCCTTAATTATTCAACCACAACCATCTCAATAACCTCTTTTAGTATCTTTTACTTTGTCATTTCTCCTTTTTTCTCTTCTAGCTCATGTGCCCTCTAGATTTTGGCTTTACTAAAGATGAGTTTATTCCATCTCTACCTTTGTTTTTCCAACATAGTCTAAGGTGGTGGAGAGGGGATCTAATCACTTGATAAGGACTCTTCATCCTTGAGTATGATGTATGTGCCCCTCTCACTCTCTTCTTCCTCCAACTCCTCTTCCTCCTCTGCCTTGGATAGGATTATCCTTTACACCATAGGAGGAACTTTCCCCTTCTTTTTCCCTATGCTAAGGGAAGTCTTTGGTATGAATCACACATGCTTCTATGCAGAGGTCAAAATACCTAATTATCTTTTTGAAGTGATTTTTATCCTTAGCCACTCCTCTATTTCCTCTAGAGTCTCCCCCTCTTCTTGTTTGAATACTTCTTATTTTTGGTTGGCATTATCATTCCCTCATCCCCGATCTAGACTGGGGGTATTCTCTCTATTCGGTAATGGAATCCTTCTTCCATGGATTCATATCATAGTATAATCTATGTATTTATCCTAGGATGGTGACCTCTTGGATGGTATTTATGTTTGAGTGATTTGATACATCTTCTTCATCTTAGTTGGACTTCCCATATACATGAGAGAACTAGCACCTCAACATATGCCTCTCCACATAGAGTTCCTTCACTTGAATTTACATCTATTGTGTATTAGGGATTAGGTACAACACATCATTAAAGTATCTTATTGAAAAGGCAAAGGGGAGCTTCAACCATCCTAACCTATTCCCATCTCATAGTGCCAAGTATACTATGCAATAGTGATACACTAGGGAAAATATATGTCATCCTAAACATACTATAAAGTAGCCATTTAGCTATGTTACACTCCAATCCAAAATGTATTTTTTGCACTAATGCTTCATGCACATCTTGTACTTGGGGATGAAGGAGGGGGGGAAAGTGTATTGTATATACTTTTGTGTTAAGGACTCATGGTGTTCTAGGAAGACCCATAGATTATCTTCACTTCCATTTGGTATCCCAGTTTCCTCCATAACAATCAAAATGAGGATGGATCCCCACCTAAATATAATCTTGGTACTATGGTAGTCTAGCATGTTTTTCACTAACTCATCAGTGATAAACTTCATGATGTTAAATTGTACACCTTACACCATATGATAAGTGATGCAGAGGTACACCTTTGATACATTAATCTACCAACCACCCGATCATAATTTAGAACTCATGAGGCATGATTATACCCTCATGTCAAATCTTTTCACTTATTAATGGGGAGCACAAAATACCCTTTGAGATACTTTAGAAGCTTTGTGATGTGAACCACCTCTTCATCATCATCCATCATATGATGGATGTCTTATCTGAAATGTAGGAGCCTGGTTATCCTCTTGATAAACTATGATGAAATCCTCATACACTAGCCTAAAAAATATATGTGATCCTCATGAATGTGTGAGAGTAAGAACTAGATAAGTCCCTCTAACTTCCCAAAGCAAGGCAACCCATAGATTTGAGTTGCACTAGAAGCTTTGAACTTTTCTTAAATTGAGAGATCAAATAGTATATCACATGATGGCATCTTGCACCATGTGTTCACCATTTATTCCTACACCAAGTCTTACAAGTGGCTTGATGTCTAGTATGTATGTTCCTAGATTGGCAACTCTGTGAAAATGAGTGCCAAATTTCCCCCACCTAAACCTTTTTGGTAAATTGTATATACTAGTATGACATCTTCATTATCACCTAGGTGTTTATCTCTATGATGCTAACTTTTCAACCAGTTGTGGATTGGTTTATGTAGCCATATTCTCTTCCATAATACTCACCCTCTTGGGTTCCTATTGTGCCTACCTTTATGTTCTTCACCATCCTAAATCAAATTGTATTGAACTTTGGTAAGTGTGGCTTGTCAAAGCCTTGAATGGTGGTTGGTGCTTCTATAGTCATGGGATCTGTAATTGTACCTTTGGATGTAAAATTTTCTAGCCATTAATGGTGGCTTAGGTAACAACTTCTCATTATAACTCTATTTTATACACAAATGTTTCTCACCAAACCTTAAAATTGGCCTCAATTATGAATGCAAACTTTCTTAGAATGTCATTATTCACTAAAATTCTCAAGTTTTCTCTATGATAAAGTTATTTCTCTTCAGATCTTAGGTCTCTACTTAGGTTCACTCTAAGTTAAATTATCTTAAAATTTGTAACCTAAGAAATCATGTTGCTTTCTCTTTTATACCCATCTTTCTCATCTACCATCATTAATGTAGGTTTTATGACATAGGCACATTGATTTGTTAGAAGACATGAAAATATATGAAATAATCAAGAATATTTCATCCTTAACACATTAATTTTATATCTTTGTGCCACCACCATCACCTCGTTTAATGATCCTAATGGATTTTTTGATAAAGTGACATTTGGTTAAAATGGTCACTTCCCACTCATTTTGGGTAGATATTGGCTATCTTAGACATTATCCTTCTATTAATATTTACTTGGCATGACCTTTTCCTTCATTTTTATAACTTGGGTATAGTTCCTCACATGCATGTGATTTAACCTCCTCGATTCTACTTTTTCTTTTAGCTATGCTCTTATTTCAAGTGTGTTTCTTTATCTTGGTCAGTTTTTTGCACATCATCTTGTGTTGGCCTATCTTACCCCATATAAATCCCTTGTGCTAGACTTATAGCCCTTTTTTTTCTCTTCTAATTCTCTTGTGCACTATTATATTGTGTTTCTTCAATTTTGTGATTATGCTCAACCATGTTGAGTATCTTCAATCACCTCGTAGGTCTCTAGTATGGAATTAATTATTGAACTCTCTTTTAATTTTGGTGTAAAATTAGCACCAAAGTGGTTTATTCTTGAGCCTTCAAGTGACCTACACTATTCATATTATGTATATGTTATTTTTAAATCTTCTAATTACACCTAGAAAACTTCATGCATCCACCACTTAGATGTTTAGCCTCATGTCCCTACGGGGCACAAGTGCTTGACTCACCTGATTAGAATTATGTGTGAAGTTATAATTGATAAGTCCTTGTAGCTTCCATGTAGTATTTAGTACCTATATACAATATACAAGGAATAATAAAAAGGAAAGAAATGTTTTAAATTGCACCAAATTAGAATCTGGTTAACTTAATCTCAAATTGGCTAGTGACCAAGAAGTCAGAGTTTTTATATTGTAAGCACCATCCTACTACCTATATGGATTTAGTTAGTTACCATTAAAATGTGTTGGGATCATTTCACTAGACAACATGTATAAATTTCATGCACCTATTTCCAATAAATGGTGAATGATGTAGGGCCCATCCACCATATTTATAATTTTCCTAGGTACTTAAAGTACTTAGAATCATAGAGTAACACCAGTGCTCTTTTAGTTAACTCCTTATGATTAATATGCTTGTCATTTCAGTGTTTCTAGAATGCCTTATTGATCTGTTAACTCCACCTTGCTTGGACTTATTTTTCGTCTAAACACTCTAAGTATTCCAAACTTGTGCTTAAGGAATCTTGGTCATCTAAATAACCAATCCTTATAATGCATAAGGAGGGAACCATTAATTCTATGGGTAGAATTGCTTTAGTGCCAAACACCAGTTGAAAGGGTATATCCTTATACAAGTGCTTGTATGTCATGTGGTATACCCATTATACCAATAAAACATGATCATCCCAATCCTTACGACCAATGTTACATATCTTTTTTAGTCACGTACCCAAAATTTTGTTTAATATTTTAGCTGTGCCATTATGGATGATAGGGGTGGTTTTGTGGTGTGCCATAATGTACTTAATTAAAAGTATTCACACTATTCCATTAAGTACTCCTATCACTAGTTAGATTTAATGGGAAACCATACTGGCTTATGATGTTCTTCCATATAAAGTGCATGGCTATTATAGCTATGAAATCTTTTATTAGCATGACTTTAGACCACTTGGTGAAATAGTAGTGGTCGGTAAAATATATCTTGCATATGTACACTATGTTATGGGATTTATTATCCCAATGAAGTTAGTGGCCCATTTTTTAAATGGTGATTGGGTAAGAATTGGAATGATACACATCTCATCTTAGTGGTTGGGCTTTTCAATACACTAGCAATGTCACATGCATTAGCGTACTCCTTTGCATCTTGGAATAGACTTGGCAACCACAAGATTGATTGTAATACCTTTCACACTATTAAATATTCAATGAAATGGCATTTTACAATTCCATCATGTGCCTCTCGTAATATGGAGTACCTTTCATGTTCTATAACATACCAATATAGGACTTTATCTCTACTTAGTTTGTACAACTCCACCTAAATGAGATGAAAGGGGGTGGCACAAACCATAAGTTGCTTCTTCTCCTTAGTTGACAAGGTCATGGGTACAAACCCAGATGTTAGGAAAGTAAAAAACTCTACTAAATATTTAGGGACATGTTAGAGTTAGTGTAGCTACACATCTAGCATGCTATCCTCAATTGGAACCATTGCATTACTAGAATTGATGTAGGATAAATAGCCTGGCCCCAAGTTCTGCTTTCCATGTTTAACAATAACAAAGAACTAGAATTCTTGGAATAGAATAATCCATGTGCAGATGTGCCCATGTAAAATAGGATTGTTTATGAGATACTTGATCTCCTCATGATTAATGAATAAGATGAATGGGGTTGATAGTAGGTATTTCTTAAATTTTTGTAAGGCATAGACCATTTCCAGTGCCTCATGCTTAGTAGTGGTGTCATTTTACTCTTCTTGAATCAATTTCCTAATTGTAAAGGAGATGGGTTGGTCTATCTTTCCCTTGCCTAGTTACACCAATATGGTGCTAATATCAAAGCATGAAACATCAACATGAATGTGGAAAGGAGTAATCTAGTCTAGAAATTATAGAATTGGCATGCTAGCCAACTTTAGATTCAATGTTTCAAATTCCTCCTCTTACACCTCACCCCGATAAAACATACCATTTGTGCACAAAAAAACCTCTAGATGTGTTTTGATCTTTGCATAACTCTATATAAACTTCCTATAGTAGCCATAATATCCTAGAAAGGCAAGGACATCTTTTTATATTGAAGGAGTTTGGAAGTGAATTATGATGACTATCTTCACAAGATCAACAAAAAGACCATCCTTGCCAATGATGTTACCAAGAAATGTTTTAAAGGGGGTTATGAAGATACACTTATTTAGGTTTAATTATATCTAGATCTACCTGAACCTCTCAAACATGAGGCATAGATTATCATAGTGGTCTTTTATAAGACCATACATAGTCCATTTATTGAGATAAACTTGGAAGAAATTATGGATAAAGTTAAAAGTAGTGATGACCACTCTAGAGAATATGGTTGGTGCATTATTAAGTTTAAAGGGAATTATAAGTGAATAAACCATATTTAGTTGCAAAATTTATTTTGGGCTTATCCTCCTCCTTGATTTTTACCTAATGGTAGCTCAAAAAGCCATCAGTAAAAGTATAGATTTTATAGCTTATGACTCCATCCAAGACCTCAACAATTAATGGGGTTAGGAATGGGTCATTATTTTAGATGGTGGTGTTTAAGATCCTATAGTCAATGGAAATCTATATGATCCCATCATTTTTTATGTTTATGACCATCAAACTCACCCATTAAGATTCTTTTACAAGGTAGATGATGCGGATGATAAACATTTCATCAGTCTCTCTTTTTACCTTGCCATGGAGATTATGATTCATTTGATACAAGCACTTCTTGATTGACCTCATGCCATCCATCATATTGATGCTCATTTTACCAAGGGAAGGGTGGGTTCCCTTCATTACCTTGTAACTACATGGGAATAAGTCCTAAAATTCCTTTAGGAGGTCTATGCTTTGTGCCATCTCCACATCAGACCATTACATGCCTATAAGGGCAATCTTTGGCTCACCTTCTATGATAATATCTACTTTAGTGGTCTTAAGTGGTACATGATAGGGCTCATTATTGTCCTAATGAGAGTCTTAAACTTACCTTGTCCCCTTAGTTGTTTTAATTAAAAATGATTCAAATCTTCTTCATCTAGGGTGCTATCATCCACAAGGAACACAAGTTTTTATCTACCTATTAGAGCCTTCTAATTTCACTCTTTCTAGGTCTCATCATCTTCCTCACTAGAATCACTATCAAGTACCTTCTCTTTAAAGAATGTTAGGAGTTCTAGTCTTTTCTCCCTAAACATTATTACATCTCAGGGAGAAAGGACTAGCACTCCTAACATTCTTTAAAGAGAAGGCACTCAATAGTGATTCTAGTGAGTAAGATGATGAGACCTATAAAGAGTGAAATTAGGCCTCCTATAGAATGGTAGTGTCCTCAAACACTACCCTTTAGAGGACTTATAGTGGATTCAGTATATCTATGTTCTATGAATAAAATGAGAAGGTGTGCATAAACCTCTCATTGAGTATATCCCAGTTCCATATCTCATGGTGTATCTCATTTATAGTGTATCATAATCATGCCTACATTTTAAAAGTCCTATAGAAGGTGTCCACCCATAGGCATTTTGACATATTCTTGTAATAGATAGCCCAAGTTTCTTCACATAACTATACATGAGTGATTGGATCAAAATCACCTGAGTAAGTGGGTAAGTCTAAGTTCTCATTACTCTTGCCAAACCTAGTGCATATTATTGCCTTTACATCTTGCCATGTTGGAAAGTTAGGTCTTTGTACTACCCAATAGTGAGAAATAATACACTATAAATATGTAATAGTGTGCCCATTCTATCTATTTCTTTAGGGATGTAAGAATCAATGTCACGGACATACCTCTATATAGGATGGTTCCCTTCATACTTTAGCATCACTAAAAGTTTCCCTTTACTTAGCTAGAACACCATTTTTCCAACCTTTTTGTCATTAGGAACCTAGATCTTTAGATTATGCTCAATCCTAACCAGTCCCATTATGGCTAGCCTTGGCTCAGTTGTGTGCATCAAGTAACACCTTTAGCCAGTGAACTCATAAGAATCTTCTACACATCATTCATCCTCCCATTAAAACATGCCTTGGTCACTAGGGTTGAGCTTCTTGGTTCCATGCCTTGTGATGTTGTAAATATGGTTGATCTCATCCTCAAGATCAATGATTTTCACATATGGGGCCCTTAATTACTTTATAAATGGATCACCACTCTCTCTTTGCAATTTTCAAAAGTCATGTAGTACTTCTTAAAGTTCATGTTTGCATTATTCATGTAGTACCATGGCCTACCCAAGAGCATTGGATAGTTTTCCTACTCTACCAACGTGATGATCTTGAAGTTAGCTCAAAAATTGGATCCCAAGATATCTACAATGGTTCCCTTCAATATCCTAGTATCTTGCACTCAAGTTTTATTAGCCATGAATAGCATGTGAGGTAAGGTACTCAAGGATTGCCATCCCATCTCCTCTTAGGTGGTTTTGGTCTAGATATTAATGTTAGTTCCCATGTCTACCAGTAATTCACAAGATGACCATCCATTGATGGTTTCATTTATCAATAAATTTTGGTCATACTTTATATTCTAATTATACCTTACTTCATGTAGCCACTCCAAATGTGGCACAATAATTTCAATAATTTAAGGCACAACCTATTCTTCTAGCTTCTTCCCTATGTGCTTCAACAATAAATATTTTATTAGGTGAAGCATCCCTTAATTTTTTAAGAGGAATATCATCTTGATCAACTCCTATAATTCAACCTCCTGGTTGTCTTATCTCCTACACAAAGTGGTGGCCTATGCCTCCATATCTCTCACAAAGAGGATCTTTCCATGAAAACTTTGTATCACAGTAATGGCTTGTTGTAAGATGTCTTTCTATCGTGTAGGGTTAGGATAGGGCATATATTTTGGCTCAGGTAACACTATGAAATTAGTGTTGCTTGGTTTTACATACTCCAAGAATAGGTCTTGGGTCAATGCAATGGTTGGTAGAGTGATGAACCCATTTTGGGTTAGGGATTGCACTTTAGTTGTATACTTATAATTTTATTATGTCTTGGGAGCCCACCTTTCTTATTTGGATTTTCAATTAACCATTGTGGTACTCTTTTCTACACTAGGCTGAATTTGAGTTAGCAATTTATATAGGTCTAGGCATTCCTTGACTACATGTGGTCCTCAACAATAACTACTCACTAGGTGTGTGGGGAAGTCATGTTGATAGTGCTTAACTGACCCATACTTTTAAATTGATTATGGTTAGAATATTCCTCCACCACATCTTTTTCTTCACCCATGCATGCCTTGCTTGTTTTCATAACCCATATTGTGCTAGCCACAACCTTCATTTCCTTGACCCACCTAACCATTGACTAAAATTATTGATTTTATTAAACCTATTTCCATGTTTTGATCCATCTCATTGATTACTTATTATTTCATTTTTGAATACGTATATGTATCACACATTTTGTAGTAGATGGTAGTGTTCACTTAATTGGCATACTACAATAGAGGATAGTTTCAAGAGTCATGTATCCCATGACAAACATCATAACTGAGAAGTAAGGTATAAACATTTATTAATGGGAAATTAATCTTGTTATTCCCATCCATCTCAAATTTGGTGCACCATAATCCATAACAAGTTTCATGTGTAGAACAAGTAATCATCTTTTGTATTTGGGAGGCCATTGATGCAGTCTATGACTCCATGAATGAGTTGATCCTGTTATTGGTGTTTCTTACTACCTCAACCTTTAGCATAGATTTATGTTCTTCATGGGGTTTAATTAATGTATTCATAGACAATGCTCATTTGATAGTTACTAATAGACCTCCAAAAAACCATTACACATGTTAGGAGGGGTGAATATCATATAGAAGCTTAAAGAGGAGATTTCTAAACCATGCATCATATAGGCAAATAATCTCAGATAACCCCTAGATTATTTCTTTGAGTGATATGATGCCTTTCTACTTAAACTTAGGGATATCAAAATCTTTCAGGAAGGCTTCCTTTAGCATATTATAATTAACCATAGCTTAGTTTAGATCAAATCTATGATATTAGGTATGGGCATAATATAACAAGGTGGTGACAAATTGAGTCACCTTGTTCTTCAATTGAGTGATGCCTTAAATTCACCATTTTAGCTCACACTAAAGCACATGCTTCATGGCATTCTCTACACCATTATACTCAGGCAAGTGCATTACCATCTCATAGAAGACATGTTGAGTGGCAATGTTAGGTTCTCAGGTGCTTGTCTCCCTTGCATATATGTTGGAGGTGGCCCTCTATAACCTCTAATTATAGGGTGGAACATTTACCCTATCATTATCAACTATGTTATTAAACTTGTCAATACAATACCACTCACTTGTGTTGTGCCACTTCTTATAGGTTATTTCCCAGTCAACATAGATGACATATTCTACATAAGAATGATTAAACCTATTATTAGGGTCCCTAGGTTGGAATTTTTTGGATTTTATTTGTCCTAACTCAATTCCTCATAAGGAATCACTTGATCAATCAAAAATTCTTGATTCAAATCTTGAATCCTATCGAATTTGAAATCAATAATATGGTCAGTTACCATTCTTCTATCTTCTGATGGAGAATATAGTGCATGAGATTGAACTTCAGGTTAAAATGGGATAGGTGCTTCTATAACATCCTCAATCACAACATCTTGTAATAACCTACTACATCCTACACCCAATTGCTGACTCTAGTCTTTCACTTCTTCCTCTTTTGTCATGTCCCCTTTTTAGTGGACATGTGCAGAGTAGATGATTAGCCTATTATGCGACCCTCGTAGGCTGATGAGAGGGATAGAGGGTCTTGATGGAGTTGGGCTTGGCTTTCGTTTGGGCTCTTTCAGACATGAATTAAGGGAGATATTAATATTTGATTGATATAATCAAATATTAATTATTTGGTCCAATTTTAATTAATTATTAATTATTAATTATTAATTATTGGGTCTAATTTTAGGATCCTAATTCTAATTTAAGAATTGGTCTAATTTTAAGACCCTAGTTCTAATTTAAGAAGCCCGAAGTCTAATTTAAGGGAATCTAATTTTAGCAAGCACACTTTTGGAAGGGTATAAGGATCTCTCATGGGAGAGAGTTTGTATTCATGATTATTATTGATATTGATTCTTGTTAAGAAATTCTTTTGTGAAGACTGAGCCAAGGGTTCCAGGATTCTATTTGCATTGAAGAACGTCAACTCTTCATTGTGTGTGATTCAGAGGTTGTGAAAGATCAGCCGATCTATTGCCAAATTGAGAGATAACTTCATACAAAAGCTATCACAGGTGTTTACAAGTTTGAGAGATAACTTCACACAGAAGCTATCACAAGGGTTTATAGGTATTTTCATTATTTGGGGTTTTGATTCAAGAATTATCCACATATAGATCTTTGTATTAGCCCATAATTCTACAGATTAGGATCAAGCATACAAGTTGTGCAAAATCAACGGCCGTACGACTTACGTACAAATCTGTGAAAATATGTATGCATCTACAGAAAGTTTAGGCATCGACATTGGCGAACAGGGACCTACAGAGACCAACATCAGTCGACATATTACCGATGTCGACAAGTTAACGACTACAGGTCGACTGATGATGGCAGTATAACCAACGTCGATGACTATGTTTTTTACACAGCAGGCTGAGACGTACAAGATTTAGACCAGTTTGTAGAATATTTAGGCTATTAAGGCCGTAATTTCAATATAATTTGTATACTTGACAGAGGATCTCTATTGTAAGCTTATGAGCAAATAAATAAGAATTTATACTGTGATTTATTTATCTATTTGAAGATATTTTGCAAAAATTAAGATAAGCAATTTGGAGCTTTTGTTTTGATATTCAAAGGGATATTATAGTGGTATCAAAGCTTTTGTGCAGATAAAAGAGCCCCTAAGTAAGGGACATTACAGTGGTATCAGAGCTAAATCCTACCATCCTGAGGGTTTGAAAATCTTATGCAGCCACAAGAGTTGGGACCACACAAGTATAACACACGCAGTAGAGCTTTGCTTGAAGGTACCCAGTTGTTAGAACAGCAGCAGATTATCATGAGTGACAGACGTGAGGGTAGCCCACCCAGGGGCCATCGACATAATGATGATCTAGGTACTAGAGAAACCTACCGTGAGATGACTCAGGTATTATAGGCACTAACTACCATGATAAGGAGGATGAACCCACCTGATAGACAAAATGGGGATCAAGGTGATAACAGAGATGTTACGGTTAATCAGAGACCCCAACCGGCCCACTCTAGAACAGCGGATAGACCTACACATCCTACATTTGTGCAAGTAGAACCAAAAGTTCCAGCAGAGGAGGAAGCAGGAGATTCCTCATTTGCAAATGTTTACCTGGCTGTAGATGATGAGTGGAACTTATTACCTCCTCATGTTCAGGAGAGGATGACCTTTGATCATTTTGTTAATCTGAGGAGAGAGCACTATAGATTGGCTAGATAGGACAGGAGACCTAGACATCAGAATAATGATCTTAAGCATGCTACAAGGAGGCTCACACTCGCGATGTTCGATGGAAGTGGTAAGGTCACAGTGCAGGCTTGGATTAGTAAGTTGGACACCTTTCTCACATTACGTCTGATGGCTGAGGAAGATGCTATCAGATATGTGACACTACATCTTGAGGGAGTAGCTCATGATTGGTGACACCACGAGATGGTGACACTCCATCATGATCAGATCACTTCTTATCAGGAGTTTGTGGATAGGCTGGTAGAGCATTTTGATAGGAGGGATCCAGAGTCCTATTTTCAAGAGTTGGCACAGTTGTGCCAAAGCGGCAGTCTAGAGTCATACATTGGTGACTTCCAGAAGTTATCAGTCATGGTTCCTGACATTTCAGAGAGGCGACTAGTAATACTCTTCATGGAGGGATTGGCAGAACCATTGAGAGGTTAGATCAAAGGCTTTGATCCTCCTTCATTACAGGAAGTTATGAAGAAGGCACGCAGTATGGAGATGGCAGCCCCATCAAGTAGATCTAACTCCAGAGGTACTTCTTCATCTAGAGACCATAAGCACTCCAACGGGGATATAGAGAGACCGGATTTTAACATAAATAAATCCGGGGTTAAAAATGATTCAAAAGCCAATCTAGCAGCACCACCTTTGGATCGTGAGGCGCTTAATGATCTACGCAAGAAGAAGCTTTGCTTCTACTGCAAAGGTCCATATGATATCCATCATGATTGCCCTTTGAGGCCTAAGGGCAAAGCAAATCATGTGATGTGGGCATATTATGAGGATGTGAAATCAAAAAATTATGAATAGCAAGATAGTTCTGAGGAGGTAGAGGCTTCAGAGCCTAAGGTAGAGGCAGATTTAGAGCTTCATATACAGGAGGCATGCCTATCCAGCATTCAATCAGATGAGTCATTTAGACTCCGTGGAGTTTTGGCAGGGCAGAAGGTCACCACCCTTCTTGATATAGTAGCCACACATAATTTCATAGATGCTAGATTTGTGGAGAAGCGTGGACTCACTACCGAAGATTTTGAGGGCATTAGAGTTAAGGTAGCCGATGGTCACACTCTTAGGTGTGAGTGTATTATTAGAGACCTCCCATTGCGTTTGAACAACTATGAGTTTAAGGCTAATTATTATGTAGTGAACATGGGGGACATAGAATTAGTCTTGGGTATGAAGTGGCTTCATTCATTTGAGGAATTTACTCTTCATCTCAAAGACATGGAGGTTCATTTTGAGGTTGATGGGAAAACACATATTCTTAAGGTAATACAGGGCAGCAGCTTCAAACATATGTTTTTTCATCAGATGGAGATGCCTATACTACATGACATGATAGAGTGCAATGACGAGTGCACATTGGCACCAACACAAGAGAGATATGAGGATGAGCTTTGTCTTGAGGTGAGTCCAGTTCAAGAGTTAGCACATGTGGTAGAGTCTCAGCTTCCTTTTACAGGTGGGTCACATGTTGATGATGATATGCGTACAGGAGATAGAGGTGATGTGATGCCATTGGATGAGAGTGGTGATGCACAGAGCCTAGGGTTTGTGTTGGTTGATAGCACTATAGATCGAGACTTCATTTGGGATCCAAGTGGATTGATTGGTCTATCATTCAGTGATTGCTTGAGGGCAAGCAATTTTAGGAGGGGCAGATTGTCATGTCCCCTTTTTAGTTGACATGTGCAGAGTAGATGATTAGCCTATTATGCAACCCTCGTAGGCTAATGAGAGGGATAGAGGGTCTTGATGGAGCTGGGCTTGGCTTTCGTTTGGGCTCTTTCAGACATGAATTAAGGGAGATATTAATATTTGATTGATTTAATCAAATATTAATTATTTGGTCCAATTTTAATTAATTATTAATTATTAATTAATTATTAATTATTAATTATTGGGTCTAATTTTAGGATCCTAATTCTAATTTAAGAATTGGTCTAATTTTAAGACCCTAGTTCTAATTGAAGAAGCCCCAGTTCTAATTTAAGAAGCCCGAAGTCTAATTTAAGGGAATCTAATTTTAGCAAGCACACTTTTGGAAGGGTATAAGGATCTCTCATGGGAGAGAGTTTGTATTCATGATTATTATTGATATTGATTCTTGTTAAGAAATTCTTCTGTGAAGACTGAACCAAGGGTTCCAGGATTCTATTTGCATTGAAGAATGTCAACTCTTCATTGTGTGCGATTCAGAGGTTGTGAAAGATCAGCCGATCTATTGCCAAATTGAGAGATAACTTCATACAGAAGCTATCACAAGTGTTTACAAGTTTGAGAGATAACTTCACACAGA
Organism: Torreya grandis; assembly: GCA_037957365.1. Lineage (NCBI taxonomy): Eukaryota > Viridiplantae > Streptophyta > Pinopsida > Cupressales > Taxaceae > Torreya > Torreya grandis. The sequence goes on from JARHVA010007187.1 coordinate 330,310, forward strand.
AGCTATCACAAGGGTTTACAGGTATTTTCATTATTTTGGGTTTTGATTCAAGAATTATCCACATATAGATCTTTGTATTAGCCCATAATTCTACAGATCAGGATCAAGCATATAGGTTGTGCAAAATCAGTGGCCGTACGACTTACGTATAAATCTGTGAAAATCTGTACGCATCTACAGAAAGTTTAGGCACCGACATCAGTGAACAGGGACCTACAGAGACCAACATCGGTCGACATATTACCGATGTCGGCAAGTTAACGACTACAGGTTGACTGACGATGGTAGTATAACTAACGTTAGTGACTGTGTTTTTACACAGCAGGCCGAGACATACCAGATTCAGACCAGTTTGCAGAATATTCAGGCTATTAAGGCCGTACTTTCAATATTCTTTGTATACTTGACAAAGGATCTCTATTGTAAGCTTATGAGCAAATAAATAAGAATTTATACTGTGATTTATTTATCTATTTAAAGATATTTTGCAGAAATTTAGATAAGCAATTCAGAGCTTTTGTTTTGATATTCGAAGGGATATTACATCTTTCTCCTTGCACTATTACATTTCAAGGGATAATTTCTCATGCCCTTCCGACCTACTATAGGTTATCTCAACACTTATAAGTTATATATCCTCCATCATTCTATTCCTTTACTTATTATATTTTATCCTTTGAAGATCTCAAATGTCAAGTTACTCATCCTCTTCTATTGTACCTCACCTACACTTCACCTTCTCACCATTTGTGCTTAATCATATGTGTAAGGATTTTAGCCTTCCATTCTTATAGTTTCTATACCATAATCCACTAGAAGCTTATTTAGTTTAGTGTTGAGTACTATTATGAATTTTACCCTTGGTTCATAAGTAAACTCATATTCTACTTCTTTAGGGCATGATAATGTCAACACTGCAAACTCTAAAACATAGTGTTTCTATGCAAAATTGCTTTCTACATTCAAAGAAGAAATAAGAAACTAAAATAAATGGTCAAGGCTAGAAATACCTGATAAAGTTGAGCACACCAAAATTAGACGTTGGAAGATTCTCCTCTTTGGCTGTGGAGGAATGACACCTGCGAAGAAAAGAGACTAAAACACAGAAAGACGTTAGTCAAAGATATGGTGGGCTATCAGGCGAACGCCCGATCCCGGAAGTATGAAGACTCCCTAGAAGGATATCAACCCACTGATAAAAAGTGGAATATTGGATGAAAGTAGATAATAAAAGATAAAATGACAGAAATAAATGATAGAAAATAAAAAGGCATACCTGATAAGCGGCACTATTCTGCACAGTCACCGGCGTCGCTCTCTGTGGTGCCAGCGTCGGTTAGGTAAGGTGCCGACGTCGGTTAAAATACCGTCGTCGGTCGGGGTAGTGACCGGCGTCAGTCGGGGCAGGTTCTGGACAGAGTTGCAGAAAGTCTGGGGGAGTCGGGACAGAGTCTTGACAGGTTCGGGATAGGGTCTGATGGAATCGGGATAAGGTCAGGATAGGGTCTGGGCAAAGTAAGGTCGGGTTTAGACAGAGTCTGGGGGTTTGAAGCTTTGGGATGACAGAAATAATGAACAACTAATAATCAAAAAGAAAAAATAAAAATAAACAAAGAAAATACTTACCTGTCAGAAGCCGTGATGAAAGCCATAGTTGAAGTTGTCTATGCAGTGTCGGAGTGAAACGAACGCTAGAGTTGGTGGATGCTGGAGTCAGTTGATCGCGAGGTTGCAAGAGTCTGTAGATGTCAGAAATCGGAGATCGAGATTGAATGATTATGTTCTTCGTGTTTGTTCAAAAAAAAAATGGTTGATTAGCCTTTGGGATTGATCAGCGGATGCTGATGAAGGCGCGGGACGGTTCGAGAGACGGTTCGATAACCATCTCGGGAAACCGATCGAGAATCGAATGGTAACTGATAACGGACAATAAGATGGTGATCGACGTCGGCAGAATTGCCGACGTCGGCCGATAAGTGACCGACGTCGGCAACATCGGTCGGGTAAAGACCGTCGTCGGTAGATGCACAATGAGGACAGAGTCTAGCTTTTAGTTCTCTGCTCATTGTTACATGCTGCCAGGGTCAAGGTTGGTGGAACAAGTGATCGACAAGGGTTAAATAGGCGAAGAAGAATAAAACGGGGGATGACCAGGGGAGTCGACACGATTTCGGTGTCTACACATAGATATTCAACATGCCACTCCATTACTTATTTACACTATCCATCCAAACTTCATATAGGCTTATAATCCTCTATATACATTCTATTTCCAACTCAATGTGTTTACTATAGTTTTACCTTCTATAAGTAGTATAGGCAACCAACCACTGGTACACATGCTCAAATAGCTTTCAAAAGAACACCTCATATAGAGCATTGTATAGGTTGGCTTGGACCCATTTTCATGACTTCTATCCTTTTTATGTAGGATGATTATGTGTGAAAATATCCTCCACTTTATCTATATAATGATAAATTTTCTCAATTGATAGTTAGAGCATCATTCTATTACACCATTATAGCAATGAAATTCAACATGAGTCTTGGCAACAAACCAAAATATTGTAGAAAAGTTTAACAGTTTAGATGATATGCTTAGTCATACACTTAGAAATCAAGTCAATATATATATATTATTTGGATACCTAGGTGTGAGCATAATAGGTTCTTGCACATAATATTTATCACACTACTATGGTGGCATCAATTTCACACAAGCCACAAGCCTTATGTGTTCACCCAAAGCACAATAGCAAAAGGACTAGGTTCGTATTGGGCTAGATGAGACATGGCATAGTTTTGGGGTTCAGAGGGGTTTTTTCATATGTAAGATGAGATTAGATAAAATATTAGTGCAAATCTACTCTAGGGAATATCAATAGGCATGATCCTTCTCAAGGATCACATCTTATGGTACTTATCCATATCTAGCTAAATAGGGATCTTCATAGCACCAGCCATTAGAATAATGGTTTAAGGGTCATTCAAGATGTTATTCAAGTCTTTGGAATGGATTAGGTTCATTTTCTTATTCTTTAGGTTAACACTCTAGGAATGGGTGTTAGGATCTTAGTGCATGCTAGTTTCAGCACTTAGTCTATTTTATGGGTAAGACAAAGTCACTAGATGAACAAGAATGCCATTAGTGACTAGGAATGAATATTAATATAAATATACATTAAAAGTAAAGAAACTTATAACATTACTCATGGAAAACTAAGCTACCATAATATCACATCATAAACTATAATGCAAGAATAAACACTTCATTACTTTGATACCATTCTTTATTGACTTAGATTTTAACATACAAATTTTAAGACATGAAATAGATCAAATACTTATATTTAACCTTACTCATGCCCAATGGCTCACAAGCAAGCTTGGGTTATACATTTGGAGTACCTAACCTAGTTATTATAGAATACAAATACTTAATGTTGGCTGTTAATTTTGGTAGAGCTTTGTTATATTAATCACCTCTTTTTTTCTTCAAATACAAGTCTTATTTTATAGGCAAATGGGAATCTCCTTGTTAGTTTATATGGGTACATGCTAAGTGATGAGTTATCACTAGGGGTCATTATTCCACTAGATACACTATGTTGTGTAGGTTAGATGAGTGTACATCATATGTTAAGCTATTTTTAGGGGGTCACTATGCCACCTACTTCACTTTTTTGGCACTTAAGCTTCTCAAGCTACCATGTACAAGTTCATTTAGGGATGTCCTTTGAAGGTACAATCCACACTACTACCTACTAGCTAGCATGAGATCCTCAGGGATTCCTCTAACTAGTTCTAAAAGGTATAAAAAAGGAGAAATAAAACCAAATATTACCTCACATCAAGATATGTTAAATTACCATGGTCCACATAGTTGGTAGAAAAGGGGGATCAATAACCTCTAATCCAAACATAAGAGAAAAAGTTGTAGCACCTGTAAGGATTATAATGCTAGTAAAATATGCCCATAAGGCAAAGGGGATGTGCAAATTCCAATCTTGACTAGATGCACTGACTATTTTAGTTAGTATGTTATTAAGAGTTTTATTAAAGGTCTCAGTCTATCCATTTGTTTGACAGTGATAGGGTAAGGATAAACTTACATTTATATTTAAAGCATAAATAAGATTTTACACTTGTTTCTTTTTAAAGGATTTACCATTTTTGGTGATAATCTTTTAAGGAACAACAAAATAGTAGATGATGTGATGGATAATAAAATCAATAATCTTCTTCACTTTGGTTGAGAATAGAGGAATAGATTCTACTCATTTGGTAAAATATTTGGTCATAGTAATGATATAATGGTGTCATTATGAGGAATCAAGGTTAATTTCACCAATAGGTCTATAACTCATTTTGATAAGGGCTAGAAATTAGTAAAAACATGAAGACTATGGCTAGGTGCATGATGCAAATTGGCATATTGTTGACACTTAACACATTTTTTTCATATAATCATAACAGTCTTGGTTAAGGGTAGGATAGTAATATCTAAGTTTAAGGATGCATTTAGCTATAGCGAGGCCGCTAAAGTGTCCCCCATAGATTCAATCATGTATTTCCCTAATAGTAGGAGAGGCTTCATGACTATGTAGGCAATAGAAAAGGCAGCCATCAAAGCTGCATCTATAAAGAATTTCTCCCATGATGGTGAAGCATGAGGTACTCTAGATAAACACTCTCTAAGCATTCTCAGAAAGGCCAAAAGGAATGATGGAAAGGTTGAGGTAGTCAAAGGTCTATTGATACCAAAGTTTAGGTGGAATCTCCTTCACATTGAAAATAGTGGGAGAATCTAGTTTAACATAGGAAGGCTGGGTAGGTTTGTGGATAATGATACATAGGTGAAAGTTATAGGGTGTAGACAAGATCTAAGAGCTGAGGGAAGCCATGGTATCAATAAAATTATTGGTACATTATGAGGTTGACTTAATGTGATAATGTTTAAATAATGTTAAGAGCTCATTGACTAGTTATTTATACTATTACAAAAAAACATTATTACATTGGTAAGAGCCATTTATTTGATTCATCACAAGTTGGGAGTCACCACAGATGTTGATTGTTTTGAATCATAGGGCTAAGGTAGTTTGAAGGCCTATGAATAGGGCTTCATACTTGGCCATATTATTGGTACATTCAAAATCAATCTTTAAGGATAAATAAAGAGGTTCACCATCAAAGGGGATAAGGATGATACCTATTCCCTCACAATGCTAACACTTTGGTCCATTAATGAACATGGTGAATTAAATAGTGAAGTTCACCTAAGAGAGGGATGTGATGGACTCATTGGGGAACTCAAGAAGAGGAGGTTGTTTATATAGTAATGGTGCTTTGACCAATTGGTTGGTAATTACCTGCCATTTAATTAACTTTTGTTGAAGGAACTCAAGGTGAAACTCTACTAAAATCATGATCCATTTGGCCATATATTGGTTTTGGTATGGCTTGGATTTCATGTACTTGAGTGGGTCAGTATTGGTTATGACATAGGTTATATGGTTAAGAAGGTAGTGGTGAAGCTTGGTGGCCATAAAGAATAAAGCTAAGCAAAAATTCTTAGTGTAGGTATATTGAGTCTCATACTCTACAAGCATGTAGCTAATATATTATATGGCTTGCTCTTTATGTTGCTTCTCCCAATAATCGAGCATTACTCTTAGGGAGTGGTTAGCGGTAGAGATATTAAGGTATAAAGGTTAGTCATCCTTGGGAGGGGTGAGGATAGGTGGAGACAATAGGTACTTTTTGAGTGAATCAAAGGCCTTTTGGTAGTCATTATTCCAATTAAAAAATACAACCTTCTTCAAAAGGTGGTGGATGGGTTGGCATCAGTCTAAAATCTAAGAGATAAACCAGTGAATGAATTGAAGTTTCCATTACAAACTATGGAGTTGATTGAGGTTGATAGGAGGAAGCATGTTGATGATGGCATTAATATTGATGGCATTGACATTAATTCCCTAGAGGGAGAAAATAAAACCAAGTATATTACCTTATAGGACCCCAAAAATACACTTCTTGGGATTTAGGTGGACATGGTAATGGATAAGATGCTCAAATATGATCTTGAGAACGGATAAATGGTCCTTTCAAAGTTTGGATTTTTTAAGTTCATCCACATAATCCTCTACAATATTATGTATAAGGTCATGGAATATATAGGTCATGGAATGTTGGTAGGTTACACCTACATTATTTAATCTAAAGAGTATGACTCTATAATCAAAGGTTCCCCATGGGGTGGTAAAAGTGGTCTTGTGTTGATCTTTGGGGGTAATTAGGATCTTATTTTATTGGTAGAATAAATTCATCTTTGGGGAAAGTGAGGTTGAGGTCATGAAAGTCCACATAGATGCATAGTCCCCCTATCGATTTGATGACAGGAATGACATTTGAGACCCATTAGCGATAGTCAATGGGTTAAATGAAATTGATAGATAAAAGATGTTGAATCTCTTCTTTGATGAGAAGGGCTATGCGAGTGTGTATGCATTGAAGCTTTATCTTGATGGGTTTGGTGTCATGGTTGGTGACTATGTTGTGGGTAGTAATGGTGGGGTCAATTTTAGGCATGTTTTTATAAGACAAAGTGAGTGTTATTTTACAGTCTTGAAAGAAAAAGGGGAAATCCTAAAGTTGTTTAACATTCAGTGATTCACCAATTTTTATAATTAGTGGGTTCTTCAGAGTGCCCACTATGATATCCATAGTGGATTAATTCAACATGTTTAAGGTCTTAGGAGGAAGGGATTTATGGATAGAAGAATCTAGGGTACCAAAGTAGGTGAGAATTGAGTCATCATCCTAGCATTGAACAGTGTTATTGGTAGGGGAGTCATCTCTTATCATCTTAGGATGGGTCAAATGGATGGTTATAGTTACCCCTTCCTTTTGATAAGTCATCAGGTTGAGGCTAATCATGTTGATGAAAAAAAATTCAAATGGGATGATGTCATCATCCTAACACATAGGAAGGGGAGAGGTTGGTGAGGAAGGGATGTCTTCTTCAACAATGGTAATGGTAGATGGTTTTGATTTCTTCTTGTTGGGTGAATGAAACTGAGGCCATGTCTCTCATGATACTTTCTAGTTTCAATGGAAGTAAACTCATGTGGGCCATATTCATATCATCTAAGACCAAATCCTTTCCAATCACACCTCTAGAGGTATGTCTTGGCAAAGCTCAATTTATCTAGGTAGGAGAAACCAACAATAAATGGTCAAGATGAAAGAGAGGTGGTGGAAGTGATAATGGGTTTGTCAAGTCCCCTATAGAGAAAATGGATTTGATAATGGGGGTGTCCAAAATAAATAATGGTTCTAACAATGGGGTCATATCCCAAGTGGTTAATAAGTTTCCCATACTTGTGAGGAGTAGGGAAGGCATCAAGGGCTAAAAGGTGATATTATTCCAATGAAAGGTGGTGGAATGTTGATTCTAAATGGTCTAAGGTGGGGATTTGATCGAAGGGAATGGAAGAGATAGTGTATGTGTTATTGGTAGAGGGAGGTAGGGATTCCTCTTTGATGGTGGACATCTTGTCCTTGGTTAAGGAGGGTGTTCTAGATGAGGGTAAGAGGATGTCATTGGGCCGGTAGGTCATGTTGTATGTTGAGAAGGGACTTGGGTCAGCTTAGATGGTGATGACCTAGCCTTTGTGCTCAAATTTAATGTAATGATGAAGGGTAGAGTGGACATAACCCATTGACGAGATCCAAGGTAATCCCATAAAAACATTATATTAAAATTCACCTTCTACTACATATAAGATTATAGGGAGTGTGTAAGGCCCTACATGAATATGAAGGACAACAATTCCCAGGGTATTGTTCATGGTGTCATTAAATGATTGGAGGATGGTTGAAGTTTCAAACATGACATTGTCTAAAAGGTTGAGTTGGTTATAGGCATGGGAGGAGATGATATTAATACTAGCTTGCCCATCAATCATGACCTATTTGATGTTGATTTTATTGATGTAAGTAGTAATAAAGAGATGGGGATATAGATAATTCAGATGGATAGAAGGTATTTATGAATCCTTGAAAGTGACAAGGTTAGAAATTTAGAGAGTACCAATAAATTCTACTAGAGGTTGAGGGTCTTCAGGTTGGACCTATATCAATTGTAATGCCTCTGTCATTACTTGGAAATGATGAGGTGAAGCATTAATAAACAAATATAATATCATCTTTGATGGGGTCTAGTGAATCTATTTGAGCACCACTCTCTTGATGGACTCAAAAGGGTTGGATTGGGAAGTACCTAAGACAGATACCTTAGGTTTAGGTGAAGGTGAAGATGTTTAGGTAGGGTTTGGTTAGGAGATAGAATATGGGTATGTCCATGGATAGATACTTTGGCCTTTACCTTATCTTTATATTTCACTATTGTGATCACATGAATGATATGGATAGAGGGAAGAATTAGGGTAGGAGAGTTATTCAAGTCTTCATCACTCTAAGGTAAGAGGGGAGGAATAGGTAGGTTTTGGCTAGTGGTTATTGATTATTTGATTAGTAATGGGCCCATGGGAGGTTCATCTATTAATATATCATCCTCATCATAGATCTAATGTATAATGGTTTAGAGAGCTTTGTAGTTATCTATGTCATGGCTTGGTGTCCTATGATAGGAACACACAAAGTGGTTGTTATACTAGATAGGTTTTGAATTGAGATGGTCAAATAGCCTGATATGGGGTAATCTCAATCAAGAATCTTGCAATAACCTTTAGAAAATGGTGGAGTAGGATTAATCTAAAGGTGGAGAGGCTTTAGGGGTATTGGTCTTAGTTGGTAAGGTGGAGGTCCTTTTGGGAGTGGTTTTGGTGATATAAGGTTTGTGTAAGGTATTGTATTTGGTTGGTGGTTTTAATTTTGGTAAGGTGATGGTTGAAAACATAGAAGTAAGAGGTTTTGGGATAAGTAGCCTAGTCATTGATGTTTCAAAGAAAATAGGTGTATCTAAAAGCAAGTGTGCTGGTATAACCAACAACAGTGGTTGGGTCTTGTTTGAGACAACTACATTTATAATCAATGTAGAAGGATGAGGATTTAAGATAGAGGGCAGGATGGAGGGAGGTAGGAATTTGGCCCTCTATCATTTTGGTGTTTCTACTCCATTATTTGATTTAAGTTAGAGCTTGGTTATGGGGTTTGGTGAGGTAAGATTTACCTTCATAGATGGGTGATTAAGACTCTATGTAGGGAGGATACCAAGGTTCTTTGTGGGCTTATTTATTTTGGTTGGAGAAGGTGATTTGGTTACTTGGGGTTTAGGTGCCTTAAATGGCTGAGGAATTTTTGTGTTAGTAGAGGATTTCATTAGTTTGGTTTGTAAGATAAGGGTTTGAATAATAAGATTGGTGGGTTGGACTACTAAAGGTATGGTTCGAGGTTCTTTCTTGGTGGTATAAGGTAGCCCTAATTGATGCCATAATGTGGCTCGATTTATGTCAGGGTTAGAAATAAATTCTATTTTCTACACTAACCTAGATAATGGTTTGTAGGCTTGTTTTATCTCTTAGATAATGGATATAAAAGATAAGCCCATAGGTTGAGATAGAGGTAAGGTAACCTCATAGTTTTATTCAATCAAAGGATACAAGGTTTGTAAGGGTTAATTCTCTGTGGGAGGTCTAGACATGGGGATTTCTTCTTTGATAATGATGTCTGAAGGGGAAATAAGTTGCTCAATGGTTAAGATAGAAGGTAAAATGGGTACTTGTTCTAGTATGTCAGTCAAAGGAGGGGTTAATGGCTTCACTACCTCAATAAGTGGAGAGGGTGTAAAATAGATAGGCTAAGTTGTAGGTTCTTTAGTGATGACTGTGCCAAGAACCATGTTAACACTATGGGAATTTTGAGAAAACTCAACCATGTTGCTCTCATTTTTGGTAGGTGGATGGTTAGGAAAAGGTTACCTAAATATGTCAAGGTCTTGATTTTGAGGTGAATTAGGGTTATCCAACATAATCGCTCCCTTGTCAATGAGATATTGGATAATACTCTTGAAGGTGTTACACCTACTAACATCATGACCTACTACTTAGTGGAAGGCACATAGATCCTTCTCATTGTACCAAATAGGTACATGATGAGAAGAATAAAAAAATGAGGTGGTTTGATAGGAGGAATTTGCATGATGTTGGATTTCAATAACTTCTCTAGGATTGAAGCATAATAATCTCCAAGTGGAGTAAATTGCTTCTGGGTTTCCTAGTTTTGGTTCCTCATGTTTTGCTTTAAGGAAATAGAGAAATTTGTTTGTTTGGAAGATGATGGAGAAGTGGATTTTAGGAAAACCACAATCATATTTCCCTTGCTTTTGGTCCTAGTTTTGGTTTAGTTCCTTAGTTTAGAGGAGGAAACCTCATTGGTTTTATAAGCAAATTTCTTATTTTTCAATTTTAGTTTTCCTTAGTTGATGGTTCTTTTCTCTAATATATTTTCCATGGTGAAAGCTTCATCAAAAGTTTAGAATCTCTAAACACATAATGTGGAAGAGATATGATTAGCACATGCCCAAGAAAAGAGTTTGATTAATTTGGGTTGGGGTAAGGAGAAGGAAAGTTGATTGATTAGGCTCCTCCAATGGGATACAAAATTAGCAATAGATTCATCATCAAACTACAGGATAGAATAGAGGTTAGTGATGAAAACCTTATTGGAGATATTTATCAAAAAGTGATCCAAGAAGGTTTGGGCTAGCTGGGTAAATGAGAACAAAGAGTGTTTGGTTATGATACTATACCAATCCAATGGAAAATTAAATAGGGACATAAGGAAGGTGCAAATAAGGAGGGAATCATCATAGGTAATCAAAAAACATGAGTGCCTATATTCCATAAGGTAATGTTGGGGATCCTCCTTACTCTAAAACTTGGGGAACTTGGGAATCTACCATTGAGGAGGATATGGCTTGAGAGGCCTAGATGGGTGGACGGGATGACTATAGATTTGGTCATAAGATAAAATGTTCTAAGATCCAGAGATGGATGACTCTAAAGTAGTCATCTTATCCATGAACATTTTCATTAGTTCTATTTGGGGAGATGAACCTAAAGGGTTTTAAGGTACATATTATTGTAGGGATTGAGTGACATATTGATAATTTATTAGAGGTTCAGAAGTTGCCATATTTGTGTATAAGTTATAGCCACATATGAATATGTGGTCACTGGTGGTTGGGTAGAGGCTATTTATTATTAAGTGGGTGCAGGTGGTTGAGTCAAAGGTAAGGGATAATTGATAACCTTGGTAGCAACAAGTAGTAAGATAGAAAGTATTATTTTTACTACATTTTGAAGTGGAGAAAGGCTAGCCAAAGGAATGGTAATGATGGTGGTAATGGGTAATCTAATAGTAATTAGATTATGGGTAGGTAGAGGTTGGGTGGTAGCTATGTTGGAAGAATATTTAGTCAGGCTAGGAGGTGATTGGGTGCTAAAAGGTTAGGATAGTTGGTTTTTCATAGTTATGTTAGATGGGTCATTAGTTTAGGTAGATACCTAAGTGGATAATGGTTGGGTGGTCATAGTGGCAACAAAAAAATTACCTAAAAATCCCAATGGCATGCCATAGGTTAGATTGGTAGGTGGTGCCAAAATAGGTGTATGGTGAGATACCATGCTAAGATAATACTACAAGGCTATCAGGTTATTATCCAATAAGGCACTAAAGTCTAGGTTTCCTTTGATAACTATCTGAGACACAATAAAAATTCTAGAATGATGAGGATAACTCTTAGCATTTAAGATATACTCCATAGATGAAGAGGTAAAGGAGACTAGATAATCTATAGATGGGTCCTGACTTGCTAAGTCTCTTTTTTGTTGATGAGTAAGAACCATGCAAGTAAGTTGAGAGGAAAACATAAATAATCTTACAACTTAAATAGAGAGAAAATAAGAAAATTATCAAGGAAATACAACACACACTAGAGTATGTTAAAATATTTAGGTTAATTTTAATCTCACTCTTGACTTATGCCCTATGTTAAGAGAATGTGTGATAGAATTTAACTTGTAGATTAGGTACTAGAGAATGTGTGATATTAGAAATATATGGTTAATTTTGGGTTGTTCATATGCTCAAAAGGATTTGTATTGGGAATCAATATGTGTATTGGTATTGGGGCCTATCCCCTCACTTCACACACCATATTAATAAGGGTGTCGGGTGCTTAGCCAATATCAACCAATTTCTAAAATTTATACTCAATCAAAGAGTTGAGTTGGTTCTCCCCTTGGTAATGACCTCTAAGTAGGATTTTTGGGAAATGGTAAGGTGACCACTAGGTGATGAAATCCTACTTAGGTCTTGTCTCAAGTTTTTTTATGTTTAATTGATGAAGGTGGTTTGGTTGAGTGTGTGCAACAAAAGTGATTCTATGACAAAATTAATGTGCTTTAAATATAAAGTGATCTAAAATTAGAAGTAAATAATGGATGCAATTGATTTAAAAATCAATAATAAATTTTAGTTTCATTAATGATCATAGATAGAGAGAAAAATGTACAGATGCAAAGAAAAGAAACCTAAAGTAAAGACTCAAGGTACCAATAGGTGTGCTAAAATGTTTCATTGAATTGAAGCTTATATTTTAGAAAAGGAGGAAGAAGAAGCTAAAATGGGTATGATTGAAAAAATGTTTTATTGTACATGCATTGAATTAGATGATTATAGAGAAATCCTCTTTGGTTTGGGAGTATGACCTACAAATAAGACAACATTAAAGTAAGTGGTTGGTTAGATAGATAGTTGAGTGGATTTCCTAGCACTAGATAGATCCTAAAAGCAAGAGCTTCCTTGAAAGCTATCAATCCACACATTTTTAAACAATTAAATTTATAAACAAAATATAAAATAATTTCATCAATAATAAAAAGATATTAAAATTGAACACAATATTTTTTTTGCTAAAGAAATAGACTAGGAATGACTATTGTAGCAATAAGCAAGTCAATACTAATGTTAAACAGGTTGGGTTTATTTTAGAAAATTAGGTAGGGTTTGTGAATAGGAAAGGACACAAAAATTTATATTTGATTGGGGGTAGGTAGGTGGAAATAGATTGTTGGAATTTCTTGCCATAGTGACCGTTAATAGTTGATATGACCATCAGTAGTTAAGGTGACCATCGATGATTAAGTTAACCATCCATGATTGGTTAGACTATCAGTGGTTGAGACAACTATTTATAGTTACTATGTGTAGGTTTGGGTTGGTAAATAGACAAATTGATGGGATCATAAAGTTAGATTCTAAGAGATGGGTTGGTGTTGGATTAATTGAAAAATGCAAATAAAGTAATTAAATGCTAGAAAACAAATACTTATCTTGTAGAAGGCTAATCAGGTGGATGTTTGAGGTGGTTGACTTGTTGGTAGAGTCTGACATGATTTTAGTAAGGTAATGATACTTGACATTTCGGTAGAGAGGTGACAATAAGTTATCTCTGATGTGATGGCTAGATCATTGGGTTGATGATGATGATTGACCTATAAAACAAAGGAAATCTAGATGCACAAGATCTTGAAAATAATTGTAGATTCATTTCACCCCCTGCTCCTCTCTTCTTATAGGCATAAGTAAGAGGTTCAAGTGAAGGTTCAACAAGATATTAATTGGGCTTCCTAATTTTAACTCACTCATGTAAAAATTCACACATGGATTAAAATAAGTTATTTTTATAAAAGCAAGGTAGATGGTTTGTATATTATTGGTTAAGGAGGTGCACCCTAACTATCGATGGTCAAGGTTACTTTTGGTGGTTATCCTAACTATTAATGATTGAGGGTGAAGTGTGAAGATGGATAAAACTAGGTTAAGTCAATTTGTTAAACTAATTTTGAGTCAGTCTTGATTAGGGGTCAAAGAGTTAAATTGGTCCCTAGGGGGTCCTAAAGTGATATAGGAGAATTTTGACATTCAAAATTAGGTGTGCATATTTTTGGTGTCTACAGGATGCACTTGAAGTAACACACAAATTTAAATTTGATGATGATTTGTTAATTAGTGAGATGTAAAGACTATGATTGAGATTGATTAGTGAACCTAAATGGGTATTCAAGATTAGATTATAGATTGAGAAATTTCAATGAAAACTCAAGTTTGGATTATTTGATTTCATGATTAGTAAACTTGAATTAACATTTAGGTTTGGATTAGTTGGATTTGTGATTGGTAAAATTGAATGAACATTCAATTTTGGATTATTTGGATTTACTATTGCTAAATTGAATGAAAGTTCATGTTTGGATTGGTTAGATTTATGATTGATGAACTTGAATTAACATTCAAATTTAGGTTTCATTATTTTTTGATTGTAAACTTGAATGGGCATTCAATCTTTGGTTGGGTAGATTGACATTTGAAAAAATTGAATGAATATTCAAGTTTGGATTATATGTAGGGATAAATCAAGGTTAATTATTATTCACATTCAAATTGGGATGGGGTTAGAATTTGGATTAACCAAAATATATTTTTATTTGATTGGGTTGGAGATTCATAATCTCTTGGTTGATATGATGAGTATGGGTTTCCATATAAAACCCATGACTCACTTGGGATGATTCATAATGAAGGATGGATTTCTAAATATTTTAGTGAGATTGGTGGGTTGTGAATAGGTGACAAAGGATCCTTTAAGGAAATCAAATATTTTAAGTTTTGGACATCAAAATTGGATGGAAATTAGCCCCTAAGCTCAAATCTTAAAGAAAAATTTCATCCTTTTTGGTCATGATGTATTAGTCTAGTGAAGGAGGAGGTAAAATGGATTTAGGACTACCCTCATATTGGTATGCTCCTCTTTATTATTCCTCATGGTCATGGATTTCATGTATTTTTACATGATGAATTTAGTGGTCTTGGATCTTGAATTGGAAGGGATCATTGCCAAAAGGCTCCACCCTTTCCCTAAGATTTTTTAAGGACCAAAGCAACTAAAAAATTTCATTGAAAACTAGATTATTTTGAGTTATGTTTTTGAAGTTCTTGATTTTAAAGTTTTATGGATAAAAGACTCAAATTTATTTTTATATTATCTAAATTATTCTTAGAACATGGTAGAGAACAAGGAAATAAATAAACAATATATATGTTAAACATTCTTGCAATCACAAAAAGGTGAAAAATCTGAGAAAGAAAGACTTGTGTAACCTATAGGTTTCCCATGTTTCTAGCTTGTCTATTGTGTTAACTACAACCTAATATTTTAAGGTAATAACCATGAAGGATCATGTCATTCCCATGGCCCACTGATTTTGGTTTTTAGTGTGTAGGGGAAGTAACTTCTCAATGCTAACTACTAATCGATGTACTACAAATTACATGGATGGAATGGATTGCCTAGGATTAAATTATACATAAGTTCAGCTAGGGGAGTCCTCAATATATATTTTATTATGATGAGAAACAAAATTATGGAAGAAGTTTATTTGATAAATGCACACTATTAGGTTTAGCCACAAAATGTTGAAAACGGTCGTAGGGGTCTTAGTGTGTTTACATCAAAAAATCTAAACTTCAAGGAAAATATGATAACCCTAGGTATTGGACCATGAAATCCCCTCACATTATGGTGTGCTTAAATTACAAATTTTATTATGAATTTAAACATTTGACACTCAATTTATATACCCCACTATTACATAGAGTTTGGCTTATTGCATGGTGATGAAATCCACAGTCCATAGAGCACTTTAGAAAAGAAAAATAAAAACACTTGCTTCTGACTATCAAGTACCATCACCAATGTGACGCTGAGAAAAGAGCATACATACAAATATTGTCTTGGGTAACACAACTTAAAAGTGTTGTTTCTAATTCTTGAGTGTCATCACCAATGTGATGTTGAGAGATCAGTGTATGTAACATAAGTAACACACACAAAAAATGTAATAAAAAGGAGGATTAATTAACTATAACAAAAATAAATATTTTCTAAGTACTAAAGTAATTGAAAAACTGAAATTGATTATGCTTGTTAGAAAATTTTCATAAATACAAAGTAAAAATTAATCTATTTATTTATTTATAGGATTTTATTTAAATTTTAGACTGAAATCAAACTATTACAATTTTATTAGGATGGAAATCTAAGTTAACTTGTACAATTTTAGCAAAAAATAATGAAAAAAATAGAAATAAAATATCTAATATGATTTTGTAGATACATAGTCAGAATAAACTATGAAATTATTAGTTGTCAAAAAAAAATTCAAATGAAAATGTTTTAGTATTTTTTATTTTTATTTTTTAATGTGGATTAATTAGCTACTAAAAACAAATTACATGCAAGGTTTAGAGTTACTTGGTGATAAAGGTTGGTTGCACACCTTTGATCAAGCTTTGTGAGAATTATTCTTTGGCTAGGCAAGAATGACTTACAATTCACCATACTTAAACAAAAAATGGATTAATAGAAAAATGAGTTGGCTACCTAGTAAGAAACTAGTCCTAAGAAGTGGCATGCTTCCTTAGATGGATGTCAACCCATGTTCAAAATTCAAGTTTATAAATAAACATGAAATTACAAAGATATATATGGATAAATAGATAATTCCAAAGATAATTTAATCCATAGCAAGATTAATCTTATCAAATAAATTATCCCTTAATTTTGTAGCAATATCAATGTCTTCTTGGATTACAGCTAATTGTTCATTAATATATATTCAAAATTACGTATAAAAGCCATAATGTAAAGTCCTATCTCAAATTCAATGTCACTCTGACAGGTAGATAGTGGTTAAGGGACTATGGGAAGATAAAAGATGATAATAGAATCATGTACTAATCTGGGCAGGGTGATCTACATGAAAATATATACTTTAGCAAACTAGAATATAGATTTAACAGATGCTAAAGATGTAAAGAAAATTGTTTAAGGTTATTTTTATAATTTGATAGGGATGATGATGATCCTACAAGATCGATGTTGATTTTATAGGATCGACATTGATTTAGATGAATCGATGTTAATTATATGTAAAAGTGATGAACTATAAAATAGACTATAGTGATGGCCTAGAAAATTGATAAAATAATCAAAACTAAATGTAAATAAAAATATAGAGATGTAGAAGATAAACAAAACTTAAAATATGAATAAAATACTAGCCTTGGATGGTTGAAAATGTGTAGATAAAGAGATACCAAAATAAGGTAGATGGCCTTTAAAAATCACTTGATAATGTTGCCAATCAAGTATTCTTCAAAGTGGTAGGGTGTTGGTAATGTCTATATGCAAGTTTGAGACTAGTTTGGACATAATTTTATGATCGAAATGTCTTCCTTCCTTTCATATTAGTTCCTCTCGAGAAATGGAAGTTTGTTGAGTATTTATGGATCGATGTCGATCCTAACTAATCGATGTTGATCATGAAGCATTAACATCAATCCACCAAATTTGATAAGAGATATCTAAGGTTTTTTTTAACCACATGTCAAACTTAATGAATATATCAATAATTTATTTACATAGATTTTAAATGAGGGTAGGTTTTTAGGAGGGTTGGGTAATTTGTTTTTATTTGATTTTTATGGATTTTATGGTTAAGGGTGGTAAATAGTAATTAACAAAATTAATTACCATGGGTAAATAGGGGTTAATTATTATTTAAATTCAATTCAATCAACCTATGTGGTAAAGGTAAATAGGAAAGTAAAATCTAATTATTTAAAATACTAACCCATGGGGGGCAGCTATGTTAGAAATAACATAAATATGATGACCCATAAGTTAATACATAAGGGTGTATAAAACTAGAATCTCAAGAAAAATAGAAAATAAATCAGAATGATTTTATAGTTACATTACATGATTGCACTAATATCTCTCCTAATTCTACTGATGATGATTATAGTTTCACTACTACTACATATGATTTCACTAGATATGTCTATAATCTCATTGAAGACATGCTCAATTCCATTGTTGCTAAAAACAAACACAAGAAAATAAATAGAAAAGGATTTTGTGATTAGGTTAATCTTTTCTTATTAAAAAAGTAATTGTTTTGATATGGTATAAGATGAAAAATAGAGAAAAACAAGAAAATAAGAGTCAAGAAACAAAAAAAATATGAGGTTATTTACAAAAGCATATCGACACAAGGAACTCTAGAGAAGAGAAAAATAGATAATTGCAAAATTAAAAAATCTTAATAATAATTTAATAGCTAGGTTAAATTATTTCACCACTGAGTGTTAGATCTTTTTTTCTAGATAAAAATAACATAGAATAAAAAAATAGAAACTTTAACAATTAGATTTGACTATTTTGTTGTTGATCACTACAATTTCACTATTACTACCTACAATTTTGGTAATAATGTCTTTGATTTCATATTTTTATATAAATAGATAAAATAAAAAATTGAAAAGATCAAATAGAGCAAGAATAAAATATAAAATTGTTATAAGTGACAAGACTATTAAAAGACACAAACAAAAAAATAATGATTTCAATGTTCTCCTCAACAATTTTGTTGATGAAGTTTACAAATTCATTTTTACATAGACAATATGTGAAACAAGTTTGAAAACATTAAAAGAAATACATGTAGATATAAATATAAACTTCTAATATAAAATTTAAATGTAATTTCACAAGAAAAATAATAAAAATGAACTAAATTGAGCTCCTAAATGCACCTATGATACTTGTGATATACAAAGATGAGGTAAAGTCTCACTAGGTGTGCCAAAATATATGAAAGGAGTATATAATGCAACTAAAATAAGGAACAAAATTCAAAATTAAATCTTATCTAAACTCAACCAAGCTAAAGATAAACTAAAAATGTAAGGAAAGTAAAACACAAACATATATTACCTTGAAGTTCTATGAGCTTCATCCATTGCAATTCAAATTGGTTTGCTCTCTAAATGTTTTTGCTCAATATTATCAAATGTAATGTAAATTAGGTATATTTTTAGTATGAAAATGATCTTTGGATGGCTTATATTCACTTGATATTCACAAGTAAGGATTGTTGAAAGTGATGGTTTGCATGTTTATTTATAGTTTTTTGGGAGGTAAATCAAATGGTGGAGGAATATTTGAATAGTTATAGTTATACAAATATTAAATAGTGGATAATTAGTCCTCATCCATGAGGATGATGATAAATTCCATAGGTTGAGTGGAAAGGGGAATTAGTTGAGTGAGTCATCAATAAACGGTCAAATTGGTTGACAAGTTTCAAGGTGACTCACAATGTGGTTGCAAAGTTGAGAAAGTGGTTAGATGAGTCAAGGCATGGTTGAGACAATCATGGAGGATGTCTAGGTGAGTTTTAAATATGTATTTATTAATTAAATTTGATAAAATGTGTGCATAACTAACTAATCAAAAATTATTCAAATATTGGAAGCAAATGATATTAGTTTGAATTCAAATTTGGGGAAGAATAAGAGTTAGTGTGTCAAAGTGAATTTTGACACTAAATGGTGTAATTTAGGTGTATACACTGGGAAAAAAAATTATGTGTCTACATCAAAAATAATTTAAACCAAGAAGCAGATTATAAGGTAAATTGAGATCAAACACATGGGCTAATGTTTCCTATAAGACATGCCCCAACATTAAGGGAAGATAAATTGTACCCATAAACTATTATTCATTATTAAAATATGCCTTGATTATAATTATATTGGATTCTAATTCTATTTTTTAATATCCTAAATGTTTGATTAACCTTAATGCACATAAATTTAAAGTCGATCCATTATCTATAAACACCCTCTTTACCTTATGTCTAGAGATAATGACTTGGATATACAATGGTAGGATATGAACAAATCCCAAAGGGGATAATTTATAATGGTCAAATTTGACTTTATTGTTGTGGATATATTTACAACTAATGATCAAAATCTATATGGATTGATGTCTTGTGGTATAGTAGATTCTTGGAGGACTTTATACAAAATTTATTTATATACAAGTAAATTCTTGAGAAGTTATAAGATGGAAACTTTTGACCACTTTTTGACCCCTAGGTCAAAAATTTCAACCCATAGAGCTTTAAACTTTTTGATAAGTCTTTCCAAGATTAGAAATGGTCACCTTGGTCTTAGAATGGTCTTGAAGTGGGTAGTTAAATCCTTGTTTATCATTATTTTAGGTTTTGATCTCTTCATGCACTTGTATAGTCTTTAAAGGTTATTAATGAGAAATTTTTGGTTGTGCATGTGTTTTAAGAGTCATGACATTGTGGTGAGTCACTATATAAGTTTTAGTCATACCCTTGAGGTCATCTAAGCATGCATTAGTCTTCCACCATATTTGTCAATGCACCTTGAGGTCTATTAAGTCACTTCTTAAGCCAAATATTGAAGAATTGTATATAATTCTCTAAATTACATGAACTTTAAGAGATTTTATAGAATTAATTGTGTTATGAGGCAGTCAAATAATGGTCAAAGTTAGATAAATTTATAGTCCAATGTCTAAAGATAGAGAATCATTTAAAAGAAATTTGTTTTCAGTCACTTGTATAGACATAAGGGTCCACCTTCAAGTAAAAATGCATACAAGAGTGCATTTTAAAATTCCTCAAATAATTCACATGGAAATTAATCTTTAACATGTGTAAATAGGTCAACACATACATAAAACCAATCATAAGCTCAGTCGAGCTCTTCACAATCTCAAATTTTCTAAGTGTAAATTATAGTGCAAAACAAATTTTCTCTTGCTCAGTGTGACTCTAACCTTATGCATGGGTTACAATGGTTTTTATTTATGGTTAATGGGTCTTCAAACTCCAATAATATATCATTATATATATATATATATATATATATATATATATATATATATATATATATATATTAGTTTAGGTCTGTAACCTATATAAATAATTGTTAAGACTGTAGAACACTCCCATATGGCATAGTAGAAACACAAGGAACACTTTCTTGAGCTCAAAAATATTGGAAAAACTACATGAAATACTAATAACCTAAGGATATTTGAATAAAATTTTTCAATTAAACTTTGTGGTATTGGTTCTAGAGTTAGGCCGTAGGGTTTATGAACAATCATTAATAACTTGAGCCACTCTAAACCCTCCTAAAATCCCAATAGGAACCTAATGAGAGATTGAATTCATTAGTGCCTAAAATTAGTTCTAGTTATCTTTAAACCACCTAAAAATCATTCTTCACTCTAGTAAGGTTCCCACCATGAGGACATTTTATACTTGCATCTATACCAATGCAGTAAATG
Organism: Torreya grandis; assembly: GCA_037957365.1. Classification (NCBI taxonomy): domain Eukaryota; kingdom Viridiplantae; phylum Streptophyta; class Pinopsida; order Cupressales; family Taxaceae; genus Torreya; species Torreya grandis. The sequence continues at coordinate 351,578 of JARHVA010007187.1, forward strand.
ATGTCTTTGTAAGGATTTGGGCTTAAAATGGGGTGTCTAAACTCATGTAAAAATGTAAAAAATTGAGGATGAATTTAAATGTATTATATTCACTTAGGTTGAAAAATCCATACACCTAACCCTAACCTACAAGTTTGACTGTTTAAGGTATTATGAAGAATGCTTATGAAAGATTAGGTTTTTAGCTTAGTCCATTTCTTGGTTCACCTATCTACACAAGGTTTTATAAGTCAAAATTTGACATGTAACATGTTTAAGGAGTCCTAAAATTTAATCAAACACTTATGGTTTCATATGTGTGGGGGATGTCTGGAGAAAAATATCATTTTGTAGGCCTAGAGACATAATTGAGGACTAACTAGAGAGAGAAAATAGGTGAATAAGTGTACTTTAATTTTATGGATGGTCATGAAGTGTGGAATATATTTATAATCACATATCAAGTACTCAAAACAATGCCTAGTTCCCTAAGATCATCTGTAGATTCTTATACACAGAACTTTATGTGTTTGTAGGGATACAAGGAATTGAGGACAAATGTGAACTTGGGTACAAGAAAAAATATTTTATAATACTTGAGGTATCTATTAACACTCCAAGATGCACCCTTAAAATAAGATGGTTTAGTTTTCTTCAATCTTGGGGTATGATTGGATTGGACCAAAGGTTGTGGGTGGCCTATAGGATGACAAAACCTATAGGTTATGGGGCTAACTCCCCTAGTGCATTTTTTATGGCTCAAAATCACTAATACATATTGATTTGGGGTGAAAATGGATATAAGGAATGCATAAAATAAACCTAATCTAAGAGTGGTGATGTACCAATATGATTATTAACTCTATTTTCCTTAAACAACACTAATAAACTAACCAAACAACTAAACTACTAACTCCAAGAGCTCCTATGTAATAGTGTTTCACATGGAGGATGTGTTAGGTTGATAAAGAAGTATGGACATAAAAGTGAGGTTAGATATTAGACACTTACCAGTCATATTCCACTTCAAACTCAATCACCAACACCTTTTGCACATCATGTGACCTTCATAGAATACTTACTAGCATCTAGGTGAGGTAAGGAGATATAATGGGAGATAAACCTACCAAATATTCATATAAACAATAAAATAACACACTATATACAAACATAAAGGAGATGCAACAATTCATTTATTAGTTTAAGAGGTTGACAAAGTAAAAATCTAGGTAGAGTTTCCTCATATCGAGGTGAGGGATGTCTACGATGGCCTAAGAGGCTCAATATATAGAAAAATGAGAAGATAAAGAGAGGTAAATTAGAGTTTAGGTGTATAAAATAGTTCAAAATTACCATAGTCCACTTAGATAATAGTTAAATATCCATAACAATCCTCATATGTCTCTTCATGCATTGGTTGTCTTCAACGGGCCCTTTAGGCATTGAGGTGGAGTGGTGGAGGTTTGGTTATATTTGGTTGGCATCTTTAAAATCATGTTAATGTCAAAATATTATCAATCACCCTCTCATAATTATATTCAAAATACATTAAAGAGATTTAATTAGTCCACCATGAGTTATCAAGTAGTGCACCCTTCTCCTTGCATGTTGACTAGGCTAAGAAACTGCACTTTCCTTATTAATGACCATGGAGAAATGGCCTAATAAAACTTAATAATATGTTTCAAGTTTTAATTACCCTACATAACTCCTCCAATATTACTCTTGGTGAACATCCATCTCTTCTTATTGATCAAGTAGGCTCACTTAGACAATTAGGCATAATGGCTTAGTGTCATGTGTTTGGATGACCATAGAACCTGATTAGGACCTTAAGAACTAGTAATTGATCATGTTTCAAGACCCTAAATCCATACCACACCATTATTTAGTCCTTTATAATCATTATATACATATAACTCTACCCAACTAGGTTATTAGGTCACCTTCTACTATCACATGCAAACTAGTTCTTTTGTTCAAACTTGTATAATCCTTTTTAGGGAATTTTGTGAGTGATTTATGATTTTATAGTGTAAAATATGCCCTAAAATACCTTCCATAATTATTTTTAACTCTCCATTTAAGTTTTATACCCTATTATGTGCTCAAATCCTTTAAAAAATATTATTTTTGACTAGTCCATATAATAGTCTGTACAATCCATTACCATAGTTGAGGTCCCCTCTAAGATAACTATGTGATCCAAATTTTTACAAGACATTTCAGGTTTTTTTTATTGTAAATACATCAATATTTCTCTAGTTCAGTCTATCTTACAGTTTAAGGAGAGTTTTGGAGGTCCACCATCTTAACTATGGCTCATAGAGTAAGAAAATCCAAACTAAAATGTATTTATATGAACATATATCCCATAGGCCCCATCAAATATCTTAAAAATATTTGGGTCCCATGTATCTTATATAGAGAGATATGAGCAAAAGATGGTGTACTTTGAGCTCCTTATGAAAGAATTTTTGTATGTTACAATTTTAACATGTGTTCATATAGTTGGAACCTTGAATCCCACTCTCTCCATCATGGCTATTGAGTTCATAGGGGTTCCTAACTTCCCATAAGATCATTGGCCTTGAGTCCCTCTACCATGAAAGATATGAATGTTTGAATAGACAACTCAAGGTAACTGCTTAGGACTATGGAGCTGGAGAGGGGTCTTAAGACCAAATTTGACATTTTATTACTTTCTTATACCTAAAAAAATATCCATAGGACCTATAACATCCCTCCACATCTTCTCTTTATGTTAATAATTCTTGGGAGGATCTGAGTCAATCACAAGGTGGAGGTGGGGTCTTGAGGCCTTAAAAATGGTTTTAGGCCTAATAGGCCTAGTCTGAGTTTTAGGGCTTTGAACCATTAGTTAATGAATTTTTTATATCAATACCACCAAATAATATATATTCCTCTATTTCTATCCTTATGCAATGTCTTCAACTACTCTGATCACCATTTCAACCTCTCTCCCATGGTCTACTTTAAGTATCACTACTGCCAATCCTAAGTGTTGGTGATCTAAGCAATCTCTATCAATCCTTCAACAATAGTGATAGAGTTGGGATATTTTTTATCATGTTCCTAGTACTTGATAAAACCCATTAAAATAATACCTCCTTCAATATCATGGTCTACATATTCTTATATGTTGGCTAGGGTTTATGAGGAGTTAGGCTTGTGAAGTCCTAAGGGATTATTTTGGTACCTTCCTAACTCAGCACTAGACTCTTATCATACTAAAAAAATCTATAATGCATTCTAAATCCTTTCTTAGGTGCCTTCAACTCTTATATAACCTTAAAAATTGTATATGCCTTCAAATCTAGTATAGACTTATGTGTACCAATTTAGGCTTATTAGGCCTAATCAGGTCATTAAGATCCTTTGGTCTATTTTATAGGGTCAAAATATTAATTTTAAAATGGTGGCCTTCATAAGATAAGATATAGGCTCTCTTTTTTATTTGTACCCCATTCCTATGTAGGGTTCCTTACTTTATCTCCCTCATATGACCTTGCTTTCTTGGTTGTTGATCATCAACTAGATCTATTTAGTCTATCATGACTCTTTCATGTCTTGAGGATAAAATCACCTAATAAAATTGAGAGTTTTAAAATAAGAGGTTCTAGGTTATTTGTTTCCACTCAAATACCCCAATTCTATATATGGTTCAACATAATTATACTCTCTTACTCAAGTTCTACCTATAAGTTCCAAGTAAGGGTTGCCTGGACTATGTAGTGGCATTGGAGAGGTGATATAGTGGTTCAAGATTCCTTGATATATTAACATGTTGATGATCCCTCAATTACCTTTCCTACTCCCAAAATAAGGTTTCTTGCTCAACCTTCCTTCCCTTCATATTCAAGCATATAGGTTAACTTTGTGAAAGGAATGGACTTTCCTCTTCATGATAATTTTATCCTTATCCATAAATAATGATAATTCATCCTATGAGGTTCCTCAATATAATTTTACTATTCTTACCTTGAAGACAGCCTGAAAGGGATTGATGTACCTATGTTACTTTCATAGTGAGGCTTGTAGGTGTCTATTATAGGTCTCATAACTATGGGTGAAATATTAAGAGGTGACTTGATGTTTCCTTGTTCCCTTGGATGATGTTAATAGGATGATTACCAATTTTTACTCTTTATAACCCTATAATACATTCTTAACCTCATCAAACATTAGTGTTTCACCTACCCTATAATCACATGCTTGTGTGCACTGAATGGACTTTGATTGAGCTTGTCTCCTTAATTGGGTTGATAGTGTTGGCTCCTATTTAGAACCTAATTCCTTAACCTTAATAATTATCCCTATTTCCTTATGAATCTCTTAGAGGTTCCTTAATGTCCTTAAGACCCTAAAATGCTTCACTAGGTCCTCATTCCAATAGTCCTTCATTTGAGTGGTCTACCTAAGGCTATTAGAGTTAGGACTATGAGGGGTTTATCCCTATAAATCTAAAGATGAGAATGGAATTGAGTATATATTAGTGATGGGATTGAGTAAACATCACATAATATGACTAAAATATGGAGTGCATGTATTTCTTTAAAACATTCTAATGACTCATATAGCTACCATGTTTCCACATTGCAAAGGAGATAATAACACACACATGACAATCACATTAGGGATAGGACCCTAGAGGGATTACTTGATCTAATAAATTAGTTAAGTGCTTTGGGAAAATAAATAAGATCTTAAGTGGGCTCCAAGTAACTCACCACCTAATTCAAAACCATCACACACTTCCATTTCATACACTGTAAACTCTGCAAACTGTCTTCAACCTGTAAATGTAGTCTTAGAGGTTTCCTTGATTTCTAGGTTCAAATGTGTGAACTAAGATTGTAATATATAATTTAATGAATTTTAAGACATATATGAGACATTTAAAATCATTTGTTTCATTAGTTAGTCAAAAATTACATTGAAACTATTTCATTCTTCACCCCTACCTAGATGGAGATGAAATATTGAATACTTAACTTGGTAGTGTTTGTTCATAGAGTATAGGCCATGAATTTATACACTAATATCAATAATGGGAATGTTAATATACCCCATTCCTTTTACCAAATTCTTATATCATTTTATCTCTCCTGTACAGACTGATAAAAAAACTAAAAGCTTTCCTACATTGCCAAGGAAGATGATTGAAGGAAGAGGTCAGTTTTGGGTCTATTTTACATCCTTTGGACATAAAAATTCTATGAGACACCTTTCATGAGCTCTAATTAAATTTATGATCTACCATTTTATGGAACTAATTATATAGATCCATAAAACATGTGAAAACACCTGCAAACACCATCTTTTCTATATTTTCTTCATGATTTAGGTCTTGAAACACCATTGGAGTGAAGTAGGAGGGAAAGTAGAAGTTAAATTACATTTATAAATATATGGTATGCTAGGGGAGTTGAATAAATTCATATTTCCCTTTTTTATGGCCTATTTGATGAAAAAAAGGTGGCTTTGGATCCACAATGGACTCTTTATGATAGAAACCACCTATTCATGAATATAGGATGAAAATGGGAACCTTATAAATAATGAGACACCTAAAATGTACCTTTCCCAAAGGTTTCACAATGTAATTTGGCTTATATATCATGTTTGGAGGATTATTTGATTGTTTAGAGGGTGAACCAAGGTTTTACCTAGGCTTGGATAAGTATACCATGAATAATGACCTTGAACACATAATTCCACCTCATGTCATGACCTCAAATCAGGCTTGGACACCTTCATATCATGATAATAAGGATCATATCATAAGAAGTGGATTAAATAAGGCCTAAAAACATGAGAATTATAAATCTCAAACTTGTCAAAAATACCTTAACCTTTGATAAAAGACCTTAATTTTATCAAATAGTTCTTAGACCACCTCTAGACTTCACAAGATAGTTTGACACTCTATTACTCACTCAAGGACCATCATGAGGACCTATTACATCAGCTAAGGACCCAAGATAGACATGATATATGAGGATATCTATAAGTAATGACTAGTATAAACATGAAACCTTTATTAATGTCAAAATGACTTTCAGGAAGAATTTAGGAGATCATGACAAGTTCTAGACATGATGAACAAACTTACAAGGGTTATAATTAAAATGTTTTATTTTATAGGTTGACATTTGTCCTAGGAGGCCAAAATGTAAATAGCTTCCATAGGATTTGATTTAGGTCTGATAAGATATAGAGATTCCTTTCATGAGGATAGGTTGCATTTATGAAGATGAAATCATGTTTTGAATCTTTTGAGCAAGAAGAGGCATAGTATAACTAATGGGTTTCAAAACATCTAAGGAGTTATGTGATGATCACCACTAAAATATTACTCTAAGGTAACTTTAAAATGTATGTTATCTGTCAAAGAGGAATTTTGAAGGTAGTTATTAGTGAGTTAATGACCAAAAAATCCATGTCACTTTTCACAGGCCATGATTGGCTATTTTGAATAGATGATGAATCATTAAGGTCTCTTATTCCAACTCTATAGAAGATAATGATTTTATAAATTAACACATGTTGAAGGAGTTTCTTGGACTTTTATACAACTCAATTCTTATTTTTAACTAGCTCTTTCATGAGAAACACTTGTTAATTTTTCTTTTCCATGCCACTTTTCTCTATCTCTCCTCCTTATTTCTCTATATATGTTACCTTTTTAGCATTAGAGTCTATCCAAAAATTGATATAGTAAAGCCCTAATGAAATAAATATTAATTTTCCTTTAGAATAAGTAATTCATACTGATTTTGGATTTCTCAATTATTGCATTAAGTATTTGAAGTAGTTTTGATGTTGAATGACAATTGATATTTTTATTTCATTATACTAATCTATCTCTTTCATGTCTTGTGTGAGAAATCTACTTTCTAGCAGGTCATATGATGTGTAGCTAATAGCTTGTATGATTTTAAGTTTAAGGAGGATTATTAGTGTCCATTATCTAGCCTATTAGCTATCGACCTTGAAGGATACCTTATATTCTAGCTTCTTATTGAAACACTATTATTAGAAGAACCTTGGATTTTAATGTTCATTTTGTAATTGTCTTCCATAGTGCAAGTTCAAGTAAGTAATGGAGTCTACATTGTTGCATCACCTCCATTAGAGTAGTATTTAACCTCATTCTATCCATTTTCCTTCAAATCAAGTAGGTTAGCAATTATTTTTAGTTTTTGTACTTGAGAGCTATCCCATACTCTACAAATTCACCTCTTAAAATTTTTACCCACATCATATGAGGTGGTTCCATGTTATTTAAATTTTGAGAAGGCTTGAATATCCTTCTTTAGGGTGAAAATCTAGGTGATAATAGAAAATTAGAAATGTATCTTCTCATTATGATCTATAATATTGTACTTATGCTCAATGTTGGATAACGATGCACTAGGAATGGTAATTTTTATGGCCCTATGGTAATGATGCAATCTTGTGCTTGTAAAGTAATGACTAAAAAATGGTTGTGTGTGTAATCAACATAATTGACTATAAATTCAAAAGGATGATTACCATGATTTACATTACTTTATTAGGTGGACTCTTTATTTTAATTACTATTACCTTGTTCATGTTCTAGGAACGGGTCTTTGTATATCCCAAATTTTTGGTTGTTTTATGTCATCGATGGTTAGTTTTTGATGGCTATATCCCCATGATCTATAAGATCTTTGAAATAGTGCTTAAGGGGAATACATATATTTTTAGAGTATCCTTTTATCCTATGGTACTTTCAATATTCATCTTATTTTTATCATTCAAAATTAGGAATGTTATTTTCAAATAGCTTAGTATTAAGCCAAATGATCATGTTAGCTTAAGCCAACCTTTGAAAAATTGATTCATAATAATCATCCAATTATAATAACTTATGTTCACATTTTTCATATATTTATTGACCACCAAGAATGGCAATTCTATTAATGGATTGTGTATAAAATTATTTATTTCTATGTAGGTTTTGGCTTTTTTTATCATCAGTCACACCATCACCTACAACATTCTTGTTTTTAGCAAAAAATGGGTTTTTTCAGGTTGTTTGGAGGAATTATTCTCAGGTTTAAATATAATAATAAAACCTATAATTATTAAAGTTCATTAATTTTTAACTCCCTTTTCAATAATTTCATAAGAAGAACTTGGATAAAACAATTACAAGTGATATCCCAAGTCTGAGTTATAGTTGTTTATAAATATTGTAACAAGTTTAGTTTTAGGAAATTACCATGAAAAATGGTTTGCCAATTCCTATCATATTTACAATAAAGAGGAAAAGGTTTCACCATTATGTTACTTAATGTTTTGTAGGTTAATTATGGTCAAGTCCTCTTTGACATTGTATGAAAAGTAATGAACAAACGTCTTAGATAAGTCCTCAAAGGTGAAGTTTGATGCTTTGGCAAGGCATGAAAACCATTTAAGGTCTTGACCCCCAAGACCTAATGGAAATATTATCAACTTTTACTCATTTTTATAAGCATTGTGTGATATACGTCCTTAAGATGTTACCTATGATCACCCTTACCATTGTATTTGTTAAATTTGAGAAGTTGAAAACATTTAGGGAAAGGTGTTGTCATGGTAATTATATGACATGGGAAAGAACAAATTTCATCAAATTTATATAGTTTTTAATATCACAAGGTACCATCTTAAATACTTGAACTCTATCTTTCATGTTTTGAAATTCTTGAATAAACTATGTTGATAATAGGTTTATTTGGATTGAAGAGGTAAAAAAATTGAAAGTTTGACCGATGAATTGGTTGATGTTATTTTGTGCAAATTGGTTAAGGGGTGGATTGATAATGAAGTGTGTAAGAAGTGTGTTAGAAAAATTAGGATTTTTTAGATGTTTAATTTAATTGGGTTGTTTGTGTTAGTGGTAAAGTTAAGGTTTATTTGTGTTGGATTATTGTTAAAATTAGATCTTGTTTTGTTGGAATTATTGAAGTTAAAATTTGGATTGGATTGGTTTGGATTTGTGTTAACATTAGTGTTGGTTGGGTTTTGTTTGATTTGGTAAGGTTTGGTGTTAAAAATAAGGTTGTGTTGGTTATGAATTGTGTTAAAACTAAGGTAAGGTTAGTTTGGGATTATATTAAAATTGGGATTAGGTTGGCTAAATAAATTAGGGTTGGTTATATAAGGTGGATTTGGATTATCATGGTTTAATTTTTCATTTTAGTGTGAACTAATAATGAGGTTTGAATGAATGTTAGGGTTGAATGGTTCATTTGAACTTGGATTAGTATAAAATAGATTGCCATTGGTTGGTGCTTGATTTGAATTGGATGGAACAAATCCTAAAAGATAATGTGAATTGGAACATAGATTTTATACATTTATAAAACTAATATTTGGATTTAGATTGATGGGATAACTTGAAGTAACACCCAAGTTTGGATTTAATGATGATTCATATTAGGATTAATTGGTGAGCTTGAATGTGTATATATATAATATTTTCAAACTTTATCAATTACTAATGCTTTCTATATTGCAAGAACCTATTGAGTCTCAATCTCTCTAAGTGCATGCCCTAAGGGGTACATTGAGAAATGGGTGGGTAGACCATTAGTGTTTTATAGGATTGTTACCCTTTATTTAAACGTATTACCAATCCAATTAGTTCATAAAAACCTTCCCCTTAGCTATTACTCCTTATTTTCACACTCTTAAGTCATTTATCACCTTTTGTACCCATTTTCCTAACCTAAAATCCCTTTTGATAGTTTAGAGTACTAGGATGACTGGGTTAACCTTGTACTCTTATTGGTGAAACTCATTTAGGGTGTAGGTCAACTCTTGGCCAACCTAGATCATGACCTAGTGAGTTTTTGTCAATAATAGTAATTGGTCAACCTTATCAACTAAAGCTTTTGGAAGGGCATAGGGTTAGATATGCCTATATATAGGAGATCATTTCACCATTATTAGGGATACATAAATAGTTATTATTCATTTACACTTCTTTACAATCTGTTATTCCATCATTCTAGTTGAATAGTCTTAGCTTAAGGTTTCTACTTGGAGAATCTAGTCTTATGGAGGAGTCTTGGATGCTTTGGCCTTTCTTAGTGATCTTTAAAAACCAAAATAGGCTATTTTTAAGCCCCTTTGGCCAAGGGAGATATCTAGTCTCAATGGGTTCATCTTTCAGGTAAGTCTTCTCTAACTTTGCTCCTCTCTTTAGTAGATGGAAGTAGCATATGTGTTGGATTTTGAATAATATTACTCTTCTTCTCCATGCATAAGGGTCTCACCTATGCATAACTTAATTAGGGTTATCTTATGCATGTTTATTTTCATTTGTTTATTAACCCCCATATTGTACCTCAAACTTTGGTAAGCACTAGATTATATTTATTTGCTCTACTTGTTATTAGTATAGTGAATATGAAAACATAAGACCTATTTAGGGTTATTACATGATTTTGATTAACTAAAGGCTTTATAACCCTCCCTAGTATTATTATTATTATTATTATTATTATTATTATTATTATTATTATTATTATTATTATTATTATTATTATGGTAAGAAATCTCCTAATTGGATCTAATGGATCCACATATTGGTCATATTACTTATTATCTAATGTATCCCAAATCGAAAGTGTAAGTAAGATCTATCTTTTCTAAGTTAAGATTGATTTATAGATCTGATGCATTTTTGATTACATACATTCTAGTGAATCCAATGTGAATCTAACCCTTGTAGGTTTTCTTTCACATTTTTAATTTTATATCATTTTAGTTATTATTTTTATATATTTTTGATACTAGGTCAATAGGGATGGTACGGTTTCTAACTTTTGTATGAAGGTTTAACATATAGTCAAATAAAAAATGACTCTATTTTTTTTGTGTAGGTCTTTCTCAACTAGGATGAATAGGTCGACACATTACTCTTATTCACTTTCAAAAAACATAGTAGGTTGATGAGGTTAGTATAGTACTCTTACAGGCTTCTAGAAAATATACTAGTTCAACCAGGTTGGTATAATCATCTCCACAAGCTTTGGCAAGTGGGAAATTGTAGAACTAGATCAACCCAATTGACATAGCTAGTATAATTTACAAGTAACATTTAAGGAAATTCAATATAAATATCACATTACTCAAAATCTTCAAACCCACCAAATTTACTTTCTCTCTTTCTCTCTCTCTCTTTCATTTTAGTTCTTCCTTATAGTTTTATTTTACACAATTTGAAATCTTTAAAACTACCATCATACAACAAACTAGGTCGACCTAGTTGACCTAGTTTTGTATTTTGTCTTCTATTTGGAAGACTAAGTCAACCCTATTGGCATGCATTTGATTTTGAAATACATAAGTGATATTTTTGACTCTATTCTATAATGTTTGCATACAGTGTCACCTGAACTAACTTTATACTATGTTTCAAATTCAAGAATTAATAATTATATTATAATAATTACTTCACACTTTAACTTTCAATTGTTTGAATGCTTAGAATATATCATATAGTATAATTAGGTGGTTTTTTAGTATACGATTTAGGTTCACTATTTTTATGTTTCTTGCAAACACTACCAAATCACATAATTTTAAAATGCATTTAAACATCTATCTACCAAAGGCTTACCTACTTGGATTTCATCACCAAGATTGAATCCAACTTGGTTTTATAGCCAAGTATAAATATGTGTTTAATGGTATATATTGTAAAATCACCCAAGACCCTTATCTTTGTGGGATTGTGAAGTGAGGGGGTAGGCCCTAATGCTAAACTAGTACCATTACCAACATAGATCCCTTTCAACCTAATTATCTTAAAACCTTCCATAGATTTCTTTATAATTCCCTAATTTCAAATAATTTCCTTATCACACATAAATTAACACTTTATAATAATATATAAAAATTTAAGATGACCACTAAGTTAACATTTAATTTTTAATTGATTACTTTCTCTTTGCTCATTTTATGTTGTATTGCAAAAATTTGTATTGGCCAATGTTGGTGTAATGTTTTGTGTTGTGTGCCTCAATTGGATCATTCTAATTAACCCAATTGATTATGTGTTTAATTTCATTTGTTTTTTCAAATTACATTGCAAAATCTTTTCCTAATTTTATTACACTATTTTTGTATTCGACACTGTCTCTTACAAACTATTTTTATCTCTACTTGTAGTACTAGGTCAACCTAGTCAGCCCTTTATCTCTTTTACTAGTCACATAATAGTACTCAGTTAAACTATTCAAATTTTTAATCTTATCGAACTTTGTTTTTCCTAGTTTTTAGTAATAGGTCAACCAAATCAATTCTTACTCTAACAGCCTATAATGTATGCCTGACTCAATTTTTTGATTTTTCTTCCTTAGTATTTTATTCATTTATTTCAAGTCATCATGAATACCCTATTATAATCTTATTGGATAACCTAAATCCTTTTAGATACTATATGGGATGTGTATTTATCCCTCTCATTTCCTTCCAAGATAACCCTCACTCTTGGAACACCTCTTCCCCTCCATCTGTGGCTTGTAACATGGTGAAAATTACACCTTAAGAAGAATTAGGTGGATCTAATCATTTTTATACCTATCAAGACAATTATCATATTCAAACCCTTTAATGTAATGTGGGAGTAATTGACACAATTATATCTAATAATTCCACTAATAACCCATCTTGTAATAACCCTCCCCTGATACCAATTCAAGGTGTTTTCCTACAAACACCAACCCATCAATTGATATGACTAAATTTCTTACACAAGTCATAAAATAAATGAACATAACGCAACTTCTAACACCAATCAAATGATTCAATTACAATGTTATTTGATAAATATGGGTAATCAACCTCTAACTATCAATCCTCAAGCCAATCCAAATTTAATTCCTATACCTCTTCGAGATGCCTAAGGAATTGGTATTACTCAACTTGTTATAAATAACAAAATACTTAAAAAAAATTTGAAATGGGCCTTTATCTCCCTTCATTATATCCAGTTATATTGGTAATAAATCCCCAACTATGAAGTATGATGGGAATAAATACCCTGCATCATTTATCAAAGCCTTTGGAAATATTTACAAATAGTAGATCCAAATTAATACTTTCACCATAGCTAAATTTATAGTTAAAACCTTCACTGGTGATGTATTGGAATGGTATCAAAAAAATACCCAAAATTCCATTTGGCAACTTGAGGATTTAGTCAAAGAGTTTCAACATAATGATCTTTTCAAAAATTGCCTTAGCCATTTCATCAATGTTAAGAATCTCTCACCAAATTATCTCATGATTTTACTAAAATATGGAAATATCTAGCTCATAAATCCAACCATATCATGAGTGATTATAATTTATTTAAAATATTCATCCTTGATTTAACTCTTTCTCTTCAATATAAGGTTTGAACTTTTGTTCCCCAAACACTTAATGAAGCTCTTGACCAAGCTAAACATCAAGACTTTCTCAGGATGTAACTCAAATTTAATCCTAAATTCCTTAAAGTATCATTTTAAACTTATAATAATCCCATCATCATTTATAATCCACAAACCAAACTAGGATTTTTCAAAGCTAACATTCCTTCATCTTCTCACACACCACTAACCATGCAGAAAATGAATCAATTTTTACCACCCTATAAACCCTTTACATATCCTAATAATCCTCCTAAGTTGTATGACCCTAATCAATTTTTTTGGTTCCATGCCAACATTGGTCATTCCCATGAATCTTGTATAAGGCTCAATAAATTTTTGTCTCCTACATGCTTGGTCATTTCTTTAATCACAAATCCATGATCAAACTTCATCATTAAGAGTAAAATATGAAATTCTCAAAAATGACAAGCCTTTAAAGCTTATTCTTCTAATATCCAAAAATTATTTTCCATAAATAATAATAAATAAACTACCAAGGTTTTTTATACTATTGATGTTGATTATGACCAATATTACAATAATTCTCAATATGTTAGCACCACTAAGGTTAATTATCATTGCAAATTGGCTCACAAAGATCCTATCACAAATCCTAAGAAACCATCATTAGAAGAAAAACTTCTCAAAGATACTACAAACACTAATTTAGCTTCAAAATCCCATGATGAGCCACTTCCTCCTTCTAAACCCATAATAAATTTTATTCCTTCAAAATGTACCTTACCTTCTAAAACATGCACTAGTTCTTCTTCTAAATCTCATTCAAAATTTCTCAAGGAACTGAACTCCATGTCTTTTAAGAATCCACTTATGGAGTTAGTTCATACTTCCCCTTATCATCAAAATTTCATTATCTAACAATTATAATAAATTGAAGATCTATCTCCTACAGATGAAGAACTATCCTCTATTGAAGCTCAACTTACCAACATTCATAACCATTGAAACTATTTGTCCTTCTTCCAAACTATCTGTTGAATTTATTTAAGAAGACATGATTAGTGATGAAATACTTTTTCATGCTAATGATCTAACACTATTCATTAAAATAGACATTAACACTACCCTTATTCATAAATTTTTATTTGATAAAGATGTTGGCCAATTTAGCCCATATACCAAGCTTTTTATTGGATAGAAAAGTTGAATAGGTACCTGATTGAAGAGTAATCCAATGGCTTAAGGAGAAAATAGGCTACAATAAAATATCAATCAACTTTCAAAGATTTATAAACACTTTAAGTAGGCTTAAAGTGTAAATCTAGAAATTTTAAGGGACTAGACCATCATGGCACATCATGTAAGAACAAGTGAAGCAAGATGGTCATATATTTAATAATTACGTTTGAGGAGTCTTCCAAATCCAAGGAATTACATGACATGATGGTTTTAGTCCCATACACATCCTTTGCAAAATTTTATGTCTTAATGAGTTCTCTATCTCAAGATTTAAGCTTCTAAAGTTAAACTTGTAGAGTGGGATGTGCACATAGATGTCAAATTTGGGCCTCATGAAATAGATATTCAAGTTCAAATTTTCCAAGGATGAATTTATGGATGAAAAGTGTTTAAATCATGAAAGCTCAAGTCTTGGTCAATGGTGAGTGGGTGACCAGTGATGTCAGTGGGTTTGGAAGATCTAATGTAGTGTATTAAATCATGTATCGAAGATTATTGACAAATTCATAGTCAAAAGGTCAACATATCCTAAGATTAAACATGTTGATTATAAGTGTTAAGATCTCAAGTCCTTAAATGGATATCTAATGGTTTGTGGTGAATGACAAAGGTAGTGGGTCCAAGCAGATCGATGGTGCATGATCTATCTTACAGATGTTGATTGATGGTGAGTGAGAGGTCAAATATTTAACATATCCTAGGAATGAATGCAAATAGACCATATAGAATAGGCTCAAATTTATATAGACTGCCTATGATGCCTAATAAATGAACATGGAGGTGACAAATTTCATGATCAGGGAGCCCAAATTAAGATCAATGGCTAAAATTAAAATTTGAAAGCTGAGGGACTTTAATGGAAAGAAAATGTGACATAAGGTCGAACTAGAGAAAATATTTCAAGGGGATGCCATAAAGGTAGACACATTAGACAAAGGATTTTACCACCTCAAGTAGGTATAATACATAAATTCAATATCAAACATGATATAAGTTATTAAGAATAGACCCTGTAAAGCTGTTTGATGCCACTAAAGCCCTATAAAACTTTTCAAGAGCTTCTAGACATAGGTTTAATGTCTCATTTAGATTCAATAAACCCTATCCTATGGATCTTCATTTTCAATCATGACTATATGAAAACCAATAGGGTGATTTTGTTTTCATCCATAATAGATCTATATTTAGGATTTAGAAGTAATGGTAGAATGGTGATTGCATAAGGAATGTCAAAAAGAACATCAATGAGGAAGCTCAAATAACTACCTAATAATGTGAAGAACATCAAAAATTATTGAGGAAGATAGATAAGGGCATTAATATAGAATATCTTGAGAAGGATTCATGTAATGGTGGGGATTGCTTCCTGTAACTAGTATTGATCTTCACATTCTCCATCATGCCAAAAAAAGATAGAATGACATTAATGTAGAAGAAAGATTGAGAAGGACTGCAATGGTGGTTATTTTGAGTGGAATTGGGATCATTAATGAACCATTTATCACTAATTTATCTCTCTTACCTTATGTTTCCTATAAATACTAACTTTGAACTCTAGATTTAGATCCCTCAGCTTGATATAGTGAAGCTCTACCAAAATCACTTTGTAAAACTCTTTTGAATCAATATAAGACATCTCAGATTCTAGTTGAATGCTAAGTGTGCTTTATTAAATTTTGATTTATAATTTATTTTTCCTATTCATCATATATGTCTTTAATGTACCTTACTTGAAGTCCATTGGTTTCTTTTAGGTTGTGTGAAGTGTTGGTTAGTTAGGTTTCCCATGAAGTGTCATAAGTCCATAGTGTTTTTCCTAAACCTATCTCTTTATATCCTTCAAGTTGGAAGTCTCTTTTTATCCTTTATACAAAATACTCATGTTTATAACCTTATCATATAATTTTATTGGTTCTTATCCTAATTGGATTCATTAGTAGTCATAAAAGTTTATAATCTGAGAGCGGATCATTAAACATTCAATGTTTCACCATTTAGACTAGGTTTTGTTCTTTTTAGTTTTCTCCGCTTCCCCTTTTCCTTGGTATAGGTTTAGGAAAGGAGATAGCCTCGATAAAAACCATATAATTATAACCCAACATTAGGTAACCCAAAACATAGGGTCATTCCCATGTTTGACTAGGTTTGGGTAGAGGACCTGAACAATCCTTCCCCAACTAGGTTACAATCTAGAACCTTAAACAGTTTCTTGCATTCTCAGTGGGACACATTCTATTTAGAATGAGCAAATTTGGATTTGAGAAAATATATTTTCAATACATTGAGACATCCACCATTATTAGAAGCTAAATATTCTCTAGGTTATAGAGTTTATAGCATCATCTAGGAAATACCTCTCATACCAAAGGTTATTAGAAGGTCAGATAGTAAAGTTATTTCCTTTAAATTAATTTACATACCTTCTAGTTCATATAAAATATCAAGATTCAATAGGATGGGTCATTATCCCTAAAGTAAATATTCATATCATGGTTATCCTATTGTTTTAAGTAGTGTAACCCCCATTATTTTGATGGTAAGGCCCAAAATGCAAGATTTTGTACCCTTCAATGGTGGTAGCCATCTTAACCTTCATAAACATGATGATATCCCTATTACCTATTTAAAGAGTCTACCATAATTTATAGGAGAAAAATGAACAACCCCTATAGAGCACATAAATGGCATTCCAAACCTTTGTTCAGTACATAACATCATGCAAGAGAATATAGCCATGAGACTACTAGCCACATCCTTGAAATGCAAAGCCCTGTAATGATATAGGGGTCTAGTTCCTACCTCAATTAATATTTGGGATGAGTTTGGTGAGTACCTATGTAAACATTTTGAGGATATAAGTGACCATGTGTTACTTTTTGAACAATTCCCCTCAATCAAGAGGGCACCTCAATAATATATGGTTTATTTCAACTATAGATTCAAAAAGACTTGGGATAGGATCCCTATCATCATCAAACCCACACCCAATTGTGATTTTATTTACTATTTGAGATAATTAAATTTAGACATTTCAATCATGATACAATCTATGGGTGAGATAAATTTGCTTTGGGCTTATGAGATATCTATAAGGGCCGAAAATTATTTGATATAAGTAGGGAAACTCATGCCAAGAGCTCTCATGCCACTTTTTCTAATCTTCAACCAACCCCACCTACCATTTCTCCATTTACCAATTCAAAAAAATCAATCCCAAATTGATAATAGTCAAGTGGACATATTTACAAGGATTTAGAGCTTGTTAAATGCATAAAACAAGCAGCTAGTGGTTATAGAGAGATAATGATAGACTTCATATAGGACATGCCAAGGTCCCTTTTAAACCTAATACCCTACTCAATCCTACAATATACCCCCTTATCCATCAAGTAAACAATCCCAAGGCTAAATTAATCAAGGTAGTTCTTATAATAGTTAGAACCCCATAGTTATAAGAAGCTCAAGAGCCTTGGTACACAAAAAAATCTTACATAAGAGGGTCAATGGAAATTAGGAGGGTAGTCCAATGAGATGTTAATGGTTACAATTAGAGAAATGTATTAGGATCCTAGTTGGAAACATAATCCTTTATTCTGAGACCATGACATAATACCTCCTCCACCACAAAGGCCTCTAATGAATCAAGGTAATATGCCTACCTTAACACCATTCGAAGCTCAAATTAAATATCAAGGTAGCATGTGTAAGGAACTAGATGACACCACATAAATGAAATTTAAATAAGGGGAGAATATGTTTGAGCATGTAGCATCAAACATGGGCTAGAGTACATAATGGTTAGATGAACCAATTATATCCTATACAAGGTTTAGGAAGAGGATTTTGGATGACCATCTGGGGTAGCCTAAGGCTTCTTCAACATCTCCATAATCCATTCAACATCCTACCCCTTTAAATGTAACTTTTAAATCTCTTACAAATCAATAAATACCTCAACATCATGGGTAGTAGTAGGAGTATCCTTTTGTTCCTCATGTCACTCAAGTGTCAGGTGATACTTCTAATTCCAAGGTGAAGTTAAAAGGAACTAGACTTGCTTTCAATATTGTACATCATTTGAAAAAGGCTAACATCACTATGTTTATGTATGATGCTCTATCTATTTTAGGATAAAAATATATCCTTTAACAAGAGCTCTCAAAGCCTTCTCATGTGAATGATACATTTGATAAGGTGAATAATATCTTTACTATTAGCATTCAACCTAGTTAAATTCAAGTTCCTAGTCAAGCTCCTAGTCAACATCAAGTTCATAATGTTGTTCATCCCCCTAAGGATGTCAAACCCCCTCCATTCTCTTTGTTAGTCATTATAAGGGACAACTTAGTGAAAAATTATATGATAGATTCAAGATATTCAACCTTAGTTATGACTAAATCCATAGCAGATAAGCTTAAGCATAAGTATGTGCCTAATGAAAAAGGCATTTTCCAATTGCATGGTTCCCCCACTAAAATAATAGGTATATTGAAAAATATTAAGATCACATTGGTAGATTTCCCAAATTATGTCATCATTTAGTATGTAATGGTTGTATACTTTACCCCATATTTTTCTCTATGCCTATCTAGCAACTTTACTACAAAAATTGGGGGCTATTTGTCTTTTGACTGGTCATACATGGTTTTTAGGACCAAATAAGGGACTAGGGTCACTATTATGTCAGAACATATCTCTAGGTTCCTTTTAGATCCCTATATGCCTAACCTTATAAACATCAATTGTACCATATTAGATGAAGCTAAAAATGATAGTGAAAAATAGTCTCATGACCATTTTCAAGGAATTCTAGACCTTTACTTAGATGAATGGGTGATTAATAATCATGGTTTTGATCCCTACACTAATATTGAAGAAGCAGGATTAAGGGTGTATTGTATGCATAAGGAGGGTGCTTTTATAGCTTGCCTAACTAACCACTCAAGAGGAAGATGGTTTATGGAATTTATTATTTGATGGATCAAGTTCAAATAATGGTAGTGGAAGTAGAGCTATGTCAGTTCTAACCTTAGATAAAAATAACTATTCATTTTTAAGATTTCATTTGAGTTGCACCTCAATCACAACTAAATATGAGGCTCTTTTACGTGGTTTGCAAGATACAAGAAGAAGAGGTGTCAAAAAATTTCAAGTCAAGGGTGATAGTTAGATTATTGTCCAACAAGTGAGAGACATAATTATAGTTAAGAACCACCATTTTAAGGCTTATAATCTTTGTGTATGTCATCTCATAGAAGGATTCTTGACATTCAATAAACAATCCATACCAAGAGAGGCAAATCAACATGTAGATAGGATTCTAGCCATTGGAGCTCAGTATGAGGTTTTAGAAGGACTCAAAGGCAACCAGATTCAAGACAAGATAAAGGTCATATGAATTCCATATATATCTATAAATTAGGTGAGTTGGAATGTGTTTGATTATGATGACCAAATTATATGTTTTCTAATGCAAGAGGTAGAATTCTACCATAAGAATCAAAATAAATTCCAACATTAATATGATGATTAAATAGTGTAGCTAAGATATAACAAGATGCATAAGGAGATTTTGAAATTATAAATAATATTTAATTAATATTACTAAGTGAGAAGAGGCAAGGCATGTATCTTAGCCAAAGAGGAACATTATGAAATGATAGAGATCTTCAAAGACAAATTATTGAAGTTAGGAAACATTAACATAGTAGAAGAGACAACTACATTTGTTGCTTTATTCTAAGAGTTTTGTAATTTATTTCATGGGAATACAAAGATTTAAAGGGTTTTGATCCCAAACTTTCACAACTTACCATTGAACTAGATATCAATGCAAAACTAGTCAAGTAGAAACAAAGGCTTGTCAGCCCAAAAGTTGAGGAGATGATTAGAAGGGAGATATTTAAGTCGATTTAATCAAAGATAATATTCCATATTCAACATTCTTCACATGTGGCAAACCTTATGCTAGTGAGGAAAAATAATGGGGAAATAATATTATGTGTTGACTTTAGGGACCTTAATAAATTATCCCTAAAAGACCCTTACCCATTGCCCTCAATGGATTAGATTCTTCAAAAGGTGGTAGGTTCTTCAATATTTTAATTGATTGATGGCTACTCTAGTTATAATCAGATTATGGTCAAGGAAAAATATAGGCATAAGACTACCTTCACCACAAAGTGGGGCACTTATGCATATCTAAATATTCCCTTTGGACTATCCAATACTAGAGCAACTTTATAGAGGGTAATGGATGTTACCTTTGAAGGTTTGATCAATGACATGGTGCTCATATACCTATATGACATCACTATTGTCTCAAAGGACCCAGGTGATCACATTGCTCACTTGAGGTTAGTATTTAAAAGATGTAGAGAATTTTTTATGTCATTGAATCCTAAAAAATGTATATTTGGTGCTAATGAGGGTAGGTTATTAGGCCATGTAGTGTCAAAGGATGGTATTTCAATATATCTTGGAAGAGGTGAGTCTTTCTTATCCTTACCCTTTCCCAAGCACAAGAAGGGTCTATAGAGTTTCTTAGGAAAGATCAATTTTATAAGAAGGTTTATCCCAAGCTTTCCGAAGCTGGTCAAGCTTCTTACTCACATGTTAAGAAAATACAAGGAGTTTACATGGACAAAATAAGGTGTTATGGCATCAATATGCATCCTTGGATAGGGTTCTTTAGGTACCCTCTAATTGAGCCATAATATTGGGACAACCCTAGGCTGTGGATCACCTATAATGGGGTTAAATCTCTAGAGAAGGCCATCTTCCTCTTGATGCTCACCTAAACTAATGTTTGTCATAGGGAAAAGGGTTTAAAAGGGGATAAGGACTCTTAAGAAAGTTAAGCAGGGTGATGACCTAAACATAAATGGACACTCACAAATTCTTGAACCCACACTAAATCAACATAAGACAACTATAGCTCACACAACCTCACAATCTCACTGATTACATAACATGGAAGAGGTTTAGATAGAACACTAACCCAAACCTATAATAGCTTGAATACACCTTAAATGAGGAAATCAAAATGAAAATGAACTTGGAAGATTCTCCTTCATGAATTCATCATGCACAAGCATATTAATCAATGATCAAAGGAAAGAGATAGGAAAATAGTCAATCTTATTACTTATAGAGGTAGTTATTACAATATTTTGACATGGTATAGCCATATCCATGAGCACTTTTGCAATAATCTCAAGGAGTATCCTCACCTCCCAAAAAGATGAAAAAACTCTAAAATCAGAGAACCCATACCATGGAGAAGAGAATAAGGTCATATAAGATAAGGGAGGGAGAGAAAGAATGTGTGAAGACATCATAAAAGAGGGAACACACCATCCTAGATCATTAATTGAACTTTATTTTCCACCTTATCTATTCAATCAACACACTACTCATGGATTACCAAGTGGAAAATTCCTCATAGACTCTGAAGACATATTAAATGTACATAGTTGCAAGTCCAAACCACCAGATCCATTTCTTTGATCCTTCACGCTACCCCTAACTAAATAAAAAAAAATCATGCTTATGGATCTGATAGAATCATGGATTTTCTTCATTTAGGTAGCTACTTGGTTGACAGTATGGCCTGGGACACTCCCTCATTAATTACATATATTTGCTACATTTCCATGTTTGGATCATAGGTCCATTCTATAAGTAGAAAACTAATCTAATATTATTAGTTTTCATATAGTCTTTACATTAATGTAGACCTATAGACTACATATCATCTTTATTGATTCAAATAGGTCTAAATAGAACTATTATGTCATTTCTAGAACCAAGGATTCACCATATATACGGATCCCTTTAAGAATGGTGAACATAGTCATAAAGCAAACCCTGAAAGCAATAAAATGTCAAACCAGAGGTCCATACTAAGATTTTGTCATCCCTTTATGTTCTTTGTCACCTTGGCTATATAATTATGTCTTTTTCATGGCATTTAAGTGAGCTCTAATGGTGTTATGTACCCTTTGAAAATCTTTCCCTAGTTTGACCTTGGTTATGAGTATGATCTCCTTGAATTTCCTTAGCTTCTCAACCTTTAATTTCATTAGTCATCAACTATATAACTTAGCTTATTTATCCTTTGACCCATATTGCACCATTTATATTCATTTACATGATTAAATATGCTTGATCTATCTTCTATCATTTTAAACATGTGCATGCCACTCATCAATCATGCATTGATATTAGGATCCTATTGTTAGTCTATTGCTTTATGCACTTATACCACATGGTATCCTCTCAATCTCATTAAACTTTTGAATCATCTCATACCATTGACATCCCTTGGTACAAATTAATTCTAACTATTGGATTTGTTTGCATTTAAAAATAAATGGTTATTTACTGTGGTCTAAATTTGGCATTTATGAAAATGTTATTTGATGTCTTTGGGACCATCATTGATGTCCACAAAACCATCAAATTTAAGACCTTAATGGTTTTTTTCATAGCTTAAAGTTGACATCTACATGAATGTCTCCCATGTTTTGACCAACTTTGAAGGCTTAGATCTAGAAGTGAAAAGGTCATGGAAGCACTAAATTTGAAAAAGATGTTATTGATACTAAAAAGATTATGCCCACTTGATTTTTTGGTTTTGGGATATTTCTATGTGTGTTTACAAGGTGTTCAAGTGAGCTAATCTATGTGATTTTTCATGACATCCACGTTCTTATCACTGATCATTTGAACCTAAACAACTACTTGTTGAGGTTTGAACTTGATGCTCATGTTAATGTCTTATGTTACAAGTCTAACTTTGAAGCTCCATAACTTGAGCTAGAAATATCACATGGACATGAAACTTGTAAAACATGTTCTAGGCATGAATAAATTAATGGGGTTATAATATTTTGGCTCATGAGGCTTCCTTAGTTTCATTTATTAAATATACAAGTGAACTGGTCCATTCCTTTCTACATGGTGTCCTGATGATGGTCTAGCTTTTAAACTTGCCAAATTCATCCTTTTATCATCCTTTTAAGTATCTAATCAATTTATAAGGATTTTGAAACTTGGTTCATGCTCCTAAATTCTTTAAACATGTGATAACCCACTTGGAACCTTCATCTTTGTGGCTCAAAACCTATCCCTCAGAGATTAAAAAAATTCACTTTAAGTTAACATAAAGTGTTTCAAAAGCTTTGTAATCACAATGTGATCATTGGACCAATCATTCCATATATAACTTGTTTAGCTCATCCAATTAAAATAGGACTACTCAGTTCACCTGTCAAAGCAAAATCTTGGTATGTGGGCCAAAATTGGCTAACATTTTTGGTGATTCACAAGGAAGGATGTTTGCTATGCTTGAGAACTTAGACCATGTTTCCTTATCTATTTTATTAGGCATGGAGTTTCCTCTCTAGTTCAATAATTTGATTTCAATATAGAACATTATTTATTTGATTAAGCTTAGAAATTTACACATAAGAAACATTTTTACTCCTCTTGAAACAAAAATATTGAAAAGAAAAAAAAAACAAATGTAAGTGCACACATAAACTTGTAGGAAAGAAAACACAACTAACTTACTAAATAAATGTGCACAAAGGCACTTAGAAAAAATCATGAAATCTATTATAATATGTATAAGGTTACAATTCATAAGTAATTTCCACCTAGGTCAAATGGGAAAATCCTAGTATCATTCACTTGTGATAAACCAGGATGAAGAATGCATTGCTTTGGGGAGCTCATGTTAGGTAAGTTGGAATTCTTGATTGTTGAATCCTTTGGCATGTTCTCTAGTGAATTAAATGGAACAAACATGTCTCCAATGTATACATACTATTCTATTTATTAAATTCTTGATTCATATTGGACTATAGAAGGACCTACAACCTTCTCATTTGATAGATCAACTTTATTATTTGAATTAATCACATGTGATGGCTCCCTTTTTACATCCTTCAACTAATCTAGATACTTGATAGGACATCCTCTTATCAATATGAATGTTGAGTAATTATATTTCACCTATCTCCTATGTTTTGATGTCCCATCATTATGTTCCTTAGGCATAATCAGATCACAGTATCCCTAGAGAGGAACATAACCTTCTCCCAAGATCTCAAACAAGTCCTCCAATGTGACCAAAGTTTCAATTTCAACCTATGTTAACTCATTAGGGTCATCTTCAATATGCAAATTTTTATTAGCTACTTATTTAACATGGTTGCCCAAAGGTATAGGTGTGTCATCCAAACTTGAATATAAATCTTCAAGTTCATCCCAGAAGGCAACCTCCTCTTGGTCATTGGAAAGGATGTCAATCTCAACCTCATCAAGACTCAATATATGGAAATTATATTTCTCTTCTTCCTATGAAGAGAGAGGAGGTTCATCCTTATAAGAAATGTCTAACTCACTAGGGTCATATTCAATATGCACATTTTTATTAGCTACTTATTTAACTTGAATACCTAAAGGTATAAGTGTGTCATCCAAACTTGAATATAAATCTTCAAGTTAATCCTAGAAAGTAACCTCTTCTTGGTCATTGAAAAGGATGTTAATCTCAACTTCATCAAGAATCAATATATGGAAATTATATTGGTCTTCTTCCTCTGAAAAGAGAGGACGCTCATCTTTGTAAGCAAGGTCTAACTCACCAAGGTCATCTTCAATATGCATATTTTTATTATCTACTTATTTAACTTTATTACCTAAAGGTATAGGTGTGTCATCCAAACTTGAATATAAATCTTCAAGTTCATCCCATAAGGCAACCTCTTCTTGGTCATTGAAGAGGATGTCAATCTCAACTTCATCAAGACTCAATATATGGTAATTAGATTCATATTCTTACTCTTAAGAAAGAGGAGGCTCATCTTTTCAAGCAAGGTCTAACTCACCATGATTTTTATTCTCTTCACTACTATGCTCATTGAACTAAATCACCTAAGCACTTGAGATGTATTCTTCATTAACCTCACTCAATGTTTCATCTCATTCTTCAAATAAAAATGAGGGTTGATCTAATCATCCAAGGCTCAAAACCTTACATTTGTCTTGCCTAATATTTGATCTAATTTTATCCTACTCTAAACTATCAAGGATATCTTCATTTGGCACCTCATCTATAATTTTACCCAACTCAGACATCTAGTCCTAATCATATTCTTGATCTATGTAGAATGTAGTTTTAGTACATTTAAATTCTATTCTATTTTCATCTTGAGGTTTATACTCATTAGGATCTAGTTCATTAGCATTAAATCCATGCCAAGAATGTTGGTTCAAACCTGATTCTTCCCCTTCTAAATGAGGTGGACTGCCTATCATGATCTCTTCATCATATACACTTATATTTTCCTTGTTAAGTGCACCTATGACTACATGTTCCTCCTCTATTCTTTGTAAAATAGGTTCTTCCTTCATGATAGAGATGATGGGAGGGTGAAGAAGTTTGCCCTGCTTGTAACTTAGGAGAGTATCCATCCAACTAGGGACCTTGAAGGCTCTCTCAGGTGGCTCTTGAGGAAAGGAGATAGATTCTTGAAACTCTTGTACACCAAGAGAGCTCAGTTATGGTTACTTGATTCATTTCTTTCACAACTAACCCTTCCTCTACTAGAATTAGTTCTTGCACTACCTCAACTGAAACCTCGTCCTTATTATTTATGCCCTTCTAAAATAACTTCCATGATGGACATGAGTATGGAATAGACACTTTTTATTTTTTTAATTTTTATTGGAAGGGTGACCTCACAAGTGAGGGCAAGACATAGCTAGGGTCAAAGGTTTTGGAGAAGATCCATGATAGAATATATTCATGCTCTTAAATGGGAATGGGAATAAGGGTATGAGAAGGAAAAATAATTGTCTCAAGCTTGAATTAATCTTTCTCCCATTTCTCAAACATTTTTTTAATGGATAATACACATCCTTTCAATTCTTACTTTTCAACCTATGGATAGTCAACTTCTTCAATAAATTCCCATGCATTCTATAACTCTTACAAGAAGATATTTATCCCCTCCATGATATTAATAGGTAATTCTTGTCTAAGTTTAACCCCCTCATTAATCCAATGAGTTTTCTTCCTTGGTCCAATATTACCTCTCTAATTTTTGATAAGAATGGTTTATGACAAGGTTGACTAGGGCATTGATCAAGAACCTTTAGAGGTTGAGATTGAGTCTCTTAGAGGGAAGAAGGCAAATAAGGCTAGTGTAAATGAGCCTATTTATTTCTATATGATATTAATATATAATATACATTTTGGATCATGTTTATCATCATTGATATGTCCTCATTCTTACAATGTGACCAATATTCTCCCTCACAAACTAACCATCTATCTTGACTAACTAGATATCACTCTTTGCTCTATGTAGAACATGGATAGGGATGAATAGAGAAAACTTCAAACCCTTACCAATCTCCCTTATTAACTCAATATAAACTAATAATGCTTGATTGACTCCTAACAAGGATGTAATAGGGTAAGCTTGGTCTTGATAAGGGGAAATAAGGGACTGATTTGAATGCAAAGGAGGTTGACCTTGGTCATATGTAAGGGTGGGAGGAGGACAAAGTTCATGACAGGATTTATAGGATATTTGAGGTCTAGTTAGGGGGAACACATAAACATTATTTACATGATAAGTGTAGTGATGAGGTAAATAATAAGCATCTTGATCAAACTATGATTGATTGTACATATTAGATTAATATGACTAGGCACCTAAGCTACTTAAACTAGTTGATGAATGCTCAGATTCACCATTGATGTTTGTACACTTGCCTCTAAAAGATTATTAAATGAAGACAAAAACAAAACTCTTCACTTAGTGTATGATAAAACTCGTCCCATAAAGCATGCAAAAAACTATTATGGATCCAATTTTCACCCTTAGAGAGGGTTCTTCATGACCCCTCTAATTGAACCATAATATTATGATAAACCTAAGTTATGGGTCACCTATAATGGGGTTGAACCTATAACTAAGGTCATATTCCTCTTGATGCTCACCTAAACTAATGCTTGACATATGGAAAAGTATTAGAAAGGGTATAAGGGATCCTAATAAAGTCAACCAAGGTGATGCATCAAAATTAAATGGATACTCACATATGCTTGAACCCACACTAGATTAGTATAAGACAACTATAGCTCACACAGCCTCATAATCTCATTGATATCATAAATATTTCATGGAAGAGGTTTAGAAAAAACACTAATCCAAACCTACAATAGCTTGAAAACACCTTAATTGAGGCAAGTAGAAGGATAATGAACTTGGAAGATCCTCCTTCACAAATTCATCATGAACAAACATACTGAGCATTGATCAAAGGTAATAGATAGGCAAAGAATCAATCTTATTATTTTAGGAGGCAATTCTTACAATATTTTGATAGGGTCTAGCCATATAAAATCAACACTTTTACAAGAGTCTCAATGAGTATCCTTAACCCCCAAAAATATGAAAAAAATATAAAATCTAAGAAACCCTACCATGGAGAAGAGAATGGGGTCATATAGGAGAAGGGAGAGAGAAAGAATGTGGGAGGATATCATCAAAGATAAAACACACCATCCTTGATCATTAATTGAACCTGATCTACCACCTTTTTTTATTCAATTAGTAAAATAATCATGGCTTACCAAGTGGAAGAGTCCCTATAGGATTCGAGGATACATTGAATGTACTTAGCTACAAGTCTCAACCACTAGATCTGTTTCTTTGATCCTTCATGCTACCTCCCACTAAAGATAAAAATTTCATGCTCATGGATCTGATAGAATCATGTATTTTCCTATTTTAGGTGGTTTCTTGGTCAAGAGTATGGCTTGGGACACTCCCACATTAATTTCATATATATTCTTTATTTCCATGTTTGGATCATAGGTTTATTATATAAGCAAAAAACCAATATAATATTATTAGTTTTCTTATAGTCTTTATGTCAATTCAGACCTATAGACTACATATAATCTTTCTTGATCTAAATAGGGGAAAATATACCCATTATGTCATTGCACCAATTGGGGATTCACCTTATACATGGATCCCTTTAAGAATGGAAAACATAATCATAGAATGAACCCTACATGTTATAAAATGTCAAACCAAAGGTCCATATTAATATTTAATAGCATCCCTTTATGTTCTTGATCACCTTGGTTTCATCACTATGTCTTTTTCATGGAATTTGATAGAGCTATAATGGTGGTATGTGCCCTTTGAAAAGATTGCTCTAGTTTGAACTTGGTCATGTATATGATCTCCATAAAATCCCTTAGCTTCTTTACCTTTAATTTCATTGGTCATTAACTATTTGACTCATCTTATTGACCTTTTGACCCATCTCACACTAGTGACCTTGATTTGCATAGTTAAATGTGCTCCATCAATATTTTTTCAGCTTGAACATGCTCATGCCACTTATTAATAATGCAATGATTTAAACATCATATTATTAGTCTCATACTCTATGTGCTTACACTACATGGTTACTTCTTGATCTCCTTGACCTTCTAACTCATCTTGCACCATTGATATCCCTTGTTATGAATGAATGTCAATCATTGGATTTATTTTCATTTGAAAACAAATGACTATTTACCATGTTCAAAATTTGGCATCTACATGACTATAATTTGACATCCATGATACTGTCATTGACATTCATGTAACCATAAAATGTAAGACCTTAATGGTTTTTTCCATAGCTTAAAGTCAACATCTATGTGAATGTTTCCCATTTCTTAATTAACTTTAAAGGATTATATTTGGAATCAAAAAGGTCATGGAGGCACCAAATTTATAGGACATATTATTGATACTAAAATAATTATGCCCACTTAATCACCTAGTTCTACGAAATTTCTATGTGTTTATAAATTGTTTAAGTGATATGACCTATGTGATTTTACATGACATATGTGCACCTATAATTGATCATTTGAACCTAAATAGATACTTCTTAGGCTTGAAATTGATGCTCTCATGAACATCTTATGTTGCAAGTCTAAATTTGAAGCTCCATAAGTTGAGCTAGAAAGCTCACACAAACATGAAACTTATAGAGCATGTTCTTAGCATGAAAAACTTCATGGAACTATAAGGTTTTACCTTGTGAGGATTCTTTAGGTGTATTTATTAATTATACAACTAAACTAGTTTTTTCCTTTTTGTATGACATCCTAATGATATTCTATCTATTTAAAATGCCAAATTCATCCTTTGATAATCCTTTCAAGGTTATGATTAATTTCTAAGGATTATGCAACTTGTTTCATGATCTTGAATGCTTGAAACATATGAGAACCCACTTGGACCCTTCATCTTTGTGATTCAGAACTATCCATTATAGATTAACAAATTGTAATTTAAGTTAACTTAATAATAATGTGATCCTTGGACCACTCATTCCATCTAGAACTTGTTTAACTCATCCATTTCAAACAAGACTTTGCTCAGCTGACCTATCTAAGCAAAATCTTTGTGTATGGGATAAAGTTAGCCAAAAAAGGTAAGAAGAGTTTTGGGGCCATCAAGGAGGCCATCTCTTATACCCCTACATTTCTTAATCATTATTTTAAGAAATAATTATACGTGTATGCCTTATCTATATTAGATGCAATCTCTTTCATGTTGATGAAATAGAATGAGAAATGTTTAGAATAACCTATTACTTTATTTAGTTGGGCTCTATGGGGTATGAAGAGAGTTATATCCTTTTAAATAAATATGTTCTTACATTAGTTGGATGTTTGAATAAATTTAAGCACATGGTATTGAAGATTAAGATCATACTCATGGTGGTAAACCTAAGTATTAACAAGTTTATACTCAATAGATACCTTAATGAGTAAATATATAGATGGGTGAAAAAATGCATGGAGTATGACCTTGAAGTTAGAGTTATAAATATTGTAAGGGGAAAAGTTTATATGAACACCTTATAGCAGAGGTAAAACAAGATAAAGATCAAGTGTTGGCAGTCTATGATAACCAATAGGCAGCTATAGACAACACACCTTTTAGTTGGATAAATGATGTAATAATATTTATTGAGTCAATCTAATGTCCTATGGGACTAGATAGATACAATATAAGGTACTTTAGGTTGAAAATTATACCTTATGTCCTGATAGATAGATTAATTTTCAAGAGAGACATATGAGGCATGCTTTTGAGGTATGTGGAATCATACCACATATATAAGCTACTTGAGTAGGTCCATGATGGTCTAGCTAGTGGGCACTTTGCTGCCAAGACCATAGCCTCTAATATAATTAAATATGGTTAATGTTGGTCAAAAATGTTTAGATATTCATACTCTGGGGTAAGGAAATACCCAAAATGTGAAATATTTGTTGGCAATAAGAAATTAGTTGCCCTTCACTTGTGACTAATATAAGTAGAACAACCTTTCATGAAATGAGGATTAGATTTCATAGGGATGATACACCCCCTTAAAGTAAAGGACATAAATGGATCATTATAGATATATAATACTTTATAAGGTGGGTCGAAGAAACTGCCCTCAAGGAAGATATTGAAGATTTTATCCTGGATTTTTATGATAACTTTGTGACCAGATTTGATGTGCTTTGTAAAATCATTTATGACAATGCATTGGCATTCAGCAACAAAAAGGTATGTGATTGGGATCTTTCACATGGAATTTATCTTAAGGCATCCTCTAACTAGAACCCATAAGGAAATGGACTAGAAAAATCCAGAAATAAGAATTTGTTGAGGATTATCAAAAGAACCATGGAAGATGGTTAGAGGGAGTGGCATAATAGACTAAGGACTACTCTATGGGTAGATAGACTGATACCTAAAAATGATACTAGACATTCCCCATACCTTCTTGTCTATGGTAGATAGGCCAAACTTTTTATATCTCTTGAAATTCCTACATTAAAGCTTGCATAGAAACTTGAGCTCCTAGAGGATGATGTTATGCAGATAAGGTTGAATGAGCTAAGATAGTTGGAAGAAATAAGGGACACTAATATGCACATTATGTGGTCTAATTAGTACCAAGTGAAGAGGACATTTGACAAGAGAGCTTCCTCAAAGACAATCCAACAAGTTAATATAATCTTTAAATGGGATGAGGACCGTGAAAAATTGGGAAAACACTCCAAGTTTGATATTTTTTGGACTGGGCCTTATGTTATTAAAGGCTACAAGGAGAGAAATGGCTTTCAGCTTACTAAGTTGAATAGAGAGAGCCTTTCCATCCCTATCAATAGGAGGCATCTTAAATTTTTCTACTAATGTTGTCTCATGATCTTTGTACATAAGTAGGTATGTTTATCTTTACCTCCAAGTACTCTTACACATTACTCTATTTGTTATTTTTATACTATTTGGGTAGTTATTTGGTGTATTTTGTTGCTTTTTTGTTATTTGTGTGTGTCTTATTACTTCAAAGTGTTCCCAAAAGTTAGGTAGAATCCTTTTATAATTAATACTTCATTTGTTTAGTCATAATGAGTAAGCTTGATAAAATTCTAGGTTCCATGACCAATAAGATGGTCAATCTAGCTGAGTCACAAAAAATGTTGGCCAATTTAGCCCACATACCAAGATTTTACTTGAATAAAAAATATGAATAGGTTATTAATTGAAGAGTAATCTAATGGAACAATGATCAAATAGGCTATAAGAGAAGATGAGTTCACTTGTAAAGATTTTAAAACACTTTAATGAGGATTTAAGTGTAAATCTAGTAATCTCAAGGGACTAAACTATCATGACATGTCATGTAGGAATGAGTGAAACAAGATGGTTAAGTATTTAATAATTAAACTTGAGGAGTTTGGAAAAGGCAAATAATTTCATGACATGATTATTTTGGTCCCTCAAACTTCATCAACAAATTTGGTGTCCTGATGAGTTCTATATCTCAAGATATAAGCTTCTAAAGTTGAACTTGCAGAGTAGGATGCGCATGCAGATGTCAAATTTGGGCCTCATGAAATAGATATTTAAATTCAAATATTCTAAGGATGATCATGAAGTTGAAAAGTGTCTAAATTTCATAAGTTCAATTCAAGATAAATGACAAGTGGGTTATCAATAATGTTAATGGTCTTGAAAGATCCAATGTAGTGTATTAAATCATGAATCAAAAATCAATGATGAGCTCATAGTCAAAATGTCTATGTATCCTAATATTTAATGCATCAATAAAAAGTATCAAGATCTTGGGTACCTGAATGGAGATCTAAGAATGCATGGTGGCTGACAAAGCTAGTGGGTCTAAGTAAATTTATGATGCACGATCTATCACATAAATGTTGATTGATAGCGAGTAAAAGGTCAAAAAGTTAGTGTATCTTATGGATGAATGAAAATCTACCACATGGCATAGGCATGAAATTAGATAGACTAACAATGGGTCCCATTAAATAAATGTAAAGCTGACAAATATCATGATCAAGGAGCCTAGATTAAGATCAATGGATAAAATTAAAAGTTGAAAGCTAAGGGACTTCAATGGAGAGAAAATATGACCTAAGGTAGAACCAAATAAAATATTTCAAGAGGATATCATAAAGGTAAACACATTAGACAAATGATTTATCCACCTTAAGTAAGTATAATACATAAATGTAAGATCAAATGTGATCTAAATTACCATGAGTAGACTGTGTAAATGCATCTAACACTATTAAAGACCTATAAAAAATTTAAAGAGATTATATGCATAGGTTTTATGTCTCATTTAGATTCAAAAAATCCTAGCCTACAGATCTTAGTTTACAGTCATGACTATATGGAAGCCAATAGGGTGATTAGTTTTCATCCATAATAGTTATATATTTAGGATTTAGAATTAATGGTAGAATGGTGACTAGGTAAAGAATGTCAGAAAGAACATCAATAATAAATCTCAAATAACTACTTAATAATGTGAAGAACATCAAGCATGATTGAGGAAAACAAAAAGATCATTAATGTAGAGGATCTTGATAATGATTCATGTAGTGGTGGGGATTGCTTCTTGTAAACGGTCTTGATATGCACATTCTCCATTATGCCAGAAAAATATATAGTGACGTTAATGTAAGGGAAGGCTCAATAAGGATTATTGTGGTGATTATTCTAAGTGTAATTAGGCTCATTAATGATACCTTTATTGCTTAATTATCTCTCTTACATTCTTTCTTCCTATAAATACTAGCTTTGAACTCTTTATTTGGATCCATTGGCTTGATATAGTGAAGATCTACCAAAATCACTTTGTAAAACTCTTTTGAATAAATATGAGTCATCTTAGATTCTAGATGAATGCTAAGTGTGCCTTATTGAAGTTTGATTTAAAAAGTGTATGTTTCATAATCATCATTTGTATGTCCTTCATGTACCTTTCTTCAAGTCTATTAGTTTCTTGTAGGTTGTGTGAAGTGTTGGTTATTAAGGTTTCTTTTCAAGTATCATAAGTCCATATTGTTCTTCTTAAACCTATCTCTTTATTTACTATTTGTAGGTTTATTTTCATCCTTCATACAAAATACTCATGTTTTCAACATTGTCATATAATAGTCATAAAAATTTCTAAGCTGAGAGTTGATCATTAAACATTTGGTGCATCACCATTTGTATTAGGTTTTGTTCCTTTTAACTTTATTCCCTTCCCCTTTTCCTTGGTATAATTATAGGTTTAGTAAAGGAAATATATTCTCATATTAGAGAATCTAGCCTCATTAAAAACCCTAGAGACATGACCCAACATTATGTAACCCATAACCTAGGGTCATTCCCATGTTGGACTAGGTTTAGGTAAAGGACCTAAATAATTCTTTACCCAGTTAGGGTGCAACCGAACCTCTAACATAAGGCTTTGGTATTAATGTGACATATTTATGGCTCATCCAATAACTTGGTTATAATAAGGATCATCTCAAGATAACCCACCTTATTTGTTATGGATTTCATAAAATGAATAAAAATTATTTGGTTATATTTGGATTCCCCTAACAATCGAAATTAAGACTATTCAAACTAAAGTTATTGTCCTTGATTTTCCCTTATCTTATTTGTTATGGATTTGATAAAATGAATCAAAATCATTTTTTTATATTTGTCTTCCCCTAACAATCAGACCTAATACTATTCAAACTAAAGTTATGGTCCTTGATTTGCCCTTAGTCATCCATGGACTAATAGAATGAGGGAGATCACCTCTTTTGGTATCCAATGCATTTAATTATTACATAAAAAAATAGTATAACTATGACACTAATCCTAACCCTTAGGATTATTCAAATTCCTAACCCAAAAACTTAATATCGCATTCCTACCATCAATAATTTTCCCTTACCTGAGTTCATCAACATCAATCCTAATTTACAAGTCACTCTTGTTGATTTAGATGATGATGAACCTAATGACTTGCAACATACCTGCAAAACTACCAAGCTACCTCCCTATATATCAAACTAGATTCATACTTATTTATTACCTCATGATTGCATTATTCCTATCATTGGTGAGATCACTAACTTTCCCCCTCCATACAATGTTTAAGAGCCTTCTCTATTAGAAGATGACTTCACCTACAATGATTATGGAGTGGCCAAATTATTTAAATATACTCTCATCACATCAACATTCATGTTCAATAACATTTGTTTTTCACCTTGTGAAACTCCCAGGGGATCTCAAGCATGTACCACTTTTACAACATAGGGTGATAATTACATCATGGCCTAAGCTCAATCTCAACACTAGGATGTTCAACATTATTAAAAAACCTTAGATCAAATATATGATTTTAATTGGGATGTCCATATCATTTCCATAGATCATGAATTATATCCTAAAGGTTATGTGCCTCTTATTAATTTCTTGTTTCTTGATACTCCTTGATTGCTAGAACAAATCATACCTTCCTAACCTCTAAAAATTATTGCATCTTTTCTACCACCTATAGATCCCATCAAATCTATTCCATCTACTTCTCCTACTCCTGAGATTAAATTAGATACCAAGGCCAAAGATGTCCATTAAATAAATTTTGAATATGTTCACCATGTTAATCAAATTATCAATCTTGAAGTAGATGTTGAGTATTATGGTCTTCTTCCCACTCTGCCCAGTGATGAAACTATTCTCGAATTACTTCATGCTTGAGAACCTCAACTTCCTCAAAAACATCACAAACTTGGGAATTTAAAAAATAAATCACCTTATTTTAAAAAATTCATTGCTAGAATCAATTCTAAAGCTAATCCAATTTATTCTTTACCTAATGTATCATACCATTTCCAAGATGGCAATGCTATGCTTATCAAAGAAACTACTTGTATTGAGTATGGTACTCCATCATTCCCTTGACCATTATAATTTATCATGAAATATCACCTAATGAACATGATAATTTTAGTCTATTATTTTATAAATATCATGAGATATTCACCTATTGATATGAATACATGTCTGGCATTGACCCTAGAGTTGTGGTGCATAATATCATCACTCATCCTAATGCCAAACCTATGCATCAAAAGCAACACAAATTTCCACCCAAAATTTTCCACCTTATGTCATAAAGAAATCATCAATCTTATTTATGTTAATTTTATCAAACCAGTGGATTATACTATATGGGTTTCTAACATAGCCCCATTCGAAAAAAAATCACTATGGTCATTCACATGTATATTGATTTCTGTAATCATAATCTCACTTCTCTCAAGGAAAATTTTCCTCTACATTCAAAAGATGTCATTATAGATTACATAGATAAATATGAAATTATATCTCTTATGGATGGATTCTCTGCTTACAATCAAATTCACATTCCTCCCAAGGAAAAACATAAGAAAAATTTCAGCATAGAATGGGGTACTTATTGTTATGTCAAAATTCCCTTCAGCCACAAAAAGGTCAAAGCCACTTATTAATGATCAATGTCTCATATATTTAATGATATTATCTATAAAATTTTATAAACCTATGTGGATGGCCTCATTTATAAATCTAAAAATCACAGGACTCACTTTTCCAATCTTGCCATCATCTTTGACCATCTACTCAAATACTAAGTTAGACTAAATCCTTAAAACTGAGTCTTTGGTGTCACATCTAGAAAACTATTAGGATTCTTAGTATATCTTTGTGGCATCAATGTTTAGCTTTCCAAAATTAGTTCTATCATCAACATGCCCATTCCTTGTTCCATTCTAGACATTTTCACTTGTATTGATAAACTTGGGGAAATTAGATGATTCATCCTTGAAATGGCTTATCATATCCACTCTATCAATTATATTCTTACCAAAGGTGATGTTTTAAAATGGATGGATCCTTATAAAAAATAATTTGATAACATTAAATAATCATTTATTCACCCACCTGCACTTCATCCTCCTTCAAATGATTGGACTTTATCCTATATACTTCTTCCACACCCATATCAGTTGGGGTAATGATTGACCAATAAGATAATACTAGAAGATAGTATGCCATATACTATATCATCTGAGGCCTCATTGATTATGACAAATGTTACACAAAAGTTGAATGGGATTTCTTTGCCATATATTTTTGCCGCTAAATTTTTTTGACATTACATTCTTTATCACACCACTTATGTCATCATTCATTCTGACCCCTTCCATCACTTCTTCTCCAAATCCTTTCTTCCTAGAAATAAAATTGGAATGTGGATGGTCCTTCTCATGGAATTTTATCTCCAAACTATTACTCAAAAAAATTTCAAAGGATAAATCATAGCTGATCAACTTGCCACAACTCTTGTGTCTGATATCAATCACCTTCAAAATAGTCTTCCTAATGACAAGATTCTCTATCTTAAAGGTATCAACCAAGAAATTTCTCCTAAATATTATTTTCATAAACTCACTTCTTATCTTTAATCAAGTAATCTCTATGAATCCATTATCCTCCCTTATACTAGTAAACCAAAAGTAGTTATCAAAGATCTTTACAAAACTAATGTCAACATACATGAGGATACTTGGACCCTTCAATTCAATGGTGTTAAATACCTTCAAGGAGTTGGGGTAGGTTTAATTATTACCATTACTATTGGAAAAATCATCCCTTTATCTTTTCACTTAACATCTAATGTCACCAATAATATGGTACAGTATGAAGCTCTAATTTTAGGCATGAGAGTTGTTCTTGGTCTATATATCTAATACCTACATACCTTAAGGTGATTTCAAAATCATCTTCCAAAAATTAAATGGTGATTACTAATAAAAGTGAGAAACTCATTTACTATCATCAAATTTAAACTACTCTCACAAAAAAATTCATTTCTTTAACCATTGGGCCTATCCCTGAAGATCAAAATTCCATTATTGATTCCCTTGGTTCATCAACGTAAATTTTCATTTATACCAAGGTCTTTTCAATCTCAAATTTATTATCCAAATAATAAAATATCCATCCTATATTCAACCACATGATTCACTTATCTACCACATTGAGGCTATTACCATTTGATAAATCTTGTGGTATAAAGACATCATTCAATTTTCAAAACATCAAACTTATCCTCCCAACCTAGATTATTATGAAAACACTCATATTTTGAAACAATATTTTAATTATGTATATCAATATAAAATACTTTATTATCACAATATTGAAGATACCTTAATCCATTTTGTTATGCAAGATGAGGTTCCTCCTCTTATTGAACAAGCACATGGGGACATTTATTATGGCCACTATAGAGGACATGATACAACCCATAAATGCCTATGTATGGGTTACTTTTGGTCTAATATTAAAAATGATTCCATATAATTCACTAAAAATTTTACTCCTTACCAACTTCATGATGATCTAATCCATTCAGATCCATCAAATATCCCTATCCATTCTCCATATGGAGATTAGATCTCATAAACAAACTACCTCAATCTCAATATGGGCATATCTGTATAATCATAACCATAGAATATTTCACGAAGTGGTTAAGGGTATTCCCATTTTTAATGTCACTAGTAACACCATCTCCAAATTCATCCTTAATAAAATCATTTTCCACTTTGGTGTCTCTCATACTATCATTTTAGACAATGGTGGTAATTTCAAAAACAAAGATATCAAACAAACCTATGATAAATTTAAAATCAATCACAAATTTTACACACCCTATCATCCATAATGTAATGGGAAAGATAAGGCCACCAAAAAAATTCTAAATAAAATTCTCCAAAAATAATTTATGAAACTTGCATGAATTGACACCTTCATCTCTACCCTACTCTTTGGGCCTATCAGACTAGCATACATACTACCACTGGGGCAATGCCATTCTCTCTAATTTATGGTTCTGAGTCAATCCTTCCATTATAATTTTATATTCATTCATTATGTATATCTCTTTATTGTATCATATTCAATCAATAATTATATGAATCTCGCCTTCATACTCTTGGTCTCCTTAATTAACACCATCTTTCTGCTTGGAAACAAAATCACCAATATAAGGATCATATTATAAAATAACATAATAATTAAAGTTTATATGTTTAATTTTGGTGATCTTATCCTTAATTTAGACTACACTCATGACAAATAAGGTAAATACATCTAAATATGGTGGGGTCCCTATTTAATCAAAAATATTCTTGGTCCAAGTACCTATCGCCTTCAAACCAATGAAGGCCATGTTTTCAAACAACCCACCAATGAATAATTCCTCAATAATTATTTTTACTAATCCTTCCCTTATTTTACATGATTTATATATGTTTTCTACATAACACTTTTTATAGGATACTTACATGGGTCTCACCCTATGTAGTAGTTCTCTCTTTTTACAAACCTTAGTCCTTTTTGTTGGTATTTTGGTTTCCCATTTTCTCATGAGTTGTATTTTAAAACCACAGATAGGACCCAATCTTCCTCATGATGTACTTTTATCTTATTTATTTACACACTTTTTACTAACTTGTGTCACCTTTTTGGGTTTCTCTTTTATGATTTTTAGTGTAAGGCTATGGATAGGACCTAGTATTCCTCATAAAATCACCATCTTGTCATTACTTTTATATAATGTGTTTAGCAATGGTTAAGGGTTCTTGATCTTTGTTCTCAAATTTATCTTTTTGATTATTTTGATACTTGAAATTTTCATAATAAATATATGTTAGCATTTTTTACTCCATTTCCCTCATTCTTATGAGAAGGAATCATGCTTTACTATTATCATATCCATTTTTCACCTTTTGACACATTTTTTGTGATTTAAATTAATTTAATTTTTTTAATGTTTCATTCCTCTTAATTTCATTTCCTTTCACTCCACATTGGATAATAATTCAACAAAGAACATTTATTTCACCTAGATTTCTGATACTCTTAGACACCATGCTCTTTGAAGTTCTCTTTCTTAGTAACTAAGTCCTAAGTCTTCAAATGAAAGTCATATTTAGCACCCATGTTTAGTTTTCCAAATTTGTATGGAGGAGGAATATAAAAATCCATCAAAATAATTAAATGGTAAATCCTTTGAAACAAAAGGCAATGATATAGAAAAGGGCATCATAAAAATCTCAAAATTCAAAATCACACCAAAAGATGTGATTAAGAGTAAATTTTCTATCTCCAATTGAAGCTTAAACTCCACAATTGGTCTCAAAATAGAGATTAGGTCAATTGTGGTACAATATGCCAATATATTAGAATAGGATAATTCAAAAAAATCTATGGTGATACCTAATTTCTCACCCAAGTACCCAATCTTCATAGTAGACTAATGACTCTATAAGGGTTCTTGAGGAACATGAAACTTGTTGTGGGAAGGTAGGTCCATTTTAATTTTCATGCATAATGCCTTCATAGAATGATATACATACTTCATTTTTTGACCTAAGACTTGTGTGGCTAAGATATGTTATTAAATCTCCTTAAGGCTAAAAGTCATCTTGTTTTGACAAACCTAATTTGAGTGTCTTAACTTTGATAAAGAGTTACTCTACCTTTATTTTTCCTTCATTTTCCCTTGCACCCATTTCATTTCCCTTCTTCATAGGCAAAATGTGATTTTAAATATATTTTTCATATTTTATACTTCTTTCTTCTTCACATATTAAAAACATGCGACCACTACTTTGTTTTAGTTTTATCTATGCTTAGAACAAAACAATATGATTGAGAAACTATGGATTACTTTCTTACACCATGACTCTAGATTTCTATATATGTTTTGATCAAACCTGAGTCTATTTCTACTTTCATTTACTTTTTTGTTATTGAGTAAGGTTAGCTTATTACTTCTCACTCATCAATGTTGTTTACCCTTTCATGCACATTTTTCCATTGATTATTGAGTAAGGATTGTTACTGTTTACTCATCAAAGTTGTTTTACCATTTTTTCTTATACACATTTGTCTAAGTAAGGATTGTTACTTCTTTTAAATTGATTTTTGATTACCATCCTTTTTGACATGTATCCTTGGTTTGACTTGGTGATTTTGTCTTTCTTACTTAAAGTTTACTTGTTTGAGTTTTTCAGTCTTTAGTAGCCTTGGCTTTTTAGTTACCTAATTTATTCTAAATTTTGACTTGGTCATTTCATCTAACATAGTAATTGTCATCCCATATTTTTAAATTTTTATGTCCTATCCACACAACACCAATTATCTTCTATTTCTTGCATTTGTTTATTTTTAATCTTTAGTATTTTATATTTGGGTTTGTTGAAATTAGTCTCTATGCCCTCCACAATGAAAAATACAAGCATAGAAGACAACCATCTAGTAATAAAGGTAAGTCAAGGTATACATTACATTTACTTTTAAACTATTTTCCTTTCAATTATTTAAATTTTATTTATCTTTTATTTAAAATAATGCAACTTTTTTTGCCTTAGTGTTGTGTGTTACTATGGTCTTTTATCGAGCACCATCCCTTGTTGTACCTGAATGACACATGATGAAATTTGAGTGTACATATGTATACACATAATAAATTCAAACTTTATCAATTAATAATGTTTTCTATCTTGTAGGAACCTATCAAGTCTCAATTTATTTTAGTGCATGCCCTAATAGGTGCACCAAGAAATGGGTGGGCAGACCATTGGCATTTCATAAGTTTTTTATCCTCTATTTCCACTTACTACTAATCCAAACATCTCTTAAAAACATTCCCCTAAGATATTTTTCCTCTTTTGCACACTCCTCTAATCATTTATCACCTTTTATACCCATTTTCCTAACAAAAAACCCCTTTTGATAGTCTATAGTACTAGGTTGACTGGGTCAATCTTTTATTTTTATTGTTGAAACTCATTTAAGGTCTAGGTCAACTCTTGGCTCACCTAGCCTATGACTTAGTGATTTTTTTTCAATAATAGTACTAGGTTGAATGGGTCAACCCTATCAGCTAATTTTTTTGAAATGACTTAGGGTCAAATCCACCTAGATATACAAGATCATTTCACCATTATTAGAGAGACATTAAGAGTTACTATTCATTTTCACTTATTTACAATATTATCTTCCACCATTCTTCTTGAGGAGTTTTAGCTTAGGGTTTCTACTTGGAGAATCTATTCTTGTGGAGAAGTCTTGTATGTTTTATCACTTATTATTGATCCATAAAAAATATAATAATCTCTTTTGAAGCCCCTTTGGCCAAGGGATCGATTGAGTCTCAATAGGTTCATCTTCTAGATAAGTACTCTATAACTTTGCTCCTATCTTTAGTAGATAAAAGTAACACAAGTATTGGTTTTTGAATGATATTACTCTTCTTATCGATACATTATGGTCTTACCTATACATATCTTAATTAGGATTCTATTATGTATGCTTATTTTCATTTGTTTACTAACCCTCATATTGTGCCATAAGCTTTGGTGAGCACTAGATTAGATTTATTTGCTTTAATTGTTATTAGTATAGTGAATATTAAAACATAAGACTTAGGGTTATTACATGGTTTTTCTTGATTGGAGGCTTTAAAATGTTCCTTAGTATTATTATTGTGGTAAGATATCATATAATTGGGTCTAATAGATCCACATATTATTGATGTTACCAATTATTTAATGTATCTCCAATCGAAAGTGTTAGTAGGATCTATCTTTTTTGAGTTAGGATTGATTTATATATCTGATGCATTTTTTAGTACACATAGAATGGGTATTAAAGCTTAGATTATAGACTGATAAATTTGAAGGAACATTCAAGTTTAGATTATTTGATATTATGATTAATAAAGTTGGATGAACATTGAAGTTTGGATTGGTTAGATTTATGATTAGTAAAGTTAAATGAACATTCAAGTTTGGAGTGATTGGATTTGAGATGGGTAAAATTAAATGAACATTTAATTTTTGGTTTTTCAGATTTATTATTGGTGAACTTGAATGAACATTCAAGTTTAGATTGAATTGGTTATCGATTGACAAACTTGAATGAACATTTAATTTTGGATTGGGTAGATTGATATTTGATATACTTTAATGAATATTTAAGTTTAGATTGTATGAAGGGATAAATGAAGGTGAATTGGCTTTGGAATTTGTATTAAATAAAATAAAAATTTAGCAATCACACTAGAATTGTGATGAGTGTTAGAATTTTTATTAATTGAAATATTATCTATTTAATTAGTTTGGATTTTTACAATATCTTGGTTGATATGATGAGCATGGGTTTCCATAGAAAACCCATGACTCAATTGCTATGATTTATCATTAATGATGGCTTTCCTTTTATCTTGGGAGACTTAGGGATTGGGACCTGCTAAAGAACTTTGTGAGATGGATGGGTTGTGAGTAGATAAAAAATACTCATTTTTAGTAATAAAATATTGAAATATTTGGACATCAAAATTGAGTGAAATTTTAGCTCCTACCCTCAAATATTTAATCAAAATTTCATCTTTATTGGTCATGATGTATTGGTCAAATGAAGACAGATGTAAAATATATTTGGGGCTATCCTCATCTTGGTATGCTCCTACTTTTTCCTTCTTCATGATCATGGATTTCATGTATTTCCACATGATGAATTTAGTGGTCTTGACCACCAAATTATAAGGTTCCATTACCAAAAGTATCCACCCTTTCCCTAAAATTGTTAAACATATCCATGTTCCTTTTTACGGGTGACATTGTTAGTGAAATAAATTGACTCAAGAAAGATATGAAAAATAATAATAAAAGGAGAAAAGTGACTAAAATCTTAAATTGATAACAAGATCCTTTTGAATTTTATTTTGAAATGTTTGATTTTAAAATTTTATGGATAAAAGACTCAAAAGTTTTTTTTTCACTCAAGGGTTTTTAGAACATTGTAGATCACAAAGAAACAAAAAAATACTATTTATGGCAAACTCTCATGAAATTTAATAAAAAATTATAAATCTAGGTAAAAAGGGACTTCAATAACCCATAGGCTTCCCATATCACTAAATTACTTGTTGCATTAGTTATGGCCTAATAATTTAAGGCACTAACCATGGAGGATCTTATCATTCACATGGCCCACTAAGATCAGTTTCAAAGGTATGGGGGAAGTAACTTCTTGATGTTAATCATTAATTTATACACTATGAATTAAATAGATAGAATGTCTTGCCTAGGCTTAAGGTATATATAAGATCAACTAGGGGAGTCCTCGATATAAATTTTAGTATGAAGAGGCCAAAAAATTTGTAATAAGCTGATTTAATAGATGCACACTATTGGCTTTAGTCCCAACATGCCTACATAGCTTTAGGGGTCTCAATATTTTGATATCAAAAAAATTGAACTTTGAGG
Source organism: Torreya grandis (assembly GCA_037957365.1). Lineage (NCBI taxonomy): Eukaryota > Viridiplantae > Streptophyta > Pinopsida > Cupressales > Taxaceae > Torreya > Torreya grandis. Next base: position 395,999 of record JARHVA010007187.1, read on the forward strand.
CAACTATTGAAACCCTATGTATTAGAACATGAAATCCCCTCACATCATAGTGTGATTAATACACAACACTAATTAGGCCTTTAAAATAGTTGACACTTGATTTATATACCCCTCCATTACATAGGGTTTGGATTAATTTATCATGATGAAATTTACAATTGATAGTGTCCCTAAGAAAATAAAAATAAAAATATCAGCACTTACTTTTGATTCTCAAGTATCATCACCAATTTGATGCTGACAAAATAACATATGAACATGTATTATCTTGGGAAATACAACTTACAATTGTTGTTTCTAATTATCAATTATTTTCACCAATGTCATGATGAGAGAAGAGCATAAACAATACAAGTAAGACACTCAAAATATGTTGGAAAGGGGGAAATTAACTCTAACTAAAACAAATGTTTTCTAACTACTAAAGTAAATGAAAAACTAAAATTGAAGAAGATTGTTAGAAAATTTTAATAAATAAAATTTTAGCAACAAAGAAAAAATTGATTTATTTAGATCTTTATGGCCTTTTCTTTGACTTGTAGCCTGCAATCAAACTATTAGAATTTTTATTGGGCTGAAAATTCCAAAAAACTTGTAAAATGTTAGAAAAACATAATGAAAAACATAGAAAAAACAAATCTCTAGAATTATTGTGTAGATACACAATAAGATCAAACTGTAAAATTTTTACCTATTATAAAATAGAAAATAAATCAAAATAATTTCACAGTTACCTTCTAAAATTTCACTAATATCTCTCTCAATTTCACTGATGATGTTTACAATTTCATTTCTACTACATAGAATTTCACCAATTACGTCTACAATATCACTGAAGATGTGCTCAATTTAACTGATGGAAAAACCATGGGAAAATAGATGAAAAAATAATTTTTTGGTTAAGTGATTTCACTGACAAACTAAATGATTTGAATGATGAGGCAAAAGATGAAAAATAAAACAAAACGTGAAAATAAAAAGTCAAAAAACCAAAATAGAAAGTTGTTTACAAAAGGATACTGATATAGGGAACTCTATAAAAGATAAAAATAAATAATTACAAAATAGAAAGCTCTCAATAATGATTTTTTATTTAGGTTACATGATTTCACTGATGAGTTCTAAAATTTCATTGCTAGCTAAAAATAACATAGAACAGAAAAATAGAATAATTTTATAGTTAGGTTTGAATATTTCACTATTAATTTATATAATTTCACTAATAATGTCTTCAACTTCACATTTTTATATAAATAAAAAACAAAACAAAATTGATAAGATATTACAGACTGGGACTAAAACAAAAAAAGTGTTAGAAGTAACAAAACTACTAAAAGACACTAAAAATAGACAAATAATGATTTCATTGTTCTTCTCAATAATTTTTTTGATGCAATCTACAAATTCACTTTTACATAAATAATATGTTCAACAATTGTGAGAACACCATAAAAAGACTTGTAACTACAAATAGAAATTTCCAATATTAAGGTTAAACATAAGTTCATAAGAAAAACTACAAAAACGAACTAAAACGAGCTCTAAACACACCTATGATGCTTATGATATGAAAGTATGGGGTAAATTCCCATAGGGAATGCCAAAATGTGTGTAGTGAATCTAAAAATGATTTTGGTGTAGGGTTTTTCCTCTAGTGGTTTTACCTACATGGTTTAATTGGCTTGTTTAGGTTAATAATAGGTCACTAGAGGAAATGTACTTTAAGTCAGTTTATAATTATGATTTGAGTTTATTTCCTTTTGGTTAACCTAATTACTCACTATATAATGTACTTTCCTATGTAATATTTTGGCTAATGAATGAATGAATGTTAATACAACTATTTATTGTGAAGACAAGCTTCTTCCTCTTGTGAGTTGTTCTTTAGATTTCACTACTCCATAAAAATTCAATCTCATACATTTGAATCTCATTTATAGATCCTCGATTATGGATCACTCTACTGGTATCATAGCTACACTAGAATATGAATCCATTGACTCTATTATGAGATCATGCATTTTTATTTTTCCCATATTTTCATTTATTTGTGTTTTTTAGGGTTTGGTGGGGTTTCTAGTAAATCCATGTATATATGCATGTTATGATTCTTGAAGTGAAAAATAGATACTATTATTTGATTCACAAGGTGGAAAAATATTAGTAACGATTGTAAATATGACCTAGTTTTATGACATTCCATTTTTGGCCATTTTTGGCCATTTTTTGAGGGTTTCAAGGCCATTTTTTATCTAAAAAAAGTCCATACTTTATGGTGACTTTGAAGAAAAACCATTTGTGGGTTATTTTGATTTTTTTTAAAAACCAAGTGGATCTATTTTTGATTTTGTATAATTTTCTCATAATTTACATTTTTGGAGGTTTTTAAGTTTGTTAGGATTTTAACCCCTCAAAAGTAATTTTGACAATTATCAGTCTTTCCTCATCAAAAAGAAATCCCCATCAGACATTTACACCTTAGTGGACATTTGGATCACTATGTGTAATCTTATTAGGTTCTAACCCTTAAAAAAACACTTATTATGATTTAACCCTTGAATTTACACGTATCGAGCTCTGACCCCTACATTTACACCTATCGAGCTTTGATCCATGCATTTACAACTATCGAGATCCAACACCTACTCAAACAAATCCAAATTTTGATGCCTAAAAAAACCCTATTAGGCTTCAACATCTAAATTTTCAATCCTTAGGTTTTAATAGCTGTATTTACATAGCTCAGATTCTGAGACCTATATTTTCACACTTTCATCTAGCACTTCAAATGTGTATAGCATTCGCCCTATTTCTCTATTTGAGGTGCTACTTTTTTTAGAGTGTATATTTTTTTATATCTACATAGTTATACTATTATTATACCTTTAAAATGTTAACATATTTAGATTAATTGGTGGTTTATCATCCTATTCTATAGCACATGTAATTCAACACATGCTTCTTTTATGCACCATGGATCTTAGTTCCATTCTAATTATCACACCATTAAACTATCTTAAGTGGAAATTCAAAGTTAAAATCCTCTTGAAGATCAAAAGCTTATATTGAATCACAATGGTTACATAAAAAGAACCAATATATGAAATATAGAAGATGAAGTGGTATAATAGAATTGATGAAGCCTATGACCTTATATGTTTGTCTATGTCTCCTGACCTACTCTTTCACATAAATATGATATTAATCCTAATTAAGTCTAAAACCTATTGGAAAAAATCTCTAGAAAACATGACATAACGAGAGGTCATGAGTTGGAGAATTAACTCGTCAATTTGATCCTTGATGTTTTTAATATAATATAAGACTTCTTCACCAAGTTCAAATCACTTAGTTTATAGTTGAAATTGTGTGGTATTGATAAAAAGGATGATTAATTGATTCTTTCCATCCTTTCCAAATTAGGATCTAACTATTTTGTACTAATTTCTACCTTCCATGTCAAATTGGCCACAATATTGGATCTTGGCATAGAATACTGAGTAAATATATGTATGGAGTAATGAAATCATAGATAAATTAAAAATGAGGAAGAAGATTGTCTTCACACAACAATATTGTAAAATATGACATGCTTGCATAAAATTGAAATAACTTGTATTACCTTCCAAAATGGAAAAGAGGGATACATATAGGGAAAATTAGGGCAACATGAGGAAGCCACTAATATTCCTAATTACATAATTACATTAAAATATAATTAGCCTATGTGACCCTTTTATAACTAACCTAAGGAAGCCTAATTAACATAGAATGGACATAAGGCCATGTAGGTAAAACCCAATGGGAAAAATCACTACACAAACACCCCCCTTATGTGTAGATTAAATGAGATGAGAATTGGGTCCTAGAATTGAAAGCTTGATGAGGTACCTAAGTACATAATGAAGAACCTCCATAGGAGGAAGAAGGTGGAGAATCCCTAACCCTAATGAGAGATCACAAATGCATAAATTTATTCTATGTGAAGGGTTTAATCAGAATATCTATATTATGTTCTGATGTTGGATAGTAATGAAGATCAATGACTTGCTTGTTGACAAGATCCCTAATGAAGTGCATGTGAATATCTATGTGTTTGGTCCTTTGATGGAGAACCATATTCTTGTAAATATAGATAGTGTTTTAGTTATCACATTGGATTACTATTAGCTTATAAAACTAGATGCCAAACTCAATGAGAATCCCCCAAATATAGATTACCTTAGTGGTGACTTTGATAGCCCATCTATATTCTACCTCTATAGATGATAAAGAAATTACATGTTACATCTTGCTTGACCAAATTATTGGACCTGAACCAAGTGAGAAACTATATCCTGAAGTGGACTTTCAACTCTAAATATCTCCAGCCCAATCTAAATCTATGTATCTAATCAAATCAACCTTTATTTTAAATTTTAGTTTATCCCATAATTGTGCAAACCTTGAATGTAGTGTAGAATATGCTGAGCTTCTTTGTAATGAAATTCATGTGGCTCCTACATAAACTAGGATAACATGCCAACTACATATGATATGTCAAGTCTAGTTTGTGTGAGATAGATAAGACTACCCATAAGTTGTTGATATGTAGTTGCATCAATCAATGGTGTAGAACAATTAGCCTCAACCTTCACACTAGATAAGAAGGGAGTATGATTTGGCTTACAATCAACCATATTAAAACTTGCAAGAAAATTAAGAAAATACTTATATTGTGATAAATTTATCCTATAATGTGACTAAATGATTCCAATCTTGAGAAAATAATGCAAAATTCCCATGTTTGTCATTGAAAATCTAACTAAAAGTGTAATTTTCACTATTAAGATGGATGATTGTCAACTACCTATAATCAAAAAGTCATCCACATAGAGAAATAGTATCAATAGAGGTATCAACCTACTACAAGATGTAGACATTTAGATATGAGTGGCATTTGGTAAACCCAAATATGAGGAAAAATGAGTCCATCTTTGCATACCATGCATGAGGGGCCTATTTGAGTCTATAGATAAATTTCCTAAGTCTATAGACCAAGGAGGAATCTTTCACAAAGCCTTGTGGTTACTCCATATAGATCTCTTCTTTGAGGTCACCATGTATAAAATCACTCTTGATGCCCATTTGGTGAGCATCCCACTAATGTGCAACTATGATGGATAAAGTGAGTCTGATAGACATCATCTTGGCTATCAGAGTAAATATCTTAGTGTAGTCTATGCCAATCACCTAAGAAAACATATTTGTAACCAGATTAGATTTATACTTATCAACAAACCCATCTGTACCATACTTAGTATGATAAACCCATTTACAATGGACTAATTTTCTTCCTTTAGGAAGAGGGACCTTGTCCCATGCTTTATTCCTAATTAGGGAACTATACTCCTCTTGCATGGTAGAATCCCATTCTAGAATGCCAGATGTCTCATGAAAGGTTTTTGGATCCGAGGTAATGGCTAGGTAGGCATGTGAAGTCCCTTGAAACTATGAACATGTCTACCTTATATCTAATGGATTTTTAACCCATTTCTTAGCACTTTGAATTGTTTGTTTCATCCAATTAGGACCCAAATTATATGAGATTAAAGAATCAAGAGGTGAGTCATCATCATTTGAAGTGTGAGTATGAGATGGAGGAGGAGAATCCTCATCACTGGTCTCATCACTTCAACTTGAAGAAGAAGAAGAACCATCCTAATCATCAAGAGGATTTTGAGGTGGATCCAAGTCACTATCTGAGGTGGAATTAATGTCTAATGATACTTTTGAAGAGTTTTGAGAGCTAGTAGTGAGTTCAAGTAGGCCCTCATAAAAATTGACACTCCTTTCTATGAATGATTCATGAGTTTTAGGATGGAGAAAGCCTGTATCCCTTAGCACCCTTTAGATACCCCACAAAGATACAAGAATGAATATAAGGGTCAATTTTTTGTATTTATTCTTAGGAACATGGGCCATTTCTAGTTATCTAAAAAATCACAAGTGATCCACTATGGGCTTGTGACCGTTTCAAGCTTCAAAAGGAATTATTCCTTTCAAGGCTTTGTGTGGAACATGGTTCTAAATGTAACATGCATAATTGATTCCTTCAGCCTAAAACTGAGTAAGAGACTTTGATTGAAGCATGTAGTTGTCCATTTCCTTCAAGGAATGGTTCTTACATTTAGCCACACCATTCTATTAAGGAATATGGAACTGTGTGTTGTATCTAAATCCCCTCTAATGTGCAAAACTACTCAAACCTATTATTGGGATAATCCCTACCATTATTAGTCCTTAATATTTTGATGGATTAATCTGACTACTTCTCCTAAATTGCCTTGCATTCCTTGAAGTGATCAAAGACCTCATCCTTATTTTTGAGAAGAAACACCCACGTGTGCCTTGAAAAATCATTGATGAATGTGAGCATGTATTTGGTCTTGTTGAATGAAGGTTTTGGAAATGGACCTACTATGTCACTATGGATAATTTATAGCTTCTATTTGGCTCTCCTTGATTTACAGTATGAAGTAGATCAATTGAAGAGCTTAAGTAATTACCACCTATTTATATGAGTGACGTAGAGGTTTGATGACAGATAAATTGAAGTAATCCAAAAATGCCCAAAGAACTCTAGCAACAGAAATTATGTAAGAGACCCATTTGAGATTTTCACTTGAGGAAGAAAACCCAGAAGGCATTTTTACATATACCATAGGAAATATAATTTTTTGTATAAAATTAAAAATAGGGCTTTTAGATGCCGAAAAGAGAGGAAAATTTTAACTATTCTAGAACTAAGTCATGTTTACAGTCAATCTGAGTGTTTTTGCACCTTTTAAAACTAATGGCATAGTCATTTTTATGATATGAAGCTTTAGTAGAAAATTTTGCATGAATTCTTCAAGGAATCCCATGAAACCCTTCGTTATGCTGGAATAATGAATGTAACAATATTTCATCACAATGATTATTGTAATACTAGCAAAAATAGCTCTGATACCATGTCTAATTGTCCATAATCTTGGATCCTTACATATAAGATTGAAAAAATCTATGTATGGAGCAATGAAATCCTAAATAAATTACAAAAGGGGAAGAATATTGTCTTCACACAATAATATTGTAAAATATGACCTACTTGCATAAAATCGCATTAACAGTCTTACCTTCCAAAATGGAAAAGTGGGGTACATATAGGGAAAATTAGGAAAACATGAAGAAGCCATTAATTTTCCTAATTAGATAAGTACATTAAAATATAATTAGCCCATGTGACCCTTTTATAATTAACCTAAGGAATTTTAACTGACATAGAATGGCCATAAGGGCATGTAGGAAAAACCCTATGGGAAAAATCACTACACCAACTTTCCATGCCACCAAGCCTGCCCTTATAGCTACATGGACCATGTTATTCCTAGATGAATTTGCTGCTAACTTGAATCAAGATCAAGACAAGCTCATTCAAATAGGTACACTTAATTCATTCAAATATCATGACTTGAATTTGAGTCATGATAAGCAAATTGCTTCTAGAAACAAGGAGAAGAAACAAAATAAGGGCCTAAGAAAATAAAGGGTAAATAATATGATGTTAAGACAAAAGCATCACAAAATTCATGCTCTTCAAATAGGAAATCTAATAAATATTGACTCACATGCATCTATTACAAGAAATATGGGCATTATTAATCCAAATGCTTGAATAAATAGATTAAGTAACTAACATAAATGATTGAGAAGCACAATATCAATTTCTTGATTCTTATAATCAAATCTCATCAACACAAGAGTCTTCTAAGGCCAAAGACAATAATAAGGGTGAAGATAAGATCAAATCACTTGTTTCAATTGCATCCCATACCTCTACACGGGTAGTTAACTTTGGTGCATCACACATGTCTTCATCACATGACATGCTCTTTTCCTTGGAGTCTTGTTTTATGCCTTCCATATTATTCGGTGATGATACTTCAACATAAATTAGTGGGAAAAGATATGTTGAATTGAATGATATATATTTCATGGTGTTTTATGTGTTCTCTCTTTATTCACCAATCTCTTATTTGTTTACTATATTGCTCACATTAGTTTAGGGAATAAAGTTGAGTTCACACCCAATTTAGTGATTATAAAGGAAGCAGACAGTGAATCCATAGTTGTATTTGGAAAAATAGATCACCATTAATGATTGTATACTTTCTCAAAATTTATTCCAAATCAAACCTCTACTTCACCATTCACTCATTCAAATGGAGTGAGTAAATTATGGCATGAATGATTCGACCATTTCAACTATCACTAATTGAAATAACTTAATAATCAAGACATGTTTCAACATTATCACGAGTCAAGTTTGTTGAGGTTGTTTTCCATGTTTTCATGCTTTCTAATCATCATGAGAATAAGTATGACAATGGTAAATAAAGGAGAGATAAACAAATATTGGATATTATACACAATGACATTACTAGTCTATTTCTAAAACCTTTATTCAATAAGACAAAGTAAATGTTTACTTTCATCGATGACCTTTCAAGGTATACTTGGGTGTACTTTATTAATTATAAGTCAAAGGTATTTGACCATTTTAGGACTTCAAGGAGCTATAAAAAAATTTACGTAAAGCCATAAATATTTTGTGTAATGACAATGGTAGTGAGTATGTTAGTAACCATTTTGATAAATTTTATACATTAGAGTGAATTGAACTATAGTGTATAATTTCAGATAGATCTTAGTATAATGGTGTTCCAAAATGTAAGAAAAGGTCCTTGAAGGAAATGGTTAACTATGTGAGACACTCAAAGTCTCTTGCACCTCAATATTGGGACAAGGCCATCAAATCTACATGTTATATCTAGAACTGAGATCCTTATAAAACATTAAAGGGATTCACTCCTTTTAAAGCTTAGAGTGGGCAAAAATCCATATGGGAGCACCTTCAAGTGATTGTATCTCCTACTATGGCATGCATTCCAAAGAAGAAATATAATGAAATGGAACCTCCAAGTCAGTCTTGAATCTTCATTGGATATTTAGAGGGTGTTAACAGATACAAACTTCTCCATCCTATTGATGTGGGTTTTATACTCACGAAACCCTAAACAAGGTAGCCTCTAAAATTTTAGGATATCAATACAAGTAAAATCCATTCTATAGTACAAGTTATAGGTATGGGTTAAACAACCAAATGGTGGAGTAATTGGATGAGCATGCAGGTTGTTAACCAAGTGTGTATGGGTAAGTGAAATATAAAATAAATTGAAACCTATTTGAGTTGGATGGATTAAAAACTAAAATTATGTGGATAGATTTATAAAAGAAACTTCAAAAGGGAAAGGTAAATAGTAAAATAGGGATTCTAAGATTAGAAAAAAGGATTACTTCCAAACCAATCTCATTCATGGATAAGTGTCTTAAGATTAATTCTTGTAAGTAGTAATTATTGTTTTCACATAGATAAACACAATGAGGGATTCTAAGGATAAATGGTACAGTATAATCTAAGACTTCAACTAAATATTACTTTTTTATAGTAATGTTTGATAACCCTTATAACAAAAGATTATAAATTAGGTTAGCAAGGTATCTAAGGCATCTATTTCCCACTCCTATAAAACTATACCATAAGAGACACTTTTGCACACTTATAGAAACAACATAGTCAACCCTATTATATAAAATTGACAATGTTTTCCAATCATCCAATAGTTATTTCATATCTTATATCATCATACACTACCAATATCAATAAGTAATTCTAAGTAGCATTTACATAATTTGAATTATTGAATCAACCAATAGGAAATTAAAACATAGTTAATCAGATTCAATTAGAGATTGAAAAACATAAGATAGTTGCATGAAAATCAGAAGACCTCTTCTTGTATTAATGAAAAAATTCCAACTCCTTAGAAACAAGATAATTACAAGTATATATAAATTTGAGGAGGGGTCACCTCATCATCTAAATCCATGTAAAGTACATAATTACATGTTATTAATAAAAAAAAGAGTTATAATTGAATGTTTAACTCTATATGTATAATTAGAGGGACAAAAATATGAATTTTGAATAAGGCAAACTTCAAAAAATTATGCAACATGTGTTACAAAAAATTCTTCATTTGACTCTTTCATGCACTCATTAAGTATAAATAGACTCCTAGTTACATTCCTCAATTTTACATGCATAATACATATAATATCAATTTAATAAAATTAAGTTTTACTTATATCCAAAGCCTACATGGTTGATTAAATGGTACTCAAATAATTTGATTGGATTGAAGTGATGATAGGAGTCAAACTAAATGGTGGATTAGAACTGGAAGCTTTGATCATGGCCTATTTCTTTTCCTCCAAAACATGATAATGTTTGTATCCAATGGCATACTAAAATATAATGGCATCTATATTTAGAATATATGGACTATGTACCCTAGTGCCTTTTATCAATAGGCATCCATGCTCACCCTTCATGGTTTTGAACTCTACCTAGAAAATATCTACTTTGGTAACCTTTTTCCTAGAATAACTAAGCTCCCTCTCAATTTTTTGCAATGTAGACGCATAAACACACTACTTGAAATTATCAAATGTTTTTTGGATTAATTCATCAAAATTGGCTCTATCCATTAGTTTCCTTGAAGGGTCTATAACTCATGATGCTTTAATTATTCAAAAAATTATAGAATCTACTTCTCTTACTTTTTCAACTTTGGCATCAAGGCTTTCAATTTTTTCACCCAATATTGAGCTTCATGTGTTTTGATGACCACCATATTGAGATATTTATCTACGTCAAGTGGTGTCATCTGATGTAGATGGATAAAATCCTTATTATTTGTATATATTACAAGGAAGTTCAACTTATTCTCATCTTTTTTTAATGATTTAAATAATTATGATGTCTCGACTAAATGGGGAGACAACTCTATCCTCATTGAAATTATAGTGTCTAGAATATTATATAGCCTGAGGGATACATTATAGACATCATTTTAAATATCCCTAGGAAAATTTATTATTTTTTGTTTCTCTCACACCTATTTCATCTATCCATTTAGTTCTTGTATAGCTTGTTCGATGCCTATATAGAGTTCCAATAAAGCCTTTGTATGAGTCTAGAAATAGGATGCAAAATATTCATTATATAGTTATTTGATTATTATATTTAGATAGTGAGAAGACATATTATCTCTCCTCTAATATCATACCCATACCATATTCATCTTGTATCTTTCTCTTCATTACACTTTGGATGGTCCTTGTGGCTTTGTCAAAAATATAGTTTACAATAGGTAGCTCTATAATCACTAAATTTTTCCTTTGTGCTGTTTAGGAATTCAAATAAAAATACTGCTATGGAATCACCAATTGTATAGGATCAATTGGATAAGAGTCCACATTAGTTTTATTTGTCAAAATTTCCCTTGAAGATTCCATTAGTGCTTATATTTGTAATGGATCTTGCAAACATGCAAAAATGGTTTTCTATTAGTCCATATTACTAAATCAAGGTATCGGGTATATGATGTATGTGGTCTTACTATTGATATTTATTGTGGATTAATCAATAAAAGTATCTTGAAGAGTAGTATATTATGGAATAGGGAAGCCTAATTGAGTGGTTTGAATTGATCCCTGGGTACTAATAAGGACTGCCTTAGTTTTATTTAAGCAAACCTTTTTGGGTTTAGGGGAAGTAGGGTCAATAAAAAATGAGGAAAAAATAGATACAATAGGAACTATAGAAGTAATGGGGATAAAAGCATCACTAGGAACCATAGTCATAATAAGAATGGTAGAAGTAATAGAATTAATGGAATCTGAAGAATCAATAGAAACTAAGGTTACAATGGGAATATTGGGAAAAAATTATTTTACCCACAGATAGTCATAATAATAGGAGTATCATCTGATGATTTAGCTTCTATTCATTCTTTTCCTTTGAATCCCTATATACTCAAGACCTTATCCCTCTCAAGCTCCTCATCCTTCTCTTTAGTATCACTATTCACTGATGTTTTTCCCTAGTCTAAAGACCATTGTTGTAGTAGTTTTTCCACATTTTTTAAATTCACATGGTCCTTGGGAAATATTGGATTCTTCTTGTAACAAATTTTTGTCATTTTTACCAAGGGAAATCCCACTAGGTAGTGGAAGGTGAAATTTACACATCTAAAGTAGCATGAGTCTCACACATAGTATGATGTCTTGGATATTTAGAATCAAAAGAATCAATGTTGATTTGATCTATTAATTCCCTAGAGAGCTTATGATTGATGGGTATCTTCCACACTTGGTTCTTATTTAACATTCATAATCACATGTGGTGGTGGTGCTTGGGATGTATCTCCTTAATTAATGGATCATTGGGAAATCCTAGAGGATCAATAGTCTATTGAATCCCATTCACCTAGAGGTGAAAGTTAAGTGTGTTCTTCCTAAATTGTAAGGGAGGCATCCTTTTGTATTGACTTTAAGACATCCTCTATCAATCTAACCATTTTTACTTTTGAGAGGACATCATCATCATTATTAGCATTTATAAATATAAAATCAATTATGTATAGTTCATGTTGGTAAGGGATACCTAAGCTTGTTATATACCTATAAATGATGTTATGGGGATCCAAATCTTGGTGTTATAATGAAACCAATGAGTATAATTCTCTAATTCTCTCAACCTCTCCAAAAAATTTCATGTTGTTTTAAAAAATCCTACTTATCATCAAATAATAACCATGTAACAAGATCTTATGTTTATTCTTCATATCTTCATTGATGTTCCACCAGAGTTTCTTCTCTTATTCAACAAGCTTGTCTAAGAAATAATTTGGTATCCACAAGGGTGAAATCTTGGTCCCTAAAACCATGATTGTTACATAATCATGGTATAAATATTAATCACTGCTTATCCTTATTAACTTTATAATGAATTGGGATACCTAGACATAAGGTTACTCATGTATCACCTTCAAAAATTGTGGGTAAACATCCTCTTAAATCCTAACTATATTCCTCATGTATGAGTAAATATGAAGAAAGGAAAAGTAGGCACATACCCCACTCTTAATGGATTCTAGTAATAGACATTACAACATCTAATAAATATGACATCATGTAGAAGTGGTCTCCTAGTATTCTCTTGTCCTTTTGGAACATCTTCTCTACCATCTTGGTGCTAATAATCTCCCCAAGTGTATATGTCAACTCTAAAGTCATTAACAAATATAGGAGTGGCACACACTCCATCCAAAGGTAATGGATGCTTTTTCACCCAAAAGAAATATTGAATAGGTCCATCTTAATCTTGATTCCCAACCCAAATTTTGTAATTAACATAGGAATGGTGGCTTCATGGGTCACCTTCTCATCTGGTATTATCCACTTTCATAGTGTATTCTCCACTCTATTGGTTGTCTTCCATAGTTACAACCTAGGGCCATCATATTTTGCATATGCAATGGGGATCCATATGTATCTTTGGAATGCTTCCCCATAAATTCAAGCCATAATAATCTTATGATTGGGTGAAGGAAACGATCATAAACCAAACCTACAAAGTATAGGTCCTGAAGAAAATGAATACATGACATTACTTCAAGATTGGAGATTATAAAATGTAATTTATACCATTTTAACTATATAAAATAAACTACCTATTACTTTTCCTTGGTTATCAAGTCTTCCTCAATTAAATGTGCATCCATGTTCTAAATTACATTCCACAATGTTGTGTAATTATCAAATTTGCCTTTGAACACAACAACATCAAAGATAGTGTATGTATACTTTGTAAAATATTTAATAGATAAATTACATGGTGGTGAAACTCCCATAAACACCTTTTAATATGAATCCATTTTACTATATGATATATTCACATAATTCTAGTGATAATTTAGTTGTATGGTTGTTATCTAGAAATAACTCACACATAAACACATGATGCTAGGGATTTGAATTCCCTTAAGATTCAAGTAAATTTAAGATATTTGGTAATCAATAATCATGATGTCCCTTATTATTTTTATCATATAATTTGAATATGGTACTTTAGTTTTAGTTTATATGCCATTAATATCCAATGGCTCCAAAATTGTTTTCATTCATTTAATTCAAACTAAAAAACTTAGTTTGGTGGGTTGTCCACATAGACATTACATACATTTTAAATAATTCCATACTCTCATCCTAGGAAAAGTATCACTCTATCACTATTTTTGTGGAAAACCAACTACTCCACATAACATGTTCTAAGTCAAGTGTCTTAACTTTTGTCAAAACATATCTTAGTCAAATATTTTGATGAATAAAAGTCAAGAGAAATAAATATAAAGACACATAAAAGTTGTGATGAAAAATATCGTGATGCACAAAATTTCAAATGAAAAAAGTTTTAAACGATAAAACTTATGAAGAGTAAAATGTGCTAAGGCAATAGTTGTACAAGACAAAAAAGATGTGAAGACCCAAAAGTCAAGAACCATATTAAAATTATGGTGTACAAAACTTTTGATAAATAAAAGTCTTGAAAGCCCAAAAATTCTAATGTAAAATAGTGGTGATGACCTTGAAGAAGTGGATTCAAAAGCTAAAAATTTGCAAAAATTCTAATGAACAAAAATTTACAAAGAAATAATCTCTCGATGAACAAATCTTATGATCCACAAATTTTTTGATGATAAATATCATGATGCATAAAATTTATCATGAACAAAATTTTTAAAGAGCAAAAATCATGAAGACCCATAACTTAGGTTTTTCAATTTAATTTTTTTCTAAAATTTGAAAAACTTGCATACATACAAAACTATCAAAATCCATCAATAGGATTAGTCCAAATAAAACCCATAGCAAAAAATTAGATGTTAGGGGAAAAATCTAAGTGCATTAACATAGAATAAGCATACTTAAAAACAATCATAAACATGAGGGAAAATAACTTTTAATATTTTAACCCTAATATGTACACACATAAATGTTAACGAAAAGGATTTTTAAATTAGAATTAGGCTCCTAAAATTTATTGGGACCATATTTGAAAAAAATATGAAAGTGGGGTGTGTTGAGTAAAAAAAATGGCTACTCGCAAAGGGAATACTCATGAGTATTCAATAAATTATAATCTTTGGATAACAATAATAAATTGAAAATGAATCATGCCATAAAGTAATAGTTAAACTAGAAACATGAAAGAGACCTTCAAAACTCCATACACATAATAGTCTTGTTAGTACCCTAGATTTTTGTGTGATGTAGCAAATTTATTTTACCCTTGTTCTGAGGTTTTAACATAGGTTTGTTCTAAACTATTTTTCATTTTGGTATATTTAAATCATATTAAAACAAGGGAAAGTTTGGAATTATTCTACTACCAACTAGGCATCCATATCCTTGAGAAAGGTACCATTTATTCCTACCTTCTCCCTTAATAAACTTGTGTGATGTATGATACATTGATCTTATTTCATCGTGTGAGTCTTTGATCACCTTTATTTTTTCTTTAGGTTTATTACTCACTCTATAGTATTCATTGGTCCTCATATATTTTTTAGAATACAAATAGAATAAGGGGGTGGGAAAAATTCAATATACTAAAATATCTCTATCAATTAAATCTGCACCAATGGTTATTACCTCAAATAAGTATTATAGTGATAAGTGTGTTTGATCCAAGATTGAGGAGGCTTTCTGAGTTTGCATGAAATAATGAGAGTAAATTTTACATACTTAATAAAAATATTCAATTATGATATAACCATGGTTAATTTTATATTGCATACCTTAATTTTTGGAAATTTTAGACACAAAGGTATAAAACCTACAAAAAAACTAGTTTGTGTACTTCATTTATTCTCTACCCACACTAAGTTCTCTCCGCTTGGACCATGTCCTCATAAATTTAGTATATAAACTAAAGAATGCATTATAAGTCTAGAAAATAGGGTTTAGATTCATCATACTAGAATAATTCAATTATATTATCATAAAACAAAAGGCATATACTCTATAAAATAAGGATCTAAACTAAAGAAACAATAATGATGAATGCAAGAAACACTAATCTAGAAAACATGAAAATTATTATAATGAAAGCAAATGATAGAAATTAGGAAACAAAACTATCAAAGTAGTAAACCTAACCTACTCTTACCTATACCACAACAATTGTTATCACATAAAGGCATGCCCATATGGCACATACATGAAGTAGTTCTTAAAAAACTACCCATTGGCTAGATATGTTAATTCATTACCTTTGAGGTCCCTTAAACAAAAAACATTATTACCCACGATCTTTGATATTTGATAAATAATTATCCACATGGGGGTAAACTTATTATTATGTCCTCTCTTTTCATGAACTTTGTATCATAAAAAAGATAGGTTATATATTTTGAATTCTTTAAACTTTGCTATTCTATTAAATGGTATCTTGACTAGGTCTCAATGTTTGCTAAAATTGTGCAAGGCTACCATCCTTGAATCTTTCATCTCTATTATATTCAAATATTATAACTCTACCTTCTAATTGGGTTCCATGTATTCTTGTATTGTTTGATATGTTGTGAAATTTATAAATTGGGAACACTAGCTAGCATCCATATATTAGCGGGTATGGCAAAGCCTTGAGGGATTGTTGTATCTCCTTCGATCCACCTATAGAGCATATTTTCATAGATGATACTAATCTATGGTTTTATCTTCAGGATAATTTTTGATGATGTCAATTAGGTTTTTATTTTTAGATTCAACCAATCTATTTCCCTATGGGTAATGGTTGGATGATGATTTGGTTATCACATGCCCATTCAATAAACTTGGTTGACTAGAATACTAGTCTATTATCACAAACTAAGGAAATAGGAGTGTCAAACCTAATTATGATGTTTTATTAAAAAATATTACATCATATGCTTTATAATTCCTAGTTTCCACTACTTTAGTTCATCTAGTGTAGTAGCCTGTAGCTGTGAGCACAAACTTGTGGCTAGATAAGGAATTTGGGTTGATGACATTGATGAAATCTAAGCCCCACTAAGAAAATGGTCTTCCTTGAATTACAAGATGTAGTGGCATTGATACATGTAACTCTCTCTTTTTTAAGACTTGGTATTCATTGCATGTTCTCTCATGGGCATGGGTATCCTTGAATGATATTGGATAATAGTATCCCATTCTAAGAATCTTATGTGATGTGGTGTTTTCAAATTGATGACAACTACCTATCTTTTAGTGTAAGTTATCTAAGATATCTTGAGCCTCTTTATGAGTTACGCATCTCAAGTATATGCCTTCATAATTTATTCTATAGAGATTCCCATTTATGATCATGTAATTGATAGCCTTAAGCTTCAAGGCTCTCTTCTGTTCTCTATTGAGTTATGTGGGGAAGTATCAGTGATTAAGAATTAAATGATATTTGCATCCTAGTATCCTATAGATAACTAGGTCTCAAGGAGATCCTCAATAGTGATGTGTTGGTAAAGATCAGACATAAGATGAATGATGCCTTATCTTCTAAGAATTTTAGTAAGCTTGATTTATAGTTTAAATTCCTATAACTTTTCCATCCATTTTCCTATGCACTCTCCTCATTTACTTCATCTAAAATTGAGATTGATAGTAGGATCCTCCAAAATAATAATAATTTTATTCCTTAAGATGTAATACTAAAATTTATTTATTACTTTGACTAGAGCAAATATATATTTGTCTATCATGGAGTAATTGAGATCTACTTCTTTTAGATTTGTGCTCATAAATGCAATATGATGCTCACTTTAATCTTTCTTTTGGGTAAGCATAGTAACAATGATATGTTATTGGTTTTGAAAAAAGTTGCCTTTGGTTTTGAATAAAGAGTGGTTGATATTATTAAGCAGTTGACATCTACTACTTCTATTGCAGTGCTGGTAAATGGGAGTTCATCTCGCTTCTTTAAACCGTCTAGGGGATTGAGACAAGGGGATCCTATATCCCCTATTCTGTTTACTATTATGGATGATAGTATGGGATGATATATAGGGCACTTAGTCCATAAAGGTTTATTTAAGGGTCTAAAACCTTCTTTGCATCCTTTAATATGCTCCCATGGTCAATTTGTTGACGATACTATTTTCATGGGGCAATCTGAAGTCACAAAAGCAAGAACTTTGAAGAAAGCTATAAATTTATATTCAACTACCTCAGGACAATTGATTAACTAGAACAAAAGTGTAGTGTTCTTCACTGACACCCCAAGTCATAGACAGAACAAAATAGCTAAAATCCTTGAATGCTCCATAGGATCTTTCCCCTCCTCTTACTTGGGTCTCCCTCTTGGCATGAAAGTTCCTGAAGCTTTTTGGGAAGGACTTATTAATAAATTTAGCAAGAAACTTGCAGGATGGAAAGGTAATTTTCTAAGTCAGGCAGGAAAGCTTACCCTCCTCAAATCAAGTATTCAAAGCATACCTACTTATGCTTAGAGTCTTTTTAAAATTCCCACCAAATTCACAGAAGCTATTGAAAAAAATCAGAGAAACTTTCTTTGGATAGGTACTGAGGAGAAAAGGAGAATGCCTTTAATTGCATGGGATAACATTTGTAAACCTGTCAGGGAAGGAGGACTAGGAATAAGGAAAATTAGAAGTATGAACACAACTCTCTTAGCCAAGCAAGGATGGAGGGTTTATCAAGAAAACAAATAATGGAGCAATATATGGAAGCATAAGTATTTATTCAAGGCAAAGTCCCTCTCTGATTTCTTTTCTTACCCTGACGTCTCCCATCCATCTGCCATATGGGGGGCAGTTCAAGGTACTAAATAAGTTTTAGAAGAAGGAAGCTCTTAGAAAGTTGGCAATGGAAAAAAGGTGAAATTTTGGGAGGATGTATGGTTAAAAGAAAAACCTTTGATAGATGAAATCTAAGATAAAGAAGCAATAGACCGATGTAAGCAAAGATTGGGAATAATGGTTAACCAATACTGGCAGAACAACTCTTGGGTGAACCTCACTGATCTTGATCAAGATTTCAAGAATATACAACTATCCCTAAATGCTATATCTCTCTACCTTAATCTTGAAGATAAGATTGTTTGGCATAATGAGCCTAGTGGACAATTTAAAGTTTCTTCCATTTTCACTTTAAAGGGAAATGGCAACACACCTTTGTGGATGAAGGCCTAGGTAAAGGGGCTCATCCCTAAAATCAAAATCTTCTTCTGGACCCTCCTCCAAAATAAAATCTTGACTCTGGACAATTGACAGAAAAGATGAATATATATTATGAATAGGTGTATTCTTTGTAAGAAGGGCTTTGAAGATAGAGATCACTTGTTTGTGAACTGTTCTTTTACGCAGCAAGTTTGGAAAGAAATCCTCAATCTATGGGGTATTGCTTGGATTCACCACAAAAATGTGGAACTATCTCTTAAAAGTTGGTATTGTCCCTCCAAGAATCCTAAAGTTATATTTTTATGAAAACTAACTCTTCCCCATATTTGGTGGGGAATATGGAAGGAAAGAAATAACTGAATTTTTAGAAGTAAAGAACTTCCTAGATGGGTGGTGGGGCAGAACATCATTAGAGCTATTAAGGAGAATTTCTCATTGAAAAGGAATCCAAACCCAACCTTTCAAGTGGATAATCCCTTAAGAATGGAAAATTCTAATGGTAAACCTGAAAATCCTAGACTAGGTGTTACTTGGAATGTCCCAACTCAAGGGTGGATTAAAGGAAACTTTGATGGAGCTGCTAAAGGGAATTCAGGGAATACAGGGTGTGGAGGAGTCTTGAGAAACCATATGGGAAATGTAATCGATGCTGTTGCAATCCCCATTGGAAAGTTGAATTGTCATATTGCTCAAGCTTCTGCTGCCCTTCAAACCATCAAACTAACTGTAGATTCAAGATATTCTAAATTATGGCTGGAAGGGGACTCCATGAATATAATAAATATTCTAAACAATAAAAATTCTATGTCATGGACTATAGAGGCTATGGTGATGGAGATGAAAACTTTAATCAAAAAATTTGAAAAAGTAACAATTACCCACACCTACCGTGAAGCCAACAGTGTAGCAAATTGGATAGCAAATTATGCAATCTGAACAGGACACAAAGTGAGGTGGTAGTAAACATTAAAAAAGAATGTGGATATTAGACTGATCATTCATCATGATGTAACTCATGAAAAGGAGGGGAAGATTAACTTGTAATAGAAATATAATGAGTTGGAGGAGTGGCTTCACGGAGAAAGGTTTACAATCATTAAAAAGGAATGCCCTCGATGAGAAGTAGATCCTGAACGTGCTTAAAAAAAAGGTGAGATTTGTACCAAATTGGTAGTAGGTGGGATCATTGTATAGTTTACAGTGATTGGGTATCAAAGGAAATCTGCATGGCTCACATAAGGAAAGGAGAACCAAGGAAGCAGGAACCCAGAAACTACGAAGAATGGAGAGCGAAACAAGATGTCTGGAAAATCTTGCAGAGAGGGAAGGTTGTGAACTATATGGAAAGGCTCCATGGTTCAAAACCTCATATTACAATGGCTTTTTTCAAAAATTGGATTGATGATAGGGTCACTCTACATGGCATCATAGTGAATCTAATAGAGGAATTTATAGCAAAGGTTATGGGGCTGCCTATGAAAGGAATAAAATTCTCCAAGCAGACTAGCATATCAAATGAGGCCTTTTGCAAATTCCCTAAGATGGACGTTGAAGAGTAGAAGCTGGAAAAGAATGGGGATTTTTTTGAACTGGAATAGATTAAGGGCATTTGGAGGGATGTCGTATGCTATATTTGGGAGTACTTCATACTCGATGGAAGAAGCAAGAGAGTCCACAAATTCCACTTTGTATTCCTAAATCATTTTAGACACAAAGTAAGAATTTCCTTTCCCTTTTATCTATGTTTCTCTTTGGTCCAAAGTTTATTCACTCACGGGAAGAAGGAAATGCATCCTATTCTACATGAAGGATTAATTCTGATAATTAAAGGCTATTGTAAGAATAAGGCCATGGTTATGAACCCTTATCTAGGGAAAAATAAGGATTCACAGAGTAACAAGAGTGAAATTATTAAAGGGAAAGATAAAATCAAGCCCCCTAGTGTCAAGAATCAGAATGTTGATGAGGACACAGAGTGGGAGAGAACTGATAAGTCTAGGGAGGAAAGCTTGGAGGAAGAGGGAGGAACAGAAAGCAGGAATACAAGTTCCAATGAGGAAGAAGAAGTTCAAGAGAAGAATGAGAAAGGAGTCAACATAGAGGAGTCTAAAAATAGTGAACATGACTCTGAGGAAAACCAGCAAGTGTTTGAGGATGATAAAGTCTTGGATGACCTTGTTGAGGACCCTATTTTGATAAATGAGAGGGAAAACACAGTTCAGGCTGACAACCAAGAAATGGACCTGGGAGTTCAAACTAAAACTAAGGAATAGAATCAAAGGGGAAGAGAGGATCACATTGAAGAAGGTGGGAACATTCCTAATAAGAACATAGAAGAGTGGAGTGATAAAAGGTAGAATGATGGAAGGCACACACTTATGAGATGGGTTAATTGCAAATCAGAGGCTATCTTCTAACTCGATTCATGAATGTTTAAGGAGATAATGGATCTCAAAAGGAAAATGGAAATCATGGAAGACAACTAGAAGGCAGCTTGGAACAAAATCAATAACATGGAAAAATAGATGAGAGACATCCCCATCAAGCTCAAAGACTATGAGAATAACCTAAGGGAACTCATTAAGGAGAGCAAAATGAAAATGGAGGAAGTTACATCTAACATATGTCCTGCAGCTGTTAATATTGGAAAAAGAGCTAATGAGGAGATCAAATCCTTAGAGGGGCCTAGCAAGATGATGAGACAGAGCTCAAGAAAGAAATATATACAAGAGGGAGCCATGTCGGTGGCTACTGCCATTCAGGATACTACTGTGAAAGGTAAGGAAGTAGTGAAAATGATTTTGAAACTGGAAGAATAGCCTAGTTCTTCTAGTTGGTTGTCATCTGGTTCTGTTTCCTGGTTTTTTATAATATTTTGATTATGGTGTAGCCAGGTCTATGTAAAACTTGGGTTTTGACTTGTGGTCTTTTAGGTGGTTTTAGGTCCATATAAAACCTATTTATGTTACTTCTTTGTAGTAGGTTTTAGGTTTTGCCTGTGGTCGCAAATGCTTCATCTTTCTATCTTTGTTACAGGGTTTTGGGGTCCCTTCAAAACCTATTTTTACCTTAATCTAAAATAATGATATGTTATGAAGAAAATGAGTACATGAATAAGTCTTTGTTGAAGTTTGAATTAGTCAATACAATGGCCTAAGATATGGCACCTTTAATATATTTGAAAGACTTACAAGCTTTAGTTGTCCATTCTACTTTAAAATCCTATTTAAGCATTACATTTAGGGGCCTAAAAATATCTACAAAACTAAAGATGAAATTCCTTAAAAAATTGATATTTATGAATAAATACTTGAGATATTTCATGCTATTTTGGAAGGCTATCTTTGAGATACCCTGAATTATTTCTAGATTAATGGTGATCCCATATTTATTGATTATGTGGGCTAATAATTTACCTTTAATTATATTGAATATTCTCTTTCATGGGTTAAGATAAATGTCAAACCTTTTTTTTCCTTTAAAATATTGATTGTAAATGACTTATATGATCATTTTTATTCTTTGCAAAAATGGTGAGGTCATCCATGTAGATGATTATGCAATTACCTATTAACCCTTGAAATGCATGGTCTATATCTCATTGAAAGGTAGCTCATACATTAATTAGGACAAATGTCATCCTTTTGTATCTATAAATGCCCCACTTTATAGTAAATGCAATCTTCATTCTATCTTAAAATTCCACCATCACCAGGTTATAACCTAAGAACCTATCTAATAAGGACATCATTCTAGAACAACTCACTCTCTAGATCACCACATATAGAGAAGGCAAAGGGTAGTTATATTTTTTAAAAGCCTTGTTAAGGTTATTAGTATCACTTAATTTTGTATCCTTGGAGAGGTAGTTCAATCCTAATCCAAATTGAGTGGAGCATGGGATTACCCCTAGAACTATGGGTTGTCAATAGCAAGGATAAACCTCTAGATTGAAGGGTTGGCTCCCTTAATTTATCTTGATTTCTCATCACCTATACTACTAACTCATTTGGATGAAAAGGGGGAGAGAAAACATAATGTAAAAGTATATTAATGAGGTGATTTACCAACTATAACTTGATCACTACCAATCAACTATACTTATAATTTAAACAAAATCCTAACCTACACATGACACTAATCAAAATCTGCCTCTTGCATTAGTATTTCTCATGGAGGTTTATGAAGAAAGATTAAGCTAGGAGGACTAAAAAAAAGGTCATAACATGACACTAGTGGAGAAAAAATTAACTAAAATCATGAAAAATTCATTATAAATTTCAAGAGACTTGTAAAAGCCTTTTAAAACTGAATATGGATGCAAACAAGGACAACTTGCCAAGGAAATGAACCTATCTCTTAGAAAGATCAACTAGTCTAAAAAACACATTGAAATAATCCATGGAGAATGTAAAAAAGACTATTATTTATTTATAAAAGTCTAAAAATTATCATGGATTCACCATACTTAGGTGGAGGATCCTTTAAAAATCCAAAAGTGGCTCAATATATATCACAAGCGAGAGAGAAGAGAAGAAGGGCATATGAGAGAGAGAGAGAGAGTAGACAAGTGTCCATGAATTGAAAAAATAAGAAGAGTTATGTAACTAGCTCAATATGTCAAATATACCATTCTTATCTCCTTTAAAGATGATCCAACCCTCCAAGTGGTGTAAGAGTTTAAATGTTGGCTTAACACCTTGACTAGCTTCTTAAAATTGCAATTTGTCTTGACATGTTTAAGGACAAGTGGCCCTACTTATGATCATATCAGGTTATATTTATGTATTTTCTCTACTCTTGACACCTCTCAATTGGTCCAATTAGGTTTTCTTTGATACATCACTTCTATTTCTTAATAGGTGTCTAAAAGACTCTTCATATCCTTAGGCCTATTTTGCACACAAGTGTCAAAATTTTGAATTGTCTTCTTAAGATCATAAAAAATTATTGGATGGCATATTAAAATCATATTTTATGTAAAAATATCCATATTTAGGTCTCAAACTAACCCCAAAAATTTACTCTCTACTAAAAACCCTAATTAGGCCTCATTCCTTATAGCCCTAAAATCATACAAACCTCATTGTGTATAAATTTGTACAAATGGTAATGATAATATGAGGGAATATTATATTACCTAGTATGTATTTTTAACTCCATGTTAATTTTCAATGTCAAAAAATGAGGGGAGATGTACTTTTATATAGCCTCTCTCTCTCCTAACTAGGCCTCAATTAGGCCTTCCTACCAAGAGACTAAAAAATGACCCTTAATTATCCCCACATATTCCAAAAACAAAATAATTTTTTAATTCACGTAGATGACCTCTTCCTTATTCTCCATGTCAAATTTAAGGATCTGACAACTTGTATAAACCTATCAAATAGTAAAAATTGGTCTTTTTTGGCTTATTTTGTAAAATTTTGCATAATCTTATACCAACCAATGAATGGGGTGATGCTTATGGGAGTCTTGAACATTTTTTGGGTCATTTTTAAGTTTTTATATTCCATATATATGTATATAATTCCATTTATCTCTCATCAACACCTTAAAGCTCTCCTAGATAGTCTGATAGTGATTCAAGTTCTTAAGGATGATTCATTAAGCATGGGGCATGAATCTTCCAACTAATTTCATAAATGGAAGTTCACTAGGGTAGATAACTTCCCCTTGGATCAAAATTTCCCATACATCACCTTTGAACCCTACCAATCAATGAAAACTAGTCTCTCAGGCTATAACTAGGCATTTTGTGAGGCCTAATAGTAATTTGAGGTCTATAGATGTAGATACCTAAAACTAGCCACCAATGGCCTTTGAATGGAATACAGACTAATTCCTAAAAACCATTGCAAATTAAGCCTAAAAATCACTTAAAGTCCTAAACATGATTTTGCATCATTTGTCAAAGTTAGAATCTCATTGAGACATTCCTAATTGGGGTATCCTATTGTAAGCAAAAAAAACCTCTCATAGATTCATCTCTAATAATCATGCGCCATCATAACAACCAATTTATCCTATGGACCTATTAAATAGGGCAATTTCACTCATAAAATAAAATCTTGAAAGAGTTAAATGGTTGTTTAGATTTAGTTAATAATCTAAACCAAATTAAATGCCTATTTTAATTATCAATGTGTAATTAATGAAATTCTAAAAAATAAAATTTAAAAATGTAGATATCCTACCTTTTCATGATTACCTTTTGTGAGTTTCCAGGTATTTGAAAATATCTCAAAATATGTCATGCATGCCTATTCATTATAAATCATTAATTATTGACACCTTTTAACTCTATTGGTGTTAATTAACTCATTTAGTTTAGGTTTGAACCCATTCCATGTTTAAACTACACTTTAACTCACCTTGAATTAGGGTTAGTTTTTAAGCTTATAAATGAAAGAGTTTACCTCCTCATTTGAGAGCTTGGATATTGTACAATTATAATATAGGTTTTTGCATAAGACTCATAAAAATAATGTTATAATGCCAAAATATTAAATCAGTCCTTTACAATAATTAAGACACATCAAGCCACAAGCCAATGGTGCCAAGGAGAGAAGAAGCAAAGAAAACTCCATTACCAAATACTCTTTGAGCATAAACCAACCATGCCATGAACAAATCATTTAGATCTCTCAAGGAAGGTAAGTATTATTGTTCTTTGTATTTTAATTGGGTTTTTAATTATTATTTAATCATTAAATTACCCCTAAGATATAGGATTAGAGATGTTATCATGTTAGTGTGTTGATTTCATTATTTTTTGAAACTAACACTTAGTTTAACCTCCTCTTTATTTTCAAATTCTTATGATCACAAATTGCATGCCTGATGGGACCCATATCATCCCATGTACCAAGGAGACCAAGATACAACTCATAACTTTTCAAATGAATGCATGAATATCTTCAAACTTGGAGTTTTCGATTTGTTTTTACCATATTTTTGTTTTTGTTGCTAACTTAGATTTACATAGTTAGACATAAACAACATCATTTCTACCTAAACCATCATCAATTCTACCTAACCATCATCGATTTTGGCTAACCATCAATGGTCAATGTGTAGGGTAGGAAATGACTTAAAACCTAGGATTTTGAATATTTTTAAAGTTTTTAATTAATACTTCTTAGTTTTATTGATTTGTAAACTCCTTGACTAATCATATTACTATAGGTTTTGTGTATTTTTTGTTATATTTTGAGCTAACATTTTAAAACTCTTTTGGTTTTACCTTTAGGTTCATATAAAATCAATCTTGGTCCTTATCAATTGGTATTATTTATTTCCAACCCACATTAGTCACCTTATAACCAACATCGGTGATAGGTGAACAATGTTGGTCTCTATGTAAGAAATACAGAGAAAACTAAGAGTTGTCTTTTCAAAACTTGTTTCCTCATCCATTAATGTGATTCAAAGCAGAAGGAAACTCTATAACAACCACTTAATTTGTACTTATAATTTGTTTTCCTTTAAAAATAATTAAACAATACAACATAACTAAAACATAACTAAGAACAATAATACTTATACCTCAAATACATCATACAATATAGATCTTATACAATTCTATGGAAATTAAATACCATAAGATGCAGCTATGACTGGTCTAACAATACAAATATTGTTCAAATATACAAATACATAATACAATTAAATTATTTCAAGCATACAAACTAATATAATAACTTGATACCAAGCTCTTCGAAGATCAAGTCTAACCAACTCATGTATCATTGATAATCTCAAGTGTCATCTCCAGGTAATACTATAGTGGAGAGGGAGACCATCATCTAAATGATTTACCAATCCAACCATAAACCAATGATCCCCACACAATATCATATCTAGAAATGACCCTTTGTTCATAGATAGGTAGATAAAATGGTGTGATAATTTAGTGAGACATGGTAGTACCTTGTGTGTTGTAAGATTTTTAAAAACATGTAGCATACCATAAATAAATATGTTTTAACATGATATTTCAAAACATAAAATAAAACATATAAAATGACAATATGTATCTTACATTACTTTGGAAAATGTTTTAAAATAAAATATGATCATTTAGATCAGTCAATTTCAAAACACACTATTTGATCAAATTATCTATTGGTGGTACTACCTAAGCTAGTGGAATCCATCTCACTACCTATTAGTATCATTAATATGGTTTCATATATAACATAGTATTTAACCCAAAGAATCCTAAAAATTACATACTCCATGTAATAATATCACGTCACAAGATAAATAAGGAGAAACCAAGGTATACACATAATCATCTATGCATGAATGAGTCTTACATTAAAATCAATCCCAAATTAGAAACAATGACCACTATTTATACCACTTAGGTAAAACACACAATAAACTATAGGCTACTACTACTACAATAATATCCAAGTAGCTACACCTCAAGACAACCCATATTATCTTAGTCTAGTGTTTTAAGACATAACTAGTAGTTTTTCCACAATTAGTCATACAAGCAATCATAACTAGATGAATCATAAGCTTTTATTCAAGCAAGAACATCTATCTAATAAAGTCATAGAATTACACTAAATTATAATCTAACATTAGTCTACACTCACAATGTTGTATCCATATATACAATATATCCTACTAACTTCTATAAAACATACTAATCAAGTACTAACTAACACATACATTTAATTAGTCAATATAAGAGTCTAGGCATGAAATAATAGTATGTACCATTTGGGCATATAATTTTAATCTTAAAAATTATATGATATCCCATACTATTATAGCTCATTGTGCCCAAATCACGCTACTCAACATGAACACCAATCTTACACTATAATTATTAACCAACAAAATAGGGATTATACCACCTGGGTATACCCTAGACTCAATTGCACAATACAAATTAGATGAGAACATATCTCTAGGAACACATCACAATGTACTTTTTTATGTTATAATAGTTTAAATAATTATACATATAAATACTTTCTAAATATGTATTGTACAAAGTTTTTCAATGCAAAAAGCATATAATTATACCAACTATTATTTAAAACATAATTCAAAGTTTTACAAGATTTCACAAATAAGACTTCCATGAATATTTATTAATATTTTAACAAATATCTAAGACAAGAAAGTTAACCTAGAATTAACCTACCATTTGGGTATACTCTACGTCATGCACATTTTATTTTTAATGCAACATAGGCTAGTAGTGCATCTTGGTCAAAAACTGTCATGTAAGAATTTGAAGTAGTAATAATGATCCACCAAACATTTGATATTATAATTTAAGAGGAAATATATTTTATTTTGCATTCCTTCTTCAAAGTAAACATAGTGCTTCAATATTATTATTTTAATTACAACTCAGCAATATCCAAATTATTTTTAGCTCAGTATTTTACACTTGGCATTTCTATATAAAATGACTCAATAATAAAGCTTTCAATAAAATTGCATGATGTTTCATATTTTAAAGCCTTAGGGGTTTCATTAATTATCTCAATTTTATATTTTTACCTAATTTTTGTATAAACTCAAAATTTTCAATAAATAAGCTACTCTCCTTATTTGAATACTCAAGGACACCAACTATAAACTCAATGTTATTATTCACAATGTTATTTAATACATAGACAATAGTATTAATATATATACCTAGTGATTTAATAAAGTGATAATAACTTAATGACTTGGCATATGATAAAGGACTTAGTCAATTTAATAAATTGACTTCAATGATCTATTTAGATAAAACATGGCCTTTTATGTAATATAAACATAGCTTTTTCTATAATTTCATATCCAACATTTTATCTAAATAAATTTATATATCTGTACATATACACCAATATTTCTTAGATTCAAGGATTAAATTAATAACTCAGCTTTGTAGCTAACTTGGCATTTAATTATTTGACCTGGTAATTCCATGTAAGACATAATCTAGTAGTATAAATATATACTCAGTATTTAATTTATAGCTTGGTGATTTTAAATATACTAAACCAAATACATTTTATTTGAAAGGATGTAGCATGCTTAATGTAGCTTAAAAAAATCTACAAATGCTTAAGGAAATTATGACATAATATTCAAATATAATACACCATCAAGAAAAGGGGGACACAACCTCATACAACGATTACACATGAGCTAGATAATTTCAGCCATGCAAAATTCAATGCCAAAATAGCACGTCAAGGTGAAAAACAATTTCAACACAAATTTTTATATATACCATGCAAGAATTTGATTAATATTTAGTCTTATTAGGCAAAATTTAGTCAAAAAGTATATGCAGCCAAGTTAAATAAGATGTTGGTCTAGGTAATTAAAACAAAACACTCTTATTATTATGTAAACCTCTACTAAAACATTCAAAACCTTGCTATCAAAATTTGGATGTAGGTCTAATAAGGATATGCCACAAGGTTTAAGTAAAGGATATAAACATACAAACATATAGTCATATCCTTATGTGTGTATATCCTTTACTTAAACAAGGTTTATGTATGTATAAGATGATATGTTTATATGTGACTACATTGATGACACTGTTGCATGTCTAGACTCTTACTTACATTGACTGATTAAATGTATGTGTTGATTAGTACTTGATCATTATGTTTTGTAGCAGTTAGTAGGATATCTCTTATGTATGCATATAACCTTTTGAGTGTAAACTAGTGTTAGATTAGACTTTTGTGTAATTTTATGACTTGCTATATATATATATATATATATATATATATATAATACGCTTGATTGAATAAGAGATTATGATTCATGTAGTTATGATTTCTTATATGACTAATAATGGGAACACTAATAGTTGTGACTTAGCACACTAGACTAAGATATTATGGGTTTGTTTGGAGGTTTAGTTACTTGGATCTTATTGTAGTAGTAGTAGCCTGTAGTTAATTGTGTGTTTTACCTAAGTGGTATAAATAGTGGTCATTATTTCCAATTTGGGATTTATTTTAATGTAAGACTCATTCATGCATAGATGATTATGTGTATACCTTGTTTTCTCCTTGTTTAGCTTGTGATATGATATTATTGCACGCAAGATGTAATTTATAGGAGTTTTTGAGTTAAAAAATATGTTATATATGAATCCATATTGATGATACTAATAATTAGTGAGATGGATTCAACTAGCCTAAGTAGTACCACCAATAGATAATATGACCAAGTGGTGTGTTATGAAATTGATTGATCTAAATGATCATATGTTATTTGAAAACTTTGGCCAAAGTAATGTTAGATATACATTATAATTTCATATGTTTCTTTTTTATGTCGTGTGATATCATGTTACAATAGATTTATTTATGGTACACTACATGTTTTTAAAAATTGTATAACATACAAGGTACTAGCACATCCCACTAGATTATCACACCATTCTATCTACTTATCTAAAAGGAAGGAAAATTTCATGATAAGAGATTATGTGGGGGATCATTGGTCTATGGTTAGAGTCCTAAAGTGCTCAGATGATGCTTTCCCTCTCCCCTATAGTACTACCTAGAGATGACACTTGCTATTATAAATGATGCATGAGATGGTTTGACTCAAGCTCCAGAGAGCTTGGCATCTAGCTATTATATTAGGCTATATGAATGAAGGAATGTAAATGTATTATGTATTTATATATTTGAACAATAATTATTATACTTTTAGACTAGTCATAGTTGTGTCTTGTTTTTTTTACTTTCCTTAGAGTTGTATAAGATCTATATTGTATGTAGTATTTGAGGTATAAGTATTACTGTTCTTAGTTATGATTTAGTTATGCTATATTATTTAATTATTTTTAAAGGAAAAAAAATTAAGTATAATGTGAGGGGTTTTTACATGTGGTATCAGAGCTATGGATCAAAATCTAAGACCTAATGAGTCCATTAGAATTTTCATACCTTTCTATTTAGCAGAAAGAAGGATTGTGAAAGTAGGTATAGTACATTGAGTGTGTATCCTAAGAGAATTTGTACCCACTTAGAGTTTTTAAAAGGTTTATTTATTAATGATATCATTGGTGATGGTTTTATAATGTGTATGGGTAGGTGAGTACATATCTTTGTGTAGGATATGTGAACAAGAGTTCCCTACACATTTTTGATCTTTTAGATTGAACACCTTCAGTTTGATTACATATTTTATGGATTTCAAATCACCTTCACCATTTGTGTTTGTATATTGTGAGTGTTTTAAACATCATGGAGTGATTTCCCACTTAGGTATATATGAATTATTTGTGTCTTATTCAAATCTTAGAAGTGGGAATCCTATAAATACCATTCTATATTGGCACCACCTAGTGTAGTGGAAAGTTTTTTTTAGTTGAATATATGTGTATTTTTTGATATTCCTTTGTGTTAGGGGGTTTTTATGTCGATTAACATCCTTCTATTCATTTAGAATTGAGAAGAAGATTCATACCTCTTAGTTATTTTAGAGGTGAGTTGGTATGTTGTCACCCCCTCTTACATCCTTTATAGATATCAAGAAGGTTCATGTGTTTAGGATGTTGATATAAGTTATTCCCTTGAGTTCATGGGATATATCTTTCTACTTCTTGTTGATATAAGTTATAGAATTTATTGGATTGATGCATCCTTGTGGTTTATTTTTTTTCCTAGTTGTGGAAGTAGGTGATGATACTACACTTACAAATTAGTAAGTGAATGATGATTTAGAAACTTGGGTTATGATGTTTCCTTATACCATGTGAGGTATGTAGTAATTTTTGTATATGATATTTTATCTCTCTACTCTCTATTTGTGACTTTTTAAAGTCACTATTTTATCTAATTTATAAATTTGACTATGAGTGGCTAACATTGAATTTATATTAATTCTAGTTGATTATAAATATTATGTAATTTTATATATTTCCTTAAATTTATATTATTCTCTTCTTAAATAATATTATTTTGAAGAGTTATATGTGTACTTTTCTTTAGGATCAAGTAAGGTATAAGATGTGTAAGACATCTTGGTAATCTAAGAGGGTTGTAACAAATTCTCTAACCCTTGTAGGACCAAGGCAAGATTAGAACATAAATTTGCAATTTTAAACTCTTGAACACTTCATTTTGGTGCCTAAAAAGATTGGTTAAATATTGAACATTTAATTTAAGTGCTTAAAAATAACCTAGGTGATTTGTGTTAAGTTGTTTTGGCAAAATTATTTCAAGCTTTCCAAACTTAAGCCAAGAGGCCAAAGAACCTAATCAAACATTTCATTTTGTGCCATACAAATAACATTTACCTAGATCAAAATTCTTAAAAGTGTTTATTTTATACTTATTTATTTTTTTATGAAAATTGAAGAGTGTGTGTTTGCTCTCCCCCATCCCCTATAGGGAACTTGGGTGACCAAAATCACCTTTTCACTTGTAATTTATGCCTAATCCAAGGTATGGAAAGAATGTTGTCAAGGCTCCCCCCAAAACCCATATGGCTAGGGTGATATGAAAATAAGCTCTAAAGTTTTTTCACTTAGTCATTTATTTCATGAAATGTGGCTTGTGAAGGGTAGTTCATAGCTTCTTCATGAGTTCTTTAGGGAAGCTTTGACTTGGGATTTCATCTCTCAACATTATTTCAACCCCACTCCATGGTGGGGTATACAAATCAAGGTATGCATATTATGAGATCTAGATGGTTGAGTAGCTAACCTCTCTTTTTGTAATTAAAACCTGAGTTAGGTCTAGTTAACCAAGGGATTATACTAAGTAGTACATGGATTCAATCATTATGAAAATAATTAGACCCTTACATAGTAAATTAATTAGTATGAACTTTATTGATGTGAAACATATCTAGCATTAACCATGCTTGGGACCATCTAGATGGTTAAAAATTTATGTTTTATACAAAGCCCACTTACCATAAACATATTGTTGATTCAAGGCGATTAGCTTGAAGTTCCATGTCACCATAAATTCTATTTGGAGAATGGAGGTTGTAAAAGCCCTACTACTTCATGTGTTTTTACTTTTGGATTAAAATTTAAAATCCTCCTAAGAGAATTCATATAGATAAAGTTTAAAAATACAAATCAACCTTGTCAGTTTAGGTTTCACAATGATTTATTTATTTCTACTTTATTTATTCCTTTATTACTTGGTGTTTTGATTGTAAAACCATTTGTGTCTGTTTATGCCACATTAAAATAATTCTTGTGTCCACATCACTCTGTTATTTGAGGAAGCATTATGTTATCCATTTGACATCATGATACTTTCATTAAAACTTTATTTCAATAATATTATATGTTTCACTTGATTTAAATAGGTAAGGTCATGTTGCCTAAATCATTTCAATTTTGTGCCTTGGAGTATTTGAAACAAGTTATTGATTATATCTTTAGACAGTGATAAAGCCATTACATTGCTTAAATCATTTCATAGACTCATTTTTCATTTTATCCAAGTTTTCAATTGAAAACCAATCCATGTGTATGAATTTTGAGGATATTTTTTTAGTACTGTTATGCCATTATCTATATTGTTTTTTCATAGAGCCTAGTTTTCCTATGTTGATTTTTTAACTAACTTGACAAGTTTGAATTCAAACATTGATTGATTTCTATTTATGCCTTATCTAATTTGGTCTTAGACACATATCTTTCTCTTTTGGGTTACATAACTTAGGTTAATACTTTACCCAAATTCAAAAACTATTTATTTGTACCTTTATTTGGCATAAAACAGACTATCTCCAAGTGCCTTTTGCTTTTTGCCTCATACCAATTTGACCAAATTCATGCCTAAATTCAAATGCCTCATCTATGCTAAAATGTTTCAAGTTTCGTAGGTTAAATAACCCTTTGTTTTAAGTCTAGCTATTGATTCCACATTTGGCCAAGAGTCTTAGTACATGCCTTGTTTGATCCTAGATTTTGATGTCACATTTGGCCAAAAGACCTAATAACTTTTATTTTTCATAGATTAGATCTACTTGGAACAATCTGAACCTAGAGTTTGGTATTTTTTTTAGTTCATCCATTTGAACTTTTTGTGTGAGACATTTAATGTTAGAAATTTGATGTTATACTATTTTATACCAAGTTTTATCACAAACCATTTTGCAGATACAACTCCATTCCTTTGACCAAACTAGATCAAGTTTGAAAGTTTTATCTTTTTAAACATTATTTTTTAGAGTTTGTATAACTCTAACCCCTTTTTGTTGTGAAACATTCACTATTTATTCAAACATGTCTCATTATACACGTAGTGGAGATATGTATAATACTGGATATAGTAATGTGGTCCCATAAGAAGACTTTGTTTAAAACTCCTATGGAGATTAGGTAATTTGTGAGATCGATCCTTATCTACCTTACAACACTCAAATGGGGGAAAAATTCAATACCCTTTGGCCCATAATTTGGTCAACATGCCACCATACTCAATGTAGGACCAAGAGCAAATGGTACAATACTTAGCTAGCATACCTTCAATTATAGAACAAGTCTAATAACAACCATAATATGTTATAATGCCATTGGCCTATGACCCTTATTTTTTTTATGATCACTTTCTTGTGAACAAGGACAAAGTCTTAATAAAATTTGTATAGGTAGGGTAAAATTTTAAGGTAGACTTTCCCCATAAAAACTTGACAAGTCTAGTTGGAGGGCCTTACAACATGCCTTATAATTAAACTAATGGAGATTACTCTTATAGTAATCCTCATGCTATAGTGTTGATGATGTATTAGGGCACTCATATGCTTATCATAGGAAAGGGTGTCAAGGAGTATCATTTCATACAAATGCATAAATTATACCATACTTACTTTAACTTAATGCATAACTTTAATAACATGACCATTTCAAATGCTTCTCTTATCAAGTTAGATCCTTAAACAAGAGTCTTAATTGAATTTATAAGATAAAATAATTAGGGTATATACCATTTTTTTTAAAGTCGCTTTAGTAAGAAACATGTTCAATTATCCATCCATCAAAAAAGTGTCTTTTTCTTCCATGTATAATAGTGAGCCCAACATACTGGACAGTACGCAAGTATCATCCAATTTAGACCAAAGTGGTGTGAATGCATAAATAACTAGTCCATAAAAAAACGTGCCTTTGGTTAACACCATGAGTGGTTTGTAAACATAGTGTCTAGGAACTTATACCTCCAAACCACAAACAACTACATCTAATCCTCAACCAGATGCTTCTTCTAGTACACATCAACAAGGATTAAGTAGTCAAGCAATGACTAGTTCCATGCTTCAACAAAATATGAGGAATGTTACTCCACCCCAATAGGTGATGACTAATATTACACAACCATAATAAAAATTCAACATACCCATGTAATAAAGGTAAAACATTTTTCCACCTCAATAGGGGAAACTAATGTTCCACTGCTAGGTAGTGACAAACATACCTCTTCAACCACAGACCAAAATACTAATACAATCACAAATGATGTCTAATGAATAGTGTATAAGTATTTTTTAGTGATAAATTTTAAATATCTAACATGAGTCTACTTCCTAAAAAGTATTCATGCAACCATAAGGTTCTAATGTTCTACAAGTATAAATTAGGCAACAATTGCATTTCATGTAAAATGTGCCATAAACTCAATGATGGGGCCTTAATTCATAAGTTCCACCCAATCAACCATGTATGAATAGTTAAAAACAAGTCCCTATTAAACCTCAACAAGTACAATATTCTTATCTCAACCATATCCTTCCATCTCAGCTAAAATTTATCCAAAACTAGGCCCACATACCTAATCCTAAACAAAATATCACATAGCAACATGTGCAATTCCAAAAATCACACCTAATCTATACATGCATATTCCTAATACATTATAAAACTAAACCAACATTGAATAAAAAACCATGCCTCTACTATACCACAATCAAAGTAATCCAATTTTGACCACCGAACCTCTATCTCAATTCAATGTTCCCTCTAGTTTCTTAACCCAAGAACTGCAACAAATGAAGGATGAAATTGCCACCATCCAAGCTATAAAGTAAATCAAAAAATTTAAGTAGGATGATGTGTGTTCCTACCATTTTAACAAGGATTACTTTAAAATACCATTTCCTCTATGGTATGAACCACCAAAATTCAACAAATATAAGGGGAAAGGAGATCCCAAAGCCCATTTGATGGAATTCTTTATTGCTTGATAGCTAGTGGTCTAGAGTGACATATACCTTTTAATATTATTTCCAAAGAGCTAGGCAGGATAAGATTTAGAGTGGTTTCTAAAATTTCATAAGAATTTAATTTTTTACTTTGATGATCTTTTAGACAAATTTGTACAACACCCCTCCTACAATCTTGACCATGATATTTTGTTGGTACATTTTATGCAATCCAAATAGAAGGACAGTGAAAGATTTGAAAGACATTTATAGCAATGGAGATCACTTGTTAGTTGATTCACCCACAATCTACCAAACAAACAACTACCCACTATGTTTACAAAGAATTTTCATAGTGGGATATCCTACCATTTGGAGCTATAGTGTACACACATTTTTAAGGAAATCATCGAAAAAGGTTTGTTGATATAAAGATCCATTATTGACAAAGGGATCATTAAACTTACCTCATCAAATTAGAGTCTGAATCAGAACTAGAATAATGGCCAAAATCATAACCAAGTCTAAACATAAGCATCATAACCATCATAGGCCAATAATTATGACAAACCCAAGCCATTCAACAATAACAAGCATGCTATGGTGAATGGAGTAATTAAGTTGTAACATATATAAATGGTACAAACAGCATCTGCTTAACCTATGTCGCATATGTAAATTGATCCCAACAAAAAACCTCTTTAGCAAACATAGTAAACACAATATCCTAGACCAGTGAAATAAAGGCAAAAACATTTACCTTTATAAACCCCTACTCCAAGGAAAACTATGCCTACTCATCGTGTATTTAGTGAACTTGGAAAACCCATTAAATCTATGTTTTATAAGCTTTCTACCATTAAGCTGATTAACTTGCCTATTCTAAAACACTATCCTAAGGGAATTAACTATCCATACTGGTATAGATAAAATGAATTCTATGATTATCATCAGGTTAATGGACTTAATTTACATCATTGTGTTTAAATTAAACATTTGATTGAGGATATGCTAGAAAATAGAGATATCACATTGGATCATGGAACTTCCACATCCAATCAAAACCTATAATTTTATTGAAACCCATTACCATAACATAACAACCAATAAAAATATCAATAAAGGCTAGTACAATAATAACAACACTTCCAATAGTCAAGACAGAACCAACAAAACTAGCAGTAGAACCAACAACAATGTCAAATTAATGGACAAAACTAAAGGCCAAATTGATGCCAATAACTAATAGACCTACCATGCCATTGTACATGACTACAACAAGGTTTTATGCCATTGTGCAAGAGGTCACACTTCTACCATTTCCATCAATCCAAGACCAAATACCAATCAAACAATATCATTACTAATCATTCCCAACTAATCAACCCATGTTGTGATCCTTGACCTGGGACCACATACAAAGATATAAACAATTAGGGATTTCCACTTTTGGACCCTATATTGATAACTCATCATTAGCCCATGACCACACATAAGTGCACTAAAAACTAAGACTTATCCTATCTGGTCCCCTTCCACCATCATTTGTTAGCAATAATGGTCTTGTATCCAAT
Organism: Torreya grandis; assembly: GCA_037957365.1. Taxonomy (NCBI): domain Eukaryota; kingdom Viridiplantae; phylum Streptophyta; class Pinopsida; order Cupressales; family Taxaceae; genus Torreya; species Torreya grandis. The sequence goes on from JARHVA010007187.1 coordinate 433,899, forward strand.
CCCAATTGTGTAATCATTAATATGACTAAATATTATCATTCTAGTCCCACATCCATTTCCCAATTTACCCATCTAACTAACCATTTTAGCTAGGAATAAGCCATTTACAACTATGCAAGAAAATAAGTTTGATATTATGGAAAACATACAAAATACACCTATACAAATCTCTATTTTGGATTTGTTACATATGTTTACAATCCACAAGAACATCTTTACAAAGTTCCTTGGCCAATCCCAAGTTTCTAATGACATATCTCCAGACAAATTTCTAGACTTGGTTAGACATCTAGCTCCAGGCCAATAATTAACCTTTGACTAAAATTATATGTCATCCTTTGGCCCTATGCATAACATCCATTGTACATAAAAATTGTCGTAATATGGCATAAAGTGAAATGCGTCCTCATAGATAATGGATCAGGTTTAAATATTATGTCTCTAAAGTTAATCAAGCTTCTCAAGTACACCATGATTGATATCCAACCAAAATTTATCACCATCAAGGCCTATGAAAATGAGGAACAAGAATCATAGGGCATTATCAGTTTACCAATTATCATTAGGCCCTTGACCCATGATACACTATGTCATGTGTTAGACATCAATTTTTTATAATATGCCTTTAGGTAGACCTTAGATATGTGATATTTGTGTAATTCTTTCAATGTTGCATCAATGTATCAAATTATCTCATTTAGGTATGAAGGTTATTATTCAAAAATATTTATAGCCATACAAATATTACAAACATTTGGAGGTTGAGTACCAAAGGTATAACTACCATTCTAGATTGAATCCAATTTTCAAGAACAAGAATAGAAAAAATACTTGTTGATTCACCAAAGGTGAATTGCATTGATCTTGATATCCTTGATTCACTTTCCCACATGATTCTTCCTAAAATATCTAATCATCATACCATCTTAGCTAATGTCCTTGGAAAATATTTAACGTAAAATACATTCCACATTTCCAAGCTTCCATAAAACCCAATGTACTTTAGAAGACCAAAATCTAAGCCACCTTGCTTGGAATGGCAAAGAAAAGGTAAAGCCAAACTGCATAGTCTAGTGCCTATCATTTTCATACTAGCCACTGGCCAAAAATAAGACCCACTTGTAGATGATGAATCATGATTGTATAATGACAAATTAGCTAACTATTATACCGATGCCAAGTATCCTATTTCAAATGAAATTATAAAGAATCATTCCTATGAAGGAGGATGACTTGGGTTAAATCAACATGGTTTACATGATCCAATTTTTTGCCACTCGATATAAAATAACATATGGCTTTAGATTTAAACCACCTAAGGGTGACTCCATGTACCTAATTCATGTTCCAATTCAAAGCACTAGTGATGATGATGACAATATTAAATTAGAGACTGATCATATCCCTTTTAATGACTTTATCAATACCAATTTTTTGAGATTAATACCATTTATACCTTTTACCAATTATTTTACATAATCTGATTCATTTATATTATCCTCGACTAATAGAGTGGGACCAACAAGAATCAATAGTGTCATTTGATGAGTTTTAGAATAATGTTGCCTTCTACGACTTTCTATGCCTTAGGGACAATTTTTTGTTGGCAAACCACAAACAAAGGTTCTTAATCAAGTTAGATCTTGAAGCTTATTTTAGAGAATGGATGAATAACCTTATCCATAAATAATTATATAAAACATTGAGGCCCCAAAGTAGAAACCTCTTTGAGGCACTTTTGGACCAAGGAAATAATAAATAGAAAGGTCAATCTAGTGGTGAAAACCTTTTTCAAGAACCACTAGATGGGGGTGTTCAACCTTCCTCAAACATAGCTAGGAGACCACCAACACTAAACTTGCTTATGGTTTTGAGTTCAGTCTTGAAGAAAAATAAGTTTTTTATCCAATCATCCATGAGTTTCCAACTATATTTGTCACATGGCCATCCCTACCATTGGAATATTTCTAATTCATCATGCCTAGGACAACTTGAAGAGCTAGTCTTAACAAAAGATTCTACCATTGCAGGCTAGTTCAAATCTTTACCAACCATTCTAGAAAATGGTTTGACTCTATTTATGGAAGACACTATTGAGGTTAAAATTGGGACTCTATAAGACCTAAAGTGTATCAAATTAGTCATGTCCCTCATTGAAGAGGAACATGAAGTCTTTACATCCGTTCTAAATAATTTGTTGATAAATTTCCTTGGGCCTACTCTGACATGTTATGTTTGGACCCTACCTTAGTTTTAAACCACCTTGTGGTACATCCTAATGCCAAACCTATTAAATAAAAATTATGTAAGATGCATCCTCACATTTTTGTATTAGTGAACAATGAGTTGGATAAACTCTTAGAATTGAGATGTATTTGACTGATAAAGTACTCAGAGTGGATCTTAAATGTTATACCAATAATAAAAAAACTAGAAATAATTAGGATCTACACTAATTTCATATACCTAAACAAAGCCTACCCTAAGGATTGCTTTCCACTTCTAAACATTGACATGATCGTCAACTCCATGGTGGGTTATGAAATGCTTTCAGTAATAGACAAATTCTTAAGCTATAACAAGATTTGAATCACACCAGAAAATCAACATAAAATAACATTCACCACTCTATGGATAATATTATATTATTAGTTTATGCCATTTGGTCTCAAAAATTTAGGGGACACATACCAAATAGACATGACCATCATATTTTAGAATATGATGCATGATATTGTTTAAGACTACATCATGATATACTTGGTAAATGAAAGACCATGGATGATCATCCAACAACACTAAAGAAGATATTTGAGAAAGTATGTGAAAATAAGGTCAGAATCAATCCTAAGAAGTATCTTTTAGGAGTTACTTTATGAAAATTTATTGGATTCATTATGTATCACAAGGCCATTGAAGTCAATCCAACCAAAGTATGAGCCATAACAGAGATGCTACCACCAACCATTTTGAAATAGCTCCACAATTTGGAGGGAAAGATACAATCTATGATACCCTTCATATCTCAGTTAGAATACAAGTTTAATCCATTTACACATCTATTAAAGAAATGTGTGACATTTCATTATGATGTCAAATGCTACAAAAATTTCTAGCAACTAATGTACTATCTTACAAATCTGCCTATTTTATTACCTCTTATGTTGGGAAAATCATTTCTACTATACCTATTAGCTAATGATAAAGCCCTAAGGGAACTTCTATATCAACACTATGATAATGGAAAGGAGCATGCGATGTGTTATTTTAAATCATACATTGGTAGTGTATGATCATGATTATACACCCATTGAAAAATCCTTTTTAGTTATGGTATTCACAACTCAAAAACTATGACATTACATGTTGAACAATAGGACCATGGTTATTTCACAAGTATATTTGTTTAAGTATCTATGATCCAAAATATATTTACAAAGCCACATGGATAAATAGATCATGCTTCTCAATGAGATTGAGATAGGGTATGCTAATAAAAAATCCATCAAAGGGAAAGTTCTTATAGATCAACTTGTTAAATCACTCCTTATAGAAATAGAACCGCTAACATTCCAATTCCTAGATGAATCCATTATGACCATCATTCAAACACTTCTTGAGAAACAACACTAGAATCTATATTTTATGTATCATTCACAACACATGGATTAGAGATAAGTTTTTTATTTATTACACCATAGGGGGATCTAGTCCCTAAATCATTTAGGATCAATTTTTCTTGTACCAATAACATGGATAAATAAGAAGTACTCATTACATGGATTTGATAGGTATTGAAATGGAACATACAACATCTTAAGTTTTATGGTGATTCTCAGTTAATCATCAATTACGTTACAGGTAATTTTTAGACCAAGGATGGCAAGATGGTATCATACAAGGCCATGGTTAATACTCTCAAGAAATAGATTTTTGATGTCTAGGTTAAACATATACCAATGTCCAGTAATAAAATAATAGATTTCATCACCACCATTGGATCTTTGATTCATCATATAAACATGATAAAAAATAATAGTTTGTCATTGAAAATATGCTAGTGCCAGCTCATAAACCTTCAACCATCACAATGATCTATGATATTGTTGGTCCCTACTCTATTTGGTGTTCAAACCTTTACACCTATCTCCATGCCCAAATAATGCCACATAACCTATCTAAAAAATAATTCAAAGCCTTTATCAACCATGTTTCACATTATACAATACTCAAATTAACCTTATACAACCATAGTTTTGATGGAAATATGTTTTGTTATTTTACTTAAATATAATCTACATTAGCATTACAAGAATTTTACAAATGAGTACATGGATCCCATACTAGTGGGGCAGTCCTAAATCTTATGTATCAGATACTATTGGCTAATGAAGGATGCAGATGTAGCTACATATGTGAAAAAAAGTGATAAATGTTAATGTCATGCCAATTTGATTCATGCCCTAGCCAAGACTCTAAAACCAATGCTTAAACCATGGAAATTTTCTACATGGGGCCTTGATCTCATTGATAATATAAACCCAACATCATTTGATGGCCATAAACATATCCTTACCACCATTGAATACTTAAGTAAGTGGGTTAAAGCTATAACCCTCACTTAAGTGACTATAAAGTAGATTTCAAAATTCATATTCAACCATCTCATTTTTTTCTATGGTATCCACTCTAACATTATATCTGATAATGGTGGATCATTTAAGAACAAAGATGTCAAATCTCTATGTGTTGAGTACAAGATTACTTAACATTTTTCCATAGATTATTAACCATAAAGTAATGGCCAAGATTGAGCATATATTAAAACCATTGTCAACTCCTCAAAATTATTGTTAATGGTGACAACCACAATTGGCACCTCTAAATATTTTGTGTCCTCTAGGCATATCGTACCAACCACCATACTCCAATAGGATCCACTCCATATTTAATTTTTTATAGAATAAGGCAATTATTCCCATTAAGTTTGAGTTACCTTATTTTTTTCATTTATTTGAAGCATGTTTTGGATGATAAATACTATCGATTATCTCACCTACAAGAGCTAGAGTTACTTAGGAGAAATTCTTGGTCATAGATAAAAATATTCAAGCATACCGGAATTAGCTCTGTGGCCACTAAAATTGGTGCATTAAACATAGAGAATTTAAACTTGGTAACCTTGTACTTAAATAAAACCAATATAATACCATGGTTGAGAGAAATCATATAGGCAATTTTAAGCCTAACTGGATCATCATTCATCATTGTTGTGAACTATGGCACTAGAGCATATAAGCTCGCTACACTAGATGGTAATGAAATTTTCTATAGAAATGGGGTAAATTCATATAAATGGGGTTAGGCACTCATTTGGTTATCTATGTTAGTTCTAAACTCATTAAAATTAGGTAAAAACATAGTATATTCCCATAACACTCAACATCTATCACTCTTCTATGCTAGCATCAATTCACATAAGTTGCAAACCTTATGTGCTCGCTTGAATTGTAAAAAAAAAAAAACTGGGACACACATTGGGCTAGTTGAACCATTGCATAAGATCTCACTTATAAGACTTGGTACTTTCAACATAGGATTTTAGTATATTTATTGTCACAAGTCTTATTTAGGCTAAGCCTGATGGTCAATAGGTGCAAGTCTATTTTGGGTTGGCTCTATCATCTCAAGGGCACAATCCTTTGTTTCACTAAGCGTAACATCATTCAAGCACTTTGAGGGGTTAAGGTAATGATTTAGATCAAGTTTTCATGATTTGGCTAGCACTTCTTAAAAAAGGTATCATAGCTTGGGTGCATGACTCTCCTTACACTTAGGTTATTTCACAAAGTAAGTTGATGTCATTACTTAGTATAGATATGCCATTAATGACATAAAATAGAATCTTGAAAATAACATTCTTAACATTAATATAATGAGATTACCATATTTAACCAGTACATTTATTTCACATTCACTAAAAATATCAAAGATAGGGAAACCATAACCATTGTATGTACTACAACCTTTATCATTCATTAATTAAAGTCCATTTAAAATAGAGTAAGTATATCATTTAAGCTATTTATCTTCTTAGAGGCTCATAGGCAAGCATGGGCATACAAACTAGGAGACTTAGTGGCATCCATGATACTTCTCATGCTAATGGCATCCACAACATTATATCTAAAGCCAATTCTGTAAAGATACTACATCAAATTTGCATCTTTCTACTCACTAGTTCAAGTTATCTTTTGTAGGCTATAGGAGCACCTTTTATTAGGGTGGAGTTTTGCATGCTGAGAGATGAGTTGGATATTTTAGTAATCATTCCATTGGATCCATTACCTTTTACCCTTTGTGTTATGATTGTCATTTGTAACCGCTCCTTAAAGATGTTGTGAAGATCTAGGTGCCAGTTAACTGCCTATCAGTTAGTGCAAAATATGTATAGATTCCTCTAGCTAGCATAAAACATACCAAAATATAAATCATCCCAAATTATTACCTCATGTTTAGATGTCTATTGAGTTGGTATGGATCCAACATTACCCCATATAAAATTAATAGTCCTCCCTTGAACTAGGCTACCAAAACCTTTAATGCACAAAAATTAGGTGTACCATCCCTAAGTTTTGAACTGAAGTCCTCAAAGGCCTTAATATTGAGCTTCATTCCATCTATGGTGCTATATATCTCTATATAGGTAGTGTTATGTGTGAGAACATCTATCTTCTCTATTTATTTTCTAAAGGACCCATGATTTTCCTTAGATTTTATCACTTCTTCATCAAGGATTGATACTTATTCATAACAATTCATTTACAAGGCATAAAAGAGTGATTCTAATTTATAGTCATATTCCTTTATCTATCTTCTTAGTGCATTAACCCTACCCATTATCTATTCATGCTCTGCCCTACTCTAGAGTACACCTACACCATCAACGCTTCTTTCTCCCCCTTTGCCTACTTGAGGTGTGTGCCTATTACTGACACTTTATTGGAAAAGATCATGAAGATGGCATTGGCTACATCTACATCTTCTTATAGCTTTATGAAGAGGTCCTCTACCTCTCTGATCTTGGCATCTATCTATTTCTATAACATGCACATGGGTCTTCTTCTTCTTCTTAAACTGACTCTAATTTCATCCTTGACAGAATCTATTCCATTAGCACACTTATCAACTTGAGATAGGTTGTATGTATCAATGCCAACCAAAAGGGATGGTTTCACTATCTCTATATGCTAGAATAGTTAGTACAACTTAAACTTCATGGCTTGTTCTTCATCTTCGACATCCTTAGAAAACATTTCGCATTTTTTTTATTTACCATCATTGATGATGTTCATTTTCATAACTTTAGTGGCCATCCAAATGAGTGCATTCCCATATCTTACTGGGTTTATGGCACACTGTTTGATGATAAGGGAGTCATGCCCTTCATTAGATTCGTTTACACCCAATATTGCCTTTTGAGTCTCCTTAAAGTGGGGCTCATCCATGTAACTGTCAAATATAAATGAAATATGTTTTCACATTTTGTCTATGGTGGATTCAAGAGGAATGAATTAAAAATTATAAAAATCAACCTCCATCTATCCCTTCTAATATTTTTCCCTTGTGTTTAATTCTCAAATTTCTTCCTCAATAATGGCTAGTTCCATTTTTTCTTCTTCCTCCTCACTGGTGCTACTACATTTTTTAATGCTTTCCTCAGAGGTGTCTTATTCCTATTCCTAGAGGGGTTTTTCTTTAGACTTGTCCCATTTGTCCACTTCTTCTTGGGGTTTCTCAGTGATAACCCCTAGATGTATTCCCTTCGTGCTAGCTTTGCCTTTTTTCTATTTTTATTGGGGTTCTCCAGTGCTCTTTGTTTGTTGTTTTACAAAAGTCTTAGCATCAACTTATTTTTCTTTAGATGCCCCTTTACTACTTGGGCACACTTGTTGTGCAACTTTATCTATTTTATTGGTGGGGGTGTTGGGTGCCTTCTCTATTATTTCCACAGTTGGTTCTTTAATTATAGGAACCTCTTTTATTTTCTTCTCTTTCTTGTCCTTTTCTTCTTTGTCACCTTCTTTTTCTTGGCCTTCTCCTCAGATTTCTCATCCTCAACTTTGACTCTCAATATCTTCCTGAGTCATGTTGTCTTCATTCATTACCTTATTTTTCTCCAATGATAGTGCCATCTCGATCTCTTCCTCACTGAGGCCCATTTCCTTCCAAAACCTTCTCTTTTCATCTTTAATTTGTGAAGGTTTTGTGGAGTGATATTTAGATGAAGAGTTGGGTAGCTTCCTTACCTCTTCCTTGATGTTAGGTTCCTTTCCCACTTCTTCTTATATAATGTAAATTTTGGTTCCTTCTTCTTCTACCTCTTCCTCCATCTCTTCCTCCCTTCCTCATATGCAGGCCTCTTCTACCTCCATTTATATTAGGGTTATTATTGGCTTCATAATGGGTCCCATGGAATTATTCTTTTTTTTCTTCTTACTAGAACAATTAGTCTATAGAATTAAGGTCATGCACTTCTTCTTTCAAGATGAAGGAGTTTCTTATTCACTAGAGGCAACCCTCAACCTGATGCACAGTTGAATTTATTTAAGTGTCTTTCCCCATTTGTTTAGGGAGATTTCTACTATGTTTTTGATATCTTCCCTTCATCACTAATTTTGAGGGGGATATCATCATCTTTCCTAGGGTCTACACCCTTCTTTCATGGCTTCATCTCATAATATAAATTGAAGATGCACCTTGTGATGATTTCTCTTTAGAGGGGATGGAGATTCATTCTATTAGAGTCATCCTCCTCATATTTTATGTTTTTCCCTCTTGGGTGCACATATTGGCACCTCAACCTACTCTTTTCTATATCCACAACATTTATCAAGATGTCTAGATGTTGCATGTTTGGAATCATCCTTATTGTAGAAAAAATATAAGGGAGTTTGAGGCAGTCAAATAGGTGGTCATATATGAGTGATAGGTGCACTACATAGATATATTGCATGCCAACAAAGGTTTCTATGACAAACATGTGTTGGGGGAATTCCTATAGAATGCATTATTTTATCCTGAATGCCTCAATATACTTAGTATACCACCCCATTAGTCTTGTCTTATATTTTTGGGATAAGGAAGGTGGATAGGTTACATCTTGGTAATTCAGTGATAGGGAGTCTTTATTCATCAAAAATACCTATAGATTATCCTTATCACCATTAGGAATTCCAATATCATCCATCATAATTAATATCAGTATCAACCCCCACTAAAAGGTCTCTTTCACCTTGTGACATTTCAATGCATTCTTCACCATCTCCTCTGCAATGAATTTTGAAATGTTAAATTTCACCCCTTACACCATGTTGTTTTACTTAACACCCTTCCTTATCCATAAGGATATGGGGACCCACTTTTTAAATATTAATTATCTTGATTCTAAGCCCCCTCTTTTTATGTGTTTATGAAAATTATGGGAAATATCATGATTTGGCCTTTTATACTTTGGTAATATGACATTGATATTATGTTTTCATAGACTAAACATTTTTTTCTATTAGGGTTGTTACTTTGAACTAATTGTTGTAGAATTATGTCTTCATGGACTAATCATCTTCAAGAGTCTTTATTGTTTGGGCTTATGTTTTTTGGGATTTTATATTTAGAACTTTTGTTCCACATGAATTTATCTTTGGGTTTATTATGTGAAACATTTTTTCCAAAACATTTCTCTTTGTATCACTTTCCCCACAATAATTCTACTAAAACAATTTCCCTAAGTTAGACTTATTCTTACAAACAATATTCTCGATACACTTTTCCTAATTGAATTACCTTTTCCATTTGAACCTACCCTTTGGCCTTTCTGAGATTTCCATTTTTCCTTTATGAAGTAGATAATTCTGTACTTTTTTCATGGATGGATGCCCTATCAATCGGACCCTTCAGATTATTGCCAGATAAAGAGTGCCCTTCGAGACTTTTATAATTTCCCTTAAGCCCCTCTGCACCTATCTTTCAAGACTTTTATCCCACACATTTTCCCTAAACCATTTCCTTTAGAATTTTTATCTGAGACACTTTATTTGAGCCAATAAGATTCCTTTAGACATTTATCCGATGAAAATGATCATTCGAGAGATTTTTTTAGATATTTTGGCTGAAATAATTCCCCCTATGGAATTCCTTCAAGAATTTTGAAATGACCCTTTGCCTGTGACTTACCCTTAAATTTTTTTTTCAAGTACACATTCCTTCATACTTTTTAAACATACCCTTCAACATTTGTAAATTATCCTTCAGGATTCTTGTGGTTACCCTTCAGGACTTTTATAAGGGCCTTTTCTCATCAAAATATACCTTATGAAGTAGATCCTTCAGGTATTTTTGCCATGAAGTAGACCCTTTTTCCCTTTCGACCATGCCATTTAGAATGTTTGTTTAAAGATTTTTTTCTTGTCAAGCCTATCCTTTAGGACTTTTTTCCTAAGATAACTCCTTTCAGCTTTATGTTTCAAATATTTTGTCTAATGTAAAAGGCCCAAAATAATTCCCCCAAGGGCACATGCCCTTCATATTTTCTGAAGTGTCCTTTAGACATTTTTAAAATGACTCTTCAAGTTTTATGAAGTGACCACTTATCCTTTGAAATTTTTTTCCTATACCTATTTCCCTCTAAGACTAGCCTTTCAGGGCTTCTATCCTAAGACATTTTCCTTCGGGCAATTCTTTCAAACATTTTTCCTAAAAGATTTCATCTTTTGACCCCTTCAAACATTTTCTCCAAAACATCATGCCCTTTTTCCCTTTTTAGACCATCCATTCAAGAATTCCTTCAAACATTTTATCTAACAAAAATGACCCTTTAGAAGAATTATGATAGACATTTTTTCTAAAACAATTCCCCCATACAAAATCCCAAGTCAATTTTCCCACAACAATTTCCCTAAGACAAATGCCAGACTACCGAGTGACACCTTTTCTTAGAAAACATTCCATTATGTTTTGAACTTTATTTATTATTTTAGCCCAAGCGTAAATTATATTTTATTAATACTAAAACCTTAGGCTAAAATATTCATGTTGGGTCCTTTATACATATTCTCCAAAATTATTATGCTAAGTCATTTTTGCTTATGTTTGCAAGAGTAGGGAATCCTAAAGAAATGACATGTGTCAAAATTATGAGATTAAAATTTGATGATCACTAAAGACACCTAAATTTGGCCATCAATAACCTCTAATCAAGGTTTTTTCCAATTTCCACACAAATTACACAATTTGGCCTAAAAATACTAAAATACACTAAATGATGTGAAAATGACATATTCAAGTGCCAATTTTGGCTAGGGTATCCATAAATGGGGTATTGAAATTTATGGGCTAGCTAACTTTGATCAGATCATTCTGAGTCAAAATACAAATTTTACACCCACATGCTCTGGATTGCTCTTTCCTATCAAATCTTTTGCATAAGGTGTATGCCTTTGTTATTTATTTTTGGTAACATCCTAAATGGGATAATAGTTTTAATGCATCTAAAACAGATTTCCAATTCCAATCTAGTTGAATATTGGACCAATAACAAGAGTTTTTGATCAATTTGGGTAATTTTTGTATAAAATGCTTAACCATGATTAAGAGCTAAATAACCCAAATCAATGCCTAATTAATAATTTGATGAAGACATGTTGAATACTTGTTTTTGGAAATGAATATGGAATATTTGAATCATCAATTGACCTCATTTCTTGGGAAGACATCCCTAAGCCATAAATGCCTCAAATATCAGAATTCATGCCCTTTATGCCTCATCAATGCCTTCCATAATGCCCTCTATACTTCTTAATTTCCCCTTATTCCAATGCCATGATGAGGATAATTACAAACTTAATTCCAAAAATTGAATTAATCCTCAACCACACATCTCAATATTGAGAAGGATGATTGAGGTTGATTCTGATCAAATCTAAAAATATATAAATAAGAGGCCTCACAACATCATTTTAAAGCTTTTTTGATACAATGTTATAATGACAAATTGGTTTCAAAAGCTTCAAGCATCTAGTGTTATAATGCTAAATTAATGCCAAGCCAAGCCAATCCACAAAACAAAGGTGCCAGGGAGAGATGTAGGTAGCCAAGCTTCCATTTCCAAGAACTTCATGAGCACAGCTGAGTAAGCCACCACTACAAAGGCATTTAGAGCATCCAAGGAAGGTGAAGGAATTATTGTGTTTTCATTCCTTTCTTTTTAGTTGTGTTTGTCATTTGATTTTGTTAACTAAGCTCTCCCTAGTGTCTAGGCCTAGATATGTTATGTTATTAGTGTGTTTATTTCATTTTTTAATTTTGGAACTAACACCATACTAACTATCCTCTCTTGAGTCAAATCCTAGATCATATATTGGCACACCCAGTGGGACTAGATGTATCCTACACTTGAAGGAGATCCTTTTGAAACTCTAAAATATTTATTTAAGCCTTTAAAACTCTTGCAAATTGATTTTCTAACTTTATTTTACTATTTTTGGTTGCCACAATTTTTACACATTAATCGACATCAACAATAAATAGTAGCATTGGCTACTGACTTGACTGATGTCGGTTACTGAAATCGACATCAGCTAGATCTTGATTAGCCAGAGCATTCAATGTTGGTGGTAATAACTGACGTTGGTCACTATGTTCTTCCAAAAACACATACCCAAGAGCTACTTTTTCAAAGTTCATTATTTCAAGCTAAAAAGAGCTTCAAAACTAAAGGAAATGCTAATAATTTAACTCTAGGACTATGCTTGATATTTGCTTAAAACATGTTTAAATCACCTTTGCATGCTTAAAAATCAATTAGGAACCTTGATTTTGGTGTTTAACAAAATATTTAGATGTTTTCGATGAATGTTTTAAAAGTTTGCAACTAAGACCAAGGGGTTAAATGAACACCACCAAACTTTTCATTTGGGTATAATATTGAACACACTTGTCAATTTTTGTTTACATTAGTTGTTTAGTTGGATTTGTTTGGAAAAAATAGGAATTTTGCGTGTATGCTCTTCCATTTATCCCCTATAGGGAACCCTTGGAATCAAAATTTCCATTCCTATTACAAAAATCCTATTCTAAGGCTTAGAAAGAAAGTCATCTAAGTCACTCCCTAAAAACTCATCAAAGTTTGAGAGATCTTGAAAATGACCCTAAAGTCTTTCTACTTTCATGATTTATTTATTTTTATGCATCTTGGCTTACAAGGGGGACTTCATCACCTCCCATAAGTTCTTTAGGGAAGATTTGACCCAAGGTTTCATCTCTTATCATTGACTTCATTTGTCTCCTTCAGAGTTGCACATGGGACATAGTGGCACTTTGGACATGGTACTACACTAAGTGAACAGTAAGATGTAGTGGTTACAAAAAGGACTAGACCTTTTTACAATAAGCCAAGTGATACAGACCCAAAATATATGCTTTCTTTTGCATTTTTTGATGTGAAAGTCATTGTGCAATTAATTCCCCTAGATCATTCAGAACTTTTTAGATTTTAGAAAAAATCCCCTTTGCCATGAAAGTATTGTTGGTGTAATATGCACATCAAGGTCCATGCCATAGTACTATCATTTGAGAGAAGGGGGGTGTAAAAAACCTACTATATAATGCACATTTACTTTTGTATGAACACTTAAAATCCTCTCAAATGACGTATATTAATGGATTCCAACAATACTAAGCAACCTTATCATCTTAGAATATAAGGGAGATTAATTAGTTGGTCTTGTCCTTGATTAAAGTCTTGTTTGGAATCAAAACTTGGTGTAAAGAAAAAATCCAAAACCAAACACATAGTCCAAATCTCCTTTTAAACAAAGAGGAATTATGTTTCCCATGTAATATCATCAATTTACCTTATTCAAAGTTCATCAAAAGCTTGAGAGTCATATCATCCACTTTGGCATAGTTATGCTACCCAATTGAGTCTAGACATTTACCAAATTTTTTAAATTACTTCACTTATAATCTAAATTCATAATTACACCTTTAAAATTTCATAGGGTTGATGTGTTAAGTGTGTTTTCCATCTACAATAAACTTAAGGGAACTTCGGTTTAATTTTCAATTTCAGTTGATGGTCATTTAAGACTCATAATCATTATCATCACTTGATAGACTTAAGCCATTTTATGCTAAACACTTTCACTTTAAGTCTATACACCATAACATTTAGAGTCAATAAAAGTAGTGTTATGGTGTCAAAATTGTGTAAAAATGCATTTGCCTTAGAGAGTTTTTGAAGAAAACTTTTTATCGCACCTTTTGGGTAGTATAGCATTATTACGCTACTTGAAACATTTCAATTATTATTTCATAAACCCTCTTACATAGAGTTCCAAATTTGTTCCTAAAAAATCAAACCAATCCAAGTGTACTTTTGATCCTTGTCTAAGGCACAGTTATATCACTAACCTTTGTCTAGCTTGTTTGTCAAAAAAAAACAAGTTTTATACCATTATTTCTGAGAAAATAAACTATTTCTAAAGTTCCTTTTGTTTCATAGCTTATACCTAGTTGATCAAGTTCATGACCAAGAATTGAATGCCTAGTGTTTGTTAGAAGAGTTTCAAATCCATTAGATTAAAACTTTTATCTATTTTCAAAATCTAGTTTTTGACATCATTGAGCCAAGAGTCCTAACACATGCCTTGTTTGAGCCTATATTTTGACATTGCATTTAGCTAAAAGACCTAACAAATTTTAAATTCCTAGATTAGACTGATTTGAAACACTTTAACCTTAGAGTTTGACATTTTCATTTTTTGATCCATTTACTTGCTTACATTTGTGTGAATAGTGAAACATTAGATACCTTATGTTAGCTTGTTTCCTCAAATTTTTTTGCATAAACCTTTTGATCCTTTTGAAAAATCTAGACCAAGCTGAGGCATCATTTGTTTTAGATTTTATCCTTTTTAGAGTTTGTAGAACTCTTTGACCTTTTATCTCAAAGCATTGACTACAAGTCCCAACATGTATTCCTACACTCATAGTTGACTCATGTATAATCTAGGGATTAGTAATACAGTTATATAGGAAGAAATGGTGCAAGACCCCTATATGGATAACATTGCTTATGAGATGGATTATTATCCCTCTTATAATACTCAACTAGGGGTAGAAAGCCAAGATTCATTAGCTAATTATCTAGTTAACACATCATCTTATTCATAACATGACCAAGAACAAATCATGTAATACCTAGATACAATACCCATAGTGGATGAGCCAGTTCTTCAATAGTCATATTCTACTAATATAGCTTCCACATATCATCTATTTTTGTTTGAGTGACATTTGTTAGAGAACAAAGATGAGATTTTGGTTAGAGCCATAGAGGTAGGGGCTAACCAAGTTTAGTAAGACTTCTCCACAATATCATTTATGATCAATAGGCTTCTTCTAGTTATCCTATGGCTCTAGTCCAAACAACGTATCAAAACCCTAATATATCCAATCAAGCAAAAAATATCATAGAATATCACTTTAAATAAATACAAATAACATACCAAACTTACCTAAATTTAGCACATGATTTCAATCAAATGAACATGGTATGTAAGCCTCTCATTGACCAAATAACTTCAAGAGGAGTGTTGCTAGAATTAACTGGACAAGAAAATCTAAGTTGTAACCCATTTGTAAAAACTACTTTGATAGATAAATTTATGCATATTCTATTTATATAAGAATCATATTCATCTTCTACATTGAATAATGAGACAAACATAGTGGACAATGTACAAATAGCATCTAATCTTGATCAAAGTGGTACTAACACACAAATAACTATCCAACAACATGTGCTTATAGTTAATCCCATGAGTAGATCATCATACCAAGGAATAAGAGGTCATGCACCCCAGCCTCAACCAAATGCTTCCTCAAGTGTACAACCTATGGGATTAGGTAATCAAATAATGGCCAATGTCAAGCCTCAATGACAGAATATGATGAATCCTACTCCTCCTCAACAAGTAGTGAGTACTATTCCATAATAGTAGACAAAATTTAGTGTATCAATGTAATAGAGGACAAATACATAACCACTTCAATTAGGGTAAATTAATGTTCCTCCTTACTAGTTAACAACAAACTTACCTCTTCAATTATAGACTAATATGCCAATTCAAAACCAAGTAATGACTAGTCAACAATGTATAAATATTGGTCAGTGATAGATGTCAAATATATAACATGTTTTCACTTATCCACAAGGATTCATATAATAAGGAGGTCCCCATATTTCTTAAGTACCTATTAGATAAATGATGGTTGAAAATGTGCCATAAATTTAGAGACAGGCTCTTGGTCCAAAAGTTCCCACTCAATACCAAGGTTTGACTAGTCAGTAACATGTCTCTTTTCAACCAAAATAGGCATAGTATAGTTATGTCCCTCCATCCTAAATACAAAATCCTCCAAATCAAACCTTTATCACCAACCCAAACTAGAATATCATATATCCAAATATTTAATTTCAAGTACATCCCAATCCACGTATGTGTATTCATGGTCCATTCCCCAACCAAGCCAATATACCTCAACAGGTGTCTCCATCATACCCTAGTCAAAGAGTCTAAATTTTGACCTCTTAATCATCTACCCAAACCAAAATTCTCCCTCAAACCAATATCCCTTCCATTTTCCTATCCCAAGAATTACAATAGATGAAAGATGTAATTGCTATCATTCAGGTAGGGAAGTAGACTAAAAAGTTCAAATTGGATGATATGTGTTCTAATCCATTCAACATGGAGTATTTTTAGATACCTTTTCCTCTAAGATATGAACCACCTAAATTTGATAAATACAAAGGGAAAGGTGACCCTAATGCTCATTTGACTAAATTCTTTGTCGCATGTCAACCATTGGCATATAACGACATATACCTTTTGTTGTTGTTTCCAAGGAGCTTGGTTGGAAAAGCCTTGGAGTGGTTTTTAAATTTTACCAAGAATTTAGTAATATAATTTTATGATCTTTCTAATAAATTTATGTAGCACTTTTCCTATAATCTCGAGCATGATATTTCATTAGTAGACTTGACACAAGCAAACTAGAAAGCTGAGGAGAGTTTTTAAAGTTAATTACCATGATGGAGAGCCCTTGTAGGCTATTTCACTGATAGTTTATTCGATAAATAATTATCCATTATGTTTACTAAAAATTTTCATAGTGAGATAGCCTATCATCTAGAACTACAATGTGTGCATACATTTAAACAAATCATTGATAAAGGTTTATTGATTGAGAGGGTACTCATCAATAAGGGAGTCATAAAGCTCAATTAAACTAACCAAAATCAAAGTACCAATCAAGGAAATGAACAACACCCTAATCAAATGCAAGCATCACAACCAATATAGGCCAATAATCATGAAAGACCAAATCAATTCAACTAAAATAGGAATGTTGTGGGAAATGGAGTAATCGAATATCATCATGTCCAAACTATGAAGACATCATCCAAACCAAATTTAAACTTAATCCTACCTAGCAACTTCTCTAATCGATGTTGAAATCACAATAACCAAGACTTATACAACAAATATAGCAATCATTACCATTGCAAACCCCTCATCCTAGAAGAACCATGCCTTTACATCATGTCTTTAGTGACCTAGGAGAACCTATTGAGTCTGTATTTAAAAAGCTTGCTATACGTAATCTCATTAGTTATCCTATACCAAAACATTATCTGTAAGACATTCCTTATCTTGATTGGTACCATGAAAATCAATTTTGTGACTATCATCGGGTCATGGGGCATAATATACGAAGATGTGTCCAAATCAAGTATTTAATCAATAATAAGTTAGAGAATGGGGAGATAAAACTAGATAATGGTGTTTCAACATTGAATCAAACTCTTGGTATCTATCAAAACCCCTTTCCCCAACATAACAATCAATAGTATTAGAACAATCAACAACAACAATGGCCATTGTAGTAACAAAATCAACAATATCAAATACAAACATTGAACCAATAAAATTAACAAAATTAGTAGTAGAACCCACAACAATAGAACAATGGATAAAATCAATGTCAAAATGGTAATAACCAATAAACATACCATGTAGTTTCACATGACTAAAATAGCATTGTAGGTCATATTGTAGGGGATAGAGTTAAAACCATATCCATTAATCCTAGACCAAGTACTACTCAGCCTAGACCATTTCTAAACAACAATATTCAGCGAAATCACATGGATAATCCTTCTTTGACCTAGGAGTGCATATAGGCAAACCAACAAACTAAGAATTCCTCTTTTGGATCTTATAGTGACAACTCATTCTTTCCACATGACCACATACAAGTGCACTAGAAACTGAGGCTTGTCTTATCTGGTCCCACACTATTTATAACATTGGTTAGCAATAATAGTCTATTATTTAATCTTGATTATGCAATCATAAATTATAGATCAAATATTACTATCCCAAGCCCATAACCATCCACCACTTTCCCTATCATCCAAATAACTATTCAACCTTAGAATAAACCATTCACTACTGACCAAGATAAGAAGTTTGATGTTATGTAATAATTTTAGAAGACACCAGCACAAATTTTTATTTTAGATTTGTTATGAACATATATAATATACAAGAAAATTTTGAATGATTTTTTGACCTAATCCATTATTTCTAGTGACACATCCCCTGATAAATTTCAAGCTTTGGTTGGACACATAACTTTAGCCCAAAAAGTTGCATTCAATAAAAGCAATATGTCTTCCTTTGGCCCACTCCATAACAATCCATTATACATTGAAGGTTATATAAGATGGCATAAATTGAAACATGTCCTTATAGACAATGGATCCAGCCTCAACATAATGTCCCTAAAGCTCACAAAACTTCTTGGGTACAATATGATAGATCTCCAACGATAAACAATAACTATCAAAACCTATGATAATTAAGAAAGAGATTCTCAAGGCACCATCAGTTTTCTAGTTATCATTGGGCCTTTGACCCATGATACATTTTTCCATGTGATTGATCTTGAGTTATCATACAACATACTTTTAGGTAAGCCTTGCTTACATGAGATTCATGCAGTCCCGTTAACATTGCACCAATGTATCAATTCTTCCCACTCAGGGATGGAGATGAATATTTTAGGAGATTTACACCAATATGAATAATACAAGCATCTTGAGGCCGAATTTCAAAGCTATAATTATTAGTATGGCATGAATCCAAGTTCCAATCAGGATAAAGGAAAGGCTATACTTATTGATCCTTCCTTAGATAATTGCATAGATCCTAATACATTGGATTCCATTTCTCACATGCTACCTTATAAATTTTTTAATTATTTCATCATTTTAAGTAATGGACCAAGAGAGTATGTGACCCATGATACATTTCATATTGTCAATCTTTCTTAGAATCTAAAAACCTTTGGGTGACCTAAATTCATTCCATGTGGGCATTGGCAACAAAAGAACAAAGATAAAAAGACCTGTCACATTTGTACCAACATCTAGCCTAGAACCTAACCCTTTTGAAGGAGATAAATCATGGTTATACAATGACAACCAAGCTAATTGATATAAAAGTGCAAAGTATCCTATTCCCAATAGGATCATGGAGCATCACAATTATAAAGGAAGAGGCCTCAGACCAAATTAGCAAGGAACCATCTAGCCAATTTCTATGACTAAGTATGAAAGACTTTATGGACTTGGATTTAAATCACCTGGGGGTGACCCCACATATCTTATTCAAAATCCATCACCAATGACTAGTGATGATGATGTTGATAGTGAAGTAGAGTCTAATCATAGCCTTACCATTGATGACCTAGCTGAAACTAACATGTTTGATAACAATTTCATTTGTACCCTTACCTTGGCCATTCATCACAATCAATTACCATTATATTATCCACAACTGATAGATTGGGACCAACAAAAATCTAATCTACCAATTGATGAGTTCCATAATGATGAGGCATTCTATGATTTCTTAGGCCTTAGAAATGATGTTCTATTGGGAGATTATGAATCAAGATTCTTAATCACATTGGATTTTTTAGCCTATTTTAGAGAGTGAGTGAACACCCTTAGCCAAAAACAAATAATTAAAAAACTGATGTCCCAAAGTGAAAACCTCTTTAAGGCACTTTTTGACCATGGAAAAAGTAAAGATAAAAGCCAATCTAGTGGTGAAAACCTATTTAAGGTGTCATTAGATGGGGGTGTTCATTCTTCTTTGAATTTAGACTAGGAGACCACCAATGATGGACTTGCCTATAGATCTAAGTTTAGTTTCAAGAAAGAACAAGTATTTGATTAAATTATTCAAAAATTTCTAACTATTTTTGTCACATGGCTAGATCTCCCATTAAGAGGCTCAAATTTATCATGCCTAGGAGAAGTTGAAGAGCAAGTCATAACAAAGGACCCTGACATAATCCAATAGTTCAAGTCATTGCCTACTATCCTATAAGATGGTTCAACCCTTCTAATCAATGATACAATAGAGGCAAATATCAAGACTCCATCAGACCTAAAATGGATAAAATTAGGAGCATCTCTCACTAAGGAGGAATGTGATGCCTTTGTTGCTTTGTTGAGAGATTTTATGGATATTTTTTTCATGGGCCTATTCTGACATGCTAGGTTTAGACTCCACCTTGGTTCAAGACCACCTTGTGGTTAATTCTGATGTATAAAAGTTATGTAAGATTCATCCTTGTATTGCTATATTGGTAAAGAAAAAGTTGGGAAAACTCTTAGAAGTAGGATGTATCTGATCCATTGACTACTCTAAATGGATCTCTAATGTTTTACCTATTAGTAAAAAGCCTGAAGGGATTATAATTTATACTAATTTTTAAGACATCAACAAAGCTTGTCTTAAAGATGATTTTCCCTTGCCTAATATTGATATGATCGTCGATTCCATGTTAGGTTATGAAATGCTTTCACTCATGGATGGATTTTTAGGATACAATTAGATTAAAATATCATCAAAAGATCAACATAAAATAACATTTACCACTTCATGGGGAAAATTTTGTTATCAAGTGATGCCATTTGGCCTTAAGAATGTAGGAGCTACATATCAAAGGGACATGACTGTCATATTCCATGATATGATGCATGATATTGTTGAAGACTATGTTGATGACATATTGGGAAAGTCCAAAACTAGGGTTGACAATACAATAGTATTATGTAAGATATTTGAAAGACTATGAGACTATAAAGTCATAATCAATCTAAATAAATGTGTGTTTGGAGTAACCTCAGGTAAATTACTTGGATTTATTGTGTCTCATAGAGGTATTGAAGTTAATCTAGCTAAACTCCATGATATAGCTAAGATGTTGCCACCAACTAATTTTTAAAAAACTCCATAGTTTGTAGGGTAAGATCTAGTCAATCAGATGCTTCATCTCTTAGTTAGAAGATAAGTGTCATCTATTTACACACCTTGTAAAGAAAGGAGTTGTATTTCACTAGGATAATCACTACCAAGTGTATTTTCAATAGCTCAAAGACTATCTTGTTAATCTACCTATTTTATTACCTCCTATGCTAATAAAGCCATTTTTGTTATACATATCAACTACTAACCATGCCCTGGGGGTACTCTTGGCTCAACATTATGGCAATGGAAAACAACATGCTATATACTAATTTAGCCATACCTTGGTTACATATGAACATAACTATGTGCCTATTGAAAAATCTTGTCTAGCCATGGTTTTTGTGGCTCAAAAACTACATCATTACATGTTGAATAATAAAACCATGGTCATTTCAAAGGTATGTCCACTCAAGTATCTACTATATAAAATAGATTTACAAGGTAGAATAGATAAATAGATCATCCTTCTCAGTGAGTTTGATAGAGATTATGTCAATTAGAAGGCAATCAAAGGATAAATTCTTATAGATCAACTCACTAAAGCACCTCTCATGGACACACAATGACTCACATTCCAATTTCTTGATGAATCCATAATGATCATCATTTATACACAAAATTAGGATCAGCCTTGGAAGATATATTTTAATGGTTCATTCACTACACATGGATTAGGGGTAGTCCTATTATTTATTATACCACAAGGGGATCTAATCCTTAAATGATTAAGAAACAATTTTCTTTGTACAAATAGCATAGCTAAGTATGAAGCAATTACTTTATGACTTTGGCAAGTAGTACATTAGAATATATCTCATCTCTATGTTTATGGTGATTCTCATTTAATCATCAATCAAATTATAGATCATTTTCAAACTAAAGATGATAAACTAGTTCCATATAAAGCCATGGTCGATACTCTTAAACAACAAATTGTCAATATTTAGTTTGAGCACATACCGAAGGCTAGTAACAAAACTGAAGATGCATGGCTACTATTGGATATCTAATCTAACAAATAGATAAATCTAGAGAGTATCAATTCTTCATCAAGAATTTGTCAGCACCAACTCAAGAACCTTCAACTATTGTCATGATTTGTGATATTATTGGTCCTAATTCTATATGGTACTTAGACCTTTATAACTACCTTCATGACCAATTTTTACCACCTAACCTCTCTTGAAAACAAGCCAAAGCCTTCGTTCATCATTCCACTTGTTATACTATACTTGGATCCACCCTTTGTCACCATAGTTTTGATGGAACTCTACATTATTATTTAACTTTAGAAAAGTCTACACTAGGTTTAAGAAAAGTTCACAAAGGAGTATGTGGAGCCCATTCTACTAGGGTAGTCCTATCCAAAAATCTCTTTTGTACTAGTTTTTATTAGCCTAATATGGATGCATATGCTACTACATATGTAAAAAATTATGACAAGTGTCAATGGCATGCTAATTTGATTTATGCCCCAACAACAACTCTAAAAAATGATGTTGGCACCATGGCCATTTTATACGTGTAGACTTGACTTCATTAGGAAGATTAACCACACTTCATCAGATACCCATAAACATATCCTTACCACCACTGAATATTTCACTAAGTGGGTTGAAGCTATACCCCTCACGTGACTAGAAAGCAAATTTCCAAATTCATTTTCTATCACCCAATCTATTGCTATGGTATCCCCACCGACATTATAGCTATAAATGGAGGATCATTCAAGAACAAATATGTATAAAATTTATGCACTGAATAAAAAATCACACAACATTTTTCTATAGCATATTACCCTTAAGTTAATGGCCAAGTTGAGGCATCCAATAAAACCATTGTCAACATTCTCAAAAATATTTTCAATGATACCAATCATGATTAGCACCTCCAGATATTTCCTTCCCTTTGGGCATACCATACCAATCATTATACCCCCATAAGAGCCACTCCATACTCACTTGTTTATGGCACTAAATCCATCCTTCCAATTGAGGTCAAGTTGCCTTCACTATGCATCTCTTTCAAGCATGTCCTAGATGATCATGACTATCGAGTAGCTTGCCTAAAAGAGCTAGACCTACTTGATGAAAAACACATAGCTATGCTCAATAATCTTCAAGCATATCAAAATTTATTGAAAGGCCACTATAATCAGTTTGTGAAGTATAGAACATTTGAAATTAGTGATCTTTTTCTTAAAGAAAACCATAAGAATGCCATGGTCAAGAAGAAACATAAAGGAAAATTCAAACCAAACTATATATATACTTTCATCATCACTACAAATTATGGATCAGGAGCATACAGGCTCACCACACTAGACAAAAAGGAACTTTCAGAGCTGATGAATATTATTCATCTCAAGTGGTACTATTCTTGAGTGGTAAGGTGTATTATCTAAAGGACCATTTTAGTTATGCCATTTGTGACTATTCTTCTTTATACAAATACCATCCTTATCTATCCTCTTTTCCATATCCACTTTTTGCTTCTGACCTATCAACCTAGTGTGTTATAAAAACCTATCCTAGTCGACCCTAGTTTTTATCATTCATTACATAATTTCAGCATCAAGGTATCTAATCAAATCATTATTTTGTTCAAGTACTTTAGATAGGGAGCATATTTTGGGATAGTGTGATAGAAGTTTTGGTAGTTGCATCCTTCATTTGTTATTCCTTTCTTACCACCAGTCTTTCTACTCATTATAACTACCTTTGGTAGAACTAGTACCTTTAATATATGCCATTGTGTCCTAGTTATAATCACCTATGGGAAAACTAGGAGAAACACTAAGACTTAATGTACCAAATTACCACTTCTTATGCCATGATGTGCCTTTTTACCAATTGGGCCTCTTTTGTTTGAATTGACTACTACACTAGTCGAGTTCTTCCACTATAATGGTATAATTACAGTGACTTGAGGTCCTACTCTGGGACTATGTAGGTAGTGCTCAATACTTGTTGAGGTTAGCTCAGTCACCCTTTTCCCCACACTTTCCCATTTTATAAGAAACCTAAGCCATGCTCTTGCTATTTTGTGAGAAACCTAAGCCATGATCTCACCATTTTTTGAGTAACCTAAGCCATTCTCTCACTATTTTACAATAAACCTAAGCCACACTCTTGCCATTTTGTAAGCAACTTAATTTTTAATGCTTTCACCATTTTGTGAGCTTGAACCATTTAGTGTCTCATCATTCTCAATTGAGTTGAGACACTCTAAAACACTTCCAAAAATATTTACAAAAATCATTAGAAAATAATAACATTGACCACTTCTTTGCCTTAAGGATTCTAGGAACCCTTACTAAGTTACAAACCAATCACTTGTAATTTAGTTTCTCCATCTTTTTGGCCTTGTTCTCTCATTCACTTTCTATTTTTCAAGACCATTCCTATTCTTCTATCACATTCTTCCCATTCCCTGGGAGAACTGCATTTGACCTAGAGTTTTTTATTGGATATTAGATCCATGGAACTATGTAGGTAGCATCTACTTGCCTAGTGCATATGGAGATAGCTCAGCCAACCTCTTATTTTTCTTGTACTCCTCTATTTAGTTCATTTGTTAAGTTGTCACCTATTTTATAGGGGCAATGTTCATAGAGTTTTTATTGCATTATTTGTTTGTTTATTTCTACTTATTTTATTTATTTGTCTACCTATTTTTTTGCTTTCAACATTATTGCCTTGATTTAGTTTATGTGTGTTCATTAGGTGATTCCTTGCCCACACTTACACTTGAATCTATCCATATTAATAGGTTTAAATTTTCATTATGATTTTTATAATTGGTGCATTATTTTCTATTGAGTATTGGATTACAAGAGTTAGTCTTCATACATGTTTCAACCAAGTCCTCATGCATATTTCAACCAAGTCCTCATGATGTTATATCATGATGCCTACCAATACGTGCTACAACAAACCTTAGATTCAAGAAGTCTATTCAACAATGACAACCTCTCTTCAGTACTGATATCTTGATTTCATCCCAATCATATCCCAAATAGAGTAATTAACCATGAAATAATTTTAACCTTTATTAGTTTGCATGAAAATCTCCATACTAGTAGGTTGTTCCAATTCATCATTACCCTCTATGTTCAATTTTCATCATCCTCGACCAATTTTATCATGTTTTCCATAATCAAGGTCCATTGATTATAACCACCTATGGGCAAATCACTGCACACCATCCCACCTATATTTCTCAATGATTATAACTACCTTTGGGTAAATTATTGTGTTGTCACCACTTTACTTTTTAGACCCATATAGAGGCATAATATTATCTTGTTTTTCTGTACTAACAAGGGTAGCTCCATCTTCTCAATGATTATAATTACCATGGGGAAAATCATTGTGTTATCAAACCACATTTCCACTATCAGGGTATAATATTTATAATTACCTTTAGGCAAACCATTATACACAATCCCACTTACATTCTCAATGATTTTGAATAATTTTTCAATATCATTTTGTTTTCACTCCATCATCTTTCCTTTCTTTGGTCCCCTCATTTTGCTTCTTTCTTTTTTAGGGACCATTTGCCAACCTCCTTTTGCCAACCATTCCCTCGAGGGGGCATCATATAGTTAGTTTATCATCATTGTAGTTGTAGGCATACATGACCTTTTCATTCTTTGAGAAGATATTATTTTACTTATAGCTTGCAATGCCTTCCCAAATAGGGGACAACTATAGACACCTAAATCTAGCCATCAATAACCTTCAATCTGACTTTTGGCCAATTTCCACCCAAAATGTACAATTTGGCCTAAAAACACTAAAATATGCCAAATGATGTGAAATTGACATATTCAAGTGCTGATTTTGGCTAGGGTATCCCTAAATGGGGAAATGCAATTTATGAGCCAACTAACTTTAATGAAATCATTCTGAGTCAAAATGCCAATTTTGGACCCACATGCTCTGGATTACTCTTTCCTATCAAATCTTATACACAAGATGTATACTTTCATTATTTGTTTTTGGTAAAATCCTAAATGGGATAATGATTCTAATGCATCTGACATGGACATCTAATTCTAATCCAATCAAATTTTAGACCAATAACAAGGCATTCTGATCAATTTGGGTAATTTGTGCACAAAGTGCTTAATCATGATTAAGAGATAATTAACCCAAATCAAGGATTAATTAATAGCTCCATGGAAACTTTTTGAATACTTTTTTGTGGAAATGAATATTTACATCATCAAGTGACCTCATTTCTTGGAAAGACATCCACAGGCCATAAATTCCATAAATATTAGCATTCATGCCCTCCATACCTCATAATACCTTCCATGATGCCTTTTATGCCTCTTAATTACCCCTTATTCCAACATCATGATGAGGATAATTACAAACTTAATTCAAAAAATTGAATTAATCCTCAACCACACATCTCAATCTTGAGATGGATGGTTGAGGTTGATTCTGATCAAATCCAAAAATCTATAAATAGGAGGCTTCACAACATCATTTCTAAGATTTTGTGATGCAATGTTATAATGATAAATTGGTTCCAAAACCTTAAATAAACTAGAATTATAATTCCAAATTGATGCCAATCCACAAGCCAAAGGTGCCAAGGATATATGGAGGTAGCCAAGCTTCCATTGTCAATAACTTCATGAGCACAAGCTAAACAAGCCACTACTACAAAGGCATTTGGAGCATCCAAGGAAGGTGAAGGAATTCTTGGGTTTTAACTCCTTGCTTTCTAGTTATGTTTGTCATTTAATTTTGTTAACTAAGCTCTCCCTAGTGTTTAGGCCTAGAGATGTTATGCTATTAGTGTGTTTATTTCATTTTGTTTTCATTTTAGAACTAAGACCATACTAACCATCCTCTCTTGAGTCAAATTCCTAGATCATAGTCATGAGGATGTCATTTAACAATCATGTGAACATAAAATTTAACCTCAAAAATGTGTTAAAATTATGATATTAAATTTGATAGTCATATGTTATTTGATGATCATGAGGAAATTTGTTGACGGTTTCATAAATGTCAAATTTAACCTTGTCAATTACCTATTTAGATTCAAATCAAGATCCTACAATGCACGTCTGCTCAAGCCCATTTGATCAAATGACATGAGAGAAAGTAGAAATGTCAAAGTTTTATGAGAGTGACAAGTGTCACCATCACAAAAACCCAGTACAAAGATCTAACAAGCCACATTAAACTAGTACATAAATATTGATGGTGCAGGATTAAGGACTTTTCAAAGGTCCCAAAACTAGTGAAGAGCTGCTAAGTGGCACAATCACTTTTCATCATGCAAAGTATCGATGGTGTGAATCTTAAGTGGACATTTTAAAGATATTAGACTCAATTATATGCTAACATGTGTCACATTTTTAAATCTAGTGGGGCATTGTGGATAGAATACATAAATCTTTAACACTTGAACTATATTTATCAATAGACATAGGGTCTCACAGTTAAGAAAGAGTATGAACACACATGTCTTAATCTGAAAAGTGAACATAAAATTAAAGATCTAGATTTTATAAAAGGCATAGGTGAGCATGTAATGCATATTTTAGATTAGTCATAGCTAATACTAGTGCCACTGGTTCTAGAAACATGGGTAAATTAATTTTGGTACTTCATGCATATGTCTGAGTTTTATTTAAAGGTGGATAAGTTTGAAGAATCAATAGTTTTTTATCAAAACGTTTAAAATGAGGCATGTATAGTTTTAGTAAATGGCACATATTCTAAATCTACATATAGTTCAAGTTATAATTGTTAAAACTTTGCCTCTATCTTTTTACACATGCACATGTTGCATAGGCATTAGAAAAAAACTATTTTAAATGGTTAACTTCAAGTAGAATCTTATATGGTTTTAGACCATAGTCAGAACTACATGTTTTAACTATCACATGTAATGACCTTGCATAAACTTAGAGGATGAGGCAACTCCTTCCCCAAGTCTATATAAACAATTTTAATCCAATTTGGACTTTTATTAGAGAAATTTTTGAATATAGAAGCATCATCATTGAATGTGTTTATGTATTTTTTTTTTCCAATTTATGTGTAATTAGTTGTTACTTCTTGGTTGTATGTTTTAATAGTCTTTAGTGTGTAAAAAACTATGAATGCATTTGTGGTTATACTAATTTATATACTAATTTGTAGATGTGAAAGAGCTATTGAAAGATTATTAAATATATTGGTTAAGATAGTCAAGTAAAAATTGATTCATAAATTTTGATTTTGCATGAGTGATTTCTTGCATGTAATTTTATTTGTGTGTGCAATAACTACCTCAAATATTTCACTAGCCTAAGCCATATGATTAAGGTTGTGCAATAATTGATCTAAAAGGAGAAACCTTTGTTTGAGGCCAATTAATTTCTTACACCTTTATCTCCTTAGACTCCTTAGCCATGTCTGACTATGTGTGTATAATCACTACTAGCAATAGGCATAGGTTTTAGGAGCACTTATCCTTTTAGAACTAGCTAGGGGAGTAGTTTTTGAAAATCACATAAGCCTTCTTTTCTACCTTACCCTTATCTCCTTTTTTGAATTTAGTTTTATACTTTCCCACTCTATATTAGAATCCATCCACCTATCCAATTCACATAGAGATTCACAATCTTATAGGTAACACGCCTCCATCCAAAAAACCTTGTTAAAAACCTACATACCCTAAAATATATTCCATCAATATGTTGTAACAGGTCACATACCTGTAACTCATGGCCTAGAATTAAGTTTACCACCATTCAGATCTTAAAACATTATAGGATAACTCATTATGGTTAAGGTGTGTATAAAACCCGCACCAATAGTTAATTGGAATTAGAAGGAGGTCCATCACCTTCAATTGTACTAAATTTTTTGATAATGGATTAGATTGACAAAGGACCTATAGATATCCTAGGTATTCAACATGATTTCCCCAATGAACCTTTCAAATATCTTCCTAGGTTCCATTATAATAACCCAAGATCTATTGAAGAGCATCTTCCTACTTACACATATGTTATGCATGTTATGGATGTAAAATTTGAGGATGTAATATGTAGGTTCTTCCCTTTCACGTTGGGTGAAGAAAATCATGAGAAGCATGTAGGTTTGGCACCTAGTTCTATTACTAGTTAGAGCGATATTGAGATATATTTTTGATATGATTTGTTCCAAATATTGATGCTCATTATTCAAAAAATAAATTAACACCTTTTATGAGGTTCTCTATAGGTATGTTAGATATGAATCATAAAGAAACTATCCAAAGAGAAAGATTATTATTTTGGTCAAACCAAAACATAGTAGAAGGGTTTCCTTTTAATATAGGCACTATACCCAAAGAAGAAGAGATCCCAAATGGGGAGGATGATTAGATTATAAAATATGCATAAGAATGTATTACATCCATCGATGAAGAAAAATACAATGTTATAGGAGAAATTAAGATACCAAAAACAAGAAGAAGATATCAGAGTTGTTGCCAGAATCTGGATAATGTGAGTGTAATGGAGATGTGATCACACAAGTTGAAGCAATTGCACACCACATAGATGCTAAAGCAATTTGAAAATAATTCAATAAGAGAAATTACACAAGACAAAATGGAGAAAATCAAAATCTAATTAGCATGAGATGGCCAAAGTGAGGAATACAAATAGAAGAGTACAAAAGTAACTCCTCCACAAAAGGTGGACAAGGCACCCAAAGAATAGAATGTAACTCCATGAAAGGTGGTGACAAGGTGCTAAGAATAGAGAAGCCACTCCCATCAAGGGAGTTACTTATGAAATTCTTATGACACCTATGACACATCTATGACACACCCCTCCACATAAGCTAGTCTATCCCACAAATGTAGGAAAACTCCATGTATGCACAAGAAATACAATTTCCCTAATTAATAAATAGGGAAAAATAAAAACCTGCACTAATACCCCCCATAAGCATAGCTTAGGTGGGCAGTGTGGAAATACAAAATGGGTCTCAGCAACTAGGCCTGATGAGGTACCCATGTACAAATGCAATCTCCCATAAGATAGAGAAAGGGAGAAAACCCGTAGGAAGAAAATCCCCCCCAAAAGAGAGACATAAAAGAAAAGAAGAGGCTAAAAGGGCCCCCTAAAGATGATGCTGCTGCAGATGTAGACCACACCCCAAGAAGAGCTCATAGATGAATGAACTTATTCTCAGTGAAAGGTTTGGTGAAGATGTTTTCAACCTACTCTAAAGACTGGCAAAATATCAAGTCAATGACATGACTATGAATAAGCTCCTGAATGAAATGCATGAGAATCTCTATGTGCTTGGTCTACTGGGGCTGAACTGGATTCTTGCAAATTTGAATGGTACTCTAGTTGTCATAATAAATGATGGTGGGCTACCTGATAGGAATGCCAAACTCAAAAAGTATCCCTTGAAGCCAAATAGCCTCATTAGATACATTAATAGGTCCCATGTACTTTGCCTCTGTGGATGATATGGCAATAACATTCTACTTCTTGCTAGACCAACTGATAGGACCAAAACCTAGAGAGAAACTATAACCAGAAGTGGACTTGTGAGTCTGTGAATCACCAACCAAGTTAACCTTTGTGTCAAATCTGTAATGAATCCCGTATCTATGTGAACCCTATATGTAATGCAAGATCCTCTTAGCTGCTTCCAATGTAGCTCATGGGGTTCCTGCATGAATCTAGAGACAAGTCCCACTATATATGAAATGTCAGGCCTGGTGTGAGTCAATTAGATGAGACTACCTATAAGTTGTTGATACCGAGTGGCATCAACCAATGGTGAAGAATAATCAGTCTCAAGCTTGACTCTTGATAGAAAGGGAGTAGGAGATGGCTTATAATCAGCCATGTGAAACTGAGCCAATAAGTCAAGAGCATACTTAGGCTATGCAAGAGAAATCCCTGAATTTGACTATGAGATCTTGATGCCAAGGAAGTAATGCAACAAATCCAAGTCTGTCATGTCAAATCTATCCTAAAGAGATGCCTTCATTACTGCAATATCTGATGAAGAACTCCCAGTGATCAAAAGGTCATCAACATATAGAACCAAAATCAAGAGCGAATCATCCTACTGAAAGAAGTAGACATTGGGATCAGAATGGCACCTAGTGAAACCCACTATGAGAAGGAAGGAATCCATCTTGGCATACCAACCTCGAGGGGCATGTTTGAGGTCATAGATAGATTTCTTAAGTCTGCATACTAAGAAAGAATCCTGAACAAATCTTGGTGGCTGCTCCATGTAGATCTCCTCCTCAAGGTCTCTATGAAGAAAGGCACTCTTCACATCCATCTGATGCGCATCCCAACCATGTGTTGTGGCAATAGCCAAGGTGAGTCAGATAAAAGTCATCTTTGTAATGGGTGCAAAGGTCTCTGAATAATCAATGCCTATCACCTGTGAGAAACCCTTGGTGACCAATCACGCCTTGTACTTATCAACTGACCCATCTGCTACAAAATTGGTCTGATATATCCACCTACATCGAACCATCTTTTTTCCCTTAAGAAGTGAAGTCAAATCCCAAGTGTGAAATTTGATTAAGGAAGAATATTCTTCCTCCATAGCATTATCCCACTCAGGTACCCCCGATGCCTCTCGAAAAGTCTGTGGATCCAAAATTATAGCAAATAAGGCATGTGGATCTCTCTAAAATCCCCCCTAATATGTCTATAATCTACGAGATCTCCTGCCCAAGTGCTAAAACTCTCAAGTGTCTGTCTAGCACAAAGTGGCCTAGAAGTGGGTGAGTCAGTTTCTAATCCTCATCCTCTGACTGACTAGAGGTGGATGACTCTGCATCACTGTCCTCACTGTCTGAACTCAAAGAAGAAGAAGATGTCTCTAGCTCAAGAACCTGCTATGGTTGATCTAAATATGATGAGTAATCATCATGAAGAAGTAGATCTGATGAGGGAAAATAAGTGTCAAGTGTTGAGTCTCTAAGACTCTCCTAAAAATGGACACTTCTCTCGATGAATAACTCATGAGTGACTGGATCTAGAAGGTGATATCCCTTAATACCATCCAGATATCCTACAAAGATGCAAGGCTTGGACTGACATTTCATAGCTTTGCATTTCTTCTTTGGAATGTGGGCCATGGCTAGGGATCTGAAAAATCTAAGGTGCTCAACATCAGGTTTCCTTTTATGCTAAGATTCAAAGGGTGTTATCCCTTTCAAAGCTTTATGAGGAACCTTGTTTTGAATGTAGCAAGCACAATTGATGGCTTTAGCCTAGTAATGTGGTGCTAAGGATTTGGAGTGAATCATACAGCTACCCATCTCTTTCAAGAACCTATTTTTGCATTCTACAACTGCATTCTGTGAAGGACTATAAGTGACTGTGCACTATAAATTAATCCCCTCTGTAGTACAAAACTGCTCAAATTTGATGCTGACATACTCCCCTCCATTATTAGTTTGAAAAACTTTGATGGATTTCTCACTCTGTTTCTCAACAAGAGCCTTGAAGTCTAGAAAATTTTCAAACACTTCAGACTTTTGTTTGAGAAAATATATCCAAATGTACCTAGAGAAATCATCAATGAAAGTGAAGATGTACTTGGCCCTTGTGAAAGATGGTTTGGGAAAGGGTCCTGATACATCACTATGGACTAACTCCAAAGGTTGTGAAGCCCTCCAAGCTTTGCCTTTGTCAAATTTTGCTTTGGGATGCTTCCCAAGGAAGCACCCCTCTCAAAGTCCTTTTGAGAATTGGACACAAGGCAAGCCAATGACCATGTCATTTTTACAAAGTTGCTCAAGATAGCGGTAGTTAAGGTGGCCAAACTACTCATGCCATAATTTGCTAACACCATCTAAATGAGTCATCAATGCTATTGGAGAATAATCTGATGCAAAATGTGAGAAGGTGTATAACTTGGCTTGGTGATCTGCCCTACCCACTGCCAATGTAGTATCACTATGCAACGCCCTGATAGCCACTGAATCTGATGAAAACTCAACTCTCATGCCCCGACCAATATGAGTGATTTGGTACACTGATAAGAGATTGGTTGAAAGAGAAGGAACACTTAGAACATTTTTTAATGTTCCTCCTTCTATTTCAGCTGACCCTCTCCCTACAATAGAAACTGAAGTGTTATCACCCAAACTAATTAAAGTCATGCTACAAAGATCTAAAGATGAAAAATCAACTAGTGAAGAGCCCATGTGGTGAGAAGCACCTAAGTCGATGACCCATAAAGATGTAGAATCTATTGTATCTACAAGAGCCTTGCCCTTTTCTTTCTCCTTACCCTTGCCTTTTGCCTTAGTAGAATCTTGGGTAGATGAATTCTGCTTGATGGACTCTGGAACACCTTTGTTGTTCTTCTCTAGAAGATGAGTTAGGTGATCTATTTGTTTTTTCATGCATTTGTGTTCATCATGCCCTATATTTTCACAATAGGCACACTTAACCTTCTCCTTCTTTGGTTTAGCATTGGAGGATGAAGACTCAGTGTTTTTTTTGGTAGAATTGGTGTTTTCTTTCTTCTTCTCTTGGTCCTTGTTCTTTTTTTTCTTCTCCTTTGTTAAAGTCTTATCCTTACCATTTATAGCTATCAAAGCTTGGAGTTGAGTAGACTTCATTGTGCCCATTTGAATTAGCTTATCTTGCTCCCTAATCAAGTCAGCAATGAATGAATCTGAAGAAGGCATTTTCCATGTAGTGCCAAGGGCACTTTTTATGGCATGAAAAGTGGAGACAAAGACTGAATAGCTTAGACCTAGCTTTGCGAGAATAGAAAGTATGAGACAATCATCTTTCTTCTCTATCCCACATTATTTAAATTGTAATCTAAGGGCCTTAAACTTAGTGAAGAAGTCCTGTAGGGTGTCAAATTGTTAAGACTTAGACTTGTGAGTTTGTTTTCGAGCTTATGACCTCTCATCTCATCAAGCTTCCCAAAGAACTTTTATAAGGTGTCCCATATGTTATTGGAAGATTGAGAGTATTCTAGATGGAAGAGAAGTTTAGGAGACACAAACAAGCTCAGTAATCTATAGGATTCATCACTATGGTTGTACCACTTAACCTTTTTAGCATCAGTGT
The DNA here is from genome assembly GCA_037957365.1 of Torreya grandis. Classification (NCBI taxonomy): domain Eukaryota; kingdom Viridiplantae; phylum Streptophyta; class Pinopsida; order Cupressales; family Taxaceae; genus Torreya; species Torreya grandis. Next base: position 468,441 of record JARHVA010007187.1, read on the forward strand.
TGGGTTCTACTTTAGTACCCATGGTAATCCTATACATCCCTCTGCTTCTAAGAATTATTGACATTTTAACTTTCCATTCATGATATTTGAAGGGTGTTAGAGGTTTATGTTGAAAATAATCCATTTTTTAGCTGAATTTAGGTGAAGTTTTGTTGATTGCAAGTTGTGAATTTATGCAGAAAAGAGAATGAAAGCAAAGATCGGCAAGTTGTGAAAAGCAATCACACCCCCCCAAAGTATTATGCCCCCACAAAATATGCAAGTGCATGCTCAAACAAGTTTGGACTCAGCTGAAAATGCGTTTTAGAGCAATCAGTGCAAGACTAAAGCAAACAGGACGTCGAACTCAGCTGAAAATGCATCTCGGGAGACCCAAATTTTTGGCACATTATAAACTAGTGCATTTTTGAAAAATAACAAGTCTACACTATGGAGAATTGAATTACAAGAAATTTTGAAAAAAATGGCACTCAAATTTGAGCTACCATTTGCAAGATATTAAAGGTTCAATTTTCCCATAAACTAGTGTTTTTACAAAAAAAACACTAAAACATTAAACAAATGCCTATTATGGGGAGAGAAAGTGGCCTTCCAGCCACTCATTATATTCAGAACAGAATGAGGAATCCAAAGGAGGTTTTTGTAGGGGGGAATTGGCCTCCCGCCAACCCAGGCCTCACCCTTCGTCTTCGTAGGTCGAAGATACAAGTTTTAATTCAAACCCCCAAAAATACAAAACTATCTAAAAAATTAAATACTTACTCAAATTGACTGATTTTTATTTTAAAAGTTAATTTTAAACTGAAAATAAAAAATCAAAGATAGTTTTAAAGGATGCCACGTGTCCAAGGGGTACCAATAGGATGCCAAGTAAGGAAGGGGCGTTCAAAAGCAAACAGTGCAAAATTTTGACTCAGAAAAGACAAAAAACTAAATGTAGACCTACTGCTTGGTGCCGTACGATTGAAGGCTTGGCTAGAACTGCTATTGAAGGAAGTCTTCACCAAAAAAGAGGCATAGAAGCTTGTTTCTAGACAATAAACATAAGAAATGGCGTCCCAAAAGAAAGGCACAGTTTTGATTTTTTGCAAAAAAACAAAAAAAATAGTAGACTTGGATGCCGTACGGCCTAGTTGGCTATTGGAAATGATGTGTGGGTCTGTAGAAAGCACTGTTGCTGCTGGAAGGATAGAATCTTGGCACAGAACTGAAATGATGTTTGCTTGTGTTGTGAGTGGGCAGCGCCTGGAGTGGTAGGCGTCTAGTCTGGGCAGCGCCTGGGTTGGAAACCTTCACTTCTTTCTACTAGAAGCTCCACATTTGAAGGTGGCATCCAACAAACAACACCTAGAATACAGAGATTTTTTTGCAAAATGATAAAAAAAAGATCCTCCACCTTACTGAAGCCACAACAAATTAATCAAGACACCCAAAGGCCAAAGATACCAGAAATGATATAGACATAATTTTTTTTATTTTAGACCAAATCTAGAATTAAAAAAGGAACTCCACTCCTCTTGATTTCAAAAATAAACTAAAATCATAATCACACACAAGATTACCATATTAGCTCTGATACCATATCGAAGTTGTTTCCAGAATCTAGATAATGTGAGTGCAATGGAGATGTGATCACACAAGTTGAAGCAAGTACACACAACATAGATGCTAAAGCAATTTGAATATAATACAATAAGAGAAATTGTACAAGACAAAATGGAGAAAATCAAAATCTGATTAGCATGAGATGGCCAAAGTGAGAAATACAAATAGGAGAGTATGAAAGTAACTCCTCCACAAAAGGTGGACAAGGCACCCCAAAAATGGAATGTAACTCCTCCATGAAAGGTGGTGACAAGGTGCTAAGAATAGAGAAGTAACTCACATCAAGGAAGTTACTTATGACACCTATGACACATCTATGAAACACACCTCCACATAAGCTAGCCAATCCCACAAATGTAGGAAAACTCCATGTATGCACAAAAAATACAATTTCTCTAATTAATAAATAGGGAAAAATAAAAACCTACACTAATAGAAGAATATATCAAGTTAAGAGAATTGGATCATGTTGATTTTGTCCTAGTGTTTGATGAGATAATTAAAGAAAAAATGATGGCAGTGAATGAAGTGTTAATTTAAAGTAACATTGTCAACCTTTATAGTAGCTCTATGAGATAGAATATGCCCAAGTAGAGGATCAATTACTTTGCCTTATAAAATAAGATATTATCTTTGAATATTGTGTTAGATAAATCTTGTGATTATTAATCTACATTATAATCTCTATCAAAAAACTCATTTGATGATTATATTCCTGACGTATTCTCCTCTGATCATGTAGACTCCAATATTAAGATTTTAGATCATGTCATGCCTTAGGCAAGTGTGTATTTTTGTCATGGGGAAAATTGAAAAGGTGTGTTGTCTTCCATCAATAATTTTTATTCTATTTTTGATTTCCTTATTAATGGAATTAATTCACATAGATGCTCATACCTTGATTTGATATATGTTGAATTCAATTTATTACCTAACTCTAATGTGCAGTCCACTATGGTTGATTATATGATTGACTAGGAACTACACTATGTGTAGACATCAACATCATTTGGAATTAAAGCAAAGACTATTGACTACACATATAATGCATATCTTCCATAGTATACTTATTCAAAAAATTAGTTTTCTCAGATGATAATCAGAGTTTCAATTCAAAAGAATAGCAATAAAAGGATCAACAACGTGCACTAGCTAGAATGATGACTCTAGAATTAATAGTTAATGAATCTCTCACTTATATAATAAAAAATATTGAGCCTTTAGTGAATGAAATTTTTATTCATGATTTGGAAACTTAAGAGCTGATTCATTCAAATATTGAGGGTCATACTCAAAGTGATAATTTAGATGAAGTTTTTGAGGAATATGTTGTTCATGATTATACTTATTATTATGATTCTATCTTTGAGGACATTTTCCATAATGATTTCATAGAGGATGAATAATTTCAAGACTATAGGTAACATCTAATATCTATCTCAGTAGGTACTTTCAAGGATTGTTTGTCTATATTAGGTTCTCCTGAATACATGAGTAATAATGGTGAGCTTTCAAAACATATGTATCACAGGGAAGAGTTATTTGTTTATTGTGTCTAGGATGTCCCAATGAGTAACCCTAATTTTTTGTTCCATAATATGAGGGAAAGGCTCAAAATTCTACTAAATGGATACAAGGATCTCCCTACCTATTTCATAACATTAATGGCAAATACCCTATTATTACCAAAGAGTGAGAATCATACCAAACAAACTTTCCAAATCCATTCCCCATCATGTTTAGGTTTTATTTAGAGTAGGAATAGGTTAGCTTTATTAATTTTGGTCATTTGTTTTCATTACATTAATATTTCCTAATTTTGGTATTTTACTTTCATAAATTAGATTTCATGTTTTCTAGATTAGATTTTAGTGCTTTCTTAGACTAGTTGTTCTTTGGTTTCTCTAATAATCTGAATTGTGTTTGATCTGACTATAACCAAGTTAAAATCTAAACCAATTGAGCTTATAACTTTTATAAAATGGGAAAAATAAAATATTGACACTTTGGGACTAATTTATAGATTAGGTGTATTCTATGTTTATGAGTCTTTAGGATGAAGGTAGCTAATCATAGATTATTTTGAATGGTGTCATAATTGAATACTTTTACCAGTCATGTGAAAGTTATTGTCAAAGTGCTTAGTAAAAATTTAAAAGGTTTTATTGTTTTACTAGATCGAATGGACTTATCATATTAAATACCTATTAGAATTGATAATTATGGGTATGGGTGTAGCTGGTAGGAAGGTTCTAGGAATAATTTGTTTTATAATCATACTAGCTCACTAGGGTTCCAACTTTGCTCTTTTCAATTCAAGAAAAGAATAAAAACAAAATAAAAAAGAACCAATGGATTCAAAAGAGTAAAATAAAATCAAAAGGCTCACATGATGAAATAAGGTCAATGTACCACACATCATTATCAAAAGAAAAAATAATGGAATGAGAAGAGAAGGAGCCCAAGGTATCTATTTTAGTGATATAGATGCTTGGCTAGTAGTAGAGAAATGCCTAAGCCTCCTTTATTTTTGAGATTTAATAGATATTAGAATGAAACCTACATCCCCATCAAAGCCTTTCAAAAACTCATCATAGCAAGGGATAAATAAACTACACACTTTTAAACACACAAATCCAAGGAATTAGAAGGCAAGTATGTTGTGTGAATCTACTTATGAGTCCCTTTCATGTTCCTAATTTAAGTATTGCTCTATGGCACACTTCATAATTGATTTAGGACTACAAACTAAAGTTATAAGTTCTTCAATGCTCAGGAGTATTTCCCATGTAAGTTGCCATTTACTATACCCAACACTATAATATACCTAGGGAGGGGTAGATTAGTAGCATATATGGTATAATAATGAATAGTAGTGAATATTGGTTTAATACCACATGCATAAGAATAAGGAGTTGGGTAGATTAGAATAGTATAAATAAGAGGGCATAGCCTAATGTAAGGTATCCAAGAAATCATTTTTAATTAAGCATCACTCTTAAGGAGGTATCCACCTCGAAGTGGCCCATGATTTAGAGAGATTCCTTCCACAAAAGGAATAAAGTATTAATATATGTAGTATTTCAGTTATATGAGTGTTATTATCTATTTTAGCATTAGGTTCTTAAAAAACACCCCCTTTTATCCATAATAAAATGGGGACCCACTTTGTTCAATTTATTTTCTTGATTTTGGGCCCCCTCTTCTATGTGTTTATGCAAATTTTGGGAAAAGATCATGATTTGGATTTTTATAATTTGGGAAGATGGAATTGATAGTAGCTTTTCATAGACTACAAATTTTGTTCTATAAATTTTGTTACTTTGAGCTAATTGTTATAGACTTATGTTCTTATGGACTAACCATCTTTGAAAGTCTTTGTCAGGATTTATGTTTTTGGGCTTATGTCTTTTGGGATTTTCTCTTCAAAACTTTTGTTTCTCATGAATTGGTCCTCAATTTTATTGTGTTGAACATTTTGTTTGATGGAATTTACACATTGAAACTTTTTCCTCACAATAATTTTTCTAAAATAATTTCACTAAGTTAGACTTATTATTATGAATAATCTTCTTGATACACTTTTATCGACAGAATTGCCCTTACATTTTTAACCTACCCTTTGGCCTTTTTGAGATTAACATTTAGACATTATGACGTATATCCTTCAAAAATTCTATCATGGATGAATGCCCTATGAAGTGGACCATTCGTATTGTTTACAAATAGAAAGTGGCCTTCAAGACTTTTGTAATTTCCTTTCTACCCATCCGCACCTATGCTTCAAGACTTTTGTCTTGCACATTTTCCGTAGACAATTTCTTTCAAACATTTATATTATGAAAATGATCCTTTAGGAGAATTGTTGTAGATATTTTGTTTGAAATAATTTCCTTGATGGAATTTTTGTAGGACTTTTGAGATGACCATTTACCTCTAGCTTACCCTTCAAATTTATTTTCAAGTACACATTCCTTTAGAATTTCTTAGCATACCCTTTGGCCTTCTAAAATTACTATTCAAGACTTTTATGGTGACCCTTCAAGACTTGTATAAATGCCTTTTTCCATAGAAATATATGCTATGAAGTAGAACCTTCAGGCATTTTTTCCATGAAATAGACCCTTCATTACTTTTCAACCATGCCCTTTAGAACTTTTGTCTCAAGCATTTTTTCCCTTCAAACCTATCCTTTAGGCCTTTTATCCTAGGCCAATTGATGCAGAAGCATCAAGCTGTGAAACATTAGTTTTGAGTTTAACCAATTTGGATGTCAAACTAGGTCAAATTTTGATATCAATATGTGTGTGAGACCTTAGTTGGTCTATGTGTGGTCTTATAATCCATATGGAGTAATAAATTTGAGTTATATGGTCTCTAGGAGTTTTCCATCCAAAAGTAAGAATTTGAAAATTCAAATAGTGTAATAAAGTCTAAGAGGCCATTTTGTGTGTTTGAAGTGTTAAGAGTAAAAAATGGGTTTATGGGGGTCATATAAGTCATGAATAGTATTTTGAGTTAAGTCATATGCATAAGTTTAAAAAGCATTCTTGAATGTTGAGGTAGTTATTAAGACGAGGAGTTGGTGTAACCAACCAAGAAACCTACGTTGAAAGAAGAAAGAATGGCCATTGTATTGGAAGGTTAGTGTAGGATAAGGTGTGAGAGGTAGAATATATCTCCAAGGAAGGAAAATAGGGAGTCATGAATGATTGAAATAATCCTTTCAATAAAAGTGGTCTAAGTCCATTTGGACTATATTTTTGTAAAGGAATGTTGAATCAAGAATAAAGATAAGTTGATTTTGATAGTGAATCATTCTCCCCAAATGTATATAATGTTTGTATCATTTGAATATTACCCTTGAAATGAATAAAAATAGTAGGTATTTCTTTTAATGAAAAATTTAGGTTTTGGACCAAAGGCTATTGTCTTAGTCTTCAATGGAAGGTTGTTGGATTGTTTGTTCTTCTAGACAATGGGAGGTGATTCTACATATATATATATATATATATATATATATATATATATATATATATATATATATATATATATATATATATATATATATATATATATACACTCACCTAAAAAGGTTAGATATCTTATTTACAATATTTTACTCTAAGGAAAAGGCCCTCTGAATGGTAAAAATCCCCTGTAGACTGTTGGCATAGTTAAGAATGAACATGGACATTGTTTTGAATATAAATTTTAATAACTTGTTAAATAGTTGGAATTAAGTGAGATAATTTTATATGTTGATTTTTTCCATATCCAAATATGAATTTTTATCTAATGGGTAACTTGTGGGAGAATAAAATCTCTATTGTAGTAGTGAGTCTCTATTTGGAGTGCATTTGTATATTATTTTGTAAGTTAAGATCCTTATGTGAATATTAAAAAAGGTCTACATATTATCCATGTAATTGGAGGTGGCTAAAAAATGTAATAAACTTTGAAACTCTTAAATATATTCCATAGTATATAAATTGGTCAATTATATCTAACTGTTGGTGTACACTTGTAGCATACCCTATTGAGCTCTATCACCATAGAAAATGAAGGCTTATTTGGTATAAAGATTATTAAATGATGATTTAAGTTTATTTTTAGGTGGATAAAAAATTTAAATATTATATTAGGAGTGGATTACCTTTATAAGTAACAATAAAATTTATGAAGGAACATGCCCTACTAATACCAACGTGAAACTCTGTGATGATAATATGTAAAGAATGGTTTCTATTACCAAAAGAAGGTGGATGAAGATTTTTTTGAGGGAATGGTATATGGGATAAAGTATATAAACCCTAATAAGTGTCCAAAGTGTGGTTTTTAATGGATTTTAATAATAAACAATTGAGAAAACCCTACATAGTCCCTAAAATAGGGTAAAAGTGATTGAGACTTATGATTTTGGAGTCCTTAACGCCTTTGGTTAAGTGTAAAACTAATTAGAAAGGATAATATAAGGTAAAATATAACTTTTGGGAGTGTTATGAGTATCTTAATCACTTTATAACTCAATATAAGGGATTATATAAGCTCTTGGCCTGTGTGTAGGGCCTATTACCCTAAAACTAGGGTTTGGTGAATATAAATAGTTGCCACCATCCAAATTGGACCATATTTTGGAATATTTCCAAATTTAAGATAATATAATAGATTAATTTGGTTTTGAAGTTAGAGATTATGGTTTGGTACAAATATCAAGAGGTGGGTGTGAACAAGGATAAATTAGGCCTAATTTAAGGTTAATTATGAGGAAATGAAGCTAGAAAAGAGGTTTAATGGTGGAACCAATTATTGAAAATTTGGGGAAGCATCAAGGATAATATATGGTAGTATTATATGGTTTAAAATTTCAAATAAAGTTATCATATTTGATAATACAATGGAAAAGAATAGAAAACTAGGGCTACAAGCCTTGAGGGTGAAATATGATAATGAGGTGCGGACTAAGACTAAAGATTGTTTGGTCATAAAAAAGAGTTTATTGAGTGAATATATATATACCATTTAAAATAATTTATTTGAAGGGATTGAATACTCAATTCCTTTGTGAAGTTTTGATACTTGAGACCTTAAGGAGACACTTAGTGAATGTTAAGCAAAGTGTAAGTAATCTAACCAAGAAAAGGAATGTAAGGTGGCAAAGAAGGTGGCTAATAGAGTCACTTGTGAGAAGAAGGCACAAGAAAGGTGTCTTTAAGAATGAGAAGAAGAAAGAGAGAGAATCCCAAAGAGGCATAATAAGAGAGATGTTTCTAAATGCGAAACAAGAAATATAAGTAAAGAAGAGAGTTCTCATTGAAGCGAACAATAACGAGAGAGAAGTGCCAACAAGAGCATAAAATAATGAAGACAAGAAGAGGAGATGGAGGTTGTTAATTTCAAGAAAATTTAAAGAGACTATATGGTCTCTAGTTTTGTATGCTAACATTTTTTTTTGAGTTTGTGTTTCAAGGTATGAAGGAAAGTTTAGAGAAAGCCAAGCATGAGGCCTCAAGTTTGATGAATAATGGTCCAATAATAATACCCATCAAGTTTAAAATGATGACAAAGAGAAAGAACCTCTTAAATGAGGTAAGCAGATGAAGATTGAAATTATTCCATGTGATGAAGATGAAGATAATGAAGCATACTATGATGTGTTAACATGCATAAAAGATGAAACAAAGGGCACGGTGTACCAAGAAGACAAGAAGGTCACCTAAGAATACTTGAAAGTCACCCATGAAGACATAAAATAAGATATAATATTTTAATATTTTCCTATAGAGGTAAATGAGTCTTTGAGTGTTGAATTTGATTGCATATATGAAGAAGAGCAAGGTTGATATGTAGGTTGAGAAAAAATATGAAAAAGTGCAGCCCTCAAAAGGTGAACATGAGAATGTATATGTATGGCCTAAATGGATTAACCAAGAAGGTGAATAAAATAAAGAGTAAAAACTCAATCAAGATGTCAAGAAAAAAAATAATGAGTATAAGATAAGTACAAATGTGGAAAAAAAAGATAAAAGGTAAAGTACATAAAGTTGGCATGGTAGAAAGCAAAGGCATGATGCATGAGAGTGATGCAAAGAGAGGCAAGTGGCATCTAAATAAATTAAAAGGTATAAAATTGGTTGAAAAGAGTGTGAAAATAGAAAAAGGAGATCATACTTCAAGTGTGTTCCAAGAAGGCATGAAGGTAGAGGAAGATAACAAGACAACAAAGCAAGGAAAAAAGGTAGAACAAGAAAACCAAGAAAAAGAAGTGAAGGTAAAACCATGTGAACAAGGAAATGAATTCATAAATGAAGATAAGTGTTTGATAGATATGTTTTCTAATTTTTTTTATGATGGAATGCTTTAATTTGAATCCAATAAGGAAGATATTTTGTACATGAAAACCATGGCATTGATGGATGAAAGTATATCTTGGCAAGATGAGGGAGAAAAACCTAAAAGAGTGCTTGAGAATCATGATTTACAATAAAATGAAGCTGATATGACTCTTAAAAATTAGGGAGTTGAACGATATAAAGAGCAAGATGCCCAAGATAGTGAAGAACAATGTACACTAAGGTTTGATGAAGATTTATAAGATGTAGATGCATAAAATTTGCAAGAAGAGGTGGAGATAATTGAATACATGTTAAATCCATAAAAGAGGATTCAAATGGGTATAAAATAGTATGTAAAAGTAAATAAATAACTCCAAGAAACATCATGTAAGGAGAAAAAAGAAGAAGAATAAAGAGTTGTGCATACCAAGAAGCAATCAAACAAGGAAATGGCATCTGAAGAAGCAAACAAGGTAATATATTCATTTGGGAAAGCTAATTATAATTTTATATTTGTTAAAGATGGATATAAGAGGTCAAATATTGTTCAAATCATGGTATACTATGGTGAAGAAGAAAAGAACAATAAATTGCTCTTGCATAATGAGCAAGATGATGGCCAAAGGTACCATGAAAGGAAAGAAAGTGAAGTAGAGGCAGTAAGAGAAATTCAAATGATACAAATTATAAAGGTTGACATGAAAAATGAGCCATTATATCCCAAATAAAAATATGTTATAATGCATAAGGAATAAATATCACTCAAGAAGTAAGAATCAAGTGACAATAATGAGAAAACAAGTTTTGAAACAAGCATGTAGAAGACAAGTTCACACAAGTTAATTGTAGATGATCATGGTGGAGATCAAGATGACTTGGAATCAGTGGAAAATACATCATATAAGGAGCTAAAACATTTGGAGTAATTCATGGACATGGAAAATGAATGGATAAGGAAACTAGACAAAGCTAAGAGAAAGAAAAGAAAGAGTATGAAAAGGATAAAGGCACTAGAAAAGATAAATAATAGTAAATAAATCATTAAAGACACTCACAAGATGAATTGGAAGGCACAAAATAAATTCAGAGGCTCAAGTTTTTCTCCCTCCTGGGAAGTATGATGCAGGAGCATCAAGCTATGGAACACTAATTTTGAGTTTTGTCAATTTAGATGTAATAGTAGGACAAAGTTTGATGTCAATATGTGTGTGAGAATGTATTTTTTCCATGTGTGGTCTTATAATCCATATAGAGTCATAAATTTGAGTTATACGGTCTTTAGGAGTTTTCTCTCCAAAAGCAAGAATTTGAAAATTCAAATAGTGCAATAGATTCTAAGAGGCCATTTTGTGTGTTTGAAGTGTTAAGAATACAAAATGGTTTTAGGGGGGCTGTTTAAGTCACGAATATTATTTTTAATACATTTTCATATTTGTATTTTGAGTTAAGTCATATGCATAAGTTTAAAAATCATTCTTGAATGTTGAGGCAGTTATTAAGATAAGGAGTTGGTATAACCAACCAAGAAACCTACATTGAAAGAAGAAAGAATGGTCATTGTATTGGGAGGTTGGCATAGGAGAAGGTGTGATAATATTCAAGGAAGGAAAAAAAGGAGACATGAAGGATTGAAATAATCCTCTCAATAAAAGTGGTTTAAGTCCATTTAGTCTGTATTTTTGTAAAGGAAAGTTGAAACAGGAATAAAGATAAGTTTTTTATAGTGAATCATTCTCCAAAAACACATATAATGTTTATAACAGTTGTATAATACCCTTAATAAGGCTCAAAATAGTAGATATTTGTTTATTTTTATGAAAAATGTAGGTTTTGGACCAAAGGTTATGGTCTCAGTCTTCAATCAAAAGTTTTTAGACTATTTGTTCTTCTAGGCAATGGGAGGTGAGTTTATCTTTTTAGACCATAAGAGTTATAAAATTTTCCATGGTGAAGACCTAAAAAGGTTGGAGAACCTATTTACATGAAGCTAATATGAGGAAAAGGCCCTTTGAATGGTGGAAAGTCCCTACAGACTGTTAGCATAGTTAAGAATGAACATGAACATATCTTAGAAAATAAATTTCAATAACTTGTTGAATGTTGGGAATTAATGAAGAGCCTTTGTTTTATTTATGTTGTCCATATCCAAATAAGAATTGAAATCTAGTGGGTAATGTATATGAGAGTAAAATATCTATTATTACAGTGAGTCTCTATTTTGAGTGCATTTTTCATATTGTTTTGTAAGTTAAGATCCTTGTGTTAATCTTACCAAAGGTGTCCATATTATCCATGCACTTGGAGTTGATTACAACAAGTAAGAAAGTTTGAAACTCTTCAAGAGATTCTAGAGTATTAAAATAGGTCAATTATATTTAACTGTTGGTGTACACCTGTAGCATACCTTGTTGAGCTATGTCACCATAGAAAATGAAGGATTATTTGGTATAAAGATTATTAGATGATTATTGAAGTGTATTATTATGTGGATAAAGATTTAAAGATTATATTGGGAGTGGACAACCTTTAGAATTAACAATAAAATTTATGAAGGAACATGTCTTGTTGATACAAACCCAAAGTGAAACCCTGTGAAGATAGTTAGTATGCAAAGAATGGTTTCCATTGCCAAAGGAAGGTGGTTTTGAGGTAATGCTATATGGGATAAAGTATATAAAAACAAATAAGTGTCCCAGGTGAGGTTTTTAATGTATTTGAAGAATAACCATGTGAGAAAACCCTACATAGTCTCTTAAGAGAGGGTAAAAGTGAGTGAGACTTATGATTTTGGAGTCCTTAAATCCTTTAGTTAAGCCTAAATATAATTAGGAAGGATAATAAATGGTTAAAAAAACTTTTATGAGTGGTCTGAATTTTTTAATCACTTAATAACTCAAGATAAGGAATTATATAGGCTCTCGACCTATGTGTAAGACCTAAAACCCTAGAACTAGGGTTTGGTGAATATAAACAATTGCCACCATCCAAATTGGAACAAATTTTGGAATCTTGAACAATTCAATATTATCTCATAAATTAATGTGGTTTTAGACTTAGAGAGTATGGTTTGTTACATATATCAAGAGATGAGTGTGAACAAGGCTAAATTAGGCCTAATTCAAGGCTAATGATGAGGAAATGAATTTAAAAAAGAGGTTTAGTGGTGGAACCAGTTAATGAAACATTGGGGAAGCATCAAGGAGACTAGAGGGTATTCTTAAATGGTATAACCTTTTAAATAAAGTATTTATATTTTATAAGATAAGGGGAAAATAATAAAACCAGAGCTACAAGCCTTTAGGGTGAAATATGATCATGAGGTGTAGACTGAGAGCTAAAAGAGTTTAAGAATAAGAAAGTGGTTATTGAGTGAAAATAAAGACCATTTAAAATCATTTATGTGAAGGGATTGAATACTTGATACCTTTGTGAAGCTGTGACACTTGAGACCTTAAGGAGACACTTAGTGAAGGTTAAGCAAAGTGTAAGAGTAATTTAACCATGAAATTTAATGTATGGTGGCATAGAATGGTTTACACTAAAATGAAAGGAGGATATAACCATCAAAAAAATGTTTCTATATATCTTCAACAAATAGGTACGTGTTCAAAGTGATTGTTTAGATCTCATCAAAGAAGGGTAGATTGAGCTTGATAAAGACTTTTGAATGGCAAACCATCTAAAGCAAGTGAAAAATTAGATCAAGAATCAAATAATGATGTTAAAGAAGACTTCTCCCTAATGCCTCTACATCACCAATTCCTTTAGGCTTTGTGTTTCAGACATTTTGTCTAATGTAAAAGGCCCAAAATAATTCCCCCAAGACATTTAGACATTTTTAAAATGGCCCTTAGGCACTTTTGAAGTGACCACTTACCCTTTGGAAATTTCATCCTAGACCTTTTTACCTCTTAGACTAGCCTTTTGGGACTTTTGTCTTCATACTTTGTCCTTCAACCAATTCTTTTGGACATTTTGTCTGAAAGATTTCACCTTTTGACCCCTTACTTTAGATGTTTTATCTAAAACATCATGCCCTTTGGCCATTTTTAGACCACCCCTTAAATCATTCATTAGGAAATTTTGTCTAATGAAAATTACCCTTCAATAGAATCATTACAATCATTTTTTCCAAAATAATTCCCTCAAAATAATTTTTCTACATAGAAGACTGTAACAATTCTCGCATAACAATTGCCCTGAAAAAAATGTTAGACTACTAAATAGAGCCTTTGATTATAGAAATTTTCATTATGTTTTGAGCTCAAATTTAATATTTTATCCTAGGCCCAAATCATATTTTATTAATACTAAAACCTTAGGCTAAAATATTCATGTAGGGTCCTTTATACATATTTTCCAAAAGTATTATGCTAATTCATTTTTACTTATGTTTGCAGGAGTAGGGAATCCCAAGAAATGACACATGTCAAACTTATGAGATTACATTTTATGATCATGAGGATATCATTTTATGGTCATGTGAATTTCAAATTCAACCTCGAAAATGTGTCAAATTTATGAGAGTAAATTTGACAATCATGCGGATGTCATTTTATAGTCACATGAATGTCAAATTTAACGTCATAAATTACCTATTTGGATTCAAATCAAGATCAAATGGCACTTGTTTTCTCAGGCCCATTTGATAGAATGATACAATATAAAGTTTAAATGTCAAAGTTCTATGAGAGTGACAAGTGTCACCATTACAGGAACCCAGTACACAGATCCAACGAACTGTGATAAACTAGTCGATAAGGATCAATGGTGAAAGATCAACGTATACTTTTCAAAGGTCTCAGAACTAGTGAAAAGCTTTTATGTGGCATAGTCACATTCCATCATATAAATTATCAATGGTGTAAGTCCCAGTTATACTTTTCAAAGATCTCAGACTCAATAAAGTGTTGATATGTGTCATATTTTTAAAACTAGTAGGGCATTATGGAATGAATACATAGATATTTGACACTTGAGTTATATTTATCAATATACATAGGGTCTCAAAATTAATCTAGAGTATGAACATGCATGTCTTAATATGAATGATAAACACAAAATTGAATATCCCTGATTCTATAAAAGGCACAGGCAAGCATGTAATGCATAGTTCAAATTATTCATGGCTAATAGTAGTGCTACTTTTTATAAAAACTTGGGTAAAGTGATTTTTTTACTTCATTCATATGTTTGAGTTTTATTTGAAGGTGATAAATCTAAAAGATAAATTAATTGTTCTCACAACATATAAAAGGAGGCATGTACAGTTTTTGTAAATGGTGTATATTCTAAGTACATACAAATCAAGTTATAATTATCAAAAAGTTACCTCTATTTTTTCCACTTCACATGTTTCATAGGCTTTGGTTAAGTATATTTTAAATGGATAACTACAAGTATACTCTTATACAATTTTATACCACATTTCAAACTACATGTTTTGACTATCACATGTAACAACCTTGCATGAACTTGGAGGATGAGGTGACCCCTTCCCCAAGTCTATATAAATAATTATAATCCAACTTAGATTTTTGTCAGAGAATTTTTTAAATATAGGATCAAAATTATTTTTTATCTTCAGTGAATGTGTTTGTGTATTTCATTTCCAATTTCTATGTAATTAGTTGTTACTTGTTGGTTATATGTTTCAATAATATTTAGTGTGCAAAAAGATGCAAATGTATTCTTGGTTATACTAATTGATATACTAGTCTATAGATGTGCAAAAAATATATAAATATTGATAAATATATTACTTAAGATAGTAAAGTACAAATTGATTCATAAATTTTGATTGTGCATGAGTGCTTTTTTGGATGTAGTTTTTTGTGTGTGTATAATAGCTGCCTCAGATACTTCACTAGCCTAAGACATAATCTCCTAATTAAGGGTGTGCAAAAATTAATATAAAAAGAGAAACCTTTGTTTGAGGCCTATGAATTTCCTATATCTTTATCTCTTTAGACTCCTTATCCATGTCTAGTTGTGTGTGTTTAATTTCTACTAGCAACAAACATAGGTTCTGAGAGCACTTGTCCTTTTAGAAACTATCCAAGCCAGTAGTTCCTAAAAACCATAGAAGATTTATTTTCTACCTTACCCTTCCATCCTATTTTGAGTTTGTTTTGAGACCTTACCACTTTATATTAGAAGCCACCTGAACATCTAAATCACATAGAGATTCACAATCCTTTAGGAACCATACCTCCATCCAAAAATCCTTGTCAATAACCTATATGCCCTACTAGTTATTCCATCAATAGGTAATAATAGAATATATACCTATAACTCATGACCTAGAGTGGATTTTACCTCCATTGAGATCATAAAATCTTAGATACTACCTTGTCATGGCTGGGGTGTGCATAAAACCCATACCAAAAAATGTGATAGGTGATGCATAAGTAGGCCTTGTTGATATCCATCCACCAACCTTCGAGGAAAATTTTGGAACTCACAAGGTGCACCACAACCCATGTTATAAGGTCCTTTATGTACTTTATTGGGAATGTGAATCTTCATTTGTAATAACTAAGGAATTTTGTAACCCTTTCCATTTCTACATCATCCTCCATCATCAGGTAGATGTCTATGCCTTAGTCTAGGAGCCTAATGATTCTACTAATTAGGTGCATTGATATCCACATGTGCCTCCCTATAAAGTAGAAGTGGTCTCCATGGATGTGTGAGAGGAGGAATTTCATGAGTTTGTTAAGTTTTCCAAAACATGGTAACTCATAGAACTGGGTTGCACCAATGTTCATAATCTTGTATCAAATGGAAACATCAAAAAATGTCATGCTTACCTCCATATTTGCTCCCATATCAACCACCCAGTCTTGGTTGAGCTCTTATGCATTTCTTGACAGGTGATGGATATATTATTACATCTTATAGGGGTGTGTGCAAGACCCCAAAGTCTCCCTTATTGAGACATCTAGAGGAGATGACATTTCCTTGTATGACATTTTAGCAAGCACCTCAAGGTTAACCTCAATGAACTTAACTCCCTTAATTGTCTATGCCTTCTTATTTCTAGTGGTTGTCTCATATATCATCCATGCCTTCTTGGCATCCTTCTATGCCTTAGGTAGACTAGAACTCATTTATTTCTTCCCCATTCATAACTAGTTAGTTTTTAAGCACTGTCTGTTATCTTGATGAAGCCTATTGTTTCTTAGTTCTTCACAATCATAGGGTCTGTAACTACAACTTTAGTTCTTGATCTTCATTTGCCATTAATGAAACCCTTAATGTTATTAAGAATTTTTTTGGTAATTCCTTATCCACATACCTTTATTTAAATTTCAAATGAAATTCAATCTCATTCCTTATTCATTCATTCATGTTTGGTAACTGTGGGTGCTCAGGGTTTCACTTTGGTAGCATTTTCTCACTTTAGCTCTAGTTTAGCACTAGTTATGTTTTATATTTTGGGTTTAAATTAGCTTAAGTTTTGTAACCTAAACTAGTGCACCATCAGCCTCTTTATACCTTAACATCAACTACCCTCTTTATTGTAAGTGATTAATGACATGAAGGCACATAGATTTCTTTATATTTTATAAAACTCATGAAATCCATGAAAATCTGCCACCACATTTGCATTTATTGTCGATCTTTTTGTCTCCATCATCACTGTAATAAATTCTCTTAACAAATAATTTGGTGAAGTGACATGTTTTTTTAAATAGTCCCTTACCACTTACTATTGAGAGGATTCCATCTTGTTTGGATGATCTTCCTCTTGTGTTTCATTCATCTTGGGATGACCTTCACCCTTATTATGGAAACATGGGTGTAGTGCTTCACATACATGCGATTTAACCTCCTTGATTCCATCTCCTTTTTCTATTGTGTTTCCTCTCAAGTGAAATTTCATTCCTTGGTTAATTTATTTCACTTTCATCTCTTACTTTGGATTGCCTTACCCCATACAAATCCCTTGTGTTAGTCCTATAATGATTTTGTTTCCTCTATTAATCTCTTATGCATGAGCATCTTATGCACCTCCATTCTCTTTCTTCTGCACTATAATTCTATGGACTCATTTTGTTTACTTGGTACTAATATTTTTCCATGTATATAAAACTCCACATGCCTAAAAGTTAGGTTTCTCGCCTCAGGCACTTTGAAAGTACCTTTTCTTGACTCACCCAATTAGAGTTATGCACAAAAGTGCTAGAATAGTTCTCTTGTGGGTCTAAAAGTGCCTCACTTATTCATTCATTACCAACACAACCATAAACAAATGTTTGTCTTGTACCAAATTTATTTATTATCAACACAACCAATTTGTGAATAAGAAGTTAGTGTCTAATGGCACAAACACCATCCTATTACTTCTAGGGCTTCAATCAATTTCCATTGACATGCCTAGGGAATATTTCACCTAACAACATGCACATCTTGCATGCACCTATCTCCAATATTTTTTATATTACATAAGGTCCCATCCATGTAATTTGTAACTTACTTGGGTATTTGAGGTATTTCGAGTTATAGATTAAGACCCGTGCTCTTTTAATAAATACCTTACACTTAATATGCCTATCATGCCATAATGTCTGGCATGCATTATATAGTTGTTACATCTATCTTACTTGGGCATGCATCTCATCCAAGCACTCCAAGTCTTCCAAATATGAACTCAATGATTCTTGGTCATCTAAATGACCAATATGTGCAATGCACAATGAGGGCACCATGAACTCCACTAGTAAAACTACCTCTATGCCAAACACTAGTTAAAATGGTGTAGCCTTGTCTAGGCACTTATATGTTGTTTGGTAGGCCCATAATACTATTGATACTTGATCATCCCAAAATTTGTGTCCAAAATCATATATCTTTGTGAGGCATGTCCCAAATATCTTATTAAATACCCCAACTATGTCATTTACTTGAGGATGATCGGGTGTTATCTTGTGGTGTACCATCATGTATTCGATCAACAATATTTTCATAGTTTCATTTAAGAAGTACATGCCTTTATCACTAGTCAAACTAAGTGAGCACCCATATCAACTTATGATGTTTTCCTAGATAAACCTTGCAGTGGTGGTGGTTGTGAAATATTTGGTTGGCACTACCTTTTCCCACTTGGTGAAATAGTCTATGGTTACTATGATGTATCTTCTGATTTTACACCTTACTAAATGATTGATCAAACTAACAAAGTCAATGGACCATTTTTTTAATAGCACCTATGTAAGAATTGGCATGAGAGGTATCTCATCCTAGTGGTTAGGATTTCTTTTGTACTGGTAGATATCACATGTTTTAGCACAATCTTTTACATCCTAAAATAGATTTAGCTACCACAAGCTTGATTATATCACTTTGAAAACTATTATGTCTCCAGTGTAATGGCCTCCTACTATCTCCTCATGCACTTCTTGTAATATAGAGTATCATGTTCTAAGACACATCGACACAAGACTTTATCTCAAGTTAATTTATACAATGCCTTGATATTGAGCTGAAATGGGGTGATGTGAAATATAAACTACTTCTATTCTCTAGTTTTCATAGTTTGGGGCATAGAATCTGATGTTATCTCCATAAGTCCTTAGGTATGCACTAGAGTTTTCAAAGTTGCATGTCTAGCATTTATCCTTAATAGGTGTTGTTGCCTTTCTAGAGTTGATGTAGGACAAATGGTCTAGGATCGAGTTATACTTTCCAATATTTATCACAATTGAGAACTAAAATTATTGGAACAAAACTATCCATATACTAATGTGCCTATGGAGAATGGGCTTGTTCATGAGGTACTTAAGTACCTCATGATCAATGAGTAAGATGAATGGGGTTGCCAAGTATTTATGGAATTTTTGTAAGGCATAGATCATGGAAAGCACCTCACACTTGGTTATTATATAGTTTTGATCTACTTGGGTTAGTTTCTTACCTGTAAAGGAAATGGGATGATCCATTTTGCCTTCATCAAGTTACACTAGAATGGTGCCAATTATAAATATAGATGCATCGACATGTATTTGGAATGGAGTCATCTAGCTAGGAGATTGTAAAATATGTGTGCTAGCAAACTTGAGATTAAAAGGCATATTCTTGCATTACACCCAATTAGAATAGGCCATCATTTTGAAAGAGATCCTCTAATGGTGCTTTAATCATTTCATATCTCCTTATGAACTTAACATAGTAGACAAAATGGCCAAGAAAGACATGAACATATTTATACAATTATGGGGTATGGAGATGAATGATTACTAAATGATTCATGGGATCAACAATGAGACCATATTTGTAGATGGTGTGCTCAAGAAAGGTGCAAATGGTGTCTCAAAGATTTATTTATTGAGGTTAAAATATATTAACAACTACATTCACATCTAAAACATGAGGAATAAGTTATCATAATGGTGTTTCACTATGCCATACATAGTCTAATCATCTAGGTACACTTGGAAGAACATGTGAATGAAGTCATTAAATGCAGTGATTACCACTTTAGAGAATATGGATGATGCATTATTAATTCCAAAGGGTATAAAATTGTATGTGAAACAACCCAATTATATCATAAAGGTTATTTTAGGATTGTCCTCCTCCCCAATCTAGACTTTATGGTATCCTAAGAACCCATTAGTGAAGGTGTATATTTTGTAGCCTATAATGCCATCCAAGACATTATCATTGAATGGAGTTGGGAAGGGGTCAATGATGTAGGTGACATTCAACAATGTATAATTGATGATAATAAGAATGTGCCCATCCTTTTTTATTCTAATTACCATGGGGCTTACCCATTAAGATTATTACATAGGGTAGATGACACCTACGGCTAACATACCATCAATCTCTGTTTCCACCTTAGCACAAATATTGGGGTTCATTCTGTAAGGGAGCTTCTTGATGGATCTTATGCCATAAACTAACTTGATACTCATCTTTAAAAGGGATTGGTAAGTGCCCTCCATGTCTTAATAACTTTGAGGGAACAAATCTTGGAACTTCTTCAAGAGATATGTAATTTGCACTAGCTCTACATCATACCAATATGTGGCCAAAGTAGCCATTTTTAGTTCCCCTTATGAGTTGATGTCTACTTTGATATCTTTGAATGATTCAAAATATGTGTCATTACTTACTTTATGTGAATCCTTAAATTTCCTACTTCCCTCATTTCTTGCTATGCAAAGATGAATTGGGTGTTCTTCATTAGGGGTGATATCATCAACTTGGTGCACTAACTTCTTTCTTGTCAAGGTTATCTAGTTGTAAACCTTCTAGATATCATTATCTTCATCAATTAAGTCAATATTGAGTGATTTTTCTTCAAATAAATCTAGGAATGACAACCCTTTCTCCCTAAACATATATTTTAGGCACTCCTTTAGGATTGTAGTGTCCTCAAACACTACCCTTCAAATTACTTACAATGGCTTGATGAATTTTAGGTACTATGAATAAAAGAAGAAGGTGTGTACAAACCACTCCTTAATTACATCCTAAATTTATATCTCACAGATCATCTCATTGATCTAGGCACCAATTTAGGTGACAATTAGGGTGACATTTCCACCCCAATTGATGACGAAACTTTTGGGAGCCATAACTTTTGAACCGTAGCACCAATTGAATCGCCATTTGAACCATTGGAAAGCTAAGAATGAGGAGAACATCATGAAATGGCATGAATCTCTGATCAATGAAGTTTTACCCCTGAAAACTCAATGGAAGTGCCTCAAATTGCAATTTTAGTAGTGCAGTCTAAAAATAGTAATTCCTTGAATTCTGTATTGTTTTAAATATTTGAAGTCAAACCACTTAATCTCCATCGATATTGGTGACCTTCCACATCCTCCCCATGCTTTCAAAATGTGTATAAATGAATAGGTAACCTGAAATGTGAAGACAAAAATCTCTTCCTAGAGATAAACATATATTTGTATTGTGATCTTGAGTAATACTACATCTCTTCTCAGAGAATTCATTGTTACTATGTTATTTCTATTCTATTGAGATATTTATCAACCAAAACTTCTGAGTTTTTTATCACTCATTGACAATGTACCATGCTCTCTCCCATGCCTTCAAGGTTCTATAGAAGGCATACACCCATAGGTTTCTTGGGGCATTCTCATCATAGACAATCAACATTTATTTTCATAAATTCACATGTATTATAGGGTCAAAATTTCTAGAGTAGGTAGAGATGTCTAGGTCCTTATTTGTTTTTCTAAATCTAGTGCATATGGTTAATTTCACATCTTACCAAGTTGGTAAGTTAGGCCTTTGTGCTGCCCACCAACAAGTGGTATTCTTCCTCAAAACATACACTATTATACCCATTATATCTTTCTCCTTTGGGATGTATGATATGAGGTCACGAACATAATCTTCCATAGGATTTTTCCCGTCATATCTTGGGAGCACCGTATGTTTACCTTTGCTTAGACCAAACACTCTTTCCCTTCCTCCTATTATAAGAAACCCATCTTCTTGAAGTGTGATTAATCTAGAACCTACTAGTCATAGGTTTTCTAACCTTCACATGTGCTACATGACACCCCCAATAATTGGATTCATAAGCTTCTTTGACCCATCAGTCATAAGCAATGTTGATGGTGTCTGAGGTTGACTATCCATCTTCCAAATAAATCACTCCTTGATTATTAGGGTTAAGAGTCTTGGTGCCTTGTGCCATGATGTTATATATATGGTTAATCTCATCCTCAATGTCAACAATTTATACATGGGTAGGTCAGGGGGATCATTACCCTCTCTTTTCCATTTTAAAAGGTCATATAGTTCCTTTTAAGTGCATATCTATGTTATTTGCATAACATAAGAACCTTCCCAAGAGTGTTGGATAATTATCTTTTTTTCCAACTTGATCACCTCAAAATAATCATGAAACATGGAACTCATGATATCTATAATAGTGCTCTTCATAATTTCAATTAGTTGTGCTTAGGTCTTGTTGGCCATAAAAATCACATGGGGAGAAGGTTTTAAGGTTGTCCTATCCATATTTTCTCATGCATTCTTGGTCAAAATATTGAACTCAATGCCTATGTCCATAAGGACTTCACATAAATACCATCTATAAATGGTGGCATTCACAATGAGTTCTTGATCATACTATGCATTCTATGTTTTCCTTACTTCTCATTCCATTTCCATGTGTGAAATTATAACTTCAACTAGATTTTGGCCTATATGTTCTGAAAGCAAATTATTCAATAAGGGCAATATTTTTTCCATATATTGTAGGCATATAATATCTATTAGTTCTTGTATCTCAGCCTCCTATCTATCTTTTTCCTTGCAAGAGGTAGTGGCATGTGCCTCTATGTCTTGCACTAGTTGGAACTCCCCCTACATGTTTTTAATGATGCTCATGTCTTGCTATAGTACATTCTTTTGGAGTGTAGGGTCTCAATAAATCAAAACTTTGGGTTTATTCCCATGTGATGAACTTATTAAAATTTTACTCCTCATATTATAGGTATAACTTAGGTATTGACATAACTAGTGGCTTGGTGATGAATCCACTATGAGTAGTCATATACACCTTGACTATTTTTCCACTAGTTGGTTTCACCTTCAGATTCCACTTATCTACTTTTGGTTTGTTCATGATGATTCCTTCACCCTTATCTATGCTATGCCTACCTTACATCAACTTTTTATATAATTTTAGGCATTCCTAAACCTTATGGGTTCCTCGACAATACCCACATCTTTTATGTGTAGGGAAATCATGATGATAGCGTTATGTGGAACCATACGTATAACATGAATAGGGTAGGAACCTTCCACCCCTACATCCTCCACTTTTCCCTCTAGTTCTTCATTGTATTCCATATCCCACATTCTATTAGTCATAACCCTCATTCCCTTTATTAGCTTACCCTCCAATAGCTGTAGTATCTTGTCATATGCCTATCTCCATGTTTTCATGCATCTCATCAATTACTTGATAATTAGCTATGGTATGAGTTTAGACATCACACAACTGGTAATAGTGTTAACTTGACTAGTGAATTGTAACAAAGGAGAGTTATTAACATCATGTGCCTCATGATAAACCTAACAACTTACAAGCAATGTGTACACATTCCTTTGAGGGTAGTTATTCCTATTATGGTCTTCCATTTTGTAGTCGGTGCACCATAACCCACTTTGAGCAACTTCTGATGAACTAGTAGTAAGATTTTAGAGTTAAGAGGCCATGAATGCAATATACACCTTCATGAATTGGATAATCCTAGTATCATCACTTTTGACTACCTTAGCTCTAAATGTGGCTTCAAGAGCTTCATAGGGTCTATGAATGTCATCATGGAGAGCGCTCTTTTGAATGGCACTAACAACCCTCCAATGAACCATTACACATGCTAAGAGTGGTGAATGTCATAAGGAAGCTTAAAGGAGAGTCTTGAACCTTTAATAATATAGGAACATTCTCTTTGAGATTCTTTGGTTAGTTTTTTTGAACACTATTATGTCAAATTCCTTCAAGAATGTTTCCTTCAAGGGGTCATAGTCAACCATAACATAGTTAGGGTTAAATTTCCTATACTAAGTATGGGTACAATCAAGTAGAGTTATGATGAACTAGGTTACCTTGCACTTTGATTGGGTGATACCCCATGCAACATTGTAATTCACACTTTAGGACATGTTCTATGGCATTCTCCATGACTTGTATTCTATAAAGTGCATGGCCATCTCATAGTATATTTACTATGGGGTGCAACTAGCATCTGAGGTATTTATCCCCTAGGCATTTATGTGGGGTGGTAACCCTCCAATGTCTCCAACCACCAAGCTAAGCATTAGCCCCATTTTTACTACTAGTACTAAAGATGATGATGATGTACTACTGACTTGCAATGTCAATCCACTTCTAACAAGATGTTTCCTAATATACATCGCTGACATTGGTTGAGCGAGTATGCTTGCACTCATGTTCTTTTTTATAGAGTTAACACCCAATGGTTTAGAGGTGGCCTTACTTAATTCCTTGTAGGTAATTACTTTTTCAATCCAAAAATCATACTCTAATTCTATAAAACATCAAGATTATATGTTTTTAAAAGGGTAAGTTATCACTCTTCTTTCTTAACATGGGTGATCCAACACATGAGCTTATATCACAAGTTCAAAATGGGTAGGCACATCTGGTGCATCTTAAGTTATATAATTTTGTAGGAAACTATTGTATTCCACACCCATTAACTATTTAACTTGATCTATGGCTTTATTATTTCTCTCCTCTTAGTGCTTCTACAGTTCAAGACATCATTTCTCATGCCCTTTCCACTCACTACAGGTTCTCTCATCACTTTTAGGTTCTAGATCTTCCATCAACATGTGCCTTCTCTTATTATAAGTTTGTCTTATGAGCTCTTAATTTTCAATATGCTCATCCCCTTACATTTTGATTCACCTACACATCCCCTTCTCCCCATTTGCATTGCTCATATATCAAAAGAATTTATCCTTCCATTCTCAAAGTTTTAAATCTATAATCCACCATTAGTTTCTTGAGGTTTACACAAAACTCTTTCATAGATGTGCCTTTGGGTTTACACAAAAAATTATAATCTACTTCCTGAGGGTAGGATTATCTCAAAATAAGGAACTCAAGCATGTGGATATTTATCACTCCTTGCCACCATTTGTCTACTTCTCTAGTCTAAGTGGCATCTAGAGTCTCAAATCTCTCTAAGTGTTCTTTTGTCCACTCAAGGCACTATTCATAGTTTTGTCTTTTATGGGTCACATAGGCAACCAAACATCAATACAAATGCTTAGGTGGTTCATATAAGAAGACCTCATATAGAGTATCATACAAGTTTTTCTTAACCCACTTTCTTGGATTTTATCCTCTACAAGTTAGATGCTTCAGTGTAAAGCTATATTCTAACTATATTCTAACTATTGCATCCAGGGCTCAATGTTCTCAAGGGAGAGTCAGAGCATTATTATATTACACCATCACAACAAAAAAATTTGACATAGGTCTCGAAAACAAATCAAAAATGTTGTATAAATGAGGTAAATTCATCTTACATGGAATTAGGCACTCATTCAGTTATCTAAGTTGGTTGTGGATTCATTACAACTGGGTGAAAATGTAGTATCATCCTATAATGCTCAAAATTTAACACTCATTTACATTGGAATTAATTCATATAAGGAACAAGAATTATATGCTCACCAAAATCATAATAGATAAATAATAGGGGCCTGTATTAGGCTAGTTGTGCCATGGCACAAGATATCACTTATAGGACTTGATCTTTTCAACATAGGTTTTTGGTAGATTCATTGGAATAAGTCTTATCTGGGATAATCCTGATGCTCAATAGTCATAAGATTAGTTTGGGTTGGTTTTACCATCTCAAGTCTAAAAACCTTGGTTTCACTAAGCTTAACATCATTTAGGTGCTTGAGGGGTCAAGGGAATGATTTAGATCAATTGTTTATGAGTTGGTTAGTGTTTTTTAACAAATGTATCATATGTTGGGTGAATGACTCTCCTTACACTTAGGCTATTTCATAGAGTAATATGACATCATTACTTACTATAAATATGCCATTAATGACATAAACCAGATGCTTGAAAACAAAATTCTTAAAATTACTATAATGAGCCTACCACATTTAACCAGTACATTGATTGTACATTTACTAAAATATAAAATATAGGTAAAACATAACCATTGTATGTATTGTAACCATCATCATTCATTAATCAAAGTCCATTTCAAATAGATTACTTATATCATTTAATCTATTTATCTTTTGAAAGGCTCACGTGTGAGCTTGAGTTTATACAGTAGGAGCATTAGTGGCATCCATGCTACTTCTCATGATAACAACATCCATAACACTATATCTTGAGCAATTATGTAGAGTTTTGCTACATCAAAATTTCATCTCTTTACTCATTATTTCAAGCTATATTTTATAGGTTATAGGAACATATTCTACTAGGGTAGAGATACACATGTCATTTTCTAAGATGGGGATTTAAGAAATCATTCCACCTACTCTATTACTTTGGGCCCTTTGTACTATGATTACCATGTGTAGCCACTCTTTGAAGAAGCCCTGAAGATCTAGGTGTAGTTAACCACCTACCAATTGGTGTAAAATATGCATAGATTCCTCCAACTAGCATAAAATATAAAAAAAATATAAATAATCCCAAATGATTGCCTCTCACCAATATTTTTGTTTAGTTGTCATGGATCCCACACTTAATCAAAATAGGAGACCAATAATCTTGATGAGCCAATGAACATTATACACCTCAAGAATTACTTTACTTGAGAGACGTGGTGTATTTTATATGAGGGCTACTTTAATTATACCATAATATCAACATTCTTATTTGTACTATACCATTATATCACTATTCCATTCTAGCATACCTTCTCTATTTACTGAGTTGACTTTGGTTCCATTTCATTGGTTACAAGGCCACCTTCAAAATGAATATTCAAATTAGTTTCAACATTTATTTCAATTATTATAAATAAAGGCCATATTTTGGACTAATATGATAGTGGTTTAGTAGTTTCATCCTTTATTTCTTTTTTCATTCTCTACCATGTGGACCTGATTATAACCATTTTTAGATAAATCAGTGTTTCACTATCATGCTACTAATTATAACCACCTATGGGAAAATTAGTATCATTGACCTATGTGATTTTTTCCTAATTATAACCACCTATGGTAGAATTAGAGACAACACTTATTTATCACGCCTTGAAGTACCACCTTGTCATTCTTATGTTGTATTCTGCCATTTTACCAACTGTGCCTATTTTAGTTGAATTGGATACTACACTAGTTAGATTTCTCTTTTATAATTCAAAACTATAATGACTTGAGGTCCCATCTTGGGAATTTTTAGGTAGTGATAAATTCATGTTGAGGTCAACTCAGTTACCCTTTTCCACACTTTCACCATTTTTTGAGTAACCTAAGCCATTCTTTAACTATTTTATGGGAAATCTAAGTTTGAATGCTCTCGTCATTTTGTGATCTTGGACTACTTATTATCTCATCATTCTCCATCAACTTGAGGTGATCAAAAAATTCTAAAAACTTTTGTAAAACCATTTTAGAAAATTCAAAATAATTCCCATTGACCACTTTTTTACCTTAAGGATTTTGGGAATCCTTATTAGGTCACAATAAACCACTTGTCATTTATTTTCCCCATCCTTATTGGACTAACATCCCATGCACTTGATATTTTTCAAGACCATATCCATATTCTTCTATTCATCAATCATGTTTTTCATTTCATTATTTTTTCTATCCCATATCTTGGGAGAATTAAATTTGGCCTAAAATGTTTATTGGATATCATCTCTACAAAACTATGTAGGCAGTGTCCACTTGCCTAGTGCATCTGGAGATAGCTTGGCCACCCCATTCCTTTTCTTCTATTCCACCCATTTTTTTTGTTTGTTCATTATCTCCTCTAGTCTAGGGGAAATGATCATCTTGTGTGTTTGTGTTGTTTGTACTAACATTGTGATTAGTCATTATTTGTTTGTTTCATTTTTTCTTTGTTTTATTCTTTCTTTTCTTTGTTTATTTGTTTATTTTCTTTCTTATTGTGCCTTGATTTAGTATACATGTATTCATGGTGTGATTCCTTGCTTCATATTCTTGAATCCATCCATATTCATATGTCAACATTATGATCATGGTTTTTATCATTTGTATATTATTTTTGATAAAGTATTAGATCAAATGTCAATATTTATGCATATTTAAATCAATTTATCATGGTGTTATATCATGATTACTACCATCACATGTTACAAAAAAAACTAGCTTAAGTATTCTACACAGTACTACATCATCAATATATCTCCTTGGCACTAGCAACAATCCCAATCTAATCCAAGCCATATCCTACATAGAGTAATTAAACAATGAAAGAATTTTCCTCCTTACTAGTTTCAATCGTCATCTCTATACTTGTAGGTTAACTAAATTTATTCCATATCCTTTGTACCAATTTAACATCATCTTCCATATCATGTTTCCCATAATCAAGGTAATGATTATAACCACCTTTGGGAAAATAATTGAATACCATCCCACTTATATTACCAATGATTCTAATCACCTTTGGGAAAATCATTGTGTTTCCATCCATTTAAAGGTTGATGATTATTACCACCTCTGGGAAAATAATTCTCTTTCTTCTACCCATTTGGGGCATATTTTTATTATGACAATGCTTATAACCACCTTTGGTAAAACCATTATCTCTATCCACCCAACTAGGGCATGTTTTTATATGGCCAATGATTATAACCACCTATGGGAAAATCATGATTTTCCTTTTTAATGATTATAACCACCTTTTGGGAAATCATTCTCTTGTTACCCTAAGCCTTTTTCAATGTTATAACTACTTTTGGGAAAATCATTACTTTTTCATCCCACCTATGTCAATGATTACGACCACTTGTGGGAAAATCATCCTATTTGTCTACCTAATTGAGGTATCTCCATATGCCACTGATTATAACCACCTATGGGCAAATTAATCTTTTTCAACCCATTTCATCTTTTTGGTCCAATTATTTCTTCCTTTCGAGGGACTGATTATTGATCACTTTGTCAACCACTCCCTCGAGGGGATACCTACAGTTCATCCATTACCATTGGAGGCATAAGCATACAATACCTTTTATTTATTTGATAATACTTTACTATGGTTATATCTTACAATACCTTCCCAAATAGGGGTAAACTTTAGACACCTAAATTTGGCCACCAATGGCCTTTGACCAGAATTTAGATCGATTCCCACCAACTATTGTAAATTAATCCTAAAAATCACTAAAAATACCAAATTTACTTATGAATAATTAATAAAATCGCATAATCTCATTGAGACATCCCTAATTATGGCATCCTATTGTAAAAAACAAAAAACACTCACAAATTTTTCTATAATCATTCAATGGCATCATAATAGTCAATTTGGCTTATGCACCTATTAAGTGGGGAACATGCACACATAAAATCAAATCTTAAAAAAGCTAAATGGATAACAAAAATCAATTATTAAGATAAACCAAATTAAATTATGAGTTGAATTATCCATGTGAAATTAATTAAATTATAAAAACTGAAAATTAAAAATGCAAATATCCTAGCCTTTTATGATTACATTTTGTGAGTTGTCAACTCTTTGAAAATATCTTAAAATATCTCACACATGCCTATTCATGGTAAATAATTAATTATCTTAAAATGTAAATAATTAATTAAATATACTAGGGTTAATTAACTCACTTAGGTTATGTTTCAACCCATTCATGTTTAAATAACACTTTAACTCACCTTGATTTGGGGTTAGCTCTTAAGCCTATAAATACAAGCCTTTGCCTCTTCATTTGAAAGCTTGGATATTGTAGAGTTATAATGAAATTTTTTGCATAAGACTAATCAAAATAATGATATAATTCCAAAATATTTATCCAATCCATTATAATAAATAATAAAATTTAAACCACAAGCCAATGGTGCTAAGGAGAGAAAGAGCAAAAGAAAAATCCATTGTCAAAGACTCTTTGAGCATAAACCAATCAAGCCACAAACAAATCATTTGGAAATATCAAGGAAGGTAAAGATTATTTTTATTTGTATTTTAATTGGGTTTAAATTATTTTTTATTCATTAATCTCCCCCTAAGATCTAGGCTTGGAAATGTTATCATGTTTGTGTGTTAATTTCATTATTTTGTGAAACTGACACTTGATTTAACCTCTTCTCTATTGTCAACTTATTATTTTATAGTAGGTATCTATCTCGAGTTTGGTTTGATCTCAAAAAAATAAATGGGGGTATGATACATATCCCTTGACCTATTTCATTATTTCTCCTTTAATCTTTCTTCATCAAACTCTTTAACCATCTTATTAGCTCAAGCTTAGAGTTATTATACCAATCTATCTATCATACCCTAAATGCCTATATTCTTCCATTCTATATATTTTATAGACTCTAATACCTCATGAAATTTTTATATAGACATTTTTCCATCTCTTTAATCTCTAAATATTCTCAACTTCACTTCACTTGACTAGCCATCATCTCTTCAAAACTACATATATAGGTCTGAATATGCATTTAGGCCTTGTTAGTCCTGAACAAAGTCTAACTATGTTTCCTTCACTTTCACCTTTGTCTAAGGGTGTGATGGAATTATTTCATCACTATCCAATAATAATATATCACCTTACTCTCCTCAGATCCTACTATATTTCTTTTGACTTTTAAATTTCTCCATACAAATATACTTTTAATGAGGTAGCAGGTTTATTATTACCCTGATTGAGTAAATAGGGTTTCAATGTTTGTATTTTATTTTGGTGAGTCATAGAATATATTATGTTAAAATTTATCACAAATTATTCATCATGGTAACATCATCTTATATCTCACATAATATTTCACCTTTTAAATGAGCAACTTTACCTAGCAATGTAGGATTGTGTGTAGTTATATGATTAGTTAATTATGCAAGGTTTGAATGACCCTTTTTGGTCATTACTCTTAAAAAATTTTGATTTTAACCTCATTTATATTTAATTTAATTGGGGACCAAAATATCCTTTATATACTTAAAACACTTACATACCACTATCTTAAGTTTTGAGAGACCTTGATTTCCTTAGGCAAAAATCTAGGCGGTCAACTACCTGTGGGTATTCATTTAAGATTGATATTCTAACTAGGTGATTTAAGTGCCCTTCATAAAAAATTTAAATTCCAAAATTATTTTAATGCTATTTATATATATGATACTTCCTAAAAATACCTTAAAAACCTAGTTTTTTATCAACCCACTATTGTTCAAGACAATTTTCTTGAATAGATGGTTGTAAGTGAACATTTGGAAGGTCTAAGTGTGTTTGAGGATTAATAGGTCTCCTAATTGAATCCAAAAAAATATTAATGATTATTATAATATATATATCATTATATTTATGCCTTAAAAACCTTTCACCATCTTGAAACTCTAAGTTCCATCATCATTCACTTGATCAAGGCAAATACTTCTTCAACTGGTTATAGGTGGTTGTTTGAGAGTTTGACTATTTTTTAAGGGTTATTATACTTTATTATAATTATTTTATTATATAAATGATTTTTCATGTTTTTTTTATGTCTTCATCTTATCAATTCCCTAAATATCTATACTTCAACATTATTCACTATTCAAGGTAAACTTCTACAATAGGTGGTTGTAGATGACTACATGCAAATTCTAAGCATATAGTTTGAATTTAACCATATACCATGATATATCATAGTATATAAACATATTTTAGCCACTTAATAATTTAAATTACAATTAAATTATCATTATAAGGGCATTTTTGACCCTCTGCATTCATTGTCTACCCACACATAAAGTCCTTTAAGTTTATATTAGGTTTGTTACTTGTCATCAAATCTATGTCTTTCAGGTATCTTGGATATATTCATATCTCCATGAAATAAAATTGAACCATAACCATTTTTTTATTCTTGGATATCATTCATTTAACATTATCAATCATTTAATTTCATGAAGTTAAAAACCTACAAGTCTACAAACCTATAGGTCTACAATCCTATATTAGGAAGATGAAAAGTGTAAAAGTGACTATTGGGATTCAAAGGCCAATATTTTATGAATAAACAAATTATACCAATAAAAAACTATCCAACTCTTTGGATATGCACATTAAAACTCACTTAGCTCAACTATTATTTAGACACACAGACACAATTTATAAGGTAGATGAATATATGACCATTTGAAACTAGTACAGAATGTCTATCTAATCAAGAGCCCATGAATGGATTATGATGATTATAGAAGACAATGGATAAATATCAAATGAATTAGACCACTTGGATAACTCAGTAAAAGAGAAATTTTGCCAATCATATCAAACTATGCACAAAAGTCACTTTTCATGTCAAAAAGACCATCCACACATACCACCATGATGATTTAATGTGTATGGTACATATATATACATTTTATAACTCAATAATCCATGATCTCATAATTTTAACTAGATTTATACCAAATTCAACTTGTGGGGATTTTAGCTTTCAAAAAGTAGTCTAGTTCCTTATCGATTATGTATAAAGATACATACATTAATAAAATAAATAATTTAAAAAATAGAAATAAAATATGTGTCCAAAAATATTTATAAAATATTGGCCCCCAACTCTACCTTTATAGCCTGTACTATGAAATTGAATTTGGCCTTCACTAGCTTATGAGAAGAAGCAATGGAAGAGAGAGAACTTTTAGAAATGATGAAGCTTGAAACTTCTTCCCAATATTGTTTCTAATCTATATAATATCAAGGGATGTTTTAAAACTATTTTCACTTACAAATGACTTCCACAAGTCTGTACACAACTTCCTTAACTCCTCAAGATGGTGGTGAAACTCAAGAATCTAACTTTGTTTTGATTCTCTAAAAGATGTGGCAGTTATGTAACTATTCCAAGATATTTGGAGGGTGTGTGGTATTAATTTATCTATTAGGTAAATTATATAATGGCATCCAAAAATCAGATTTTCATCTATTTTCACAACCTTCGAGCTAACAAATGAACCTTAAAGTTCCCAAAGCTTCATAAAATGCTATAACAAAGTGGTTAATACATGAAATGACCTTGAGAGACCCCTAATAAACTATGAAACTACTTAACTAAGCCTTATCTCTATATGATATGCCTAGACAAATATATGAACCAAACATGACATTACCTTAACTTATCCAAACTAACCTTAAATGATGTTAATAAGGTAAGATGAAAAATTGTAGGGACCATATTCGGCATGACAAGACCACAAGCCAATCTTATGAAAGTTTGAATAAATAAGGGTGTCTAATTTTGACTTGGGGTCAAAATTTGGTTAAAATTATTAGTGATTCATATGGGTATCATGCCTACCATGCTAAGGGACCAGTATCCTTATATGTCTATTAGGTAATGGAGTCTCTTGCACTTAGTTTCAAACTTGAACAAAATTTCACCATGACATAAAAAACCCATTAACCTTCAAAACACACCAAACAAAACAACAAGACACAAATCAAAGTAATAAAACACACACATGTACTATCAATAAATTAGGAAAGACATAAACAATATAATAAACCTAACTATACATAAATAACCTAAAAATAACTTCTTCCTAGATCAAAGGGAAAGCTTGCACCATCTCTTGTTTCATGAGATGAAAGATGGCATGAAGCAAATTGCCTTTTGAACATTATTCTTAGTGTCTTCAACTTATTAATTCTTGAAAATATATTTGAAGTGAAATGCTTAAGTAGGGGGTGAATCAGTCTTAAATTTTTTTATAACTTTACTTTATCATTCATGAACTATCAAAATAATATAGTGAACAACAATACATTAAGAACCATAAGCATGAGATAAGAGCATAACACATAGAACACTTATTTGAGTGTTAAACACTCAAGGGAAATAAAACCCATTAAAATTTGTAAGTGTACTATAGTTTTATAATACAAAAATCAATATTTAGTGAATCACCAACTTTACTTAGAGAACCAACCCCAACTAGCCAAGCACCCACTTGAGTAGGCTTTAGTAAGCACCTACTTGCAAGGAGGAATTAACCCCATAGATGATTCAAAAAAAATAAGCCACATGATTATTGTTGACCAATTTTGCCCACAGGTGAAATCTCAGTCACCTTCTGCACTCGCTTTGCATGGCCAGTTAATTTCGGGTTGCAAGGTCTGCCTTTAGGGTTCAACAGCTCCTTTTCAAAGCATTGGCTCATTGGCCTCATTCATTGGCATTCATAATAGCATAAGGAAGAGTCTTCAAACGTTCACAAAAGGGGAGAAGAAAAATTTGGGGCACTTAACACTAAGGCAAAAGGAGGGTAGACATTTACAAGAGCAATGCAGTCAGTGGTAAAATTGCTGCCCACAACACCGGTAGGTAAAAAGAGACTACAAACAGATGCAGTTAGTGGCAAATTTGCCACTCACAACACAAGTGGAGGAAAAGGCCATAAACTTGACTGATGTCAGCAATTTTGCCATGCTCAGTAGCTAACTCAGTCGACATCGGCAAAATTGTCGTGCATGACAGCCAAATCGGCCGATGTCAGCAAAATTACTACGTGTAGTCCATGACATTGAGTGGCAAATTTGCTGCTCACAACATCAGGTGGCAGAAAAGCCCTATATAACATAGAAAAAGGCCTACCCAGTGGGTAGAAGAGCAGTGTGCATGTAAAATGAGGCAGCAAGCATGGTCCCAGTAGACTTATGATGTCATTTATAGTATTTTCTCTCTTTCCATGAAGACTCAAGCTGCCACTTACAAGAAAAAGGTCAATGAGACTCCTCTTGGCTCTTTCCATATAAATACGTAGACTTAGTCATTTTGAATCATCTTCTCCAATTTTGTAAAGAGCATAGCTCTACAAATTCTCCACCTGAATCAATAAAATATAGTTTTTACCTCTTTCTTGGATGGATTTTTCTGTGTGCCTTGAAGGTTAGTCTGTGTCCAGTCATCATTCCTTGATGCTCTCACAGGTTCAGTACCAACAAACCAGTCATCTACAAAGTGCCATTGTCTGCTACTGCCAAGAGTAGAGTTATATTTTGGAGGTATAGAATAGGAGAGGTCACCTACAGTATGTGTTCCACAACATCTTGATGAGTCCCTATTCCTATGTTTTCCATAAGAACCTCCCTGTCATCCCAGTGACCTGGTCTTTTCTACCAAGTCTCAGTGTATGTATGTTGTTTTATCTAGTCCTGAGTGTGGAGGTGGGAAGGTCATCTGGTTTTGGTGTATCACCTCTTTTAGAGTAGGCAATTTGTTTTCATGTATTTCTTCTCCCTTTTCATCCCCCCCAGTTTATAGCTATATATATATGCCTGTACGTAAATTATGTTGCTTGAAACAAATAAGATACATCAGAGGGAACTAGCCCATACCTAGAGACTCTCCTCTCCTGCTTCGCCATCCCACAAGTGAGAGAGGAGTTTCCATGTTGTGGGGAGAGGGTAGGAACCTATTTTCCTGCCAATCAAGTGCACTTTCTAGCATCAACAATTTTGGCATGCCAAGTGGGACAAGTTTCTAATGCAGTAAAGTTGTAGGATTGATGCTGGTCCTATTACAACAGATCAAATTTTTCCTTCAACATTTGGCGACTCTGAGTAAATCTGTTGGTTAAGTAGCCTAGTGCCATCAGAAATCATCCATTTCTTGTATGTATACTTCTTTTGCTCAAAAATCATGGGTCTTGTTTTCCTTCATGTGAGTGTGATCAGAATTCAGATATTTATGCAATCCCCTCAAGCGGCTCTCTTAGTTTCCTTGTAACTATAATGGGGTGAGGCTAGAATTTGAGAGGCAGATAATGGAAATCGACAGGCTAGAAGAGTAGTACAAATATCAATAGGAGCTGATATATAAAGAGAAGTGCTTGTTTAAGCAAGTGCAGGCTATACAATCCATGAAGGAAGAGGTGCCAAAATGGAGAAATCCATCTATCCAAGGCAGTCAGCCTTGCGTGCCCCCTCCTCCATGAAAAAAACCTCCTCTTTTACAGTAAATCCATTTTATCAAATTGCACTTTCTCACTCTAGCTCATCCAATATAGCTGCTCCCAATCCCGTGCGCCTAGCCTTCCAATGCCAAATGGCATTAGAACAACCTCCCATGGAGATCAATCTTTTCAACTCCTTAGATCAGGAATCTTTGATTGAGAATAATACCACCAACAAGCATGTCCCTCTTCTAAAGACTCCTCTAATGCACCAATAGTATTTTCCTTGCATTCCTCAGCCTCCCCAAGTTCTCTAGCATGATGTGCAAATTTCAAGTTGGAGGAAGGAATGCCAAGGACCAGCTCAAAGCTTTGAAGAGGATCATGCTAGTCACCTCCAAGAAAGACTCTTTCAGGACAACCTAGCCAAACAAATTGAAGATTTAGAGGCTTGGATGAAGCTGCTCCTTGAAAGAGAGGGAAAATTTATAGACCTTGTGGAAGAGCCTCGGGACCTTGTGGAAAACAAATTTGATGCCTGTTTGCAGGGATAGAATTTTAATTTAGAGATCCTAAATTGGGGGAAGATAGTGGAATCATGGGGCAGAATAGAAGAAGAAGAACAGGGTTTTTCTCAAACCCTTAAAGAAGCTGAAGTTACCCCTGCCTATGATGATGTTGGTAGCCTCCAAGAAAAGCTTTTCCAAGAAGATCTAGCCAAGAGAATAATAGATTTGGAATCCAAAGAGAGTTTCCTCAGCCAATGTGTGGTGGACGGTTCAGACCAAACAACACATTCCATGCCTGAACACACCCCACCTACACATTTTCAAGAGAGTTATTAGGCCGTGCCTGATATTGATGAAGTGTTGATCAAGTGGAGAGAGGAGAATCATTCGATTCTAACTCAAGGACTGCTTCCTCTTCCACATACTTTCTCCACTTCACCCCTTCTCAAAGAAGAACCTATTTTTCAAGGGGCAGGAGAGGACAAAGTATCCAATCTGTAGACCTTCAGGAGGTTGTCATGAGCAACAATGAAGAAGAAATCATCATTGATGCTCCTTGTGAAGACCTCATCAGCAATGGAGAAGATGCAAGCCTTGCATATATGCGGATGTTCCAGTAGTATGAGGAGGAACAAATGCATGGTAAGCTCTCCTCTTCTTTGATTGATGAACTTCCTTGCTGTTTTGATGAGGATGACTACATTGAAGAACCCAAGAAAGAGGAGGATCAAGGGAATATTTTTGAAAATCTAGAGAACCTAATCAGTAAAGAGGAAAAGGAGAGGTCCGTCTTCTTGGAGGAATGCCTTGAAGAACTAAGTTTTAAATAGGAAAGTGAAGTCTTGTGGGATGAGCAATCATTTTGTGAGTCCCTTTTAAACATCACCACATTCACCTTTCTTCAAGAAGGCCATGAAGAAGCAGAGGATGAGTTTGATAGACTTATCAATGAGATAGAAGGAAACAAGTGAGACCATGATACATTGCAGAAGGGATGTGCAGATCAGAAGGCTTACGATGATGAGCTGATAGCCATTGATTTTTTGGTAAAGGGCACTAATATCAGGGACTAGCATTTAATAGGCCTCCAAGGACAAGTAGAATATGTATATATTAGAGGCATGTTTGATTTTGATCCCCTCGATTTCAAGCCAACTCAGGTGATAGGCATGAAGAGTAAGTCACCAAATCTCATTTTCTTTTAGCTACTTGACTGCCACCATAAGTCTTCTCACCAAGAAGGGGACTTGAGAAATTTTCCTTTCGATCTAGGAGGGATGTGA
Source organism: Torreya grandis (assembly GCA_037957365.1). Classification (NCBI taxonomy): domain Eukaryota; kingdom Viridiplantae; phylum Streptophyta; class Pinopsida; order Cupressales; family Taxaceae; genus Torreya; species Torreya grandis. The sequence goes on from JARHVA010007187.1 coordinate 506,275, forward strand.
ATATTCTTGGTTAGCTATATATAATAGTTTGCTTTCAATTGTTTTCCCTATTTTCCCTAAGTGTAGTTTGCATAGTTAGTTGTTTTTTAGTCTTGTGTGTTTCCCTTTGCGTATGGGGGTAAATTCTATATTTTTGATCCTGGGATCTTTTGGGCTGTTATTAATTCTTTCAAGCTACATCTAACTCCATGCCCAATGGATATTCAAAGGCAACTAGGTCCTAAACATAGCAAGCATGCTTCCCCTGGGAGTCACCAATTTGTTGACCAATTTTGCCCACAGGCAAAATCTCGGTCACCTTCTACACTCACTTTGCATGGCCAATTAATTTTAGGTTGTAAGGTCTGCCTTCAGTGTTTCAGCTCCGTTTCAAAGCATTGGCTCATCGGCCTCGTTCATTGGTGTTCATAGTAGCATAAGGTAGAGTCTTCAAACGTTCAAAAAAGGGGAGAGGAAAAAGTTGGGGCACTTAACACTAAGGCAAAAGGAGGGTAGACATTTACAAGAGAAATGCAGTCAGTGACAAAATTGCTGCCCACAACACTGGCGAGTAAAAAGAGACTGCAAATAGATGCACTCAGCGGCAAACTTGCCACTCACAACACAAGCAGAGGAAAAGGCCACGAACTCAGCCGACGTCGGCAATTTTGTCGTGCTTGGTAGCTAACTCGGCCAACATCGGCAAAATTTCCATGCATGATAGCCAAATAAGCTGATGTCAACAAAATTACTACGTGCAGTCCATGACATTGAGTGGCAAATTTGCTGCTCACAACATTAGGCAGCAAAAAAGCCCTACAAAACATAGAAAAAGGCCAGCCCAACAAGCAAAAGAGCAGCACCAACACAAAATGAGGTAGCAAGCATGGTCCCAATAGACTTATGATGTCATCTACAGTGTTTTCTCTCTTTCCATGAAGACTCAAGCTGCCACTTGCAAGCAAAAGGCCAATGAGACTCCTCTTGGCTCTTTCCATATAAATACACAGACTTGGTCATTTTGAATCATCTTCTCCAATTTTGTAAAGAGCATAGCTCTACAAATTCTTCACCTGAATCAATAAAATACAATTTTTACCTCTTTCTTGGATGGATTTTTCTATGTGTGCCTTGAATGTTGGTCTGTATCCAGTCATCATTCCTTGATGCTCTCACAGGTTCAGCACTAGCAAACCAGTCATCTACAAAGTGCCATTGTCTACTGCTGCCAGGAGTAGAGTTCTATTTTGGAGGTATAGAATAGGAGAGGTCACCTATAGTATGTGTTCCATAGCATCTTGGTGAGTCCCTATTCCTATTTTTTCCCAGAAGAACCTCCCTATCATCCTAGCAACCTAGTCTTTTCTACCAAGTCTCAGTGTATGTATGTTGTTTTATCTAGTCCTGAGTGTGGAGGTGGGAAGGTCATCTAGTTTTGGTGTATCACCTCTTTTAGAGTAGGCAATTTGTTTTCATGCATTTCTTCTCCCTTTTCATCCCCCCAATTTATAGCTGTATATATATATATATATATATATATATATATATATATATATATGCCTGTACATAAATTATGCTGCTTGAAACAAACAAGATACATCAGAGGGAACTAGCCCATACCTAGAGACTCTCCTCTCCTACTTCGCCATCCCATAGGTGAGAGAGGAGTTTCCATGTTGTGAGGAGAGGGTAGGAACCTATTTTTATACCAACCGGGTGCACTTTCCAGTATCAACAATTACCTTGATCACCTTCAAGAAATATTTTTTCTCAACTAATTAATGATGAACACCTCTTCAACTCTTCACATTCTAATCCCTCTCAAACTGACTTCTAAGCTCCTTCACTCAACTAGGTCTCTTCAAGACATATTAAGTCATTTGACCTTAAAATTCATCTATATTACCCATATTATATATTAATTATAGTTTATCTACACCTTAATGATGGTATAAAATACCTCCTTTGTCTCTTCAATGTGCTATACATTTTTCTTCAACTCATATATTCCCTAACTAGCCAATTAGGCCTTATTCTTAGACTAGGCTCTTGCTCATACACCTCTTGGTCATAAATACACACTTTATCACTTATATTTTAAATAAAATATTCCTTATGACATTTAAAAAACATTAATAAATCATTGAAATAGTTTTATCATAGAATATAGGACCAAAACACTTTTAGGCCTTAAGGATATGTAATTCAATTAGGCCTTCATTAGCACAAATTACCCTTTGAGCTCCTTGGAACAATCTAAAACTTATCACATACACGTAACATATAATTTTTCACTTAAATATAACCTGAATAATCTCATATTAGGTACATGGCACCTTTTATCTCTAATCACCACTTGAATCATGCAATTAATACTATTCATAATTAGGCCTATGCATACCCATAAAGTTTGTCTTAGAAAACTAAAGAATAAACAAAATTTTGACAAAAAACCCTAGAAAAAATCACATATATATAATATGCATGACCTAATTTTCATCACCACATAATTTATACTTTACAACTCATGTCAAAATTACTCAAACCCTTCTCTACAAGTACTCTACTTAGAATTGACAAATAGCCTCAAAACATAGTCATGAAAATTTGAACTTATGACACATGAAAGAACATAATAAAGAACTTAAAATGAATAAAACATATCCTAAAACATCATAAAAATAACCTAAAACAAAACTATCATAATCTCTAATGGAAATAATGGTCTTTCAGACCAATCTCTGAACTCACTATACACAAAACTTATTGAGCTAGACAAGTCAACTTGAGAGCAACTTTTTGCTATATAAAATGATCTAAAAATATTCTATCCAAAATAAACATGTATGACAAGTGTTTTAAAACATATTCATGCACTTGGATTCATCCCTAATCAACTTCTCACTTTTGGCTAGGTTTCTCACTATTTGCACCATTAGGCCTATTAACGAGGGGTCAAATTGTATGACTAGTTTAGCACCCTTGAGGGATAAAAACTATTTATAAACTACCATGCGAATAAAATACAAGTTTAAAGATTAAAAATTCATCCATTTAATAACTTTTACATGGTCAAATTTGAATAAAACAATAAATATTTGAGAACTAATGGCTTTCTTATAGGTCCCACTCACTCACCTAACAAACCGATCACATTTGACAGTGCCTGGGAGAGTTGGATACATGATCCAATAGTTTGTCTAATCATTTGAGACCAATCTATGATATTTTTATTGAGGTATTTGAGATTAGTTTAGTGTTATGGTTTTAGATAGGGTTAACACTATTTTTGGTGTTAATGATTATTCATAAAGGATCCCCCCTCATTTCCAAACCTAATGCTTGGAGATATTAGTTAGGACCCTTTCTATATGTAATCAGAAATGCATCGTGTCTATAAATCAATCCTAGATCAAATAAGATAAAGCATACCTACACTTATGATTGGGAATACATTTGTTAAGTGGGAGCATGACCAAGATGGGGATTTGCTATATCTAATTATGGGATCACTTATCACAATACACTATGGTAAGGAGGGTTTCAAAGCCTCCAAACTAACATAATAATTCAATAACCCTAAGGGGGTCATAGGTTTTGATATTTCACTTGTTCTAATAATAGGAAATTAAATCTAATCTAGTGTTCACCAAATCTTGTGGCACAAAGTATGAGTTAGAAATAAAAGAAACTAAACTAAACATGCATAGAATACATACTCATGTCAATGTATACAAAATCCTAATGAATGGAATATAAGTAAAACTATATTATCTAATTACTATTACAAAGGAGAAATAAAGTTAGAAATACTTACCTTTGAAGAGGAAGCCACCAAGGCTTAATCTCTACCTTGGCCAAAGTGATTTTCAAGAGATTATTGTGGTATGTAAGGATAACAAAGACAAATGAGCCTATGCTATAGAACCTATCTATGCATCCAAAAAATTTCTCCATAAGACAAGATCTATATATCTAAAAAAAGTATGGAACCCTAAGCTTTATTATTCAAGTATAATGGTTAATAATAAGATGTTCATTCACACTTATTATCATTCACTTATCTATATTCAAATGGTTGGAAATGAATTAGTATATATAGGAGGATATTACCCTAAATCCTTCTAAATATGTTGGCTATACGGGGTCAACCTAGTTGACCCTATATGTTTTTAGGAGATAATTCACTATGTCTTGATCTATGTCAACCAAAGGAATTAAGATCAAATATGAAAATACCAAAAAATAGTATAGGGTTAACCTTATACATTAATTAGAGATTGAAAACTAAATAAGCTCAACCTAGTCGACCTAGTATAACCAACTATCAAAAGGGGGACAAGGCAATGAATAAGAGGATAAAGATGTGATAAATGTTTGGAATGGGTATAATAGAGAATAATAAACTTAGTATAATGGTTTTAGGAGACAAGTTTGTATATCAAAAGTGGCAAAAGGGACATAATATTATGAAGCACCAATGGTTTTTGGACCCCTTAAGGCATGCACTCAGAGAGATTGGGACTCGATAGGTTCCTACAAGATACAAATTATTAGTAAGTGATAAAATTTTGAAAACATTATGTGTACACATATTCCCCACTCAAATCTCATCTCGTGTCATGTGAGTGTAACACCAAATAGTGATTTAGGAAATAAAACATGATAACACAATGTTGATGGTAAGTAAAGTGCAATAAGTAGAAAATAAGATAAAAGAAAAGATAGAATTTAAAAACACATGCATTTACTTACCTTAGTGTCATAGATAAATAATTAGACTGTACGAGAATGTGAAGGCATCCAATGTGAATAACACTAGGTGAACCTATAGAATTTAGTAAATAAAATCCAAATATCAAAAGAATTGGAATATAGGCATATAGTAGTGTAAAATGAGTTAAGGCAGAGATATGAGGGTATTAGGAAAAATTGGATTTTTAAGGCAAGGATGGAATATTGAAGGCAAATGAATGATAAAATGATGGCAAAATAATGATAAATGAGTGTAAATGAATGAAAAATGATTGTAAAACACATTAAATCATGTTGGAAATCATGTAAAACATAAATGACAAAAAGGAATGTTGAAGATACTAAATCACATTGGGAAGAATGTAAAAAATAATTGAAAAAAGTAAAGTATAATATACTAAATCATGTTGGGAAGTATGTAAAACATGAATTACACATGAAATATCAATGCAATAAAATAAGAACAAAGATATGTAAGAAAGTGAAAAGTAGCTCATGTAAGATAGGCAAAAATAACCAAAAAATGGAAAATGGAAAATGAAATGTAATTGAGTATGTGAGATAAACATGAAGAAGACATATATAAAGATAAACATGTAATAATGGTAAATGTCATATTTAGGATAAGTGAAGTCCACAAAAAATCAAATAAGACATGATGGAGAAATAAAAATTAGAAAGCTACTAAAGGATGAAAAGTCAAACTTATTGCTTGTTCAAAGATATAATGTAAGAAAACGTAACCACCTAATGACATGACAAGTATGACAATGAGGTGGTGTGGTAAAATGTTATAAGAGTGTAATCCATAGTTTCTTAGATTTTTTTTTTTACTATAAGGACAGATATAACTGAAATAAAGTAATACTAGCATGTTTTTAAGAGGTGAAAAAGAAGGAAAAATAGAAAATGAAAAACATATTTGGAATCAAAATTTTCATATCAATGGGTTAAATGAAATGGGTGGAGGGTAGAAATGAAGGGAAAACCAAGGTAGAGGAATTCTTATCAAATTTAAGACACTCAAATTAGGTTTGTTAAAAAAACAATACTTTCTACCTTAAGAACTATGAATAACTTATCTTAACCACACAAGTCTTAGGTCAATAAATGAAGTATGTATATCATCCCATGAAGGATATATGCATGAAAATTAAAATGGAAATACCTCCCAACAACATGTTTCCCACTGTTTAGGAGCCATTATAGAGCCATCATTATACTATGAAGATTGGGTACTTGCATGAGAAAGTAAGTAGCATTATAGAGTTTGTTGAAATCTCCTAATCCAATTTATTGTCCTAAGATACCCCAAAGGACCTCACCTCTATGTGAGGCCAACTATGGAGTTTGATATTTGATTAAAGATAGGAGATGTGCTTGGAATCACATCTTTTTTTATGATTTTGAATTTTGATATTTATATGTTACCTTTTGTATATCATTACCTTTTATTTAGAATGATTTGTATTTTAACTTTCTTCCTCCAAAACTAAAGATGGGTACTAAAGATTACTTTCATTTGAATACTTGGGACTTGCTTTCTAATAGAGATAAATTCAAAGATCATGGGGTCTAAGAGACTCATAAATATAGGTAAAATAAAAGTGTTATCTTCCCTTTGAGCTTGTTTTATCCAATATGAAGTGAAAGGAAAGGAAATCAAGAGGAATGACACATGGAACAATTTGAATTGCTTAAAATCACAAAAATGTGACAAAAGATGAAAAAGGGATACAATGATAGTAAAGCATGATTCTTTATCATAATAATGAGGGAAATAGATGAAAACATAATAACATAGATTATTGTGCAAATTACATCTATTAAAATAAAGCAAAATCTAAAATCAAGAATGTGAATAAGTGATATTTTACTTATAAAAGGAATGATAAAATGGTAATATTATGAGGAGGTCTGGGTCGTATTCATGGTCTTATACTATAACTCATAAAAGAGAAACCCACAAGGGTGCCAAAAAGAAAAATGTGAAATAATAAAAGGAGAAAAGAAGTAAAGGTGGTACTTTGTGAGGAGGGACAAGTCCTATCCATGGTCTTATACTAAAAGCTCACAAAAGAGAAATTCATGAGGGTGAATGATAAATAAGGGAAAAAATAATCATAAAGCTACTAAGGCAAAGAACAAAATAAAAAGTTAAATTAAATATATGAGTACAAAAATGAAATTAGATCCCAAATGTAATGTGAAATAAAACTAGAGAAAGTAAAGGAAGATAAGGATGCTTATAAAGAAAAATTAAAATAAATAAAGTGCACAAAAACATGAGAAAAAGAAGAACAAGTAAGATCTATGTTAACATTTGTATCAAATATGAGTGTAGACACTTAAAAATTGCACACTTACAATTTCTGATGACTGAATGTCTCGAGACCCCCTAAAGGCCCCGTAAAACATTCTTATCCCTTATCAAACCCCTCTTAACCTAACCAAATCACTATTATCCTATTCACATAATACTATTTAGAAGTACTATGTGAAAGTACTATTTAAATTTACTATTCACTATCACTATTCACTATGAGACCCACTATCACTATTCATGATGACATGGAAAGGGGCATGGAAAGTGACATGGAAAGTGACATGGAAGGTGATATGGTAAGTGACATGGCTTGAAATTTAGGTGGCTTGATTTAGGATATCATAACCCTCTTGGGACCCACCTCTAAGGTACCTAATGACATCATTAATCACTAAAGGGCCCATCCTTGGAAGTATGGCACATTTTTCCCCATGGGACCATCATTAAATGTGTGTTTTTGTCCTAATTCATGGATAATAATGAAAATTTTCATGGGGAGTTTATCCAAAAGATGGAAGTGACTGGTGGAAGGTATTTTGGACCCATATGAGCCCATGTTCATGATTCCATCTCCATTTTGGACACTTTAGCAAGTTGGGAGACAAACCAACCAAGTGGGAGACATATTAGCTAAGTGATAATCTCACCCAATTTTATTTCATGACCACTCATGAACCCATATGGATAATGGTGCCAAACTTCATTGGGCACTTAGATAAAAGACAAATTAGCTTGGTGAAAATTCCTTTGGCCTCATTTGAGCCCATGTGCATGATTCCCACTCCAAATTGGAATCATGTGAAAGGTGGGATACAAATCAACAAGATGGGAATCCCAAATCCATATCCCCTTTGTCACTTATGATCCCACTTTTAAAATGGTGTCATATTTTAGTATTCCACTTCTTTGACATGTTTCTTGACAACAAATGCTATAAATATGACCCTCCCGCTTCACCCATGGTTAAGTTGTTTTTTGGTAAGGTAATTATCATATTGTTTGTTTTAAGAGAAATTTTTAAGTATTTCATCATCTTGGAGGTTATAATAAATCAAATAAATGAAGCTTTGTCAAAATTGTTGTAGGATTCTTCAACAACATCATCAACAACACCATCTTCATCAACCATCTCAAGGTCTATTTTGTTATTTTATTTACCATTAATTTTTCACCACCTATAAATTTTACCCTTTTATTTATCATACCTTTTCCCTTTACCCCTTATCTTATATATCATTTATCCATTTACCCACTTTTCTCATCTTTACCCACTTGACCCCTTTACACCTTTTGTGATTCTCACCCTCCTTATCCCCTTAGCTTTTTCCACCTTAATTACTCACTTTATTATCTCTTCAACCATCCACCCATTTAATTTATTCCCTCATAATCATATAAAAACTCCAATTAAACCATATTTTCATAACCAACTTGTTAATCAACCCAAACCAAAAACCATAACCTTTGTTTTAGATAATTTTCAGCACTAGTGTTAACCAAACTAGTTGCTTTATTTTAGGTATTTTATCAAATAATTTAATGATATCAATAAATTTTTTATTATTTTTTGTATTTAATTTCATTTTTTTTTTTAAAATTTCAACCATATTTCATTTGTATTTATATACTTAAATGTTTACATCAAGTGGATTGACAGCCTCGTAGAAAGCTTTTGCTTCTAGGATCTAACTCATGCTAGGTAATCCACCCATCTACTTGTCTAAAAAACAAGTTTTATGGTAGTGTTTTCTTATTTTCAGGTCATCCTCCCAATAAAAAGAGGATCTCTTCATAATCATATGTATTTAACATGTGTACATTCAATATGTATTTTTCTACACACCCTTCTCAAACTAGTTTCTTTCTTTTTAAATTAAGAAACAAAGTAAATATTTAGATAGAAATAATGATCATGTGAAATACAATATATAAGTATAAAAAGGTTTCTTTAAGTTGAATTTTTTTATTATTATGTATTATATAATAAGATTTGTAATTGTAAGATTCCCTAATGGGTAAGTGGATGTAGGTATGTTAATCACAAGATGCCCCAAAGTCTACAGGGATATGTGGATGGGCATCACAAGATGCCCCAACATGTGAGGTGGAGTGAGGTAACATTTAAATATTAAAATTATTTTCATTAGGTTAGTAGGTTAAATTTCAAATAAGCAAATGTGTTGGTTTGTAATATTTTAAGTAGGTTGAAAGTGACATATGATGGGTATGAGAGGTATGAAGAGGTGGAGGTAAAGGAGGACCATGTATGATATGCATTAGAGTAGGAATTTGAACTAGGTACTCTTTTGGTTCATGTGACCTAAGAGGTTGAAGTTCAATATAATTAATGATATTTTTAAAATTGTTCATGTTAGTTATCCTTTCCTTATTGGTTTAGAAAGAAGGATCAACTATGGTTTGAACAAAATTAGTGGATGAGGTATAGGTATGAGATGATTATTATTGATCTTTAGGTATTTGATTTTGATGTGATTATGGATTTTGAGATTGAATTTTGGAGGCTTTAATATAGTCTTGATAACATTTATTTTTTAGAGTATCAAGATTGAAATATGGACCAAGCAAGGAAGAAAAAATAAAATGGTGAAGATCACAATAGGACTCATGAGAACGACCTATAGTAACATGCCACCAATAAAACTTATCAAGATTATACCATTTTGGAAGAGGTTTGGAAGGATCAAAGCTCATAGGTTTAGAGTGTGGAAATTTCTTATTAAGTTGTTCTATATTTAAGGGAGGCTAGGTTGGGTTAATATTGGTTGAATTGGATGCTCCATTTTGAGGTTGGGGAAACTTTTGATGAATCAATGTTATGAGAAGAATGATTGGAAAGATACTTTAGTAGTTATTTGAGATGGTTTAAATTAATTCATAAGAAATTCTTGCCTTTTTTCTTGGTTTAAGGCTTTGTCTAAACTTTTAGGGTAAAAGATTCAAACTTTGTATTGAAGGGGTCGTTTAAAAGCAGTGATAAATAGTTTTAAAAGAGTGTCATCATTCATGTTATGGTCTAATTTATGAACAAGAGACTTCCATCATTTAATGAAATTATGAGTAGATTCATTAGTAATTTGCTTGGAATTGATGAAATGGCTAAATTAATTTTCAAGAAGTTTATCATTTTAGAATTCCTTCACTAGAGCATTGACTAAATCCTCTAGTTGTGAGATGTAATGTCTAGGAAGTTGTTCATACCATTCAAGTGCATCAGCCAAAATTTTTTTTGCTAAGATATTGGTGGCAGAAAAGGTGTTATTTTGGACCCATTCCTTATAGATATTACTAAAATACTTAAGAAAGATAGTAGGGTCCTTAGTCCCATCATATGTGATAGTTGGAGAAATGTTTCTAATATCTATGGATGCAATGAATGGGTCTAAAGGTTCATTTTGAATATTTTAAAGCATTTTGCTATTTATTGGAGGTTGAGGGATGATATTTCCATTGGCATATATAAGAGGAGGAAGGATAAAATTTGGATTTGGTTGAGACATGATGACTTAAGGTGGTTTACTAGTCATGTTTAATAAATGTTGTTGCATGTTCATCATTTGAAATTGATTGGTTATTTTCATGATGTTCATTTGTTGAACTATGTGTGCAAAAAGTTGAGTTGTATAAATATGTGGATTATTAGTGTTAATAGGAAGAGGATTGTTAATGTTGGTGGGAGGAGGCTTAGGATGAATGACCTCAACTACATTACATGGTGTAGTGATTGGTTTTGGTTTAAGAGAAGATGAAGGAAGAAAGTGGATAGTTTCATTTGAATTAATAAAATAAGTGAGGTTATTATCCAAATCCTTAATTATGTAATGTTATTGACTAAGATAAGGATGAAAATATTTTATCATGATGAGATAAGACCAGAAAACCATAGAAGGAAAGAGGTGAAAAAAATAACAAAGACATAGGAAGTGACATAATTAGTACAAAGTTGACTGAGTTAACCTAGCATAGAAATAGGGTCTATAAATAGTACATGGTCAACTAGGTTGATTTAGTATAGTGAACAGAGGATATAAAAAGAGTGAATAGGGTTTTTAAACAACATAGGGTCAATTAGATTGATCCATTATAGTGAACAAGGGATATTAGAAATCCTATAATAGATTGTGAATTGAAATAAGATAATTTTTGCAAGTAATTTAAAAAGAAATAAAAAAGGGAAATGAACAATCAATTGGATTCACATTGTCTAATTCAATTGAGGCAAAAAATACAAAACCTTGCACCAATGTTAGCTAATTCAAGTTTTTTTAATACAAAATACAATTGAGCAAAGAGAAACCAATCAACTTGGAAAGTAAATAACTAACTAAATGGTCAACCTAAATATTTATAAGATTATTAGGATATGTTTTAAAACATGATGGGAAGTTGGTAAGGAACTATAAATCGATCTAAGGATAGTTTTAGGTATTTTAGGATGAAAGGGATCTTTAGTTGTAATGATATAAATCATGGTTAGTGGTAGATATAAGGGTGTTAGGTATTTATCCAAAATATACCATTAACCATGCTTTATACTTAACCAGAACATCAAGTCAACTTCCCATTTGGTGATGAAAACCAAGTAGGTTGGCTTTGGGTAGTTAAATGATAAAATGCTTGTTTAGATTATTTGATTTGGTTGTGTGTATATAAAATAAACAATAGTGAAACTAAATGGTTAATTAAAAACCACATAATTAAGCTATGTGATCTATTCTAAGAATGAAAGCAATAAGAAATTAAAGTGTGGGCTAATTACTAGCATAAAATGGTTAATCGTAACTTTAAAAAAAGGTATAGTGTCGATATAGTTGATAATTTATGCATATAATATAGAATATGGCTCATATGGTCAATCATATAATATGAAATCAAGGTCTAAAAATGAACAAGGTTGATAGAGTTGACCTAGTTATCCAAATAGCACACAAAATATATAATTGGGTTGATAGGGTTGATCTAGTTAACTGTAAAAGGGAAATTTTAAATACTAAAAACTATGAAAGGAAAGAATGTAAAGAAAGAGATATAAGGATAAAAAGAAACCTTGGTGTATCAAAGATGTAGAGAAGGAATATTGATTTCAAAGAACCTTGTGAAATGCTTGCAAAACCTACTAACTAGGTCGACTAAGTTGATCAAGCTCTGTAGGAACTTGTTTTTAAGTACTTTTACTATATAGGTTTGATTGGGTTTACCTAGTATGTTTAAGAGGATATCTATAAGTTTGGAAACTATACTGGGTTGATTGGGTTGATCTAGTAGTCTAGAATGGAAGTCTAGAAAGCTAAAAACTTGTACTAAGTTGACTAAGTCAATCCAATAGCTTATACCTAAAAAACTATGCACAGAAATTGGAGATGGGTTGATGCAATCAACCTAGTATGGAAAATATATGATAAAAATAATTAAATAAGTTAACAAATATGTAATGGTTCATTCATGTTAGGTTCACTAGAATGTATGAAATCAAAAATACACCATGTTTATAAATCAATCTAGCTCAAAGAAGATAGAGTATACATACACTATTGATTGGGAATATATTTGTTAAGTGGAAGCATGACCAACATGGGTATCACTTATCATAATACACTATGCTAAGGAGGGTTCCAAAGCCTCCAAACTAATACAATCACATAATAACCTTAAGGGGGTCCTAGGTTTTGATATTTCACTTATTATAATAACAAGAAAGTAAATATAATATAGTGCTCATGAGAGCTTGTGGAAAAAAATAGGGGTTAGAAACAAAACAAACTAAACTAAACATAAATGTAAGACATATACTCACATCAATGTATATAAAATCCTAATGCATGCAATAGAAGCATAACTATATTATCTATCTATTCTTACAAAGGAGAAATAAAGTTAGGAATACTTATCTTTGATGACGAACCTACCAAGCCTCAATATCTCCCTTGGTCAAGATGTTTCATAAGAGATTTTTGTGGTATGTAAGGATAATAAATAAAAATAAGATCTAGGATACACAGCTTATCTATTCATCCAAAAGACTTCTCCACAAGTCAAGATCCATATCTCTATAGAAAATATGTAGATTTTAATTTTCACTTATTCCTATTCACTTCTCTATATTCAAATGGTTCGAAATGAACTTGTATATATAGGTGGATATTACCCTAAATCCTTAAAAATATGTCAGTTGTACGAGGTCGACCCAGTCGACCCTGTATATTTTTGAGGGATAATCCACTAGGTCTTGAGATATCTTAGCCAAAGGGATAATAAGATCTAAAGTGAAAAATACCTCAAAATAGTATAGGGTCGACCCATTTGACCTTTTATATTAATCAAAAGCTAAAAATTGTACAAGGTCTACCCAGTCGACCTAGTATAACCAACTATTAAAAAGGGGATAAGGAAAGGAAAAGGAGGATACAGATGTAATAAATTTTTGGAATTGGTGTAAATGAAAAGAATAATCTTAAGGTAAATGGTTTTAGTATATGTGTGTATATTTAAAGTGGAAAAGGGGATAATAATCTTATAAAGCACCAATGGTCTGCCCACCCCTTTCCTAGTGCACCCCTTAAGGTGTGCACTCAGAGAGATTAAGACTCAATGGGTTCATACAAGATAAAAAAATGTTAGTAAGTGATAAAAGTTTTAAAATACTATGTGTATACATTTTCCATCTCTCCTCAATAGCTTAGGTTCCCATACAGAGGTTAAGCATGCCATTGAACACTTGAAAACCCTTCTCAAGTTGAGAACCCTTCATTACATACACTCAAGAGACCTCAAAACCACCTTTCATGCCTTTTATTACAAATTTTGACCTCAAAATTTGTCAACACACAATAAAATCTATCACACCATATTATCCCATGCTCATCATTATCTTGAAATCTGACTCTCATACCTCATTTGGCCACCATTTCTCTCTTTGCTTGTTTAGTCCTTGACCTAAAAACTACATTGGGCCTTGAAACTAGCCTTAAAGCCTCTTTTAATGCACTATCCACCTCACTTACATGATCACACAACATCTCACATGCTCAAAAAATATCAAACATCTTTCATATTCCTTGACAATAGATCATGATGCCTCATTAGGTCAAGCAAGGTCTAGAGGTGGTGTAGTTTCATACTAGGTCTATAGGTCCTACCCTTGTAGGATCACTCTAATACACTCAAAAATATATACAACCTATTATTCCTCTATGAATCCATATCATTAGGCTGTTAATCTCATACCTTCTCACAATTTTTCTTCATGCAATGACCATTGTCATGACTAAGCTTCTTAAGCTCTTGAAACTTGACAACTAACCTTGATACACTTCTTGATTATCTTATACCTTGATCACATATCTTCCATACTACTCCTAAAAATTCATACTTATCAATGATTCTATCAAACAATAACATTCTTCAATGACCTCATTAACACCTTTTTTAAGAACCTTTGACATCAATGCCAAACTTCAACAATAGGAACAATGCTCAACAATATCCCCCTTTGTCATTGATGAAAAAACATATTTTATGCTAATCATTCTTATCTACCCATTGTGTTATTTTTCCCCCTTTGACATAAATGACAAAGTGATGTTTGCAACTCCTTAGATCATGCTACTTGTAACCAAAATACTTAACACACAAGACTTATGAGTTTATGAGTCATAATACCAAAATGTTCCCCTATCTTTATGTATACCTTCTTGGATCAACTAACCTATTATTTGGAGATAATGATCATTATTATCTCCACCTAATTAATTTACTTTTTCAATGATTGCTAGGGGTAGTAATTACACCTAATTCTTGTCTTATGTGTTTAAAAGTTACCTTTGGAAGTATTTTGGTCAAGATGTCTACAATCTGATCTTGTGTAGAAACATATTCAAGTTTGATACTTTTTCCACTTACACAATCTCTTATAAAATGATACCTAATCTAAATGTGCTTGTTTCTTAAGTTCATGATAGGGTTCTTTGTGACACTTATATCAATTATATTATCATAATAAATAGCACTAGGACCATCATACTCCACCTTGTAATATTCTAGGGTTTGTCTCATGCATAGGACTTGAGTGAAACATAAAGTTTTTGAAATTTACTTGGCCTCACAAGTGTAAAATGTTACTGATGATTATATCTTGCTTATCCATGAAACTAGGCACCCACCTAAGAAGATGGATCCTCCACTGGTACTCTTCCTATCATCTATACTTTTAGCCTAATCTACATTTATGAAAGCTATAAAATTTAAATTAAATCCTTGCTTATTAGATACCATAATCCATACTCCATATTCCCCTTGAGATACCTAACTATCTTTTTTCTTTCTTGTATATGATATTATTTTGGATCTACTTGAAACCTTCCCACAAGACCTACTACTTGCATGATGTTAGGTCTATATGTAGTGGTATACAACAAACTTCCAATCATTCATTTATATAACATCTTATTGACCTTTGAAGACTCATCTTCCTTACAAATTACATCCTATGATCATGGGTGTGCTAACTAGCTTATAATATTCCATCTCAAACTTATTCAACATATCTCTTATCTACATATCTTGTGAGAAAAATATACCCTTTTTAGATTGAGTGATTTGTAACCTAAGAAATAATTATAGTTATCATAGTATGGACATCTCAAACTCTTTCTTCATCACCTCTGTAAAGGCCTTGGTCATGATTTCATTATTTCCACCAAATATAATGTCATCTACATAGACAACTACTATCAATTGATGGTCATCTTCTATCTTGATGTATATATTACTATTTTCAACTCCTCTTTTAAATCCTTAATCCAATAGATACTTGTCTAACCTAGCATACCAAGTTCTAGGATCTTTATTTAAAACATATAGAGCCTTTTTCAATCTGAAAACATGGTATTTATCATCTAATAATGATAACCCTCTAGGTTTATCAATATGCACTTCCTCTTCCAAATTCCCATTCAAAAAGGTAGATTTGACATCTATCTAGTATACCTTGAATCCTTTGAATCTTGTAATTGTTAGAAATAATAAAATGGCCTCCAATCTTGATACTAGTGGAAAGGTCTCATCTAATTCTACCCCTTTAATTTGTGTATATCCATTACATACTAATCTATCCTTGTTCCTAGTGACTTCTCCATCTTCATTGAATTTGTTTCTAAACACCCATTTTGTGCTAATGACATTCTTGTCTTAATGCCTAGGAACCAGTTCCCAAGACTCATTATTATCTATTTGGTTTAACTCCTCATTCATAGTACCTATCAAAAAAATTTATTTGATTTCCTCTATAAGAATCTAAGGTTCAATATTAGAGAAAAGAAAAACATTATCTTGATTTAGATTACTTACCACTCTTCTCATTTTTTGCATACCTACATTCTTATTACTAATGATTTGAGATTTAGGGTGATCTCTTTAAATCTATATTGAGGGTAATTTTGACTCCTATATGTTTTTAAATTATACTTCTTCATCTTTAACCTCTATAGTCTCCTCTTCATTCATGAAGTCCAAATTCTCTAAAGTGTTCTTTGACTATGAGGGAGATAACCTTGTCTCATCAATCTTAAAAATTTTGTTGTCCAATATATTTATTAGTCTCTTTTTATAACATCTATAAGTTTATCTCATTGATGAGTAACCTAATAATCTACCTTCATCAGATGTAGAATCAAAATTTACCAAGTATTCATCATCTCTTTTTATGAAACATTTGTTCCCAAACACTCAAAAGTGTTCCACATTAGTAGGTCTACCCTTCCATAATTCATAATGAGTCTTATTGCCATTAGTACTTATTTCTCCTCTATTCAAAATATAGAAAATAGTGATTATTACCTCTCTCTAATATCCACCAGATAATATAGGCTCATTTATCATAGTTTTAAACATCTCTTGGATTGTCTTATTCTTCCTTTCCACTACCTCATTCTACTGAGGTGTCATAGATTCTAAGAATTATCTCCTTATTCCATGAATCTCATATAAGTCATCAAACTCATTAGACAAAAACTATCCTCCTCTATCATATCTTAGGAACTTTCTCTTCCCATTATTCTCATTCTCAAAAAGAGCCTTGAGTGCCTTGAACTTGTTAATATCTTCTTATTTTTCATTTAAGAATGCAACCCAAGTCTTTCTTTTTTAATCATCAATTAGTAACATGAAGTATCTATCTCCTTGAATGTTTTGAATTCTTGTTGACCCATAAATATAAGTGTGTATTAACATTAAGGTTCTTGTAGTAGATTACTCCTTGGAATTAAACCTTATTTTAGTCTGCTTACCATGTTGACATGCCTTAAACATTTAATTTTTAGGTTTGATGATCTTAGGCATGTTCTGCATAAACTTATTGGTGATAATCTTGACCAGGTTGTGAAAGTTTAGGTGACCTAACTTTATATGCCATAGCCAAATTTCATCTATCTTTCTCATGAAGAATCTCTCCTTCTTGATCTAATTCAATACATATAAGTTATTCTTAGTCCTCTTGGCATTGGTAATTAACCTTCCTAATTTATCTCTTATTATCTCACACCCTCTATCATGAAAGGTTAGCGTGTGTCCTTGATTTCACATTTTACTTAAAATAAGTAGTTTATGTTTCAAACCTTCCACATTAACACATTTTGTGTCTTGGTATTTCCATTTTCTAAACTCAAGAAACCCTTGCCAATTATATTAGCAGTTGTGTTGTCTCCAAACATCACTATTCCTACAACATTCTTCTAAAATGAGATGAACTTATTTATTTATCATATCATTTGGCTTGATAAACCACTATATATATACCATTTCATGCCTTCATCTTGAATGTGAAAGGTAATTTGAGATATCATAGAATCCTCTTTGGTATTTTTTCATCTTTGGCAAATAGTCCATCTTTCCTCTTGAGCTCAATATGATCCATCCTAACTTGATTTATCTTATATACCAATGTTTGATCCTTATTATGAATTCTAGGATATTAATATGTCTTGTTGAATCTTGTGGGACTTTTAACTCTATTAGAGCAGAATCTCACAATGTATCCTATATTATGATAGATGTAGCAAACAACATTTTTATACTTACCATGGCTTCATGATGACTTATACTTTATTGCATTGGGATACTTGATTAGTATTTTCATGTTGGTACTCTTAACTTGTTTTGACTTCTTAGCTCTCTCTCAAAATTTCTGATTTTGTCTATGTGCTGCTCATGTTCAACCTTTAACGAATCTATCTCTATGTTCAACTAGTCACACTCAACTTCCTTTGACTTAAACCTTGTGTTGACCCCTTCTAACTAACTCTTGATATCCTTGATAGTGTTATTTTGATGTTTAAAATCATCAAGAGAACTTATGAGATCAGCTTCAAGGCCTACTTCATCTTCTCCTTCTTCACTATCATAGTAAACTTCTTCATCATACATGTCTTCTTCTTGTTGATCACAAGACATTATTATGATTCATAGGATCATATTCAATCTATTAGACTTGCCTCAAAGGACCAAGTTATAATACTAATTTTTTGAAGAAAAATTACTAAGAGGGGTATTGAATCATTCTTCAAAAACTTTTAAAATTTTACTTTATCATTCATGAACTATCAAAATAATATAGTGAACTAGAAAGACATTAAGAGCCATGAGCATGAGACAAAAGCATAACACATAGAACACTTATTTGAGTGGGAAACTATCAATGGGAATAAAACCTATTGATATATTTAAATTTAATATATTCATATAAGACAAACATCAATATTTATTAAATCACCAACTTCACTTGGAGCACCAATCCCAACTAGCCAAGCACCCACTTGACTAGGCTTTATCAAGAACCTACTTGCAAGGAGGAACCAACCCCATAGATGACTCATCACCAAATAATACACATGATTTCCTTGATATCCTTTAAGAAATATTTTTTTCATCAAACTGATGATGACCACCTCTTCATCTCTTCACATTCTTAGCCCTTTTAAACTGCCTTCTAGGCTCCTTCACTCAACTAGGTCTCTTCAAGACATATTAGGTCGTTTGACCTTGATATTCATCTAAAATACCCTTGTTATATCTTAATTATAATTTATATAAACCATTATTATGGTATATAATACCTCCATTATCTCTTTAAAGTGCTATATATTTCACTTCAACTCACATATTCCCTAACTTGTCAATGAAGCCTTGTTCTTATATTAAGCTCTTGCTCATACACCTCTTGGTCAGCCATACACACTCAAACACTTATATTTTAAATAAAATAGGAATTATTACATGAAAATAATATTAATTAAACATTTAAATAGGTTAATCACACCATATACGACCAAATCACCTTTTAGGCCTTAAGGAGACCTAATCTAATTAGGCCTTCATTAGCACATGTTACCGTCTGAACTCCTTGGAACACTCTCAAACTTATCACACAATAGGAAAATATCATATTTAAATAAAATATACACATAATAATCTCATATTATGTCTATTAAACCTTTTATCTCTAATCACCACTTGAAGCATGCCATTAGTATTGTTCACAATTAGTCACGTGCATACTAAAAACATCTATCTTGAACAACTAAAGCATAAACACAATTTATCAAAATAACAATAAAAAAAAAATATACATAATATCAATTACATTATTATCATAACCAAATTCTTTATTCTTCACAACTCAAGAAAAAAATACTCATACTCTTCTCTACAAGTAACCCACTTATAATTGCCAATTAGCCTCAAAACATAGTCATGAAAATTTGAACTTATGACACCTAAAAGAACATAATAACGAAATTAAAATTCATGAAAAATATCCTAAAACATAATTATAATAACATCCAACTAAAATATCATAATATATAATGGCAATATTTGTCTTTCAAACCAATATCATGACCTCCTATACACAGACCTTACTCAGCTAGATAAGTCAACTTGAGAACAAATTTTTTCTATATAATATTATCTTAAAATATTATATCAAACATGAAAATATATTAAATTTATTTAATAAATCATCCATGCACTTTTATTTATCCCTAATCCATGACAACACATCCATAATCAACTTTTCACTTCTGCTTGGGTTTCTCATTGTTTGCACCATTAGGCCTATTAACGTCTGATCAACTTGTATGTCTAGTTTATCACCCCTGAGGGATATAAAATAATTAGAAACCACAATGGACATAATTTAAAATTTTAAATCTTTAACCTTCATCTATTTATCGACTTTTACTTTGTCAAATCTAATTACTACAATAACTCTCTGAGAAATAAGACCTTTTCTGGAGGGTCCACTCACTCACTTGACAAACCAATAACACCTGGAGGTGATTGGGAGAGTTATATACATTATATAATAGTTTTTATAGTAATTTAAGATAATTTTTTGATTTCTTGAACAATATATTTGACATCAAGTCAGTGGTAGATGTTTTGAGAGGGTTAACACTATTTCTGGTGTTAACGATATTCATAAAGAACTTCCCCTCTTTTCCAATACTAATGCCTATATATATTATCTATGAACCTTTAAAATATATTATAAATATATTATGTTCCCATGAAGATGTAACACATTCTAATGAACACGTGAAAGACCTTCTCAAGTTGAGAACCCTTCATTTTGTACACTCGAGAGACCTCAAAACCACTTTTCATGCTTTTTCTTGAAAATTTGACCTTAAACTTGGTAAAAAAACATAGGATAATTTATCAAACCACTAAAAATTCTCACATGATCATTCTTATCTTGAAATATGAATCTCATACCTCATTTGGCCACTATTTCTCTTTTTTCTTATTTAGTCCTTGACCTGTAAACTACATTAGGCCTTAAAACTAACTTTTTAGATTATTTTCATTTAATATAACCTCACTTACATGATAACACAACATATAACATCCTAAAAATATGTCAAACATCCTTCATATTACTTTATAATAGATCATGATGCCTTATTAGGTCAAGTAGGGTCTAGAGATGGTCTAGTTGCATATTAAGTCTATAGGTCCTACCCCCATAGGCTCATTTTGAGACTCTCATGAGTGATAAAATCCCTAATAATCATGATAAAATAACCTAATATACCCTATTATTCCTCTATTCATCCATCTCACTAGGAAAACAAGTTCATACCTTCTCACAAGGTCTCTTCATGTAATGACTAGTGTCATGCCTAGGCTTCTCAAGCTCTTGAAACTTGACAACTGACCTTAAAACACTTCTTTATGATATTATACCTTATTCACATGTATTACATACTCCTCATACAATGTCACACCTCTAAATGATTCTATAAAACAAGAACATTCTTAAATGACCTCATGAAACCTTTCTTAAGAACCTTTGACATCAATGACAACATCAATGCCAAACTTCAATAATAGGAGAAATGCCTTGGCATGATCTCAAATGAAATAGTGATAGCTACAAACATGTCACCTATAAAGATGAATTCATCTAGTATTTTAATAATCTTATTGTGATGTTATTCAACTACAACTTTGTCCAATGATGCTTCATCTAAACATGATTCTTTGACCTTCATGACATTTTAAATGACATAAAAATTCTTATCAGCTACTAAAAGCTCATCAAGTTATTAAATGAAATTTATATACTCACTCCAATATTCATCATTTTACTGAATGAATACATCTTTTTCAATATCTTTTTGAACATGATATTTAACCTCTCAAAGGAATTTAATCTCTTGAAGGAGTTTAATATGTTGCTAATAATTATCTCTATTTTCTTTCTCTTCAAGAACCAAAACTTCTTTAACTTCATCTTCTTGGTCAATATGCACTTTTTCAACTTCAACTTACTTACAGGAAGAGTCTTCAACTTTAAGGCTAGCTACAAATTCAACTATTTTATATGGCATATGATCTTCTTTTTGAAACATACCATCAAGAGGTAAGGCATCTTCAAGAATCTATTAAAACTAACCAGTAGGAGGTGTATCCTTTTGAAAGGACTCAAACTCATCACAAATCTCATTCAGCTTATACCATAAGTCTTCTTGATCCATAGAGTCATCAACAACTTTATTTTCTATTTATTTTCAAAATTGACTTCTTGGTCATATTCATAAGATTCAACCAGTTTAGTCACTATAATGTTTCACTCAAGCATCTTCCCTTATATGTCTTGATCAAGCTCTCCAATGGTAGCTACAAACTTGTCAAGATCATCTCTTTATTTACTCAATAATATGGATTTGTGTTTATTTTCACTAAGGGGGGTACCTATAGTGAATTCTTCATCATAAACACTTAAGTCATCTTCTTTATCAACTACAACCTTAGTTTGATCTTCTTCACTTATCTACCATAGGATAGGTTCTTCTTCAAGAACGGATGTGGTGGGAGGGTGATGAATAGGTTTATTAGTTGGATAATGAGTATGAGGTGTGGTGGATGGATTATGGATGGGATTAGGAATGAAGGATTCTTGAATATTTCATATTTTTTGGGAGATAACAAGTTGATTTGAGAAATAAAAGAGATATCTTTCTCAACAATATTTTCATTTTCTTCATAGCCTTCTTGAGGGTCTTTAACAGCTACAAATTCATCCTCAACCTCTTGATTTTTGCACCTATTAATCTATCTATCCACCATTGGATATAAATTCTCATCTGATGTAAATCATCATTGATGATATAGTGGGTTTCCTTTTCAAGTATCCTACACATACTCATAAACTTTTAAACTATATTCCTCAACTTGTATATGAGATGAATAGGGATCACATGAAGTTATTTATCCCATTTTCTCATCACTTTTTCTAATTTTAGAATATTTAGCATGAGTTCCAACAAGGATTTGGATTGATATGGAATTAAAGTAGGAGGAGGATGGTAATAGTGGGCTTTTTGATGATATTTAGCATGTTGATTGGATTTCCTAATTGAATATTCTAAGTCCTTATATATTTCTTCCCAATCAATTGCATCATTTAATTCTTTTAGAGAAACTTTCAACTTGTTGCTTGAATTTGGAAATAGAGAATTAAAACAAGAGTTTGATTGTTGCAATTCATAGTGAGGATTATAAGGTGTGTAATAAGATTCATATGAAGGGAATATATGGCAATGATAGGCTTGATATGGGCCATGATAAGGCCGATAAGGATCAAAGTGAGGTTGATATAAATCATAGGGCTGATATAAGTCATGTTGAGGTTAATACAAAGGCACTTCTTGATACTCTTCTTGATAGGCTTTTTTGTAGGTCTACTTAATAGATCATGGTCATGTAGAGGAAGAATAGGCTAACCATAGATAGACATGACTCATAATGAGGTAAACAATCTTGATATGGATATTGGGGCACATAGTTAGGGTTATAACAAGGTTGATAAGGAGGTGTATAGAAGAAGTTGTCATCATACCCAACCATTCTAACTTAATAAGTCAAAGAAAACATAAGATATTAAAAAATGATTTCATAATAGGTACATAGGCTTCTAAAACTAGTTAATTTCATTTATTATCACTGTTGGTGTTTATTTAATGCCTCCAAATGTTGATAGGTAGAAGAACACACCAAGACTTCTTCAACTCTTTTAGACCTTTGTCCCACTAAGTATGCCAGAATTGTTGTCACTCAATTTTGCACCCTTAGAGAGGTAGTTCAAGCCTACTACTAATTGAGTGGAGCATCATATTACCCCTAGATCTATGGGTTTTATATATCAAGGATAAACATCTATATTGAAGGGCTAGTTCCCTTTATTTATCTCTATTACTCATCACCTCTACTTCTAACTCATTTAGATGAAAAGGGACAGAGAAAACATAAAGTAAACCTATCTTAATGAGGTGATGCACTAATTATAACCTAATAAATATAAACTAAATGCAATTATATTTCAAATAAAATCCTAACATACACACAACACTAATCCAAATCTACCTCTTTAATAATTATTTCTCGTAGAGGTTTGTGAAACAAGCTTAAGCTAGGAGGACTAAACAAAATGTCATAACGTATAATTAGTGTAGAGAAAACTCATTAAAATCATGAAAAATTCATTAGAACACTTGAAAAGACTTATAAAAGACTTTACAATTTGAATATGTATGTAAACAAGGATAATATGGCAAGGAAGTTAACCTGTCTCTTAGCACAATTGACAAGTCTAACATACACATTAAAATAGTCCATTAAGAAGGTAAAAAAATTATTATTTATTTCTCAATGGCTTAAAATGAACAACGATTCACCATAATTAGGTTGAGGATCCTTTACAAATCTAAAAGTGGATCAATATATAATGTAAATGAGAGAGAAGAGAAGAAGCGCATAGGAGAGATAGTAGATAAGTGTCCATGAGTTATAACAAGAAGAAGAGTTGTGGAACTACCTCAATAGGTCCAATATGCCATGTGTAACTCCTTTATAGACTTTCCAACCCTCCAAGTGGTGTAGGAGTTTAAATTCTTACTTAACACCTTGAATAGCTTCTTGAAATTGCCTTTTATCTTGACTTGTTGAAGGTCAAGTGAATTTATTGATTATCAAAATAGGTTCTCTTACATATTTGATATACTCTTGATACCTCTCAATTAACTCCATCAAGTTTTCTTTAACACATCATTTTGATTTATTGTTAGGTGTCTAGAGGACTATTCATCTCCTTATCACTATTTTGCACACAAGTGTCCAAATATGTATTTGTCTTCTTAAGCTCATCCAAAATTAATGGATGGCATATTCAACTCAAATTAGACCTAAAAAAATACATCTTGAGGTCTCAAACTAGCCTCAATGGTTTTTTCTCTACTAAAATCCCCAATTAGGCCTCATTTTGTGTATCCCTAAAATCACAAAAGCCTCCTTGTGTAGAGGTTTATATGGATGGCACTAAAAATATGAAGGAATATTTTAGTACCTAGTATGAACTTAGAGATCCATGTTCATTTTTAGGGTCAAAGACTAAAGGGAGATGTACTTTTCTACAACTTCTCTCTCCTAACTAGGCCTCCCCACCAAAAGACTAAAAAATGGATCTATACGATCCACACATGAGGAAAACCCAAAATTATCATTTGATTCACTTATATTACTTATTTTTTATTTTCCATGTCAAATTTAAAGATCCAAAATATTATGCCACCTATCATATAGCAAAAATTAGTCTTTTAGGGCCTATTCCATATAGTTTCATATAATAATGTACCAACCAATGTTATAGGGTGATGTTAAAGGATTATTAAACAATTTATAGGTCATTTTGAAATTTTTTTGTTCCATCTAGAGGTATAGATTTTCATTTCTCTTTCATCAGGTCCTTATAGGTCTCCCAGGTAGCCTAGCAATGCTTCAAGTTTTTAAGGATGATTCATAAACCCTAGGGAATGAATCTTCCAACCAATTCAACTAAATGTAAGTTAAATATGGTGTATATTTTACCTTAGTATCCCAAAGTCCAAAGCATCACTTATTGACCATATCAAGTAATTAAAACTAGAGTCTTCAGTTGCAACTAGGCATTTTGTGAGGTCTGAGAGTAGATTGAAGTATGTAGGTAGCTATCTTGGGTTTGGTTTGATATCCAAAAACTAAATTTGGTTTGATACATCTCCCATGGCCTCTTTAAATATTTATCTTATCACCTTTTTTCATCAAAATCTCTATCCATCTTATTATCTCAAGCTTAAGGCTCTTATTCCAATCTACCTAACATACCCTAGCTACTTGTATTCTTCCATTTCTTTTACTATTATGACTATAAGACCTCATGAAATGTTTTTATAGATATTCCACCATATCTTTAGGGTCTCAATAATATCAACTTTATTTTACCTGACTGACCATCATCTCTTCAAGACTGCCTATGTCAATTTACATATGCACTTAGGCCTTGTTAGGTCTGAATAGGGTCTAATTGTGTTTCTTTCACTATTGCTTATGTCTAAGGTGTGATGGAACTATGTCATAAATATAAAATCATATTATATCACCTTACTCTCTTAAGGTCATAATTTAGTTCTTTAGACCTTTAAATTTCTCCATGCAAACATGTATCTCATCAAGCAGCAAGCTTGTTCTTACGTTAATTGAGTAAACATGGTTTCAATGTTTGTCTTTACTTTGGATGATTTAGTGACTTTATGAGGTTAAAATTTATCACCATTTATTCATCATCATAACATATTCTTATATCTCAAAAAATATTCAACCTTTCAAATGAGACACTTTACCTAGCAATGTAGGACTGTGTGTAGCTATATGACTAGATGATTATGCAAGATTTCAATGACACTATTTGGTCATTCATCTTCAAATTATTTTATTGGAACCTCTATGATAATAAAGGACTTGGGAACCCTTATTTCCTTTCTATCCTTCAAAAACATGCATACCACTCTTTCAAGTTTTGAGAGATACTTATTTCCTTAGGTAGACCTATAGGTGGTCAACTACATGTGGGTATTCATTTGAGACTAGTCTACTAACTAGGTACTTTAAGATCCCTCCTTAAAACATGAGAACTCCCAAAATATTGTCATTATATTGAGATATATTATAATTCCTCCAATTACCTTAATAACTTAGTGTGTCATCAACCCACTATTGTTTAAGACAAATTATCTTCAATATATGGTTGTAGGTGAATATTTGGAAGGTCTGAGTGTGGTTAAGGATTCCTAGGTTTCCTAAGTCAATCTATAAAATTATTAATGATTATTTTGGTTGATATACAATTTTATTTATGCCTTAAGACACTCTCACTATCCTGAAACTCTAAGATCTATTATTATTCACTTGTTTAAGGTAAATCCTTCCTCAATTGGTTGTACGTGGTTTTTTGAGATTTTAAATATGTTTTAGGGGTTCATAGCCTTTATTATCATTATATGATTATCTCAATGATTTTTCATTTTATTGATGTCTTCATCTTATCAACGCCCTAAATATCTAGACTTAATCATTATTCACTATTCAAGGGAAACTTGTACAATAGGTGGCTACAGATTACTGCATGGGAATTGTGAAATTATAGTTTGAATTTTACCGTACACCATGATATATCATAGTATCCAAACATATTTTAGTCACTTTATAGTTTTCATGAAAATTTCATTAACCTTATTAGGGCAATTTTGATCCTCTACATTCACTATCCACCCACACACATAGTCTTATAGGTCTCTATTAGGTTCGTTTCTTATCATCAACTCTATATCCTTAACTTATCTTGGATATCTTCATATGTAAATTACCTCAAATTGAACCATCACCTTTTTTGTATGCCTATAAAACCTTCATTTAACATTGAAAATCATTGGATTTCATGAAGTTGTAGACCTATAGGTCTGTAAACTTATATGTTCACAATCTTATATTAGGAAGATGAAAAGTGAAAAAATTACTATTTGGATTGAAAGTACATGATTTTATTTATAAAAACATTATACCAATAAAAAACTATCCAAATCTTTGGAAATTCACATTAAAATTCACTCAACTAAATTATTATGCAAATACATAGACATAGTCCATAAGGTAGGTGAATATATGACTATTTGAAACTAGTACGTAATGTCTATATAATAAAGAGGAAATGAATAGATTATGAATATTATATAAGACAATGATTAACCTCTCAAATTCATTAGACCCCTGGAGAACTTAGAAATATAGAAAATTTTCTAGTTACCTCAAACTATACATAAGATTCATTTTCATGCCAAAAGGCCATCCACACATGCCACCATGATGAGTGAATGTGTATGTGAGATATATATACCTCTTAGGAATCACTCTAACTAGTTTAAATTAGCCATGATCTCACACTATACACTATAGTTACATAAAATTTATCTTGTGAGGATTTGAGCTTTCAAAAATTAGTATGCATCCTTAATGATTGTTCAATAATCTAAGGACACGAATCCAATGACCAATGCCACAAAACATAATCTGATAGGGGTCCTAAAATTTGGATAAAATCTTATCCCCCAACTCTACCTATACATCCTACACTATGCAATGTAATTTGGCCTTCACTAGCTTGTGAGTGGAGCGATGGAAGAGAGATAAAGTTTTTTGCAGTTATGAAGATTGAAACTTCTTCCCAATTTTTTTATGACTTTTGGAAGCTCAAAAAATGTTCTTAAACTCTTTTCACTTTCAAATTACTTAAAAAAGTTTGTACAACTTCCTTAACCCCTTAATATGGCATTGAAACTCAAGAATGTAACTTTGTTCTAATTCTATGACATGTGCGGTAGTTTTTTAACTTATCCAATCTATTTGTAAGGTGTGTGGTATGAAGGTATATCTTAGGTGACTTTGAAATACACAAATTCTAGCCAAAAATCACCTTTTCATGTATTTTCACCACCTTCAAGCTAAAAAGTTAACCTTAAAGTTCTTAAAACTTCATGAAATGCTATAAAAAAGTGGTTAATACATGAAATGACCTTAAGGGACCCCTAATCTCCTATGAAACCACTTAACCAAGCCTTATCTCTCCATGACATGTCTAGACCAATAAATGGCCCAAACATGAAATTACCTTATCTTCTCCAAAGTAACCTTAAACAATGTTAATAAGGTAAGATGAAGACTTCTAGGGACCATATAATGTATGACAAGACAACAATAAAATCTTATGAAAGTTTGAATATATAAGGGGTGACCAATTTTGACTTGGGATCAAAATTTGGTCAATAGTTCCTAGAATCAATACACAATCTAATTTTGCCACTTTTTTTGCTAACTAGAACCAAATTGGCAACCCAAGTTAAGTGTCAAATGAGGAACACTATCTTATCAATTAATAATTTTTACACTTCCTTCTGGATAAGGAGCTATAAAATGGGATTGACTAGCCTTTATTTTTATCTAAATGGATTATGGTCTAGATTTAATGGGATTATATGGGTGATAACTCTTGGGTTGAATACTTGTAAGTCTTCATAAGTCCATGTAATCATATACTTATATTGGATGATCAAATCTCTCACCCTTTGCTTTTAATATAGAGTAAAATAGAGGCCAATGTTGATAAAGTGTGGATCACTCTCATTTCTTAAATTTTCATTATTGAAATAAAATTCATTAACTTTGTGATAAATTTATTATTGGGTTTGGGGATCCATATCAAATTCTCTCTCTAAGGAAATAATTCCTAAAGTAATATAATTTTCCTTGAGTTGAGTGACATCTTATCTAAATTACTCTTGGCATAAACAATTGAACTCGTTATCATCAATGATTTTGGAATCAAAATTTCCTAAATTGGCCAAGAATTGAATAATCTACCAGTCATCATTAAACACCTATAAATTTTATATGTTATCAAGACTATATGGGAAAGGTATGAGCTCTATAGAAAACCTATAGACTTTAGATTCCAATAATGGTGTCAAATTGGTAGCTGAAGTGGCTAGTGAATTAACATCCTCATTTTGTTCTCTAGGAATAAACACTATATTAAATTATTTAAATGATTTAATCAAATCCTATGACCTATGATAGTACCTCTGAAGTTATGAAATTTTTTATTAGTACATGATCCTAACCTAATTAATCACTATCTTTGAACCTCCACATATTATTAGCTACTTGACCTCATACCTAAGAGAAAATTATAACTCCAAAATAAGTGCCTCATATTATACTTTATTATTTGTGCAAGGGAACTATTGCATGTAAGATGTTAGAAACTTCTTACCTTGTGGGTTAACCAACTCAACACCAACACCTGATCCGTTCTTGGATCTTGCACCATCAAAATGAAACTTCCATAGCTAGGAAGGTCCTAAGATTTCTACTTCTTGCACTTAAAACTTTGTGGTAAAGGTGTAAATCCCTAGATTAAGTGATTTGTAACTAACCTCTTCATTTTTAGTGTTTTATTCAGTGATGGTATGCTTTGTCCTAGGCTCCCAATCAATTTGAATCTAATTTTAAACTCCCCTCCATGGTAATCATATGTGAGAAACTTTTGGTTAAATGTATCCATTCAAAGTTTTGAACCAATACTTGCTCAATATTAATCCATATACCTCTTGAATATCTACCATTAATATGTTTATATTCATCTACACATGTGGCTGATAAAGTGACTTGACTATGCACATTGTTAAATTCTCTAACCATGAGCACCACTATCTTGTATAACTATGAAATCATTCTCTTAGATGGGCTTGGATTTAATCTAAGCTTATGATAGATGGATTTTTGAATCATTATAGCTAAAGCTCCAAAATCAACTAAGAAGTTGTGTATGATCTTACCAAATGTTATAGTGGTTAACAAAAAGGGAGGAACCTCTATATTAATTTTGTATATGACATTCATTTGGGTTGGCTTTGGCTTATCTATAATAGACTTCTTAGTAATAGACTTATATAGGAGTTCCTTATGTTCATTAATCTATGCCAGTTCATGAAGAGTTATGTTTGATTTTATCTTCTTCATGTCCTACACAATATTATACCCTCATTTTTTCCATATTTCTATGTTTAGGGCCTAATCATCCCCTTTTGGTGGAGGTGAATTTTTATCAGTCTTCAAATTTGGAAAGATAATTA
Organism: Torreya grandis; assembly: GCA_037957365.1. NCBI lineage: Eukaryota > Viridiplantae > Streptophyta > Pinopsida > Cupressales > Taxaceae > Torreya > Torreya grandis. The sequence goes on from JARHVA010007187.1 coordinate 536,911, forward strand.
TATTATTTAGAGAAGAATATTTGGTGATTAGATGCTTATTCCTTAAGTCATAATTAATATTTTGGTATTTATAGAAACCCTAAACCTCATCTGAATTGTCTTCTGGTTCATTATCATCCTCACTTGGAAATGGGAAATCATGAGTTTCAAAGACCAAAGATATGCTCAAGAAGCCAAGAGCATGGGGTGATTTATGTGGATTATTCATTAAATACTATCTCACCATTTCTCTTTGAAAGATTTCAAATCTTTCATAAAAATCAATGCAATCAAGTTCATAATGTTTTGATGTATTATGAACCCTTCACCAATTGGGCAAGGCTATCTCTATTATGTTTATCTCTATAAACTTATTATCTTGTTGATATTTTGTATTAATTTTATGATTATTTAAAGACCTGTTATATCTTGGGAACTCAAAATTATCATAATTTTTATATCCTATAGTATTACCCATCTTCTTTTGCATGTTCAATAAGTCATTGCTCAACTTCTAGACCATCCTCTACATATAATCAAATTAGACCTTGGTATAATATACATTTTAAGTGTCTATTATGTTGATAGGGATTGAATTCTAATTCTTATAATGATTAATCATATGTATATGGTTGTTCGAAAATCCATAATTCTAATTTGGTGTCACTAATGTTAGAGGAGGCAATGCATACAACTAAATCTAATTGTACATAGGAACATTTTGATTCACATGAGGCACTAAATTTAAGGTTAGAAAGACAAAATTGAGGTAGGTAACTCCTGTTATGTAAGGATTAATCTACATATCGATGTTAATATCCTCTTTATATTCTAATGTTAAAGTGTTAACATTAGTAACTCTTTGCAAACAAACTATAATGATAAGATCAAAAGCATTCTTATACATTTCCAATGTTAAAACCTTTAATATCTTATACATATTATTTAGCCAAGAGTATATCTTTTGTAAAATTACATTAAAATCATGGATTTTTTTATTTTGCTCCCTCTTCATATTTTTGAAGTGATTATATATAAGACTTGGGTTGGTAGCGTGCCCAACTTGAGCAAGGAAAGTACTTTGAAAATCATCCAATGGAGTAATTGAGCCATCTTGTATGTTTAAGTATCAATCATAAGTAACCTATTATAATGAAAATAGGAACATATTACATGCTACATCTTCATCAACAACATTCATCAATATCAAACCAACCTTATAAGACTTGGCATATTCTTCAGTTATTCTTCCCCCCATAGGGGAGAAAAAAAGTAAGTACTTTTTGTGATCATAGGAATTTGACAATAGAGAGGAGGTTATATCAAGTGTTAGTTTTATAAAATAATGAAATCAACATGCTAACATGCCAACATCTTAAATCCTAGATCTTATGGGGATCTTAATGTAAAAAATACAATTGAAAACCCAACTAAAATTCAAAAAACAACAATCCTTACCTTCCTTGAGAGCTCCAAGTGATTTTTTTATGGCTTTCTCAATTTATGCTCAAAGAGTCTTTGATAATGGAGTATTGTTTTCTCCTTCTATCCTTGGCATCATGGCTTGTGGCTTGACATGGCTTATTGCTTGTGATGGGTTGGATCAACATTTTGGTATTATAAAATTATTGTTATGAGTCTTATGTAAAAACCTACATTACAACTCTACAATATCCAATTCCTTATATGAAGATCCATAGGTTTGTACTGATAGGCTTAGGAACTAACCCCAACTAAATGTCAGTTAAAGTCTAGTTTAAACATGGAATAGGTTCAAACCTAAACTAAGTGAGTCAATTAACTCTGGTAGAGTTAAAAGGTCTCAATAATTAATTATTTTCAATGAATATACAAGGGTGAGAAATTTTGAGAAATTTTCAAAGTCTTGACAACTCACAAAAGCTAATCATGAAAAGCTAGGATATTTCATATTTTTTTATTTCCTTTTTTAGTAATCATTAATTTCTCATGGATAATTTAACTAGGCATTTTATTAGGTTTAAAATTTTAATTATTTTTTATTAAACTTTTATCTCTTTCAATATTTGATTTTATGTTCATGTGCCCCACATAATAGGTTTATAGGCCAAATTACATGTTTTGATGTTATAGGTTGATTAGAGATGAATCCATGAGAGATTTTTATTGCTTTAAGTAGGATAACCCAATTAGGATGTCTCAATGTGATTATGAGATTTTATAAATGATGTAAAAGCAAATTTTGGAAATTCAGTGATTCTTAAGATTAATTTGTAATGGTTGGTAGGAATCGGTTTGTAGTTTGATCAAAGGCCATTGGTGGCCATTTTCAGGTGTCTATAGTTTGCCCTTATTTGGGAAGTCATTTCAAGATGTAACCATAGTAATTTATTCTCAAAAAATGAAAAGGTCATGTATGCTTACAAATTTAATAGTAATGGATGAAATGTAGGTGTCTCCTCAAGGGAGCAATTGGAAAAGGGGTCATCACTAGGTCACTCAAAAGGAAGAAATAATTAGACCAAAAATATGAAATGGTGTGGAAGGGAATAATTTTCCCATAGGTATTTATAATCAGTAGCATATGGAGCTACCCTAGTTAGGGCAGACAAACAAGATGATTTTCCCATAGGCAGTTATAATCATCGGTAGAGGTAGATAAAAAAGGTAATGATTTTCCCAAAGGAATTTATAATCATAGAAAAAGGCTTAGGGTAACAAGAGGATATTTTACCAAAGGTGATTATAATCATCAAAAGGGAGAACAATTATTTTCCCATAGGTGGTCATAATCATTCGTAGGATAAAAAAAGCCCTCGATGGGTTGATCTAATCAAATCCTAAGACCTATTATAGTACCTCGTAAGATATGACAATTTGCATTGGTAATTGATCTAGACATAATTAATAACTAGCTCTAAACCTCTAGATATTAATAGTTACTTGACCTTATACTTGAGAGAAAACTATAACTCCAAAATAAGTGCCTCATATTCTAATCTATTATTTGTGCAAGGTAACTACTACATGTAAGTTGATAGAGACTTCTTGCCTTGTGGGTCAACCAATTAAACACCAACACTTGATCCTTTCTTGGATCTTACACCATCAAAATGGAGAGTCTATAGCTTTGAAGGTCCTAAGATTTCTAGCTCCTACACTTCAAAATTTGTGGTAAAAGTGTAAATCCCTAGATAAGGAAATTTTTAATTAACCTCTTCATTTTTAGTGTTATATTCAATGATGGTACGCTTCATACTAGGCTCTTAATCAATTCAAATCTGATTTTAAACTCCTCTTCATGGCAAACATATGTGGGAAAATTTTGGTTAAATGTATCCATTCAAAGTTTTGAACCAATTCTTGCTCAATATTAATCCATATCCCTCATGAATATCTACCACTAATATGTTTATATTCATCTACACACATGGCTTATAAAGTTACCTGAATATGCACATTATTCAATTCTATAACCATGAGCACCATTATCTTGTATAACTATGAAATCATCCTCTTAAATGGGTTTTTAGTTAATCTAATCTTATGATAGATAAATTTTTGCATTATTGTATCTGAAGCTCCAAAATCAACCAAGTTGTGTATGTTCTTACCAAATGTTTTAGTGGTTAACAGGAAGGGAGGAACCTCTATATTACTTTTTTATATGACATTCATTTGGGCTAGCTTTGGCTTGTCTACAACAGACATCCTAGTAATAAACATCAGTAGGATTTCCTTATGTTCATTAATCTATGACATTTTAGGAATATTTATGTTTGATTTTATCTTCTTCATGTCCTCTAGAATATTATACCCTCCTTTGTTCTATACTTTTGTGTTTAGGGGTTGATCATTCCCTTTTGGGGGAGGTGGATTGTTATCAGTCTTCAAATTTGGAGATATAATTATATTATTTAGAGGAGTAGATTTAGTGAATGGATGCTTACTCCTTAAGTTTTAATTAATATTTTGGTATTTCTAGAAAGCCTAAACCTTATCTGAATTGTCTTCTAGTTCATTATCATCTTCACTTGGAAATGGGAAATCATGAGTTTCAAAGACCAAAGATATGATCAAAGATCAAGAGCATGGGCTGATTCAGGTGGATTATTCATTAAATCCTAACTCACCATTTCTCTTTAGAAGATTTGAAATCTTTCACAAAACTCAATACAGTCAAGCTCATAATGTTGTGGCATATTATGAACCTTACACTAATTGGGTAAGGCTATCTCTATTATGTTTGTATCTAACAACCTATTATCTTATTGATGTTATTTATTAATTTGTCTTATATACAGACATGTATCTTGGGAACTCAAAATTATGATAATTATTCTATCCTAAAATATTACCCATCTTCTTTTGCATGCTCAAAAAGTGATTACTCAACTTCTAAACCATTTTATACATAGAATCCAATTATACCTTGGTATAATCTACATTTTGAGTGTTTATTATGTTGATATGGATTTAATTCTAACTCTACTAATGATTAATCATCTATACATGGTTGTTAAAAAATTCCATAATTCTAATTTGGTGTCACTGACATTAGAGAAGGAAATGCATACAACTAATTATAATTGTACACAAGAACATTTTAATTCACAAGAGGCACTAAATTTTATGATCTAGGAATTTGACTCAAGAGAGGATGATTAGTATGGGGTTAGTTCCAAAATGAAAACAAAATGACAGAAACACACTAACTAGCATAACATCTATAAGCCAAGACACTCGGTAGAGCTTAGTTAAGAAACATGAATAAAAAACACAACTAAAATGCAAAATAAATCCTCTTTTACCTCCCTTGATTCTCTAAAATGCTTATTGTAGTGGCTTTCTTGGCTTGTGCTCATGAAGTCCTTGGCAATGGAAGCTTGGCTACATCCATTTCTCATTGGTACCTTTTGGCTTCTGGCTTAACTTGGACTGGAATCAATTTGACATGGTAACACTAGTTTCATGAAGCTTTTAGAACCAATCTTGTATTATAACTTTGCATTCTCAAGTCTTAGAAATGACGTGGTAAGGACTTCTATTTATAGATTTTTGCAAATGTCTACAATTAACTTGAACTATCCATCTTGAGATTGAGATGTGTGGTTAAGGATTAATTTAATTTTTGTAATTAAGTTTGTAATTATCCTCATCATGACATTGGAAGAAGGGGTAATTAAGAGGCATGGAGGGCATCATGGAAGGCATTGATGAGGCATGGAGGGCATGAATCCTGATATTTATGGCATTTATGGCCTAGGGATGTCTTTCCAAGAAATGAGGTCACCTGATGATGTAGACATTCAATATTCATTTCCCAAGTTTCCATGGAATTATTAATTATGCCTTGATTTGGGTTAATTATCTTTTAATCATATTTAAGCACTTTATGCACAAATTACTCAAATTGATCAGAATGCCTTGTTATTAGTCCAAAATTTGACTGGGTTGGAATTAGAAGTCACTGTTAGATGCATTAGAACCATTATCCCATTTAGGATGTTATCAATAGAAAATAACAAAGGCACACATCTTATGTAATATATTTGATAGGAAAGAAAAATCCAAAACACCTAGATGTAAAATTGACATTTTGACTCGAAATGATCTGATCAAATTTAGCTAGCCCATAAATTGCATTGCCCCATTTAGGGATACCCTATCCAAAATAAGCACTTGAATATGCCAGTTTCAACTCATTTAACATGTTTTATGACACATTGTGCATTTTGGGTGGAAAGTGGCCAAAAGTCTGATTGGAGGATATTGGTGGCCAGATTTAGGTGTCTACAGTTTGTCCCCATTTGGGAAGGCATTATAATCTATAATCATCATAACATATTCTCAAAGAATGAAATGGTCTTGTATGCCTAAAACTATAATGATGATAAACTAGTTGTATGATTCCCCCTCGAGGGAATGGTTAGTACAAGTAAGTCAATAACTAGTCCATTGAAAAGAAACAAGTGAAATGAGGGGACTAAAAAATGGAAATATGATGGGGTGAAAACATAATGATACTGAAAAAGTAGTCAAAATCATTGAGAATGCAAGTGCAACACTATACAATGGTTTGCCCAAAGGTGTTTATAAACATTATACCCTCATAGTGCCAACATGGTATGATAACACAATGATTTGTCTAAAGGAAGTTATAATCATTAAGAATAAGGATCTTCCCTAGTTAGGACAAATAAACAAGATAAAAACATTCCCTTGTATGGGTAGAAAAATTAAATTGGTAACAACATAATGATATGCCCAAACGCAATTATAATCATTGAGAATTATAGGTGGGACAGTGTGCAATGATTTTCCTAAAGGTGATTATAATCATTAGAATATGATTATGAAAACTATGATAAACTTGTCTAAGGATGATGATAACTTAACATAGAAGGTACTGATGAATTAGAATAACATACGAGTAGATGCTTGTTTGAAATAATAAAGGTTGAATTTTTTTCATGGTTAATTGCTCTATTTGGGATATGATTAGGATTGAATGAGGATGTCAGTATTCAAGAGAGGCTACCATTTACTAATATAATTCTAGAAGTTAAGGTTTTTTGTATCACGTGTTGGTAAGCATCATGGTATAACATCATGAGGGCTTGGCCGAAACATGCATAAAGACTAACTACCATAATCCAATACTTAATAGAAAACAATGCACCGATGATAGAAAATATAATGACAATGTAAACATATTAATATTGATGGATTAAAGTATAAGTGTGGGTAAGGAATCACCCAATGAACACACATAAACCAAATCAAGGCAACAGTGTTGAAAGTAAACAAACAAGCAGACAAACAAACAAAATAAGCAAAAACAAATAAATAAAAAATGCAATAGAAACCCTACAAATATTGCCCCTAGATAATAGGTGACAACTTAATAAATGAAAAAAATGGGGGAATAGAAGAAAAGGAATGGGTGTCCAATCTATCTCCATATGCACTAGGAAAGTAGATGATGCCTACATAGTTCCATGGATGTAATATCCAATAATAAAAAAGTCAGTCCAAATGTAGTTCTCCCAGGGAATGGGAAGAATGTGATAACTAAGGAAAATTAAAAAAATGGATGTGATAGAAGAATATGAATGGTTTTGAAAAATGGCAAGTGCATGAGAGAAAAGGACAAAAAGGATGGGGAAACTAAATAACAAGTGTTTTGCTTGTAACTTAGTAAGGGTTCCTAAAATCATTAAGGTAAAGAAGTGGTCAATGTTTTTATTCTTTTCTAACAATTTTTCAAATGTTTTTTGGAATTTTTTGAAGTATCTCAACTCGATCAAGAATGAAGAGACACTTAAATGGTTCAAGCTCACAAAATGGTAAAACTATTGCTTAGGTTACTCACAAAATGGTGATAGCATGGCTTAGGTTTCTCATTAAATGGCAAGAGCATGTTTTAGTACATTGAGAGTGTGGCTTAGAGTAATCACAAAATGGAAAGAGTGTGGCTTAAGTTTCTCACAAAATAGTGAGAGTGCATGGAAAGGGTGATTGAGTTAACCTCAACAAGAGTTGAGCTCTACCTACATAGTCTAAAATTAGGACCTCAAGTCACTATAGTTCTACCCTTACAATAGAGGAATTTGATGAGCGTAGTAGTCAATTCAAACAAAATAGGCACTGTTGGTAAAAAAGAGATAGTAAAACATAAGAAGTGGAAAGTTGGTATGTCAAGGCTTAATGTTGCCCCTAGTTTGCCCATAGGTAATTATAAATAGGACACAACATCATAGATCAATGGTACTAATTTTCCCAAAGGTGGTTATAATTAGTAGCAAGATTGGTGGTAAGAAAGGAATAAGAAATTAAGGATTTAACTCACACTATCCCAAAAATATGATTTTTGTCCAAATTACTTGAATTAACTACTGAAACTGATTAGATACCTTGATTCTAAAGTTGCATTACAAATGGAAAAAAACTAAGGTTAAATGGGCTAGGCTTTTGAACACATTGGGCTGATAGGTTGGAAATAAAAATTAGATACAATGAAGAGGATAGATAAGGGTGGTATTTGTATAAAGAAGAATAGTAATAAAATGGCATAGCTAAAATGATCCTTATAGAAAATACACCTTAGCCTTCAAGCAAAGTACCACTTGAGATGAAAAATATTCATCAGGTTAAGAATTTCATCTCCATCTAAAGTGGTGACCTGTATGCTCTTGATCCATAATTTGTGGTAATGATGAAAGGCCCTATCTATTTTGGTTTGAATTTCCTTTTATGCTTCTTCTCAATCATGGTATTATTATGGTTTTCTTTATGAATAATATCACCAAGTTCAAGTGTTTTATACTTAACACATTGATTATAGTGGCCTTTGATTTGGTTTTGATATTCTTGAAGATTGTTGAGCATGGCTATGCATTTATCATCAAGTAGGTCTAGCTATTATCAGTGAGCTACTCGATATTCATGATCATCTAGGACATGCTTGAAAGAGATGCACAGTGAAGGTAATTAGACCTTAATGGGAAGTATGGATTTAGTACCATAAACAAGTGAGTATGGAATGGATCCTATGGGGGCATGATGATTGGTATAGTATACCCAAATGGTAGGGAATATCTACAAGTGCCAATCACGACCAACATCATTGACAATATTTTTGAGAATATTGACAATGGTTTTGTTGGATGCCTTAGCTTAGCCATTACCTTGAGGGTAATATGCTATATAGAAATGTTGTGTAATGTTATATTTAGTACACATATAGTCTACATCCTTGTTCTTAAATGATCCTCCATTATTAAATATAATGTCAAATGGGATACCATAATATAAAATGAGATGGTTGAAAATGAATTTGGAAATTTGCTTTCCAATCATGTAAGTGAGGGGTATAGCTTCAACCCACATAGTGAAATATTTGACAGTGGTAATGATGTATTTATGGCCATAAAATGAAATGGGGTTGATCTTCCCAATGAGGTCAACTCCCCATGTATAAAATGGCCATGGTGTCAACATAAATTTTAGATTTTTTTCTAGGGCATGAATTAGATTAGCATGTCATTGACATTTGTCACACTTTTTATATATGCAGTGGCATCTGCGTCCATTATGGATCAATAATAACTAGTACACAAGATATTTTTAAATAGGAATACCCCACTATAATGAGTGACACAATCTTTTGTGAACTTCTCTTAATGCTAGTGTAGACTCTACCAAAGTTAAATAATGAAGTAAAATTCCATCAAAACTATGATAGTAAAGGGTGAATCTAAGTAGAGTATAATGAGTGGAATGATGAATGAAGGCTTTGGTTTATTTTTGAGATAGTTTAGGTGGAAAAAATTGGTCATGAAGGTATTTGTAAAGGTCTTAGTACCAAATAAAATTAAGACCAACAATATCATAAATCTTGTCAATGGTTGAAGGTTCATGAGATGGTGCTGACAAATTCTCAACAAGGAACTGATACTCTCTAGCTTTATCTATTTGTCAAATCAAAGATCCAATAATATCCATAACATATATAGTTCTATTACTATCCCTTGGTATGTGCTCAAACTAAATATTGACAATTTATTTCTTAAGAGTGTCGACCATGGCTTTATATGGAACCAACTTGTCATCTTTGGTCTAAAAAGGATATGTGACCTGATTGATGATTAACTGAGAATCACCATAAACCTAGAGATGAGATATATTTCAATACACTACTAATCAAAGTCTTTAAATAAGTTCTTCGTACTCAGTCATGTTGTTTGTACAAGGAAAGTTGATTATGAATTATTTAGGGATTATATCGCTTTGTGGTGTAATAAACAATACGCCTACCCCCGATTCATGTATAGTAAATGAACCATCAAAATATAGCTTCTAAGGCTACTCCTCAAGTGGTGTGTCAATGATGATCATTATGGATTCATCAGGAAATGTAAATGTGAGTGGCTATGTGTATGTGAGAGGTTCTTTAGCAAGTTGATCTACAAGAACTTGTCCCTTGATTACCTTGTGATTGGCATACTCTATATCAAACTCACTAATAAGAATGATCCATTTAGCCATTCTACCTTGAAAATTTGTTTTAGATGGTAGAAACTTGAGAATATCTACTTTTGAAATGACCATGGTATTATTATTCAACATGTAATGGTGTAGTTTTTGAGCTACGAAGAGCATGGCTAAACAAACTTTTTTAATAGGTGTATAGTTATGTTCATATATAACCAAGGTGCATCTTAGGTAGTATATGCCATGATAGTTTCCATTATCATCATGTTGAGCCAAGAGTACCCCCAAATCATGGTTGGTAACTAATAGGTATAACAATAATGGATTTCCTAGCATAAGAGGTAATAGAATAGATAGATTAACAAGATAGTCTTTGAGTTGTTGAAAAACTATTTGGTAGTAATCATCCTAGTGAAATGCAACTCCCTTCTTAAAAAGGTGCATAAATGGATGGTATTTTTATGCTAACTAAGAGATGAAGCATCAGATTGACTGATCTTACCTTACAAACTATGGAGTTGCTTTAAATTGGTTATTGGTAGCATCTTAGTTATAACATGGACTTTAGCTGGATTGACTTCAATAACTCTATGAAACATGATGAATCCAAGTAATTTACTTGAAGTTACATAAAACACACATTTATTTGTATTGATTATGACTTTGTACTCCTATAATATTTAAAATATCTTATGTAGTATTAATAGATGGTCAGTCCTAGTTTTCCATTTTCCTAATATGTCATCAACATAGTCTTCAATAATATCATGCATCATATCATGGAATATGATATTCATGGACCTTTGATATGTAGCTCTAGAATTATTAAGGCCAAATGTCATTATTTGATAACAAAATGGTTCCCATGGAGTGGTGAATGTTATTTTATGTTGGTCTTTTGGTGGTATTTTAATTTGGTTGTATCCTAAAAAGCCATCCATGAGTGAAAGAATTTCATAACCTACCATGGATTTGATGATCATGTCGATATTAAGCAAGGGAAAATCATCTTTAGGACAAGATTTATTGATGTCTCAAAAATCAATACAAATTATAATCCCTTTAGGCTTTTTACTAATAGGTACCACATTAGAGATCCATTTTGAGTAGTCAATGGATCAAATACATCCTAATTCTAAGATTTTTTCCAACTCTTTCTTTACCAATACAACAATGTGAGGATGCATCTTACGTAACTTTTGTTTTAATAGTTTAACATCATGATTAACCACAAAGTGGTGTAGAACCAAGGTGGGGTCTAAACCCAGCATGTCAGAATAGGCCCATGCAAAGATATCTATAAATTCTCTCAATAGAGCTGTAAAGCTGTCACATTCCTCTTCAATGAGGGATTCTCCTAATTTTATCCATTTTAGGTCTGATGGAGTCCTGATATTTACCTATATTGTATCTTTGACTTGAAGGGTCAACCATCTTGTAGGATAAAAAGCAACAAATTGAACTATTGAATTATGTTAGGGTCCTTCATTAGGACTTGCTCTTTAACTTCTCCTAAGCATGATGAATCTGAGTCCCCTAATGGGAGATCTATCCATGTGATAAAAATAGTTATAAATTCTTGAAGAATTTGATCAAATACTTATTGCTCAAATCTGAACTTGGATCCATAGGCAAGTTCATTATTGATGGTCTCTTGGTCTAAATTTGAATAAGAATAAACACCCCCATCTAATGGTGCCTAAAATAGGTTTTCACCACTAGACTGGCCTTTATCTTTACTTTTTCCCTAGTCAAAAATCACCTCAAAGACATTTTCACTTTGGGACCTAAATGTTTTACTTATTTATTTTGGCTAAGGGTGTTCACTCACTCTTCAAAATAGGCTGCATGATCTAATATGATTGAGAATCTTGATTTGTGATCTCCCAAAAAAACATTGTCTCTAAGGCCTAAAAAGTCATAAAAGCCTCATCATTCTAGAACTCATCAATTGGTAGACTAGATTCTTGTTGATCCCAATATATTAGTTGGGGATAATATAATGGCAATGGGTTGCAATAAATAGTTAGGGTAAGGATACAAATGGCATTGTTATCAAAGAGGTTGGTTTCAACTAGGTCAGCAAAGGTGAGGCAATGATCATACGCTACTTCATTGTCAGCATCATCATCACTAGTCACTATTGATGGAGTTTGAATAAGATATGTGGGGTCATCCCCAGGTGGATTAAATCCAAGTCCATAAAGTCTTTCATACTTAGTCATGGAAATTGGCTTGATAGTTCCTTACTGATCTAGTTTGAGGCCTCTTCCTTTATAATTGTGATACTCCATGATCCTATTGGGAATATGATACTTTGCATTTTTATAACAACCATCTTGGTTTTCTTTGTATAACCATGATTCCTCCCGTTTAAGAGGGTTGGGTTCTACACCAGATGTTGGTACAATTGTGATAAGTCCCTTATCTTTTTTCTTTTATTTCCAATACATATGTGGGGTGACTTTAGGTCACCCAAAAAATTTCAAATTCTTAGGAAGATTAGCAATATGAAATGTATCATGGGTCACATACTCTCCTAGTCCATTATCTAAAATGGTGAAATGATTAGAAGATCCAAGAGGTGGCATGTGTGAAAGGGAATTTAAGGTATTAGGATCTATGTAATTATCTAGTGAAGGATTAATAAGCATACCCTTTCCTTTATCCTACATGGAACTTAGATTCATGTCATACTGATAATTATAGCTTTGAAATTTGGCCTCAAAATTCTTGTAGTGTTCATATGGATGTAAATCTCTTAGAATATTCACTTCCATCCTTGAGTGGGAAAATTTGATAAATTGGTGTAGCATTGATGGGATTGTATCAATCTCATGTAACCAAGGCCTGCCTAGAAGCATGTTTTATGATAACTCAAGATCAAGCACATAAAAAAGTGTATCATCGGTCAAAGGCCCAATGATAACTAGAAAACTAATGGTGTCTTGTGATCTCTTTCTTGATTATCATAGGCTTTGATGCTTATTGTTTTTGGCTGGAGATCTACCATTGTGTACCCAAGAAGCTTGATGAGCTTTAGAGACACTATGTTGAGGCTAAATCCATTGTTTGTAAGGACAAATTTCACTTTATGTCATCTTATATTAACTTATATGTATAAAAAACTATTATGGAGTAGGCCAAGGGAAGAGAGATCACTTTAGTTCAATGTGACTTGTTGGGTTAGAGCTAGGTATCCAACCAAAGCTTGAAATTTATCAAGGGATATGTCACTAGCAATAGTGGATTATGTCAAAAACTCATTCAAGATGTTATTATGGATTATTTATGTTCATAGTAAATATAAAATATAAATTTTTGTTGGTATCTTCTATAATTATTCCACAATATCAAACTTCTTGTCTTGATCAGTAGTGAATGGTTTACTCTGAGGCTGAATGGTTGGTTAGATGATAGGAAAAGTGGTGGATGGTTGTGGGCCTAAGATAGTAATCTTTGAACTTTGAGTTATGATTCCACAATCACAATTATATACTAGACCATTATTGCTAATCAATGTTTGGAATAGTTTGGGACCAAATAGGATAAGTCTTAATTATTGGTGCACTCACATGTGGTCATCTGGCAAGGATGAGTTGTTGATATAAGGTCCAAAAGGGGAAGTCCTAATTTTTTGGTTTGCTTGTATACATTCCCAGGTCAAAGAAGGATTATCCATGTAATTTGGTTGAATGTTGTTGTTTATCAATCATCTAGGTTGATTAGTGCTTGGTCTAGGATTAATGGAGATGGTATTAACACTACCCCCCACAATATGACCTACAACCCTGTTATAGTCATGTGTAACTACATGGTAGGTTTGTTGGTTATTAATATTCTAACCTTGGTTTTATCCATTGTTCTATCATTATGGTTTTTGCTACTAATTTTGTTGATTCTACTAGTTTGGCCCTTGATTTTGATACTATTGATTTTACTCCTGCACTAACTGTTATTGTTGCTATTGTGATTATTTTTCTAATATTGATTATTATGTCAAGGAAATGTGTTTTGATAAATTCCAAGAGTTTGATTGGAAGTATAGTCAACATTATCCAATTTTATCTCCCCATTCTCTAACATATTCTCAATTAAATGCTTAATTTGGACACATCTTTGTAGATTATGCCTATTGACCTATTGATAGTCATAGAATCCATTTTCATGATACCAATTAGGATAAATAATGCCTTGTGGATAATTCTTTGGTATAGACCAACTAATCAGATTAGAAGAAGCAAACTTAGAAAATATAGACTCAATATATTCTCTTAGGTCACTAAAGACTTGACATGAGGGCATGATTCTCCTAAGAGGAGGGGTTTGTAATGGTAAAGGCTATTGTATTTATTATGTAGGTATTGGTTGTTGTGCTTGAAAAATTATTTGGAGAGGTTTTTAGGTAGGATTAAGTTTAAAATGTGGTGCAAAAGATGTTTTCACCATTTAGACATGATGGGATTTGATTAATCCATTTCCCATAACATTCTTATTGCAATTGAATTGCTTTGATCTTTCTTGGTTATTAGCTTGTGTTGGTTATGATGTTGGTGCTTGAATAGGATGTTGGTAATCTCCCTTATTGGTACCTTGATTTTGATTATTTGAATTAAGATTGATAGCTCCTTTATTGATGAGTGCTCACTCAATCAACAAGCCTTTGTCAATGATTTCCTTAAAAGTATGTGCACATTATAGTTCCAAATGATAAGCTATCTCACTATGTAAATTTTTGGTAAACATAACAACTAATTGTTTATCTAGTAAACTATGGGTTAATGACTTGCAAGGAATCTTCATCACTATAAATAACTTGCAAATCTCTCACCATCTTTTTTCTTTTCTTGCATTAAGTCTACAAATTAAATATCATGCTTGAGATTATAGGTAAAGTGATACACAAATTTATTAGAAAGATCATCAAAATTTGTTACTAAATTTTTGGGTAACTTTAAAACCACTCCAAGGCTTGTCCAAACAATCTCTTTGAAAACAACAGCAAAAGTTAAATGTATAAATATATGTCATTGGTTGACATGTGATAAAATAATTTGGTTAAACGAGACTTAGGATCACCTTTCCTTTTGTATTTGTCAAATTTTGGTGGTTCATATCCTAGAGGAAATGGTACCTATAAATACTCCATGTTAAATGGGTAGGAACACATGTCATCTAATTTGAACATTTTAATCTATTTACCATCTTGAATTATAGCAATAACATCCTTCATTTGTTGTAATTCTTGGGATAAGAAATTAGAAGGAACATTGGTTTGAGGGAGAATATAGGTTTGGATAGGTAGCTGAGAGGTCACAAGTAGGACACTTTGATTAGGGTATGATAGAGATACCTATTGGGGTATATTGGTTTGGATGGGGAATGGACTAGGAATATGCATACATGGATTAGGATGTGCTTAAAATTACACAATTGGTTGCACTATATTTTGGTTTGGGTTGGTGATAAAGGTTTAACTTGGATGATTTTGTGGTTGGGATGGAGGGATATAACTATATTATGCCTATTGTAGTTCAAAAGAGACATGCTACCAAGTAATCAAACCTTATTGTTGAGTGGGAACTTATGGTCTAAGACCCTGTCTCTGAATTTGTGGCACATTTTGAACTAATGGTTGTCTAGTGGGTACTTGAGAAACATGGGAACTTCCTTGTTACATGAATCCATATGGAGAAGTGAAAATAGGTTGTAAAT
Source organism: Torreya grandis (assembly GCA_037957365.1). Taxonomy (NCBI): domain Eukaryota; kingdom Viridiplantae; phylum Streptophyta; class Pinopsida; order Cupressales; family Taxaceae; genus Torreya; species Torreya grandis. Next base: position 552,580 of record JARHVA010007187.1, read on the forward strand.
TAAACATCTATCATTTACCAATAATTTCATGTTGTTGACTAGTCATTACTTGATTTTGAATCAGTATATTAATTTGCAACTGAAGAGGTATGTTTTTTATTACCTGACAAGGTGGAACATTTGTTGCCCTTGATTGAGGTGGCAATATGTTTGTCTTATATTACATTGATACACTAGATTGTGTCTGCTATTATGGAATACTAATCGTTACTTATTGAGGAGGATTAGAATTCATCACATTATGTCATTGAGATATGACATTGGTTGTTGTTTCATTGCCTCATCTCGTAAGTTGTATACATGAGGAAGTAGTTGGTTGAGGTTGGGGTGTAGAAAATCCTATTCCATGATATGATGATTTACTGATGGGATTAACTATAGGCACATGTTGTTGGCTATTTTTTATGTGTTAGTATAACTTTGATTAAGATTGGATGTTGTTTATACATTATCTACTACATCTAGCTCATTATTCTATGTAGATATTGAAGACACTTCTTCAATAAAGGGCATATGCATCAAGTTATCTATTAAAGGAGTTTTTATAAATGGGTCAAAACTTAGATTCTCTTTTTTAGTTACCTCTATCAATACTCTTATTGAAGGAACTAGGTCAATAAGAGGCTTACCTATCATGATCATATGATTGAAATCATGTGATAGATTCAAATAGGTTTGATATGTTGTTTGCATTTGGTTAAAGTGATCTTCCATGATGTTTTTTCCTTAATTAGATATATTATGGTCTTGACACATTGTTTTTAATAGAGCCATAGGATTGATAGAAGAAGTCTGTTGATCATAAATGATATTTTGGGGTACTCTTACTAAACTTGGTAAATTTTCATGGAGGAAGTTTGCTAGAAACTTGGCCCCTACCTCTATGGCTCTAACCAAAATCTCATCTTTGTTCTCTAATAAATGTCATTAAAATAATAATGGATCATACATGGAAGCCATATTAGTAGAATATGACTATTGAAGAACTAGCTCATCCACTATGGGTATTGTAGCTAGGTATTATGTGGTTTGTTCTTGGTCTTGTATGAATAAGGTGGTGTGTTAACCAAATAGTTAGAAAATGGATCTTAGCTTTGTTCCCTTGATTGAGTATTATAATAGGGATAATAATCCATCTCATAATCAATATTAATTTCATAAGGGTCTTGCACCATTTCCTCCTATACAACTACATTACTAATCACTGAATTGTACACGAGTCCACTATGAGTGCAGGAATACGTGTTGGGACCCATAGTCAATGTTTTGTGATAAAAGGTCAAAGAGTTATACAAAATCTAAAAAGGACAATGTATAAAATAGATGATGTTCCAACTTGGTCTATATTCATCAAAAGGTTCAAAAGGTTTATGTAAAGATTTGTGAAGAAACAAGCTGGTGTACAATATCTAACATTTCACTATTCACACAAAGATAAGCAAGTGAGTGGACCAAAAATAAAAATTACAAACTCTAAGGATGAAGTGCTTCAAATCATTATAATATAATAATTTAAAAGTTTCAAGGTCTAGGCTCAAACAAGGCATGTGCTAGGACTCTTGGCCAAACAGCGTCAAAAGCTAATCTTTAAAATAGATGAAAGTTTTAATCTAACAAATTTGAAACACTTATAACCAACATTGGGAATTTGATTTTTGGACATGAACTTGATCAACTAGGTAGGTATGAAACAAAAGGCAAATTTAGAGATAGTTTATTTTCTCACAAAAATGGTACAAAACTTGGTTCTTTTGACAAATAAGCTAGACAAAAGTGATTGGTATAATTGTGATTTAGATAAAGGATCATAAAAATACACTTAGATTGGTCTAAAAATGTAGGAAAAAATTTAGAACTCTAAACAAGAGGGTCTATGAAATAATATTTGAATTTTTTTTGGTAGGATAATGATGCTATACTACCCAAAAGGTGTGACAAAAAGGTTTGTTTCAAAAAATATCTAAGGCAAAGACATTTTCCTATAATTTTGATAGCATAACACTAATTTTCTTGACTCAAAATGTTATGGTGCATAGACTCAAAGTGCAAGCATTTTAGCACAAAATAGCTTAAGTATATCAAGTGATGACAATTATTATAAGTCTTAAATGACCTTCAACCCAAATTGGAAATTAAACCTACATTCCCTCAAGTTTAGTGAAAATGGTGAACCCACTTAACACATCAACCATATAAACTTATAAAGGTGAAATTCCAAATTTAGATTATAAGTGAAGGACTTTAAACAACTTTGTTAAAGGTCTAGACTCAATAGGGTAGCATAACTATGCCAAAGTGGATGATATGACTCTCAAGCTTTTGATGAACTTTGAACAAGGAAAATTGATGATCTCATGTAGGCATCATAATTCATCTTTATTCAAAGGAAAATTAGGACTATTTGTTTGGTTTGAATTTTTTGTTTACACCAAGTTTTGACTTCAAACAAGACCTTAATCTAAGACAAGACCAACTAATTAATTTCTCTTATATCCTAAATTGAAAATGTTGCTTAATATTAGTGGAATCCATTAATATAAGTCATTTGAGAGGATTTTAAGTGTTCATCCAAAATTAAATACACATTATATAGTATGGATTTTATATCCCACTTCTCTGAAATGACAATACTATGATATGGACCTTGAGGTGCACCTTGCACCAACAATACTTCCATGGTAAGTGGGGATTTGTATAAGATCTAATTTTTTTTTAATGATCTATGGGAATCAATTCCACAATGACTTTCACACCAAACAATGAAAAATAAAATCATGTATTTTGGGTCTATATCACTTGGCTTGTTGTAAAAAGGTCTAGTACATTTTGCAACTAGTACATCTTGGTGTTCACCCAGTGAAGTGCAATGTCCAAAGTGCCACTATGTCCCATGTACAACTCTAATTAGGATCCAACTAAAGTCAATGATAGGAGGTGAAACTCTAGGTTAAAGCTTCCATAAATAACTTGTAAGAGGTGATGAAGTCCCCCTCATAAGATAAGTTTGAATAAAGTTAAAGAAAGCATAAAAGTAGAAAGACTTTAGGGTCATTTTGATGGTCACCCAAAATTTGAAAAGTTTTTAGTGAATGATTTAAATGACTTTTATTATAATCCTTAGACTAGGATACTTGCAATAGGAATGTGGTTTTGATTCCAACGGTTCCCTAAAGGGGACAAATATAAGAGCATACATGTAGCATCCCTCTTTTTGCCAAACAAAAGTTTAATCTAAACAACTAAGTAAATACAAAAAAGCTTTGAAAAGGTGAGTTTAGTTTTAATCCCAAAGGGAAAGTGAGGTAGTTTTCATTTGACCCCTTTGTCTTAGTTGTAACTTTGAAAACACTCATCATAAACATCTAATTTTTTTGTTAAACACCAACACAAGGCTCCTAATTGATTTTTAAGCATGTAAAAGGTGATCTAAAACATGTTTTTAGAAAATGTCAAGATTGGTCTTACAACAAAAAAGTTAGCATGTCCTTTATCCTTTAAGCTGTTTTGGGTTTGAAACAATGAACTTTAGAAAAAGAACTCTCAGGTATGTGTTTTAATAAAAACACATTAATTGACATCGATTTATATAACTGACAATGGTTACATTTTCAAACAGATGTCAATTATCTAACCAACATCAGTTATACTAATGTGACTGATTACAAGTATCCAACCAATGTCAATTTTAGTAAACAGTGTTAGTTAAGCTATGCAACTAATGTCAATTTTACTAGTTGATGTTAGTTAATGTTTTTTGCCATTTTTGTTTGCCACAAGTTTACACATTAACTGACATTAGTTTATATAACTGACAATGATTACATTTTCAAAAAAATGTCAATTATCTAGCCAACATCAGTTATACCAATGTGACTGATTACAAGTATCCAACCAATGTTAGTTTTACTAACCAGTGTTAGTTAAGCTATGCAACTAATGTCAATTTTACTATCTGATGTCAATTAATGTGTAAACCTGTGGCAAACAAAAATGGAAAAATAAAGTTAGAAAATTAATTTACAAGAGTTTTAAGGGTCTAAATAAATATTTTAAAGCTAAAAAATGATCTTCTTCATGTGTGGGATGCATCTTGTCCCATCAGGCATGCCATTATGTGATCTAGGAATTTAACACAAGAGAATATGGTTAGTATGGGATTAGTTCCAAAATGAAAACAAAATGAAAGAAACACACTAACTAGCATAAAATTTCTAGGCCTAGACACTAGGGAGAGCTTAGTTAACAAACATGAATAAAACACACAACTAAAATTCAAAATAAATCCTCTTTTATCTCCCTTGGATGCTCTAAAATGCTTGTTGTAGTGACTTTCTTGGCTTGTATTCATGAAGTCCTTGGCAATGGAATCTTGTCTATCTCCATCTCTCCTTGGTACCTTTTAGCCTGCGGCTTGAATTTTATTGGAATCAATTTGGCATGGTAACACTGGTTTCATGAATCTTTTAGAACCAATCTTGCATTATAACTTTGCATTCTCAATTCTTAGAAATGATGTCGTAAGGCATCCTATTTATAATTTTTTGTAAATGTCTAGAATCAACTTAAACTATACATCTTGAGATTGAGATGTGTGGATAAGGATTAATTCAATATTATTGATTAAGTTTTTAATTATCCTCATCATGACATTGGAATAAGGGGAAATTAAGAGGCATGGAGGGCATCATGGAAGGCATTGATGCAACATGGAGGGCATAAATCTTGATATTTGTGGCATTTATGGCCTAGGGATATCTTCCCAGGAAATGAGGTCACTTGATGATGTAGATATTCAATATTCATTTCCAAAAATAATTTTTCAAAAAGTTTCCATAGAATTATTAATTATACCTTGATTTGGGTTAATTATCTCTTAGGCATGTTTAAGCACTTTATGCACAAATTACTCAAATTGATTAGAATGCCTTGTTATTGGTCTAAAATTTGATTAGGTTGGAATTTGAACTCACTCAAATGCATTGGAATTGTTATCCCATTTAGGATGTTATCAATATAAAATAACAAAAGCATGCATCTTGAGCAAGATATTTGATAAGAAGGAGCAATCCAGAGCACCCAGGTGCCAAATTGACATTTTGACTCAAAATGATCTAAGCAAAGTTAGCTAGCCCATAAATTGCATTGCCCCATTTAGGGATACCCTAGTCAAAATTAGTACTTGAATATGTCAATTTAAACTCATTTAATGTTTTTTACTGTTTTTAGACCAAATTATGCATTTTGGGTGGAAAGTGGCCAAAAATTTGATTGGAGGTTATTGGTGGCTAGATTTAGGTGTCTACAAATTTAAGGTTGAAAAGTCAAAATTTGTTGTTGTTAACTCCTATTAACTAAATATTGAGCTACCTATTGATGTTAATAGATTACTTATATGCCAAAGTTAATGTGTTAATAGTAGCAGCCCTTCACAAAAAAATGTAATGATAAGATCAAAAACATTCTTATACATTTACAATGTTAAAACCTTTGATGGTTTATACATATTATTCACCCAAGTGTATATCTTATAGAATATTGCATTAAAATCATGGATTATTATATTAAATTCCCTCTTCATATTTTTTAAGTGATGATATACAAGACTTGGGTTGTTAACCTACTCAAATTTAGCAAGGAAAGTACTTTGACAATCATCCAATGAAGTAATTAAACCTTCTTGTAAGTTTAGGTACCAATCATATGCAACATATTGTAATGTGAATAGGAAGAGCCTACATGAAACATTTTCATCAACAACATTCATCAATATCAAAGTAGCCTTAAAATACTTGATATGTTCTTTAGTTATTCTTTCCCCCACGAAAGAAAAAAAAGGTAGGTACTTTTGTGATCATAGGAATTTGACAATAAAGAGGAGGTTAGATCAAGTGTTAGTTTTATAAAACAATTACATCAACACACTAACATGCTAACATCTCAAAGCCTAGATCTTAGGGGGAGCTTAATGGAAAAAAATAAAACTGAAAGCCCAACTAGAATACAATTATCCTTACCTCCTTTGAGAGATCTAAGCGATTTGTTCATGGATTTCTCGGTTTATGGTCAAAGAGTATTTAGAAATGGAATATTATTTTCTCCTTATCTCCTTGGCATCATGGATTGTGGTTTGATATGGCTTATTACCTGTGATGGCTTGGCATAATATTTTGTCATTATAACATTATTGTAATGAGTCTTATGTAAAAATCTGCATTATAACTCTACAATATCCAATCTCTTTTATGAAGATCCAAAGGCTTGTATTTATAGGTTTAGGAAGTAACCCCAACTCAAGGTGAGTTAAAGTGTAGTTTAAATATGGAATGGGTTCAAACCTAACCTAAGTGAGTCAATTAACCTTGATAGAGTTAAAAGGTATCAATAATTAATGATTTTCAATGAATAGGCATGGGTGAGATATTTTCAAAGTTTTGACAACTCACAAAAAGCAATCATGAAAAGTTAGGATATTTCATATTTTTGAATTTCCTTTTTTAGTAATTCATTAATTGCTCATGGATAATTCAAAAATTCATTTAATTAGGTTTATCATTTTAATTAATTTTGATTAGGCATTTTGCTCTTTCAAGATTTGATTTTATGTCCATGTGCCCAACTTAATAGGTTTATAGGCTGAATTACATGTTTTGATGTCACGAGTTGATTAGAGATGAATCCATGAGAGGTTTTTGTTCCTTATGGTAGGATACCACAATTAGGGATTTCTCAATGTGATTATGAGATTTTATGAATGATTCACAAACAAATTTAGGATGTTCAATCATTCCTAGGCTTAATTTGCAATGGTTGGTAGGAATCAATTTGATGTTTGATTGAAGGCCATTGGTGTCTAATTTTAGGTGTCTACAATTTTCCCTTATTTGGAAAGATGTTGCAAGATGTAATTATAATAATGTCTTCTCAAAGAATGAAAATGTCATGTATGCTTACAAATTTAATATTAATGGATAAAATAAAGGTTCCCCCTTGAGAAAGTGGTTGGAAAATGGATCATTAGTAAGTCCCTCAAAAGGAGAAAACAATTGGACCAAAAATATGAAATGGGGTAGAAGGGACTAATTTGTCCATAGGAGGTTATAATCAGTGGCATATGGAGCTGGCCTAGTTAGGGCAAAAAAATAGGATGATCTTCCCATAGGTGGTTATAATCATCGATAGAGGTGGATAAAAAATGTAATGATTTTCCCAAAGGTGGTTATAATCATAGAAAAAGGCTTAACGTAATAATAAGATAATATTTCCAAAGGCAGTTATAAACATCAAAAGGGAAAACAATCATTTGCCCATAGGTGGTTATAATCACTAGTAGGATAATAATAAGCCCTATGTGGGTTGATATAGATAATGGTCTGCCCAAAAGTAGTTATAAGCATTGTCACCATGAAAACATGCCTAGTTTGGTAAAATAAATAAAATGATTTACGCAAAGGCGGTTATAATCATCAACCTTCAAATGGATGAAAGTCATAATGATTTGCCCAAAGGTAGTTGTAATCATTTGTAATGTAAGTGGGATGGTATACATTGATTTGCCCAAAGGTGATTAGAATAATTGGTATCTTGATTATGGAAAACATGTTATGGAAGATGATGTTAGAATGGTATAGAAGAGAAAGATGAATTTAAGCAACTTGCTAGCAAGGATATGCTCATCCAAACTAGCAAAGGTTATAATTATTTTGTTGTTTAATTATTATATCTGGGATATGATTTAGATTAGATAAATAATGTTTCTAGTGCCAAGGATATATATAATTTATTCATTACTGTGTAGACTCTAAAAGTTTTTTTTTGTTGTAGCACATGATGGTAGGCATCATGATAGAATACCATGAACACTTGGCCATAATATACATAAGGATTAACATGAAATCCAATAGTAAATTGAAAACAATGCACTAATGATAAAAAAACATGATGATAATGTTGACATATGAACATGGATGGATTCAAGTATAATGCACAAGGAATCACCCAATGAATGCATGTAGACTAAATCAAGACACAAAAAGAAATAAAAAAAATAGGCAAACAAACAAAAAAAATATTAAGAAAAAAAAAGAAACAAAAATAAAAATAAAGAGAAACAATAAACAAACAAAAACAAACTATGGTTAATCACAATGTTAGTACGAACAAAATGACATGAACAAGATGATGAGCATTACCTCAAGACCATAGGAGACAATGTAAAAAAAAATAAAAATGGGGGAATAGAATAAAAGGAAGGGGGTGGCTAAGCAATCTCTAGATGCACTAGGCAAGTAGACATTACCTACATAGTTCCATGGATATAATATCTAATGAAAACTTTAGGCCAAATCTAGTTCTCTCAAGAAATGGGATAGAATAAAATGATGAGAAAAATAAAACATGATTGATGTTATAGAATAATATCTAAATGGGTTGTAAAAATGGTGAAAGCATGGGATGTTAGGCCAATAAGGATGGGGAAACTAAATGACAAGAGGTTTCTTATGAGATACCTAGGGATCCCAGAATCCTTAAGGCAAAGAAGTGGTCAATGGGAATTATTTGGGATTTTCTAAAATGGTTTTGAAATGTTTTTAGAATTTTTAGAGCATCTCAAATTGATGGAGAATGATGAGATACTAAATGGTCCAAGATCATAAAATATAAAGAACAATCAAACTTAAAAATTACACATAAAATGGCAAGAGTGTGGCTTAGGTTGCTCATAAAATGGAAAGAGTGTAGCTAATGGGTGATTGAGTTGACCTCAATCTGAGTCAAACATACCTAAATAGTACTAGGATGGAACCTCAAATGATAGTTCTACCTTATAGTCGAAGAATTTGACTAGTGTGGTAGCCAATTCAAAAAAATAGGCAAATTAGGTAAATGGCATAGTATGACATAGGCATGGAAATGTGGTACTTCAATAAATGATAAACAAGTGTTTCCCATAATTTTACCATATGTAGTTATAATTAGGAAATAATGGAATAGGTCAATGATACTAATTTTCCCATTAGTGGTTATAATTAGTAGCATGATAGTGGAACATTGATTTTCCCAAAGGCAATTATAATTAGGCACACTTAGTATAAAATGAAACAAGAAATAAAGGATGCAATTCCCAACCACTATCATACTATTCTAAAATATGGCCTCTATCTAGAATACTTGAAATAATTGATAAAACTTCATCTAAATCATTATGCTAAAATTAGCTATGGAACCAATGGATTAGATTGTTGGGTAGGGAAGGTGAAAAGTAAATTGGTCGATAGGAAAGGTATGGTAGAACAAAGTGGTAGAATATAATGGTATGTTATATTGAACAATGTCAGTATTAAGTTGCAAGTGAAATAGGCCTTATAAATAATACACTAGGCCTCTCAATAAAATTAATGCTCGAGGTGTACAATGTTTATTGGCTCATCAAGTTCATCCCTATCTAGTGTAGTGAGCCTATATGCTCCCACACCATAGTTTAAAATAATGATGAAAGGACATACCTAGTTGGGTTTTAATTTTCCTTTGTGTTTTTTCTCAGTTGTTGGTTTTATTTAAGATCAAGATCACCAAGCTAGAATTCTCTATATATAATGTACCAATTATAGTGGCCATAGAGGTGTTTCTAGTATGCTTGTTGATTGTTAACTACATCCAAGTGTTTCTCATCAAGTAACTCCATATATTTAAAGTGAGCTATGCAATAGTCTTTATTATCTAGACATGCTTCAAAGAGATTCACAAAGAAGGTAAATTGACCTTAATGGGAAGAATGGCTTCAGTGCCATAAAATAGTGAATATGGAGTGGATCTTGTTAGAGTATGGTGATTGGTATTGTATGCCCAAAGGGCATAGGATATTTTGAGGTACCAATCATGTTCAACATCATTGATGATATTTTTAAGGATATTGACAATGGTTTTGTTAGATGCTTCATCTTGGCCATTACCTTTAGAGTAATATGCCATGGAAAAATGTTCTTTAATCTTATACTCGACACATAGCAATTTAACATCCTTATTTTTTAATGATCCACCATTATCAAATATAATGTCAAAGGGGATACCATAGTAGTAAATAAGATGGTTAAAGATGAATTTGGAAATTTACTTTCTAGTCATGTAAGTGAGAGGTATAGTTTCAACCCACTTAGTGAAGTATAATATGGTAGTAAGGATATGTTTATGGCTATCAGATGAGGTGTGGTTTGTATTCCCAATGAGTTTGATGCCCCATGTATAAAATTGTCATGGTTTGAGCATTAGTTTTAGAGTCTTGGTCAAGGCATGAGTTAGATTGCGATGTCATTAACATTTATCACATCTTTTCTTAAAAGCAATTGCATCTGCATCCATCATTAGCCAATAGTACCTAGTATGCAAGATATTTTTAGCTAGGATTACCCTAATTGTGTGGGCTCCACATACTCTTTTATGAACTTCCCATAATGCTAATATATATTATTCTAAAGTTAAACAACAAAGTAGAGTTCCATCAAAACTATAGTTATAAAGGGTTGATCTGAGTAAGGTATAACATGTGGCATGATGGGCAAAGGATTTGGATTGTTTGTAGGATAAGTCTAGTGGCATTTTTTGTTCATGAATATAGGTGTAAAGGTTTGAATACCAAAATATTTGGGACCAAAAATATTGTATATCATTGTGATGGTTTAAGGTGAATGAGCTGGTACTAGCATATTTTCAATGAGTAACTCGTATTCTTGTGTCGTATCTATATGTCAAATTAGAGATCTAATGGTGGCCATGGCATCTATAGTTATATTATTTTCCCTTGGTATATGTTCAAGCTTTACATCAATAATTTACTATTTGATAGTGTCGACTATGGCCTTATATTAAACTATTTTATCATCTTTGGTCTAAAAATGGTCTATAACATGATTGATAATTAACTAATAATCACTATAAACCTTTAGATTATATATGTTCCATTGTATTGGCTGTTGGACCCCTCTAATGAGTGCTTCATATTCAACCATGTTGCTGGTACAAGGAAATTTGATCCTAAATTACTTAAGGATTAGATCCCCTTATGATTTTATGAATAAAAGGCCTACCCCTAATCTATGTGATATGAATGATACATCAAAATAAAATGTCCAATTTTGATCTACAAGAGGTGTTTCAATGATGATCATAATGTATTCATCTAGGAATTGGAATGTTACTAGCTTTGTATCTACAAGGGGTGATTCAACAAGTTGATCTGCAAGAACTTGCCCCTTGATGGATTTTTGGTTGGCATATTCTATCTAAAATTCACTTAAAATCATGATCTATTTGGCCATACGGCCTTGTAAAGCTATTTTAGATAGTAGATGCTTTATCGGATCTACTTTGGAAATGATGATGGTCTTCTTGTTTAACATGTAATGGTGAATTTTAAGAGCTATGAAGACCATATCTAAACATGATTTTTCAATAGGTGTATAATTATACTCATACACTAATAGTGTATAGCTTAAATATTACATGGCATGATCCTTTCCATCATCAAGATGTTGAGCTATAAGTGCCCCTAAGGCTTTGTCTATAGTTGATAGGTATAGTAAGAACAATATTTTGACATTGGAGGTAATAAAGTAGGAATATTTCTAGATAGTCCTTCAAATTCTAAAAAGTATTTTGGCATTCGTCATTCAAATGGAATTTTACCCCTTTCTTTAGAAATTGTGTGAAGGGATGGAACTTGTCAATCAATTGAGAGATGAAACATATAAGAGATTGTATTTTGCCCTATAAACTATGAATCTACATCAAATTGGTCAGTGGTGGTATGTTTGTTATGGCTTGTACTTTGGTTGGATCAACTTCAATACCTCAACAAGACACAATGAAGCCAAAACATTTTCCTAAAGTAACTCCAAAAACACATTTCTTAGGGTTGAGCCTAAATTTATATTCACACAGTCACTCAAATATCATCCTTAGCACTGTTAGATGATCAGCCCTAGTCTTTGATTTACCTAGTATGTCATCAATGTAGTCTTCAATAATATCATGCATCATATCATAAAATATGATGGTCATGTCTCTTTGGTAGGTGGCCCTTAAATATTTGAGACCAAATAGAATAACCTAATAAAACAATGTTCCCCATAAAGTAGTGAATTATTTTATGTTGGTCATCTGGTGCAATCTGGATCTAGTTGTATCCTAAGAATCCATCCATCATGAAATCATTTCATAACCCACTATGGAGTTGATAATCATATCAATGTTTGGTGGAGGAAATTTATCCTTAGGGCAAGCTTTGTTTATGTCCCTAAAATTAGTGTAGATCCTTATTCCTTCTAGTTTATTACTAATTGGTACAACATTCAAGATCAACTTTGAGTATTCATCTCACTTTCAAGAGCTTTTCCAAGTATTTCTTTACTACTATAATAATTTAATGATGGATCTTCCATAAATCTTGATTTACAAGTTTGGCATCAGGATGTACCACAAGGTGGTGTACAACCAAGGTGGGGTCTAAAACTAGCATATCAGAGTAGGCCCAAGCAAATATATCAATAAATCCCCTCAATAGGTTAGCAATGATTTCATGTTCCTCCTCAATGAGGGAGCTGCCTAATTTGATCCATTTTGAGTCATTTGGAGTCTTGATGTTAAATTTTGTTGTGTCCTCTACTATAAGGGTTGAACCATCTTCTAGAATGGTCAATAAATATTTGAACTGGCCTACAATGGCAAGTCTTCTGTTAGGACTAGCTCCTCATGTTATCCTAGGCATGATCATTCAAAATCCACCAAAGGTAGGGATGGCCATGTAACAAACATTATTGGGAACTCTTGGATGACTTGATAAAAATATTTTTATTCTTTAAGACCAAACATGGACCCATATGCAAGTTCATCATTGGTGGTCTCCTAAGCTATGTTTGAGGAAGGTTGAACACCCCCATATAATGGTGCCTAAAATAGGTGTTCACCACTAGATTGGCCTTTCTCTTCACTATTTCCCTAGTCCAAAAGCACCTCAAATATTTTTTCACTTTGGGACCTCAATTTTTTATTTAATTGTTTATGGCTAAGAGTGTTCATTTATTCTCCAAAATAGGCTCCAAGATCTAGTTTTATTAAGAACCCTTGTTTATGGTCTCCCAATGGAACATTGTCCCTTAGGTCAAGGAAATCGTAGAAGGCCTCATCATTCTAAAACTCATTAAGTGGCATTATTGACTCTTGTTGGTCCAAGTCTATCAGTTGAGGATAATATACTAAAAGTAAATTATGGTCAATAAGTGGTTGAAGGGTATAAATGGAATTATTTTAAAACAAATTAGTATTGGTTAGGTCATCAAAAATGCTATGATAAGACTCTACTTCATTGTCAACATCATCTTCACTATTTGTTGGCATTGGCACATGAATAAGGTACATGGGGTCACCCTCAAGTGGTTTAAATCCAAGACCATATATTCCTTTTATAGAGTGGCAAAAATTGCCTCAAGTAGACCATGCTGATTTATCCCTAAGCCTCTTCCTTCATAAGCATGATTATCCATGATTTTATTAAAAATAGGATACCTATAATTGATGTAACAATCCACCAATTTGTCAAAATACAACCAAGATTCATCACTTGTAAGTGGGTGTTACTCTTGGTTAGTGGTCATTATGAAAATGATAGGTGCTAGACTATGTAGTTTGGATTTTCCCTTTATTTTCCATTCCATGTAAGGTGGTTGGGCATTAGGTATTCCAAAGGACTTGGGGTTCTATGGAAGCTTATCAATGTCAAATCTATTATGGGTTAAATATTATCTTGGGACATTACCTAATATGGTATAATGATCAGATATTTCAAGTGGTGGCATGTGGGAAACTGAATCAAGGGTATTTGGGTTAATGTAATTGGCCTCTAGGGAATCATCAAGTATATATTTTCGCTTATCCTTTTTAAAAACTAAATTCAAGCCAAAATAATAGTTAAAGCTTTGGAACTCAGCCTCTAAATGCTTTCAATGTTCATAGGGTTGTAAATCTCTATGAATGGTGACCTCCATACCAGAATGAGATAACTTGATATACAAGTGCAATGTTGATGGGATTGCACAAATCTCATGTATCCAAATTTTACCCAAAAGAATATTATATGACAAATTGAGGTCTAACACATGGCATAGTGTATCATGGGTTAAGGGCCCAATAATAACTAACAATCTAATGGTGCCTTGTTATTCCTACTCTTTATTATCATTGGCATTTATTGTGATCAGCTCTAGATGAAGATTGGTTGTGGTGTACCTGAGAAGATTGATGAGCTTTAAAGACATAATATTTAGACCTGATCCATTGTTTATGAAGACATGCTCCAATTTGTGTTGCATTATCATAGCTTCAACGTAAAATGGATTATTATGAAAAAGGCCAAAGGATGACATATGGCTTCGGTTGAAGGTTAATTATTAACTTGGAGCTAGATGTCTAACCAAATCTTAAATTTTTTATGGATATATGTCATTAGGAACTTGAAATTGGGTAAAGAAATATATTAAGATGTTCTTATGGATTGTATATGTACACAAAAAATCTAAAATGGATATTCATGAAAGTGTCTTTTGAAATTCTTCTACAATATAAAACATCTTTTCTTAGATAGTGGTAAATGTATTGTTCCTAGCCAAAATGGTTGGTTGGATGGGTGAAGTGGAAAATGGTTGTGGCTATGGTATGGTAATATTTGACTATCGAGTTATAATTGCATAATCAAGATTAGATACAAAACCATTGTTGATAACAAATTAAAATGGTGAGGGACTAGATATGATAATTCTTGGTTTCTATTACACGTGTACATGGTCACATGTCAATGATGAGTTATTGGTATATGGTCTAAAACTAGGAATCCTTGCTTGCTAGTATGCATGCATGTAGTCCCAAATCAAATAAATATCATTGATATGGTTTGGTTGTTTAGAATTAATTATAAATGGTCTTGATTTATTGGAACTTGGTCTTATAATAATAGCTATGGTGGAAATAAGACCTATTTCAATATGTCCTACAACCTTGTTGTAGTCATGTGCAATTGCATCATAGGTATATTGGATGTTGGCATTGTTGACAAAATATGACCTTGCAAATAAAATTGAGCCCCATATAGATAAAAAATTGATATTTATATTATTTACGGGCCTATTATAATGTCATGAACTATGTCATAGCTCATTCGGTGTGATTTTATGTGTATCTAGCCTTGGTCATATCTTTTTAGTCCTAAGAGTCATTTTGGGAGTCAAAATGAGAATTAAATGAGTTGTATAGCCTCTTTAGGAGAAGTTAATATTTAAAAGGTGATGTCACACCCCATGTATTCTAATATACATTAATCATTTTTTTCTAACTGAAAAGTGGTAGGTTCTTTAGAAGAAAGAGTAGTTTTCTTAGAAAAAGGAAGAGTTTGGCACTTGTACAACCCATAAGAGAGTGTGACACATGGAAAAAGGTCATTTAATGGATATTCATGTTATTCATACTCATCTAGGCACCTGACATGCTTTCTAAGTGCTATATAATTTTCCAAAACCATTATGCTCCTTCTTCACCTTTCTAGACACATAGAAATGGTCAACAGATTTGTGCTTAGTACGGCCAATTAGAGAAGTTATAAGTCAAAAAAATTTGGAAGGTGAAATTACAATAAAAGAGATAAATTTTAATAAAAATATTTTAAATATTTTTCCACTATGATTTTTGAATTATATCTAACAATTTGACTATGTTTTTCTATGCATTATTTCTTGCAACCTAAAGGTTTTACTTTGGTTTGAATAATTGCATATAATAAAAATATTGATATTTATTTAATATGACTTTTTTTCTATAATTTAATTATTACCATTATTTTTTTCATGTTTAAAGGTGTTTGGATAAGCCAAGTATCTCAAGTTGTAGGAGAAAGCACCATTCTATGCTACAAGTAGATTTCTACTATTTTCAAAATCTTTGTTCTTTGTTAGTGATTAAAAGGGATGATAATAAGTTAATTATTATGTTTATAATTTTATTTTTATATCCTTCCATTTTAATCTCATCCTTTGAATCAATATTCATGAGGGTGCAATCATAAAGTGCCATATAGTCAGTTACCATATGACTGATGTACACTGTCAACTAGGTGAGTTATGCAAAGCTCTAAACCACATCCATGGAGTTATGATTGAGTTTATAATATTTTATAAATACCATATTACATGAAAAATAAACCTATTTTTCCCTAAATTTATATGCAACATTTTTGATAACTACAACCCCTATATAATCAAGATTCCTGTAAAGGGTTAATCTACAGTCATGGTGGATCATGTATATGGTACCTATATAGCATGTTCATAGAGGCATGATGAAGGTTAAAAATCCTTGGTATATATTTTATCAACATTAAGTAATTATTTTAGCATTAAAATGGTTAAAATAATATTGTGGCAGTCATATACAACACTTTCACATAGCCTTCTACCATTAACATACACCTACAAGTGTCTTCATGGCAACCAATCATGTTGAACAGGAAGTATTTGATATAAACAAGGTATTTGATTATGACTATATTATATTTTAAAATAATTTATAATAATATAAATATCATTATAATTCAAATACAATTCACATTATGCACACTCATCCCCACTTCTTGTACATTAGAAAATGTCCTCCTATAAGTGGTGTTAACAAAAAGTTGAGGTATCACCTAAGAGATTTGAAAAAGTTGAAACTTTACTTATATTATTAATGTGTGAACTAAATTTAATGATAGACATGTTTTAGATGATATATTATAAAATATACCTAGAAATTTGTATTTTGAAGGATGTCTGAGTTTAGGGATATTTTCCCTAAATGGTGAAAATAGAGGTCTAGACCATTTTTGTCAAGGGCATAGAACAAGGTTAGAAATTAATTTGATGAATATTGATGATTAAACATATTTTACTCTACATAGGATGACTCTTCAAATTTTTTAAGGAAAATTATTAGTGGAAACTGATTGTTGGGGGCCTCAAAGTTGTTATTGGAACACTAAATTTCTTCACTGTCATCTATAGGATTTTGAACCTCAAAGGAGCTCTACTTCCCAAGGTGGAAATTACAATCATATAATAATGTTTTAAAATTCCTAATGTTTTTAAAAAATCACATCAATGACTTGTTATATGCCTAAATTACAATGCCATGGTCAGATGTTCATCTATAGGTGTATAATGACATAAAAAAGACCACCTGCAACCTGCTTATAAGTGTTCATAGATATATTAAGGTGAACTTGGAGGATAATGAGATTATAGACATAAAAATATAATATTAAAGGCTAAATAAAGTTTTTTAAAGTTTATACAAAATAACATAACACCTATTCCAATTTAAAAACAACACCTACAGGTCTTGAGGGCTCCAACATAGCTAGTTGCAAGTGACTGTAGGTAGACAGTTAACTAAAACATTATGCATAAATGATGGTCCATATTAATTATGTAATTATTAGTTAATAATTTCCAAATTATCTTTTAAGGTTTAAAAAAGTTTGGTTCAATTTTTTCAAGGTCTAATCCATGCAACTACACCTACACATGCCTCACCCAAATAGGAAATATAGTCAAGTATCTGGACTGGTCAAGTGAAAGACATGACTTGAAGGGTTTTAGAAAGGGATATAATGAATAAGTTATTGGAAAGTATTAAATATATAATTTATGTCTCATGAGGTCCTGATATCAAGGGATCAGAGCATAAAAACCCTTTTCAAGGGCAATGCATAGTCAATCTATGACTATCATATGCTCAACCTACCTCTCTCATAGTTTGTATTGGATTTTTGAATAATTTGGGGGATGAATGACCTAATAAAAGGCCCATTTATTTTACATATCATATTTATGGATTGGAGAGTCCCATCTAACATTTTTTTCTAGACAAATAGGGGAATTGCCTTCTATTTTGTCTCAGTTAAAAATTACTTCTAGAGAACACAAATTGGTAGGTTTTCAAGAAGGGAGGTGAGATAAAGGATGAAAAAACCATAAAATTAAGGTGTGAAAATTTTTATGACACATATTACATGATGAAAAACATCTCATAGAATGAGGGAACCCAATAAGATGGTCTAGATTTCCAAGTATGCAGACATGTGTTAGGCCTTGAAGAGGTCTAGTGCCCAAATGGGAAGTCACTTACACTTGTAGCCTTAGGTATGCTTTATAAAACATTGGATCATGTTTATGGGATCTTTTTAGATGTTTAAAATCTATCATCTTGTAATGAATTCATAGGGAAAGCCAATTTTTTCTTAGAGATAGTTCAAGCCTATAGGAAATGAGGAAACAAGCTCGATAGGCTAATTTTGAGTGCTCACATGTTCTTTGAGGTTGTGCATGGATATCCAAGGAGTTTTTAGAAGTTATCAAGGGTATTTAACTTTAATATTGTGGAATTTTTTTGAAGTTCTAACATCCCATCTTTATGAATGAAGCTTAAGGGCTTGAAGGACCTAAAACCCTTTCAAACCCTTGGAAATAACCCTATGTAGGAAATGAAGATGGAGAGATATCAAAATGGGGTGGAATGACCATGAAATTATATGGAGGTTTTATATTAATCTCCAAAGACTATTTCCATCTAATTGAGGCATTCCCTATCTGTATAAACATGGTACAAAATTGCTTTCTTTGATTTTTTTATGCATTGTGGAAGTTATAAGAGGTTTCAAGAGATGGAAAAAAATTTGAGAGTAATTTTTAGACTTAATATAACTCCCCATGCCCATTTAATGCTTCATAGAAAATCCTAAGTTCCTCAATAGGAGCTTTCATCTTAGCCACTTAGGATTGGCATAGTGAGTATGATAGTGAAAAGGGTGAAAAAATTCAAGTAAGCTACTTTTAAGGTGTGTTTAATGCATCTAAGTCCATATATGGTTTTTAAACATGTAATTAACTTCCTTTTATGGATTTTAATGGGAAAATAAATCCAAATTTGAGGCCAAGTATGCAAGGTGTGTGAAAGAGGAGTTTATTTGACTAGAGGCAGTGATGACTCACTTCCATAAGATTCTAGATGATTAGGAATGTATCTAAATTATGGATAATCATGTCTGCAACCCTTTTCTATTATTCCAATCATTATATATATCCCTAGTTAGTTTTAGGATTTTCAAATAGGGGTGAACAATGAAGGTGGTTTTCTTGTGTAGAATGAGAACTCCAATGCCACATTTCATGAGTTTCATAGTTTGGAGATAAATTTGTCCTATAATAAATTTCATGGTGTATATCTTAATTCATTATTATACACATTTAACTCCTCCTAACATGACAAGTGTCCTTATGACCTTTGTAATTTTATTTTCCCACTTCTCTCTCAAGTTCTTTAAGAACTAGCTATTTTGGCTATTATAAACATGATCCACCTAAGTATGGTGAAGCCCCACTCATTTTCATACCATGGATAAATAAATACTACTAGTTTTTACCTCTTTTAAGATAATTAATAGTGTGTTCACTTGAATGGTTGATCTTTCTTAGTGATGATTATTTTTTCCTTAACATTGTTGTCTCATTCTCTCACTCATTTGTAGCTTGAAAGCTTCTTCTTGCAAGTCATGTGAAGTATTCAGTGAAGTATCAAGGTTAAGTGAGTTAGTCTATTCAAGTAGTTTTGTTCTAGGCCTCTTATCTAGTCTTCCTAGTCTAAACATTCATCACAACCACATAATGAAATACTGATGTGAGAAGATTCAAATTGTAGAAGTGTATGCCTAGTTAGTCTCTTGGTATCATGTGTGACATGCAGTTGGTTGGTAGTCATCAATCAATTTGATGTATCACCACGTTTAGGATAATTTACTTTTAGTTTTCTCTCTCTTTTCCTTGCAAACATAGCTATAGTAGTGATCCAAAAGTTGTACATCAAGGTAGATAGCCCTATTTAGAGATTTACCTCATTCCTAGGCTACATAAAGCCTATAGGTATTTCATTTGTTCCACATAGATGAGGAGAGTTGAGACATCTCTTTAGAGGGTGCAAATACAAGTGATAATAGTTTTTAACATGCCTAGTGGGACAATTAGTCCAATAAGTTGAAAGATTTTTGGTGTTTTCTTTCAACACATAAACCTTTGGAGGCATCTATCTAAACATCAATGTTGATTTTTAGATTTCATTAGCTAGTTAGGTAGCCTTGGTATTCCTTTTGAATATTATTTATAATCATTCCTTGTGTTCTTGCTTCCTAATGAAGTCCCATGATTGGTTTTCATGTTGAGTATTATTTTACACAAGTTGATAAGGAATCCAAAGCCTATGGTATTACATATCACCCTTTTTATGATACATATCAACTCAAACATGATCATTATCATAATTTTTATTAGTTTTATTAGCCTTACAATTAGCCTCCTCAATATCTTGCTTCTCCTAGTCAACCTAGCCACTTCTCAACTTAGTCCATTCTAGGTTTCAAGCAAACTCTCTTAGGATATGAGAGTTACATGATGGATCTCAACACATAAATGGGGCATGGAAAATATGTTCTTATTCATCTCATTCATAATGTGATAAATTTATTGGATCTAGTTAAGAGAGAGTGGAAACCTATTGAGAGAGAATTTCATCAAAGGCTCACAAGTGAGATGCTATATGTGAGTGGCCTTATTTCATCCTTAGAGGATAATCTAAGAATTTATGAAAATAAAACTCACAAAATATATTATCCCCCATATCCAATTCCCCAAGATTTTTATTAGTCCTACATGATTCTTACTCATGAACCCAATCAAACTTATCAAAATCATCTTCTTCCAAATCAGCTAGAAGAGAGAGTTGGAAAGACAAACCTTATTTTTGAACAAAAGATTGAGAGGGAAATTGAGCCAATAATAAAATGAATCATTCCATATTATCACCAAGGGAAGTGAAATTCATGCCCTCATTTCCCTTTCCCATGCTCAATTACTCTCAATAAGGAACCCATAGATTTGAAATTCCAAGTTGGAGACAAGGTGGAGAATCCAAGCCCAAAGAGATCCTAAGTTTCTTGAGTAATTAATACAATCTAAAAATTATATCACCATCTCAAGAAGAGACTCCTAATCCTAACACCCCAATATGGAATAAGATAGTGGAATCATGGGAAAAGAAAGGGGATAAAATCCTATATAAAGAGTGTGAAGTTGAGAAAGAACTTGATCCTATGCAAGCCCCTCCCACCCTTCTTTAAGAGACCTATTATTTTCCATATCATCCCTATTATACTCCTTATTCTCATGAATATGCCTATCAACTTCAAAAGATACTTTTCCAAGAGAACCTAAACTATAAAATTGAGGAGTTAGAGTTGGGAATTAAATTATTAAGTCAACATGTGATGGAAGGTTTAGAGCCAAAATGAGAACCTATGCTTAAACACACCCAATATAACCTTCTTCAAGATATTCCTCAAGATCAATTAGATTTTAATGAAGATATTTTTAGATAGAAGGGAGGAAACCAAGATATTTTAGCCCAAGGTCTACCTCCCCTTCCTCAAGAACTCAAAAAAGGATCCCCTACAATTGATTCTCAATTTGATGTTGAGTTATATGTGACACCTCTACAAACTAGTTCATCTTGTCCTCACCCTGTCACCCTTTTCCTTGATGGACATGTGGTATGGCAACCTAAGGAGGATCATTTATTTGAGAATAAATTATAAATTTTTATTGAATAAAATATAGTTCCTTGATAGCCTCATTGGGCTAAGCCACCTAATTACAAGATTCCTAGTCTTAGCATCACCAAGAAGGAGAATGAAAATGAGGATCTTGCGACCCTTGAGAACCAAAATCAGATTATAACAGCTGATATACAACTTGAAACTAACACCATACTAACCATCCTCTCTTGTGTCAAATTCCTAAATCACATAAGGGCATGCTTGATGGGACTAGATGCATCCCACACATGAAGGAGATCATTTTGTAACTCTAAAATATTTATTTGGACCTTTAAAAATCCTGTAAATTAATTTTCTATTTTTATTTTTCCATTTTTGGTTTCCATTGTTTTACATAGTAATTGATATCAACAAATAAGACCGACATTAGTTACATGGCTTAACTTATGTCAATTCGTAAAATTGACATAGGTTAGATCTTAGTTAGCCAAGTAACCGATGTTGGTGGTAATAACCAATGTCGTTCACTATGTTTTTCTAAAAACATAGACCCAAGATCTATTTTCCAAAGTTTATTATTCCAAGCTAAAAAGATCTTCAAAGCTAAAAGACATGCTAATAATTTTTCTATAGGATCAAGCATGATATTTGTTCAAAACATGTTTAACTCACCTTTACATGATTAAAAATAAATTAGGAACCTTTTTTGGTGTTTAATAAAGGACTTACATGTTTTGGTGAATGTTTTCAAAGTTTATAACTAAGACCAAGGGGTCAATTAGACACCACCAAATATTTCATTTTGGGTTTAAAATTGAACACACTTGTCAATTCTTATTTACAATAGATTTTTAATTGAATTTTTGTTTGGAAAAAAGAGGAATGTTGAATGTATACTCTTCCATTTTTCCCCTATAGGGAACCTTTGGAATCAAAAGCATCATTCCTATTATAAATAGCCTAGTCCAAGGTGTAGAAATAAAGTCATCTAAAGCACTCCCTAACAACTCATCAAAGTTTGGGTGACCTTGAAAATGACCCTAAAGTCTTTATAATTTCTTTATTTTTTATGCATCTTCACTTGTGAGGGGGACTTCACCACCTCCTGCAAGTTATTTAAGGAATCTTTGACTTGGGGTTTCATTTCCTAGAATTGACTTCATTTGGCTCCTTGATGTTGCACATAGGACATAGTGGCACTTTAGATATTTCACTACAATGAGAAAATAATAGGATGTAGTGGTTTTAAAAAGGACTAGACCTTTTTGAAACAAGCCAGGTGTTACAGACCCAAAATCCATGCTCTTTTTTGCATTGTTTGGTGTAAAAGTCATTGTATAATTGATTCCCCTAGAATGATAAAAAAATTTCTAGTTCTAGTCAACCACATTTTTCCATAACCTTACTAGGATTTGGATGATTATACTTAGTCTATGTTTGGATAATTTTCTCATTTAGTATGTTTTGAGACTAAAAATTATTTGTTTGTTCATAAAGCTACATCAAAACCAATTTTTCTATACATCACTCTTTTGTCTAAAGAGGTGTTATGCTGGTCATTTTACACTACACTTGGGCCTTGAAAATTCTTAAACTTGTTTGTGTGTGTGCCATTTGAATTGAGGAGGGTAGTGTTATACTACCCAAATCATGTTAAAAACATTTGACCCTTTCGAGTCTTTTGAAACATAGCATTGATCACATCATTTGATAATGCTTATGTCGTTAGGTTTCTCAATTTATTTTAAGACTTGTTTACCATTGTATTAAAAATATTTATTTCAAACCATTTTGTGTATACCATTTGGACCTTTGTCTTGTGTCGTCATGTTGTCCAATCTTGTCTAATTTATTTAGTCAAATCTTAGTTTTCAACATTAAGTTTTCAATTAAAATTGTCAAGTTTTGATTCAAACATTGATTAATTTTTGTTTAAGCCTCAATTTATGGGGTTGATACATAGATCTCTCTTTTAGTTTGCATAACTTGAAGTAATTGATTACCCTAATTTGAAAACTATTGATGGTTTGTTTGTTTAATGCATATCCTCATCATTATATTTGCTTTTATTTAGGAGAACATAACCTTTCTCAAAGAGCCTTTTGTCTTATGCCTTATACCAATTGGTCATGTTTATTTTTGATTTAGTGTGTCAAGTTTTTGTCAAAGTTATTTCCAAACTTGTTAGTTTAAATCAAATCACATCAACCTTTGTTTCAAGTCTATCTTTTGATGACATTTAGCCAAAATTCCTAGCGTATGCCTATTTGTTTGAGCCTCAATTTTGACTCTATGTTTAGACAAAAGAATTAGCAACTCAACTTTTCCCTTTTCAAGTTTAGACCTTGTTTAGAACACTTTGACTAGACCTTTGACATGCTAGTTTTTATTTATATTCTTGATCTTTTATGCATATGACATTTGACATTAGACATTTTACATTAGATTATTTTATGCCAAATATTAGCATAAACCAATTTATAGATACAACTCCACTTTCAAACCATATTGGAGATACAACTCCACCCCTTCGACCAAGTTGGACCAAGTTTGAACCATTTGTCCTTTGGTTCATTTTTCAGAGTTTGTAGAAATCTAAGCCTTTTTTATTTTTAGAGATTTCATCATTCACATGGATATGTCTCACTACACTTATAGTGGAGTCACTTAAAATATAAATTATGATATAATGGCTGCACAAAATGACTTTTATGGCTTTAGTCAAGACCCCAATGATGTTAATATGGTTTGCAAGATAGATTTCTATCCACCTCGTATTAATCATTCATGGGAACAAAGTCACAAAACAAATTATGATCCAACTAGAGACCTTGATTTGTATAAATAGTCTTGTGAAGAGGAATTTTAAGACCCAACTATAGATAAGTTCATTTTTGATATAGATCCATACCCTCTTTACAATAATAACTACATAGAACACAGTCAAAAACTAGCTTATGAGCCAACTCACGATTGGGATGATATGGTTTATGAGAAAGACTTAGATGTTTTATCTTGTGCAAGTAATTAGGCTCTACCACATCATATCAATTTTATTCCAAGACCACAATGTCATACCATTCCCATACCAAGTCCTCATCCTTTGGTTTGGGTGGGCAACCAAGCTCCACAATGCCCAACCATTTATATACCAGGACCTCATCCTTTGGTTTGTGCAAGAAATGAAGCTCCACAATGCCCCTTCATGATTCCAAGACCTAATCCTTTGGCTTTTATGATAAATCATGATCCACACCACCCTATAATTACCATGTTAGGAATTTGTCCTTTAGCTCATGCAAGCAATCATGCTCCTCAAGGCCTTATCATTATCCATCCACAAGTCATTATCCATCCACAAGTCATTCCTCATCTAGAACCAATCCCATCCAAACCTTGACTGATCCAATTGTTCAAAGACCAAGTTGTGTTCAAAACTAGTATTTTCTAACTCATTAGAAACCAAGGCCAAGAGAACCAACCAATCTGAGATGTTTTTGTTGAATCAACCATTTTTGATAAGTCAACCCATGATAAATTGCCTAATGATCCTATACCAATTATCAAAGAGTCTCACACTAACAAGCCAATCTAAATTGAGTCACTTCTTAATGATTATAACAACCTTTCAGCAAATCATTACCTTAACCAGGTGCCTATTTTTCAAGAGCCTATTATTGACAAACCAGTCTTTGAGGAGTTGTCTCTTGGCCTTTTTCCCATCCTGGAGGAGTCTCACTTTGACAAACTAGTATTTATGGAGCCTATCATGCTATTATAGGTTGTTACTTATCCAATACCAAATATTCAACAAGACATCATTATAATAGAGTACCCATTAGATGAAGAATTAGAGTTAGAGTTAGGTTTTACTCTTGGATTGACATCAAATTTAGCATTAGAATCAAACTTTGAATTGACATTAGTCTCAACATCAGATTCAAATTTCCTTGAGTTAGAATTAGATTCAGATGAAGAATATGTTTGTGGCCATTACAACATTGGTTATGCATTCCTTGTAGATCAATTTTAATACATTTTTTATCCTTATATGGTTTTTGAGGATGAGTACTTTAGCTTTGACACAAGTTATCTTAATATCTTCTATGAAGATTGTGCAACCTCTTCCCATTTCATTACCATTCCATAGGCCATTACCATTAACCAAAATAACCATATGATTGGCATTCCATATCCCACAAGTGTCAATTGGGACTGATATAATCACACTTTATTGAATTTCATCTATGGTAACATAGTAGTTGAAGAAAATTAGGGAGGCCAAGACAACATCCATGTATCATAACAACACTCTCCTAGTGAAACCTTTTCAAAGGTGCTAGGGGACAATCCAAGTCAGAACTCGACATCTTCTAGTGAAACTTTTTTGGAAGCACAAGAAGACAATCAAAGTCAAAATTCAGCATTACTTAGTGAAACCTTCTCAAAGGTGCTATGAGAAAATCAAGACAAATTCATTGGTGAAAACCTCATTAAGGCACCAATAGCTAAGCACAAATGTTCTTCACTACTTGATGAAGACAAAATCAAATATCAAATCAAAATAGCTTCAAATATATAGCCTAATCATATGGTAGCTACTCTCAAGATAAAAAATAGAAAAATATATTGGTCCTCTCAAGAGAACAAGTCTTCAGACCCCCCACAGCCAAAATTATGTCAAATTCAAGATTAAAAACCTTACATGTGACTAAAATTCTTGATCTTCATTTGTTTCCTCACCATTATACATTCTATTATCATCTGTTATTCCATTTCATAATCAAACTTACCATCCATTATTTGTCCTTAGTTACCATCCATGGCCACACTTTGCAGAGGCTACAAGGATACCTTGTCTTGACATTTTAAGGAATCAAGATCAATGACCAGTGAAGATCACAAAATCATTCTTGACAACTAGATATGTATCAAGTTCTTGATAGAGTAGCTATTCAGATGAGGTGTGGGATAAAAATTAACATGATCAAGTATTTTATTTATATCATCTATTAATTAGGATGTACATCTCCATCAGTAGTAATAATAAAATAAAAAATCACATGCAAGCCAAAAGCATGTACCATACTATTTCACATTTCCATGCCATTGCTATTGTTACATATCCATTTACCATTGTTTCATATCCTTCCATTCACCCCATCACTTGGGGGCAAGCCCTATTACCATTTTTATACATCCTATCATTTTGTTCTTATCTAGACTAAAGCCTATTTTTAGTCATCCTACCCATGGTCTTGGTTCACTTGGTTCTTCCTACAAATTTTACAAGGGGATTTCAATCAAGTTTCAACAGTCAATCCAATCTATGTTTACAATGATAGTATATGAAAGTAGTGTGACAATTGATCTAGCAAGGTATCTTTCATTTTCCATCATGTATCAAGTTTGTTTATGTGGATGGAATTATTATGACTTGATGTCATTTCAAGACTATATTGGTCATGCTCAATTCATGTTGAGGTCACCTTAGTCCCCCTTTCCATACACTCTCATCATTTTATGAGAAACCTAAGACAAATGCTCTCATCATTTTATGAGAAAGTATCTTGTCATTATTTAATGAGTTAAGATACCTCAAAATGCTAAAAGCATTAATAATATTTCAAAATATAAAAATATTTGTCCTCTCTAAGCCTATTCGGTTATCCTTGATCCACCTTATTGGGGCAGTATCATTTTTAGGATGCTTTCTTCTGATTTTGTTTTCAGCCTTTCTGTTTGTTTGTTTATTTTAGGTTGTTTATTTGTCTGTTTGTTTATTTGTTTGTTCACTTGCCTATTTATTTACTTTTAGCACTATTGCCTTGACTCAGTCTATATGTGTTCATTAGGTGATTCCTTGTGCACATTATTCTTGAGTTTATCCGTATTCATATGTTAACATTATCATCATGGTTTTTATCATTGGTGCATTATTTTTGAGTGTTTATTGGATCAGGGGTTAGTCCTTATGCATATTTTGGGACAGTCTTCATGGTGTTCTATTTGAATCCTACCATCATATGTTATAGTAAAAATTAGCTTCACAAAGGTCTATAATCAATGGAGCTGATGAAGTTTCTCCTTAGCACCTTGGTAAATCCTTCCATCCCACCTTTGATCAAATCAACCCATTAAAGATTCTAGTTGTATCATTTCTAATCAAGATGAGCATCTCCTCATTGGTAGGTACAAAAAAATCATTTCTAATGATCAATCTTATTCCTCTATCCATCTCTTTCATCACTTTGCACCTGATCATGTTTAATCTATATTCTAGGTTATATCTTTGAGTTATGCTTGTTAATCAGCCCTAACTACGGCATAATCATCTTTATCCAATCTAGGTCCTCTTAATTATTATAACCGCCTATGGGAAAATCATTATTGTGACTTTTATTCCATTTATAACCACCTTTGGGAAAGTTAGCATCCTTTTACATCAATGCATGAAAGCATTTTCTTATTTGGATTAATCTCAACCTTGGGTTAATTCCACCTTTCTTCTTGTTTCTTTTCAAGGTACCATCCATCAATAAATATAATAGATACTCCCTCAAGGGGGAATAATTATAGGCTTCCCAATACCATTTGGAGTTTTATTCTTCAATCATCATCTTCTTCTTGGCATACAGACCATCTCTCATTATTTGAGAAGACATTGCTTTGCCTATGGTTTGTAACATATTTCCAAATAGAGGCAAACTGTAGACACCTAAAATTGGCCACTAATAACCTCCAACTAGGCTTTTTGCCAATTTCCACCCAAAATGCATAATTTGGCCTAAAAACACTACAACATGCTAAATGATGTGAAACTGATATATTCAAGTGCTGATTTTGGCAAGGGTATCACTAAATGGGGTAATGCAATTAATGGCCTAGCTAACTTTGATCGGATCATTCTGAGTCAAAGTGCCAATTTTTCACCTGAGTGATCTAGATTGATCTTTCCTATCAAATATCTTACACAAGATGAGTGCCTTCATTATTTATTTTTGGTAACATTCTAAATGGGAATATGGTTCCAATGAATCTGACAGTGATTTCTAATTCCAATCCAGTTAAATTTTGGACCAATAACAAGGCATTCTGATTAATTTGAGTAATTTGTGCATAAAGTGATTAATCATGCTTAAGATCTTGTTAAACCAAAATAGATCATAATTAATAATTCCATGGAAAATTATTGAATACTTATTTTTGGAAATAAATATTGAATGTCTACATCATCAAGTGACCTCATTTCTTGGGAAGACATCCCTAGGACATAAATGCCACAAATATCAAGACTCATGCCCTCCATGCCTCATCAATGCTTTCCATGATGCCCTCCATTCCTCTTAATTTCCCGTTCTTCGAATGTCATGATGAGGATAATTAGAAACTTAATTCCAAAATTTGAATTAATCCTCAACCACACATCTCAATCTTGAGATGGATGGTTGAGGTTGATTCTAATCAAATCCAAAAATCTATAAATAGGATGCCTCACAACATCATTTCTAAGCTATTTTTTTGAAAAACTATAATGCATAAATATCTTTAAGAAGCCATTACAACTAGTGTTACCATGCCAAATTCATCCCAACCCAAGCCAAGCTAAAGCCAAAGGTGCCAAAGAGAGATGTAAGTTTCCAAGCTTCCATTGCCAAGGACTTCATGAGCACAAGCTGAGAAATCCACCAATACAAAGGCATTTTGAACATCTAAGGAAGGTGAATGAATTATTTTATTTCGCTCCTTGATTTTTAGTTTTTTTGGTCATTTGCTTTTATTAAATAATCTCTCCTTAGTGTCTAGGCCTAGAGATTGTATGCTATTATAGTGTTTATTTCATTTTGTTTTCATTTTGGAACTAACACCATACTAACCATCCTTTCTTGAGTCAAATTCATCTACCAATCCATATTACATCTCTTCCCATTCTAAGCATGTGGATCTAAATTTTTTAGACTATGTTTCTTGTGACAATCAATAGGGTTCTTGAGTTTCCTTCACAAATTCTTTGTACAACAGACATTAAAAGTATTTAATTAATGAATTAGTACCTTAATTAATCTAAAATCCTTCCTTTATTGATGTTCCCATGCATAAAATATCCTTATTAATCCATTTACTTCATAAAACATAAAAAATCTTTGTTTCTTGCATGTGCTTTGTCTCCTATAGGTCGAGAGTTGTAGATTACGATCTCTTAAGCATTTAACAATTTATAAAATACTCATTATTTTTTTATGGTTTTTCACTCACCCCATAGACATACTCCTATATTTCTACAACCTCCATGCATCAGTTTTCATGTAAAACCATTCTTAACAATGGATTGTGTCTATCTTGGGAAACTCTATCAAAACACTATCTATGCCCTATACAACATTCAAGGTATTCTTTAGACCTATTTGTCATTAAATAATAATTATAACTCCTTCATAAAACATTTCTAAAGGTCCTCGTTAGTAACATTATGCCAATAGTCATTCATTCTCTCCTTATGCTCAAAGGAAACACACATACATACACGGGCGTATACATTAGTTTATCTCTGCTTAGGCTAGAATTCAACTAATGAAGTCACTATTTACATGATCTTGAAATGAGAATCAAATCACATTTTATTCATTAATGAACATGCTTACAAACCAGAGGTTATCAATGCCCCATGATCAATGTTAAATGATTTCTAAAGCCTTATTAGACACTTACATGCTTCTTTCTTTCTTCACATCTACATTCTCCACCTTCTATTGATTTCTTACATCCTTCTGATCATTTTTTCTCTCTCCTTAAATAAAACATCCTCCTTCTCTATCTCTCCTCTCTTATCTATGTACCTCTCCTTTTTCCATTCCATATATTACTCTTTTGAAAGAGTCTCCTCTCTCATAAACCCAACTTGGGCTCTAAGGCTAACAAGCTAGATCTTCAATCTAACAAACATGCTAATTATTAAATATTGTCTAATCGAACTAATATCTTATGGCTAGAGGTTTTCAATTGTTCTCCCTTATTTTATCAAAAAACTCCCAATGTAGAGAATCTCTTAACTACTTTTACCTTTTCACTCTTTTCCACCATTACTTTTACTTTTTACATTTACTCCTTAAAAAAAAATTTGGAGGGAAAATACAATAATTTCAATTTAAAATAAAACTAAGACATGAATTAAACTTTGCATACTTGATGGTTTCCAACTTTGACCATGTCCTCCATGAAGCTATTGTAGATGCTTCTGCATCATTATTTCCTACACCCTATAGGTTTTTCTTTGGTTTAGAGAAGTCCATACAATCTAGCTACTGATATTGGTTCTATATTATGTTATCTCTCTCATCTAATTCTTCCCATGCTTGGTATCAAGTTTGAAGGTGTTTAGATAATCAAAGTATCTGAAGTTGTAGGGGAAAGAACTATTCTATGTTATAGGTAGATTTACACTATTTTAATAATATCCATTCTTTGGTAGTGATTATAGGGGATGATAATAAGTTCATTATAATGTTTTCAATGTTATTTTGATCTCCTTCCATTTTAAGCTCATCCTCCAAAGCAATTTCCATGAGGGTGTAGTCATAAAGTGCCATATAGTTAGCTTCCATATGACTTCCATACACAGTCAACCAGGTGAGATATGCAAATATCTAAACCACATCCATGGAGTTTCTATTGAGTTCATAAGATTTTGGACATACCCTTTTACATGAAAAATCAACTTAAGTTCCCCAGAGTGCTATGGAATCAATTGTGATAACTAGAACCCCTATATAGTCAAGATTTTTGTAGAGGGTTCATCTATAGTCATGATGGATCATTTATATAGAGCCTATATAGCATGTTCATAGAAGAATGATGAAGGTTAAAAATCTATGGTATATCTATTATAAAAATGAAGTAATCAGTTGAATATTCAAATGGTTAAAATAGTATTTTAGTAGTCATATACAACACTTTCACATAGCCTTCTACGATTAACATACACCTACAAGTGTCTTCATAGAAGCCAATCATGTTGAAAAGGAAGTATCTAAAATAAAAAAGGTATTTGAAGATGATGAGAGTATATTTTAAATCTTTTATAATGTTTTAAAACTCACGAGAATTTAAATTTAATGCACATTATTCACTCTCATCCTCACCACCTGTACATTAGAAAATGTCTACATACTAGTAGTGTTAATAGAAGGTTGAGGTATCACCTAGGAGATTTGAACAAGTTCAAACATTCCTTGGATTTCTATTTTGTGAATTAAATTTCATGACATACATGTTTGAGATGGTATAGTAATAAATAGGCTTGGAAATTTGTATTTTGGAAGATGACTGAGTTCAGGGATCTTTTCTCTAAATGGTGAAATTAGAGGTCTGGACCATTTTTGTCAAGGTCATACAACAAGGTTAGAAATGAATTTTATGAATCTTGATTACTAAACCTAGTATCCTCTACATAGGATAAGGACTCTAAAAATTAAGGAAGGTGTATGATTAATGGAAACTGATTGTTGGGGTCTCAAACTTGCTATTAGAACACTAAAGTTCTTCACTATCATCTACAAGATTTTGAATCTCAGAGGAGTTCCACTTCCCAAGGTATTACTAACAATCATATTATCATGTTTGAATATTCCAAAAAAAAAATTGAAAATCACATAAATGACTTGGAATAGTCGTAAAGTGTAATAACATGGTCAGATGTTCATCTATACGTGTATAGTGACCTAGAAAAAGCCACCTACAACCTCCCTATAGGTGTTCATGGAGATCTTAAGATGAAATTGGAGGATAATGGGAATACAAACATAGACATATCCTATAAAAGGTTAAATAAAGTTTTTAAAATATTCTCCAAAAAAAATAACACATATTCAAATGTAATATCAACACCTACAGGTCTTGATGGCTCTAACATAGTCAGTTGTAAGTGACTGTAGGTAGACAATTAACTAAAACATGATTCCTAGATGATGGTCTAGCTTAAGTATGGAGTAATTAGGTAAAAATAATTTATAAATAATATTTTAATGTATCATAATGTCTGGTTCAATTTTTCCAAGGTCTAATCCATGCAACTACACCTACACGTACCTGACCCAAATAGGAAATATAGTCAAGTATCTAGACTAGTCAAGTGAAAGACATGAATTGAAGGGTTATAATGAATAAGTGATTGGTATTAATTTAAAATATAATTTAAATATCATGAGGTCATCATATCAAGGGATCAAATCATAAAAACCCTTGTCAAGGATAATACACACTCAGACTATGACTGTCATACGCGTAGACTGCCTCCCTCATAGTCTATATTGGGATTTTGAAGAGTTTGGAGGTCAAATGACCTGATAAAATAACCATTTTTTGTAATGATAATATTTATGGATTGGATATTCCAATCCAAATTTTATTTTATCTTGACAAATATGGGAAGTGCCTTTTATTTTATCTCAAATACAGGGTACTTCCCTAGAATAGAAATTGGCAGGTTTTGAAGAAGGGAGGTGACAAGGTGAGTTAAAGGATGATAAAAAATTACAATGAGGTGTAAAAATTTGGATGAAACATTAAATAATGAGAAAAAACTCATAGAAGAAGGGAACCCAATAGGATGGTCTGGATTATCAAGTATGCAAATAGGTCTGTTAGGCCTTGAAGAGGCCTAGTGCCCAAATGGGAAGTCACTTACACTTATAGCCTTAGGTATTATTTATACCATATTGGAGAATGTTTACGTGGTATTTTAATATTTATAAAATCTTTCACCTTATATTTAAGTCACAACTAAATCCACTTTTGGCTTAGAGACAATTCAAACCTACAAGAAATGAGGAAATAGGCTCGACATGTTAACTTTGAGTGCTCACATTTTATATTAGGTTGTGAATGGAGATCTAAGGAGTTTGTAAAATTTATTAGTGGTCCTTAAATTTATTTTGTGGAATTTTTTTGAAGTTATAATGTCCCATGTTTATGAACGAAGCTTAAGGGCTTAAAGGACCTAAAACCCTTACAAACCCTTGGAAATGACCCGATGTAGGAAATGAAGATGGAGAGCTATCCAAATGGGGTATAATGACCATGAAAGTATATGGAGGTTGAAGAGGATTATCCAAATACCATTTTCATCTAATTGAGGCATTCCTTATCTATACACATAGGGTACATAATTAGTTTTGTTGACTATTTTATGCATTGTGCAAGTTCTAAGAGGTTTAAAGAAATGACATAAACTTTGGGAGGAATTTTTAGACTTAATATAAGTCATCATGTTAATTTCATTCTTCATTAAAAACCTAGGTGCATCAATAGAAGCTCTCATCTCAACCAACCAAGATTGGCATAGTGAACATGATAGTGAGAAGGGCAAAAATATTCAAGCAAGCTACTTTTAAGGTGTGATTGATGCCTATAAGCCAATGGATGGTCTTGAAACATTTCGTTCACTTCCTATTCTTATTCGAAAACAAATCTAAATTTGAGTCCAAGTGTGCAAGGTGTGTGAAAGAGGAGTTTCTTTGACTACAGGTTGTGATGGCTCACTTCCAAAAGATTTTACATGATTAAAAATACATCTAATTTATGGAGAAGAATTTATATGACCCTTACCTCTAAATCTAATAATTAGACCTATCTTTTTAATTTTTGGGACATTTAATACGAGTGAATGATGAATGCAATTTTGTTGTGCTAAACAAGAACTCCTATGCCACTTTTCATTAGTTGCATAGTTTGAAGAGCCATTTGTAATATCACACCTTGCATGGTCTATCTCCTACTTCATTATTTTTCACATGTAACTCCTTATCTAAACATGACAAGTGTCCTTGTGACCTTTGGACTCCTATTTTCCCACTTCTCTCTCAAGTTCTAAAAGAACTAGCTATTTTGGCTATTGTAAACATGTTTCACCTAAGTATGGTGAAACCATACTCATTTGCATACCATGGAACAATAAAAACTATGGATTTTTACCTCTTCTATGACTATTCATAGTGTGTTCACTTGAATGATTGATCTTTCTTAGAGATTATTTTTGTTTCCTTAGCATTATTGTTTCATTCTCTCACCTATTTATAGCTTGAAAGCTTCTTTTTATAGATCATGTGAAGTGTTTAGTGGAGTGTCAAGGGTAAGTGAGCTATCCTATTCAAATATTTCTATTATAGTCCTCTTGTGTAGTCCTCTTAGCTTACACATTCGTCAAAACCTCATAATTAAATACTGATGTGAGAAGATTCAAATTAGAGAAGTGTATGCCTAGTTATTCTCTTGGTCTCATGTGTGATATGAAGTTGGATGGTAGTCATCAATTAATTTGGTGTAACACCACCTTCAAGATAGTTTACTTTTAGTTTTCTCTCCCTTTTCCTTGTAATCATAGGTGTAGTAGTGATCAAAAAGTGGTACATCAAGGGAGTTAGCCCTATCTAGAGATTCACCGCATTTCTAGGCTACCCAAAGCCTAGAGGTGTTTCAATTGTGTCACTTGGATGCAGAGAGATGATACATCTCAGAAAAGGATGAAAATCCAAGTGACAACAAGGATTATTATATCCTTGGTTCTATCCATTCATTTTATGTTGTTAGTTTTGATGTTTATTTTATCGGTTTTACCTTGGTTTTTGATATTGTTGTTTTTACTAAATTATCTGTAATTATTGTTGTTGTTGGTTTTTATGTTGTGGAAGGGGTTCTGATAAATATCAAGGTTTTGATTAGATGTGTAATATTCATGATCTAATGTTATCTCTCTATTTTATAGCATATTTTGAATAAAAATTTTAATGTGCATATAACAGTGCAAATTATGTCCATTAACCCTATGATACTCATAAAATTCATTTTTACTATATCATTCTGGATAGTTAATGCCCTTAGGGTAGTGTTTTAGAATAGTTTAGTTAATTAGATTAGTGGTGATGAACTTGTGAAACATAGATTCAATGTGCTCTCCAAAGTCACTAAAGATGTGATGAGTAGTCATAGTTCTCCTTGGAGGAGGGGTTTACAAAGGCAATGGTTTCTACATTTGTCATGTTGGTCTAGGGTGTTGCACTTGCTACATTTGTTGAATGGGTTATTGGTTAGGAGTAATTTACATATGCAACATAGGTTGAGTAGATAGTGTTTTCACCATTTACACTTATCAAGACTCAGTTAAGCCATTGTCAATAACATTCTTTTTGTGATTTAATTTCTTAGGTTTATCATAATTACTAGCCTAGGCTATTTACAATGTTTACATTTGGACTTGGTTTTGATTTTGGCCATTGTTTTAGTTTTGATTTGGGATTTAATTTTATGAGGTAAGTTTAATGATCCATTTTTTAATGAAGGATATTTATATCAATAAACATTTGTCAATTATTTCTTTAAAAGTATGTGCACATTGTCGCTCTATATGGTAAGACATCTCGCCATGTAAATTCTTTGTAAACATAGCAGCTAGTTGCTTATCTAGTAGACTATGGGTGAATGGGATTACATGGGCTCTCCATCACTAAAAATAACTAGTGAAGCTTTTTCTAACCTTCTATTTGGGTTGCATGCAATTTACTAACAAAATCCCATGTTTGATATTGTAGAAGTGTTGCATAAACTTGTCTGAAAGATCATCAAAATTAGATACTGAATTCTTATGTAATTTGAAAAAAAATTCCAACACTTGTACTTCTAGGTTCCATATAAATAATATTGAAAGGTATATGTCACTATAGGCCATTGGTTGGAAAGCAATAAATAATTCCATCAAATGATCCTTGGCATCACCTTTCCCCTTGTATTTGTTGAATTTGAGTGGTTTTGTACCCTAGAAGAAATGGTATCTACAAATAGTCCATGTTGAAAGGGTAAGAACACACATCATCTAACTTGAAATTTTTGGTCTATTTCCCTACATGGATGGTGCTAATTGCATCCTTCATTTATTGTAGTTATTGAGATAGAAAATGAGAGGGAACATTGACTAGAGGTAAAGGTTGAGCAGTTAAAATTGGATTACTTTGAATAGGGTACAGTGGATTCATTTTTTGGGGAATGTTGGTTTGGTAAGGGTGTAATTTTTGGAATTGCATGCATTGTTGTGTGATATTGTAGTTAGGGTTTGGTAATGATCCTAGCTTTGGAGAAATTATGGTTGAAATGGAGGGATATGATTACATTATGACTATTGAGGTTGAATAAATACATGATACTGATTATTTAAACCTTATTGATTGAGGGGAACTTGTGAACAAAGGCCCTATCATTGAGCTTGTGGTAAGTTTTCCATGAAAGGTAATTGTTGCCTAATTTG
Organism: Torreya grandis; assembly: GCA_037957365.1. Taxonomy (NCBI): domain Eukaryota; kingdom Viridiplantae; phylum Streptophyta; class Pinopsida; order Cupressales; family Taxaceae; genus Torreya; species Torreya grandis. The sequence continues at coordinate 589,551 of JARHVA010007187.1, forward strand.
TACTTCTAGAACATTAAAACCTCTTGGTTATGTGAATCTTTGTTAGGAAGTAGATGCATGTTTAAGGTTCTAAATTTTTCATTGACCAATACTTGTATGCTATTAATTAGACATTATTTGTTTTTACAATGGCATGTTGGTCTACAATGGAAGGGGTATGTTCGTTACTACCTAGTGAGGTGGAACATGGGTTTCCACTTATTGAGGTGGTAGAATGTTCTACCTATACTACATGGGTATGTTATATGGTTATTATTATTTTGGAATGCTATTCATAACCTATTGGGGTGGATTAACATTCATCACATTTTGTTGAGGAATGACAATAGTTATGGCTTGACTACTTAGTCTTTGTTGTTGGGTGATAGAAAAAGTTGTTGGTTGAGGATTAAAGGTAGTTGTTTACACTTGGGAGGTATAAGTTCTTGCCCCCTACATTTGTGAAACACTCATGGTGTTAAATAAAGGCACATTTTTTTGTGTGCTAGTTTTTTTATGCATTTACACTACTTTGGACTAGATTGGATATTGCTTGCATGTTGTCCACTATGTTTGGCTCACTATTCTACATAGAAGAAAAAGGCACTTCTTTGATGGAAAGGTAAATAAATATGTCTTCTACCAAAGTTATTTATGAAAATAGGTCTATACCTTGATTTTATTATCCTATAAATTCAATTAAGACTCTTATTTAAGGAACTAACTCAATAATAGGAGCATTTGACATGGTCTTCTTGTCTAAATTACATGCTAAGCTCAAATATGTCTAGTATACTATTTTCATTTGTATAAAATGGTGCTCCATGAGGCCCTTACCTATGATAAGCATATAAGGGTCTTTATATGGCATAAAAACTATAGTGAAAATATTTATAGAAGAGGTTTGTTCATTGTTCTGATTATAAAACATGTTATAAGGCCCTCTTACTAGACTTGGAAAGTTTTTTATGGGGAAAGTCTTCCATAAACTTAGCCTCTACCTCCATAGCCTTGATTAAGACTCCATCCTTTTTTGCAAGAAAATTATGATCAAATAAATAAGGGTCATAGATTGATGGAATTGTAACATAATATGGATTTTGTTTGACTTGTTCTACAATTGAAGGTTCACTATCCAAGTATTGTGTCATTTTTTATTGGTCTTGCTCTAAGTATAGAGGCATGTTGACCAAATAATGGGCCAAATTATATTGAATATATTCTGCCATTTGAGTGTTGTAAGGTAGATAAAGCTCTATCTCACAAATAATGTGATCTTTATATGGGTCTTGAACAAAGTATTCTTATGTGATCACATTTCCTTACCTTGGATTGTACATGACACCACTACATGTATTGAAATAGATAGTGAATGTTTTGCATTGAAAGGGTTTAGAGTTCTATAAAATTTGAAAAATAATGTCTAAAAGACAAATGGTTAAAACTTGATCTTACTTGGTCTAGGGATGGAGATGTATCTCCAAAGTAGCTTGTGACAAAACTTTGTATAAAATAATAAGTCAAATGTTGAACATTAAATGTCACACACAAAAAAGATCAATTGGATGAAATAAAAATAAAGTGCCAAACTCTAGGTTAAACTTTCTCCAAATAGGTCTAATATAGGAAAAGTAAAAGGTTGCTAGGTCTTTTTTCCAACCACAACATCAAAAGATAGGATCAAACAAGGTATGCATTAGGAATTTTGGCTAAATATGGTGTTAAAAGCTAGACTTTAAAATAAAGGGGTATTTAATCTAAGAAACTTTGAACACTTTGGCATAGACTAGGCACTTGATTTCAAACATGAAATTGGTCAATTTGGTATGAGGCATAAAACAAAAGGCACTTGAAGATAGTTTGTTTTCTCCCAAATGATGGTACAAACAAATAGTTTTAAAATTTTGGTAAATAATTAACCTAATTTACACAACCCAAAAGAGAAAGATTAATATATAAGACCCAATTAGATAAGGCCTAAATAAAAATCAATCAATGTTTAGATTCAAACTTATCAAGGTTAATTAAAAACTCAAATTAGAAAACTAGGTTTTTTAACCAAACAAGCTAGACAAAATTGAATGGCATAATGGCACTAAACAAAGACCACAAAGGCACACATGGTTTGGTTTTAAATGTGAAACTAGGACACAAGATAAGATAAGCCTATGAAATAATTTGAGTAGCGTACCATAATTATAAATCCCTAAATATATAAAAATTGGTTTATTTCAAAGACTCCAAGGCATAAATTTAATTTTATTTTGGAAACATAACATTACCCATTTCAATTAAGTGACACACATAATGTTTTTGACATAAAATTTATGTAAAATTATAATGTCAAATGGATGGCATAATGCTTCCTCAAATAATAGAGTAATCTGGACACAAAAATAATTTTGATGTGGAAGACAAACAAATTTTAGACTAAAGGACCAAGAAAGTAAAAATGAAAAATACCAAATACAACTAAGTGAATCATGTTAAGCCCTAAACTGACAAGGTTGCATCATATTATTGAAATCTATCTATATGTGTGCTCTTGGGAGGATTTTAATTGTCAATCTTAAAATAAAAACACATGAAGTGGTAGGGTTTTTACACCCCCTCTTCTCTCAATATATTGTATGGCAATAGGGACTTTTGGGCTACTCACTCTACATAAATAATATTTTTACATCAAGTGGGGTTCTTATAAAACATAATTTTTTGACTATCTAGATAGTCCAAAGTGTGATTAACACTAGAGATGCATCATTTCAATTGATTTCATATTCATTAAATGACTATGTAAGGGTATATTCCTCTATATAGTTATTCCATCCATGTAATACTTAATGGAATCCATTTTTTAACCAAACCTAACTCAAGTTTTCATTACAAAAGGAAAGGTTAGTTTCTCAACCCATTAGATTTCACAATATGTGTACCCTAATTTTTAAAACCTATCATGAAATAAGGTTGAAGTATTGCCAAGATATGAAACCCCAGGTCAAATCTTCCCTAAAGAACTCATGAAGAAGCTATGAACTCCCCTTCATAAACCAAATTGCATGAAAGAAATGACTACATGGAAATATTTTAGAGGTTATTTTTAGATCATCCAAACCATACAAGTTTTGGGGAGAGTCTAGACAACATTATTTCCACACCTTAGACTAAGCACAAATTGAAAGTGAAAATTCATTCTTGGTCACCCAAGTTCCCTATAGGGGATTGGGGGAGATCATACATGCACTCTTCATTTTACACAAAAAAACAAACAAACAAGTAAAAAACACTTTAAATGAATTTTAAATCTAAGTGAATGTTTATTTAAGCACAAAATTAAATGTTTGATTAAGTTTATTGGCCCCTCATCTTAAATTTTTAAATATTGTAATGAATTATCACAAAAAACATAACATGAATCACTTAGGCTCTTTTTAAGCACTTAAAATCAAATGTTCAATACTTAACCATTCTTTTTAGGCACTAAAAATGAAGTGTTCAAGAGTTAAAACTTGAAAATTTATGTTCTAATCCTATCTTGGTCTTGCAAGGGTTAGAGAGTTTCCTTCTACTTTGAATCACATTAATGGATGAGCAAATAAGTTTTCAAAACATAGCTCTTAGGTTTCTCTATTTTTTTAAAACGCAAAGACTAATATCATTCAATAGTGACCGATGTTGGTTACCAGATAACTAATGTCAGTTGATAAGGATCAAGATAATTTTACTGTAAACCTAAAGTCAAAACCAAAATGATGTAATGAATGTTAGTTAGCTCAAAATATTATAAATCCACCTCAAAACTTGTAATGTGATTATTAGACAAGGAATATAAAGGTCAATGAAACCAAGAAATAACCATTAGGAATGTTAATAAGATTCAAAATGTAAGTTTTTAACCTACATATTTACCTTAAATTCTAGTGGATGGTATTTACCCATAACTGAGATCTTTTAGTTATAACTAATGATTTTTAGGTAATACCAATGGTAGTTATGCCTGATTGATGTCAGTCTCTTTATAGATCTGAATTAGTATAAAAAACAAAAATATGGTAAAAATAAAGATAAAACTCTAATTTTGAAGATATTCAAGCATTCAATTGAAAATTTAGGAGTTGCATCTTGGTCTCCTTACTATGTGGGATGAATTTATGTCCCACCAGCCATGCCATTTGTGAGCATAGGAATTTGACAATAAAGAGGAGGTTAGATCAAGTGTTAGTTTCATAAAACAATTAATTCAACACACTAAGATGTTAACATTTATAATCCTAGATCTTCAGGGGAGAGTAATGGAAAAAATACAATTGAAAACCCAACTAAAATGCAAAGAATAAACATACTTACCTTCCTTGAGATTTTGAAGTGATTTATTTATGGATTTCTTAGTTTATGCTCCAAGAGTCTTTACCAATGGAGTATTCTTTGCTCATTCTCTCCTTCATATCATGGCTTGTGGCTTGATATGGATTATTGATTGTATTGTCTTGGCTCAATATTTTACAATTATAACATTATTTTTATAATTCTTATTCAAAAAACTACATATAGCTCTACAATATTCAAGCTCTTTTATGAAGAGCCAAAGGCTTGTGTTTATAGGCCTAGGAACTAACCCAACTCAAGGTGAGTTAAAGTGTAGTTTAAACATGAAATGGGTTCAAACCTAACCTAAGTGATTCAATTAACCCTAGTAGATTTAAAATGTGTTAATAATTAATGGTTTGTAATTAATAAGCATGGGTGAAATATTTTGAGATATTTTTAAAGGCTTAATAACTCACAAAAGGTAATCATGAAAAGATAAGATATTTAATATTTTTCAATTTAATTTTTTAGTAATTAATTATTTGATCATGGATAATTAAATTAAGAATTTAATTAAGTTAATAATTTTAATTAATTTTGATTAGGCTTTTAACTCTTTCAAGATTTGATTTTATGTCTATGTGCACTACTTAATAGGTTTATAGGACAAAATACATGTTTTGATGTCCCAAGTTGATTAAAGATGAATTTGTGAGAGATTTTCATTGATTACAACTAGATACCTCAATTACGGATGTCTCAACATGATTATGAGCTTTGATGAATGATGTACAAGAAAATTTTGGATGCTTAATGATTCTTAGGTTTAATTTTCAATGGTTGGTAGGAATTAGTCTAAAGTTTGGTTGAAGGCCATTGGTGGCATGTTTTAGGTGTCTACACTTTTTTAGGTTTGTTAGAAGATTATACACATCACCTAGAATGGAAATAGCCTAAGTGGATAACCATGGGTTAGCTACAGGTTTATTAATAGGTTGAGCCACTCTCAATCAATAAGGTGTACTAGTTTGAGGTATTAATGGGATAATTAGTATAGATCTAACACTTCAATGAGTTAACAAAGGTGATACCAAAAAATTAGTACGTGACCTATTGACATGTTTATACCCTCAAGCTTATAAAGGGTCAACCTATGCACAAAACCCCTGATCTTATCCTTGGTCACCTTGTTGTGTCTTAGAAATGTCATGACAACCAAAGAGAGGGTCAGTTGTCCTTTAAAAGTAAGGTAACATGTCATGTAAAAATAATTAAGGTGGCCTTATCTCACATTATTTGAAGTTGTGTTAAGGCATAATTTAGTGCTAACTATGTATAAGAGTCTATAACAAGACCTAAGGTGGCCCTTGTGGTATAAAGAGGCTCATGGAAGGTGATTTAACAAATTATAGTCCATAGCCAGTCATATGTTCATTTGAACATTCCAAGAACCTACATAAATGCAATGGTATTTAAGAGATTAGGGGATAATTTGAAGAAGGGCGGTGAATATTGTGTAAATTCTTATAGTACTTTAAGGTTATTTAGTAGATGCTAAGGTATTAATTCTCCTTAATTGATGTTTCATTTGAGGCTATGTATATTTTGCCTTCTAAAGAGTGTCTAAACCATGAGAATTATATTTTTACCACCCCTAACACATAATTTAGTCATTATCAAGAGTTAAAATTCTCCAAAAGGGCCTTGGTTTTTTCATTATATCTTTCTAAGGTAGTTTTATATGCAAAAGGGATATTTTTTAGGAGACAAACACCTTTTGTCCACCATAAAGGGGTCCACACATGTGAAAAGTAACCTTTTATATTCCCTCCATTTGTATTATCTATTTTTAAAACATATTTGACTCAAAATTTCCATCCTTGTACCCATCAATGGCCTTTCAAGATCTTAGACGTGAGAAAATATAGGAAAATGATGTTTTATAGGTGTTTATAGGACTATTACAGAGTTGTACAGATAGGTCAGAGTCAAAGGAGGTAAAAAATATTATTTTGGATCCCTTTTAGGCATAATGGATAATGATTCATGTCCAAAGTGTGCATGTAAATGCATAAATGGTAGAAAGATCTCCTTGAGCCCTTGGCAAACTCATAAGGGATAGTTTGAGATAGATGGTATAGTCTGTACAATAGGAGTTAGAGCCCAATATCTTAGTCAATGGTGCGGTCCCTAATGGGATTATAATTAGTGTAATTGGTTTGTATACCAAGGATCAGATCTTTATGAACATTGACTAAGATCCCTGGGTGGTCTTAAGCCCTTTACAAACCACATAAGGTCATCTACATTAAGATTTATCTTAAGCTCATTATGATATATTAATCATGGATAAATTTATTTAAAGTCTTGTTAAATGTTATAAACTCATATGACCACATTCAAATAGTACTTGTAAGGTTAAATCAACACACAGTCTCCCTAGGTTGGTAGATCGTATGTCATGTACAAGAGTTTTTGTGTTTCATGAAGGAGTAGAGTATGAAAAATATCAATGAAAATATTTCATGATTTCCCCATGATCCTCACACACTTATTTAGGTCACCTTTTGGGTCATGATCGATCTCCTTCAAGTTCCCCAATGCTTCACATGTGAAAGAAGGAAACAAGGTTCCAAACATGACCTAGTTATTCTCATGATAGTCCATCTTAAAGCTAAAAACATATTAATGCTACCTTATTTAGGTTGTAGAGGTGTTTTAGGCATGCGGAGGATCCCATATCTCAAAATAATCAATCCTCCTTATGGCCGTCAAGACCAAAACGCATGAACTAGCTCCAAATGCATTCATAAGCCTTTTAGCAAGGTCTAAGGTTTATTATAGTTGTTTAAGGTTTTTATGAATTCTTAGGTTTCAATTTCTCCCTCAAGATGCCTAATTCACTAACTCCAAATGCATTACATTATTGAGTATATAGATAGGGATATTTAGTGTCTTAATATATGGTTTTTAGAGGGAAGTGAAATTTCACATGATGTCTCCCAAAAGATATATGTTATTTAGTGAATTTATCATGTTATTTCCACTTCATAATAGGCTTTATTTTTTAGAATCAAAACTTCAGAATATTGTGTGATGCACCTACATGTATAATTCCTCATGTACAAGCCTAAAGGTGAGAGTGAGACCAAACCTTTTATATAGTACCATGAAATTCCAATGGAATTTCAAGATGAGTGGACCATTCAAGTGTGGATGATGTTAATAATCCAATAACATAGTTTATAAGATTAGGTCTAGGCCTAAATTTTGAAAGCTTCCCCAAATCACTGCCTACAACTTAACCTAGTCAAATGCAAGAAAGGGACATATATTTTTGAATATGACTACCTTGAAAAATTTATTGAGCTTTAGGTAAGGTCAACTAAGCTTTTATCATGCTGTAGAAATCCCCTCTTTTTCATAGACACGTAGAAGGACTCCATTGGTAGTCAAATACTCCTAACCACTACCTATAGGACTACAAGTAGGTTGTATCCAACCATGGAATTGAAATTACATATACACATTAAGGATATATCTCAAGAAACAAATAATAATAAAGAGTTTATGTTATTTAAATACAAAGGAGACATGATTGGATGACCAAAATAGGCTAACTCGGGACCTTATAACTCTACATAAATAGCTGGCCTAATGCATATAAGTTTTCTTAGAAAGATCAGATACCTATGTTGGTTTGAATGAGTAAGTTAAAATAATCAATGAAATATTTCCTATAATGGTTTTATGTCATCTATACAGCCTTCAACATCCTTTAAGATGGAGTTAAGACAAAGAGATTTGTCAAGGCCTTACCCAAGGTTTATAACACATAGGCATATGTGTGTAAGACTATGAGAGCATGTTTTTATAATAAGAAGGGGAATAAAACATAAATAAGTGTTTAAAATTATTTAAAATACATTATATTATGGGTTACATATCTTTTAAAAATAATCAAGTAAAGAAACAATACCACTTAGGTCTTTGGAATCAACTAGTTAGAGTATTGAGAACGGGCCAAAGATGGTCATGGTAGACCTAGAAGGGTATAACGATAGAGATATGGGTATGATCATTTTTTAATTTGTGAAAATGGTTAAATTGGATATAAAATGGTTCTAATAAGACCCTAAAGTCACTAATACACTAGAAGGTGGTTTAAGGTCTCGAGGATCAGTTTTGACCTATAAGGCCTAAAACCCTACTTAAGCTGTCATGTCCCCTTTTCAATTGACATGTTCTGAGTTCATGGTTAGCCTATTATGCGACCTTTGTAGGATAATAAGATGGATAGAGGGTCATAATGGAGCTTGGCTCGACTTTGATTCACAGGATTTCTACATTTGATTTTCATTCAGGGTATTTCAGACACATTTGGCCTAAGCTCCTACTTTTTAGGGATATTTGATATGCAGCAGAGTGCCTTTATTATGGTATGGTTATGTGTGGAATCACTCCCTGATTCACTAGCTTCGATCGGTTCGTGGATCTGACATGTATTGAGGGAGATATTAATATTTGATTGATTTAATCAAATATTAATTATTTAGCCTAATTTTAATTAGAAACCCTAATTCTAATTTAAGAAACCCTAATTAGGGAAAGCATATCTTTTTGAGGGTATAAGGGTTTCTCATGGAGGCCATTGTTCATTATGCTATTGATTATTGATATTGATTTTGAGAATTTCTTCTATGAAGACTGAGCCTAGGGTTCAAGGATTCCATCTGCATTGGAGAACGTTCCCTCTTCAGTGTGTGCAATTAAGAGGCTGTGGAATATCAGCTGATCTATTGCCAAAGTGAGAGATAGCTTCATCTAGAAGTTATCACAAAATTTTAGGTTTGAGAGATAACTTCACACAGAAATTAGTACAGATATTCCAGGTATTTCTTTATTCTTGTTTAGATTTAATAAATTATACAGCTAGAGATCTTCTGTGCTAGAAACGTATATTTTCAGATCAGGGGTTGAAAACAGGGAAGCTTGCTTAATTGGCGGCCGTATAAAGTCTGTACAGGTCCGTACAGATCAACTCAGGAATCGACCTCGACAGACAGAGGGTTTCCAGTGACCGACATCGGTCGATTGAAGACCGACGTGGGTAGAAAGCCGACTTGCAGTGACCGATGTCGGCAGTTTATTGACTGATGCTGGCGACTGTGTGTTTGACATAGCAGGCCGAGACCTTCCAGAATTCAATTTTCACTTCCAATTTTGATAAGCCAGGTTTTTTAAGACTGTATTTCAAATTTATATGCATGAGAAAGGACTATAATTGTAATAGTTTAAAAGGACAAGTGATAAGATTTGTAATTTGCTATTAAGAGACTATATTATTGTGATCATTCTGAATTTATTCAATCGAAGTTATATCTTGTTCAAAGTTTTTTGTGTTGCTATATTTCCTATTTGGAGGGGATATTATAGTGGTATCAGAGATAAATCCTGCCAGCCTGAGAGTGTATAGATCTTATGCAGCCACAGGAGTTGGGACCACACAAGTATAACACACGCAGCCGAACCTTGCTTGAAGGTACTCAGGTGTTAGATCAGCCACCGACCATCATGAGTGACAGACATGAGGGCAGCCCACCCAGGGGCCACAGGTATGATGCTGATCAGGGCACCAGAGAATTTTAGCGTGCTATGATGACAAGCCAACAGTAGATGGCTCAAACACTACAGGCACTTATGACTATGATAGAGAGAATGAACACACCTGATGGATAGAATAGGGACCAAAGAGATGACAGGAGTGCTATGGTTAATCAGAGGCCATAGCAGACTCACTCCAGAATAGCTGATAGACCTACATGTCCTACTTTTGTTCAAGAAGAACCAGAGGCACCAGCAGAGGAAGCAGGGAATAACCCATTTGCAGATGTTTACATGGCTGCAAATGATGAGTGGGACTTATTACCTCTTCATGTCCAAGAGAGGATGACCTTTGATCATTTTGTCAATCTTAGGAGAGAGCACTACAGATTGGTTAGACAAGACAGGAAGCCTAGAGTTCAATTTAGTGAGCTGCAGAAGGCTACTGGTAAGCTTTCTTTGACTACTTTTGACGGTAGCAGTAAGATGACAGCTCAAGCTTGGGTTCATAAGCTTGACACCTTTTTGGCATTGAGACCAATGTCAGAGATAGATGCCATCAAATACGCCACTTTTCACTTGGATGGAGTAGCACATGATTGGTGGTACCATGGTATGGTAACACTTCAGCATAATCAGGTAACAGAGTACCAGGACTTTGTGGATAGATTGGTTGAGCGGTTTGACAGGAAAGATCCTGAGGTTTACTTTCAAAATCTGGCATAGTTGAGATAAACAGGTAACTTGGGGTCCTTCATTGGTGAGTTTTAGAGATTGGCAGTCATGGTGCCCAATATTTCAGAGCGTAGATTGGTAGTTCTCTTCATAGAGGGATTGTCAGAGCCATTGAGAGGTTGGATCAAAGCCTTTGATCCTCCTTCTTTACAGGTAGCTATGAAGAAGGCACAGAGTATGGAGATGGCAGTGCCATCCAATAAATTTAACTCCAGAGGTGCTTCTTCATCTAGAGACCATAAGCACTGCCACGGGGATATAGAGAGATCGGATTTTAACATAGATAAATCCGGGGTTAAAAATGATTCAAAAGCCAATCCAGTAGCACCACCTTTGGATCGTGAGGTGCTTAATGATTTACGCAGGAAGAAGCTTTGCTTCTACTGCAAAGGACCATATGATATCCATCACGATTGTCCTTTGAGGCCTAAGGGCAAGGTGAATCGTATGATGTGGGTATACTATGAGGATTCAGATTTTGAGGATTTTGAGCAGCAAAATAGTTCTGAGGGGGCAGAGGTAGAGGCTTCAGGGCCTAATGCAGAAGTAGAGTTAGAGCTTCACATTCAGGAGGCACGCATATCCAGTATTCAGTCAGATGAGTCATTCAGACTCCATGGAGTTTTGGCAGGGCAGAAGGTTATCACCCTTCTTGATACAGGAGCCACACATAATTTCATAGATGCTAGATTTGTGGAGAAGCGTGGGCTCACTACCGTAGACTTTGAGGGCATCAGTGTTAAGGTAGCCGATGGTCACACTCTTAAGTGTGAGCGTATGATTAGAGACCTTCCATTTCGCTTGAACAATTATGAGTTCAAGGCTGATTATTATGTGGTAAATATGGGGGATATAGACTTAGTCTTGGGTATGAAGTGGCTTCATTCATTTGAGGAAGTTACTCTTCGTCTCAAGGACATGGAGGTTCTCTTTAATGTTGATGGGATGACACATATTCTTAAGGCAATACGGGGCAGTAGCTTCAGATATATGTTTTTTCATCAGATGGAGGTACCTATACCACATAACATGATAGAGGGTGATGACGAGAGCACATTGGCACCAACACAGGAGAGGTATGAGGACGAGCTTGGTCTTGAGGTGAGTTCAGTTTAGGAGTTGTCACATGTGGTGAGGACTCAACTTTCTATTACAGTCGGGACACAGGTTGATGATGATATGACTATGTCTAGCCTTCACAATCCAGTTTTAGATATTATTTAGGTATGGAGTTTGCTTGGTGATTTTCATTTATGGATTGGATGTTGGGGTGCTTATCTTAGTACTAGAGATGATGTGACGCCATTACATGAGAGTTGGTATGGACATGGCATGGGGTTCGTGTTAATTGACAGTGGTGGAGATCCTAACTACATTTGGGATCCAGGTGGATTGATTGATTTGTCATTCAGTGATTGCTTGAGGGCAAGCAATTCTAGGAGGGGCGAATTGTCATGTCCCCTTTTCAATTGACATGTTTTGAGTTCATGGTTAGCCTATTATGCGACCTTCGTAGGCTAACAAGATGGATAGAGGGTCATAATGGAGCTTGGCTCAACTTTGATTCACAGGATTTCTACATTTGATTTTCATTCAGGGTATTTTAGACACATTTGGCCTGAGCTCCTACTTTTTAGGGATATTTGATATGCAGCGGAGCGCCTTTATTATGGTATGGTTATGTGCGGAATCACTCCCTGATTCACTATCTTCGATCGATTTGTGGATCTGACATGTATTGAGGGAGATATTAATATTTGATTGATTTAATCAAATATTAATTATTTAGCCTAATTTTAATTAGAAACCCTAATTCTAATTTAAGAAACCCTAATTAGGGCAAGCATATCTTTTTGAGGGTATAAGGGTTTCTCATGGAGGCCATTGTTCATTATGCTATTGATTATTGATATTGATTTTGAGAATTTCTTCTGTGAAGACTGAGCCTAGGGTTCAAGGATTCCATCTACATTGGAGAACGTTCCCTCTTCAGTGTGTGCAATTAAGAGGCTGTGGAATATCAGCTGATCTATTGCCAAAGTGAGAGATAGCTTCATCCAGAAGTTATCACAGAATTTCAGGTTTGAGAGATAACTTCACACAGAAGTTATTACAAATATTCTAGGTATTTCTTTATTCTTATTTAGATTCAATAAATTATACAGCTAGAGATCTTCTGTGCTAGAAACGTATATTTTCAGATTAGGGGTTGAAAACAGGGAAGCTTGCTTAATTGGCGGCCGTACAAAGTCTGTACAGGTCCGTACAGATCAACTCAAGAATCGACCTCGGTAGACAGAGGGTTTCTAGTGACTGACATTGGTCGACTGAAGACCGATGTGGGCAGAAAGCCTACCTGCAGTGACCGACGTCGACAGTTTATCAACCGACGCCGGTGACTGTGTGTTCGACACAGCAGGTCGAGACCTTCTAGAATTCAATTTTCACTTCCAGTTTTGATAAGCCAGGTTTTTTAAGACTGTATTTCACATTTATATGCATGAGAAAGGACTGCAATTGTAATAGTTTAGAAGGACAAGTGATAAGATTTATAATTTGCTATTAAGAGACTATATTATTGTGATCATTCTGAATTTATTCAATCGAAGTTATATCTTGTTCAAAGTTTTTTGTGTTGCTATATTTCTTGTTTGGAGGGGATATTACATAAGCCCATAAAGACCCAACTTCATTCTTGTGAAATATTAAATATCATCAAGAAGACATAATGTCATAAAAATATATATTATTATATTATAGGTCTTGAGGAAGTTGTTGTAGGGAGAAGAGGGTGATGGAATTAGTAATTTGGCTAAACTACCTCCCTTGAGCTCCATCACCCCAGTCTACCATTTCAAGATGGAAGTTCAAATTATTATATCTTACATGACAAGATGCATGGGGCCCATTATTATTATGGGAAATTTGAGACCCCTATTCACTTAATATCTAGGGTAGAGAAACTTGTTTTCATTGGGGCAGTTTTGTAAACCATCTTTAACACTATTACCATACCCAAAATGCCTAATGCAAACTCAAAGGATTATAACTTTTATTTAGAGATAACCATACAAGGTACATGGTAGTAGGATATATTATTGATATTTTAGTGGTTTTATGTGCTCAAAATTTATGTAATTAAGTTTTAAATATAAGGCTTTTACTCTATGAACCATCATTAAGATGGTAGGCCACTATAAACCCTCCAAAATCCTAATGATGAACTTGATATATAATAAAATCTTCTCGGTGACTCCAATGACCATGAGATACCATTAAAACATAATTAAAGCACATACAAGTCTTGTATTCCACCTATACATTAGAAATTTGGCACTTGTGAGGCTAAATATGTAGGAAAATGGCTTTTAAGGTCTAGTTTTGTGTCTATTTTCATTATTACAAGCATCTTAATGGTCTTGAGTGAGTATAAATTCATCTTAATCCTTTACATGGGTAGGATTATCTTCAAAAAAATCCTCTTAAATTCACAAAGTAGTGCAGATAAGCCTAATGATCAAACTTTAACCTAATTAAGGAGATGACCTTAATTTGCATTAAGGAAGGAGTGTTGCATGGCTTATCCACATGGTGATGAGACTTTTAAAGGGATTAAAACTATTGTACAAATATATTTAATTTATTATTATACTCATCACTCAACTAAAAGACTCTAGGTCTTAGGCCTCTCACCCACTATGAGGAAAATACATTGAATGGGCTGAGAATTACATAGAGTGTGGTAGCCAGGTGAGTAGTGGAAAAGCTCAAGCAAGTAAGTATATGTCATAATGAGTGAATGACTTCCTATTGCATGAAAATTAGTGAATGATTAGTTACAAGATGCATGACATCATCATGGGGTCAAATATGACTAAAATAGTCATCCAACATACCTCTACATCTGAGGGCTCATTGAAGGCCATTTTATAGCCAAGGAAATGCATTGAGATATCATAGAAATATTACTAATCCCTATTCATGTTTGTTACTAATTTCTAAGTGAATGAGGTTCATAATGACCTCTCCTCCACACTTCTATGCCACATTATTCCTCTCTGTTCCTATGATGTTCTATAAATTGAGGCTCAAAGGCTATTATATCATATGGATGAAGTATTTATGAAACACCTTTACCTTAAGGGCATAATATAGACTGATAATAGTTTTTGGCATGCTAGATGGGACTAGGATTCAATCAATTTGGAGAAACTACTCACAACATTTGGTGATCTCAACAAGATTCAAACACTCTAATGAAAGATTTGCATTCAAAATTTATGCCAAAAGTAGTCACAAGGTCTTCATTAAAAGGTAAGGAAGCTGAATTTATTGAATTATCCTTGGATTTTACTAGGAGGAAGAGGTACCCTAGGTCTAATCCCTATCTTACAGCCCCTATTTCTCCTCATCCTAATCAACAAAGGATTGTTGCAACACCTACAAACATAATGGATAGGCTTAAAAACAAAGCCTTTGTGACCTTTAATGGTGGTATACCTTTGAACATAAACCAATTTGATTATATCCCCTATTCCACACTTAATATACTTCCATTCTTCATAGGATAAAAATCTACCACTCTTGTTGAGGATATTGCAAACATACCCAACCTTTTCTTAGTATATAATGTGACTCAAGAAAATGTAGCAATGAGGCTACTATCTAATTTATTGAGAGCTAATGTACTCCAATGGTATAGAGGTATATCACCTACATCTATAAACTCTTGGGATGAGCTTTGGTATCACATATGCAATCATTTTGAAGATAGAAGTGACCATGTGTCCCTAGTAGAGAAATTGACCATAATCAAAAGGGATCCTCAAGATTTTATTTTGGACTTTAACTAAAGGTTTCATAAAACTTGGGATAAGATCCCAATATTAGTTAAACCCAATCAAAACTATATCTTTTTATATTATTTGAGATCCCCCAATTCTGATGTAATAGTCATGATATAGTCCATGGTGGGAACACACTACCTAATGCCTATGAAGTGGCAATAAGGGCATAAAATTATCTCATATAAGTAGGAAAACTTACACTAATAACCCTCATGCCTTTATTCCTAGAGATAAAACCTTTTATTCCTACCATTTCCGTCATACCAACACTAAACAACCATGATTATGCAGATGTTAATGAAGAAGATAGATTGGTTAAAATTAAAGAATTGTTCAAGGCTCAAAGCAAGAAGATAGTGAACTTGAAGAGGAATCAACTAAAACCTCATAGACCATACCAAACTTCTTATCAATCCCCCTATTATCCTTATCATTTCAACATGCCTTTATATCAACTTAATTTACAAGGTCAAAGGTAGATCATTCAAGCAAGGCCCTACAATAGTTTCAATCCTAATTTTTCTAGCACTTCTAGATCACTAGTTCCTACTCAAAACAACTATGCTCAAAAAGGCCAATGGTCTACATAGTGGGGGAAATATTATGAGCATTAAATCAACCCAAGTTAAGGTGCTTATTAAAATTATCTTATGTAAAAGAATCAAGCTCCTCATATGCAAGACAATTAACCTATTACACAACACAAAGAAGCCTCTTTTATGTAACATGGAGAGATACCTTTCATGAATCAATTTGAATTACAAAATCAACAAGGAATGAATGGGGGTTAGGAAAATATGGAGACTAACTTTATCAAATTTGAATAAAGAGAAATTTCTTTTGGACAATGTGCAGTCAATTAGCTTGGGGATGTAATTAAGGTAGATCATCCTATTACAACCAATACTAGGGATACAAAAAGGGAGGCACGTGGTAAATCAAAGGTTGGGTGAGTAAATCCTTCATAATCTCAACCACCCTAGGAGACTAATGAACCATATTCAGCCCCTAAAACTCCACTAGTTCAAAAGGTTCAGAATGAGAAGGGGTAGAATAAAAAGTGTCCATTCATACTTCATTTCACTCAAGCTTCAAGAGGTACTACTACCCCTATGTTACAATCAAAGGTTGATAGACTTCATATCAACATTATGGACTAGAAGAATAAGTATCATGTCACCACACTAATGTATGACACATTTCTTATTTTAAGACAAAAGGATCTCCTCTAATAAGAGTTGTCCAAACTTCACATCTTGGACAAGTAGGCAAAAGAAACAAGTGCAGTCCTAACCAACACTTGTTATCCTAATGAGACCCAAATAACCAATATAAACAAAAACCCTCATTTCTATCTCTATGTCATAATATGATACTCCTTAGTACTGAATTTTATGATAGATAGTGGGGATAGTGCATATGTCATGCCTAAATCTATGGCAAATAAGTTAGGATTAATGATGGGTGTCATTAGTCCTTTCATTTAATCAGCTTGATCTATTATTGTCAGTCAAACTAGGGGTAGTGTCTAAATTTAAATACAACAAGGCTTATGGTTGTAGGTCTTAGAGATATGATTGAGGGGTTGTTATCTTCCTAAATGTCTAATCTAATCTATCATAGAAAGGATTTTCTTTTGCATTGAAGAAACACAATTGCTAAAAATGAACACATTTATTGGAGAAAAAAATTTAAATTAAACACACTTGATATAAATTAACAATACACTAAAAGTAAACACACTTGCTGGAAGTAAGCAATCTTGAATTAACTCTTAGAATTGAAATATAATTTATTGCATGTTTTAAAATCTATTTATAATTATTGTTGTGAAAAAGAAATAAATTTATAAGTATTGGAAACTATAAATACATAAAATAACATATATAAATATGTTCTTGGTTCTTGAGGAGAGTGTGTCCTTGCTTGCCTTGGGAAAATGAATGAAAAAAGACTCAGTGCTTAGAAATTAGATATTTATTCATTAATCAAAATATATTACATAAACATAATGATAACTATGATGGAATATTAATTGAATAATAATATTATCTATTTTATATATATTCTCTATTTAGACATGAAGATCTACTTATATAATGTTGTATTAGAAGATCCCTAGATCTTAGTAGTCAATCTTCTGTTATCAAGACAAATCTCTTAATTTCAGTGTTTCTTCAAAATAGGTGATTGATGATTAGGAATAGGAAGATATTTTCATTAAAAAATCCAATGCATATCTACTAATAATGACTTCATAGATATACTAGATCAATTCACCTTATAAATACTATGGACATATTTGCATTGACTCGTATAGATAGAAAGTCTATTTATAGATATACTATTTATAGTAATCTTATAAATATTAAGTGACCAAAACAACCTTAATGTGTGTATCTTTTATATTTTCAAGATAAAAACCTAGATTGGAAGAGTCCAAAGTGATTTTGGTAAAGTTTAAAGCAACTTCATAGCAACTGTAGTGGAATCTAAAGCAACTTCGTAGCAATTCTAGTGGAGTCTAGAGTAACTCTATAACAACTATAGAAGAGTCTAGATCAACTCTATAATAGCTTGCTTCAAGGACCTTGGATGTTTAAATAATTCCATAGCAAGGTTGTTAGGCTAGGTGGAATGCTTTAATGAGTGAAACCAGATCTTCAATGAGTTTGTAGATACTAGGTGAGTCCATAGTTACTGGATAAATCTGTAGCTTGGTCCAAAAAAGACTTAAATAAACTAGGAGAGTGTCCAATGAGTTTGTAGCTTGCCAAAATTTTAGAATATTTTTATAGGTTTCTTTGTAAGATCATCAAAAAATGTCATTATTCCTTATAGACCATTGTATCATCTGTATATACATAAAATGGAGAGATTAAACATGAAAAGAGTTATAATTAAATGAAATAATTATTAACTTAGGATTTAGTTACATTAAGTAAGATAAAACATCTATTTACTATACCAAGATTTAATACAAGCCTAATATCCTTGCATTGTTTAGTCTATAAGATAGGTAATGTAAGAAAAATGAATAAAATTGATAGTAATAATGAGTCATATTTTGGAGTCATCATTTCCCCCATGATCTACCTTTTACAAGTCCCTTTTGCAAATATAGCTTTTGCTTGTTCCCTCATAACAATGAATCTTGGCTTGTAAATGTTTTCTATAGCCATATATGTCAAATTCATTATCCCAGTGATTATCTAGGGGACTAATGAAACCTTGATATGTTCACACCATTTGTTTGTAATTCTGAAATTGTTCATTTGTTTGAGGACTCCATCTATGCCATGTTGGAATATGAGTCAAAAGAACATTTAGCCTAAATCTCATGCCAACCCAAATTTGTTCACCTCTTGAGCTAATAACAACAATAGTCATATCATTGATATTTTGTTCCCTTCATAAGCTCCATCTTAAGTTGGTTTCAAACATCACCTCTCTTATTTTTAATAAAATTGTTAATGTTTCCCAATGGCTAACACTAGTTATAAATATATCATCAAAATGTTGTCTTCTATAGATATCAAAAGAGACACTATTATTATACAAAGTTTGCAAGTAATAATCCTTGATGTTTGGATGCATTAAATAATTAGTTTTGAAGTTGCTCAATAAATTCTTAGCACTAGAATAAGAGGGTCTAATATAGAGCCCTCTAGTTTTAAATTTTGTCACATATTCATCATGTCTAGATTTCCAAGCTATCTAATTTTTATAAGTAGAAAGAAGAGATTTTAGATGAAATTCTCCTACACATATATTGACCATTAACTTATTATAGTCTCCTAATATATTACACAAAAAAAACTCACATAACAAATCTTGTTGATCTAGAGTGGATTCCTAGAAAATGTTTAGAATCATAGGAGGATCTTCAATGTTGTGACGTAAATCACATGAATTTCTCAGTGGCGTCTATCTATAAATTTATTCATATAAAAATAGGTTATAAAAGGGAGAGGGAGTTTTGAAAGCTATAATATTTTCCCATATTTGACATGCAACTTGTATATTTTCTCAATTTTTTACTCTACTTTTTTCTTGCTCCAAGTTTTATTTCATTGTCTATTTTTCATTATCTAAATCTCTACTTTGTTTCTTTATTTACTCTGACTCAAAACATACCTAATTCCAATTATCTAGGTAGTCAACATGAGAAACAATAGTGTGATAGGCTTGTTTAACTAAAGGTTTATAAGAAGATGAATTTTGCATAAAAATTTATTGTTGATAAGAATTTTGGAGTTGTTTTAACAATAGGTTTTCTTCTTCTAATTCAGTGATATATATCCAAGAATCTACCATGTCTTCATCAAAATGAGTTATTCTCTTATTAATCCTTTTTTCAAGTAATTTTATCCAAAGCTTTATCTTTAAAACTATCTAATCCTTGAGTCAAAGAAGAATTTAGTAAATCCCTATGCTATAGCTAAGCTAAAAGATCAACAATATTTACATCTTATTTTTTTATGATGACTTCAACCTTTGATAGTGCAAGGATGATTTTCAACTCTAGATATTTAGTGGAGCTAGATTATTTTTCTTCTTCAAAGACCATAATACTTTTCCATTTGTCTAGTACTAGTCTTATATCAGGATTTGAATAAGATGGAGAGGATTTTTCTTCCTATGTTAAAATTTATTCTATGAGTATATTTTATTTCTAAACAAATTCTTTAACATGAATATCTATTGGGATAGGGTCTTCATCTAGGACTATTTATAATGACTAAGGAGTATCTATTGTGATATATTCTTCATCAAAAGCTACTTTAATTATTTTAGGATTGTCTATTATGATAGCTTCTTCATTAGAAACTACCACTATTATTTTTACTATTATTGATGAAGAAAAAAATGGTGATTGTCTAAGTGTATCAAAAGTGGTAGCTTATTCTGTATCTTCATAATATGATGCCAAGATTAATTTTATTCATCTTATTTTTATTTATACAAAAGGATTGGGCTCTTATACAAAGGTATCCTCAGTAGTTTATGATTATGTAGTTATTTTAAGTACTTATATTGTGCTTTTTGAAGGGATGTCTTTAAATTTATGGTTTATATGAGATGATGAGACCCTAGGTCTTAATTTTATTTTTGTTAGTCTGTTAAGAAGTCTATAAAATCACATGTGTGGTTTTTGATCTAGTATATCATATTTCATTAGACAAAACCCTAACCCTAGAAGAGGAAGTCCCTTCTTTTGTCTTGGGTATTCATGGTTTTCTAGAAGATTTTGAAATAGATGTTAAGGAGTGACTAAATCCAGTGTTCCAAAAATTCTTCCATGTTGATTTTCTTTACTGAAGGAAATGATGTCAAATAATTAAATGTATAATACTATGATGATAGAGATTAGTTGATCTATTAGTGCCCAGAATCTGAATGGCTCCATATAGGAATAAAGGGAGATAAACCTTATGTTGAATCTATTGTTGGCCATACTTGAGGTGAATAATGATATGCATTAATTTGCACCCAAATATTTTATATTTCCCTTCACAAATGAAATATTTCATTACCCAAAAATAAACAAATTTATAAGGTTCAATTAAGATTTCCCTACTAATCCCTTTTTCATTTCCTTCATGGTTGTGTACATGTGCAATAGATAATTGTTTATTTCCCTTTAATTTTGTAATTAACATAGAAAAAGGATTTATTCTAAGTATTTTTTACCTTATTCATCAATTATAGAAATTTCACTGATGATTGTACTTGAAATTAAAATGCTTATATGTCTCAATTTAGTGGAGTTTTATGATAGATTGGCAATGAATTCATTCACCAAAGCTTCTTCATGCCCTTAAAAAATTTGCAAAAATGATAGCCAACTAACCTTATAAAAAACTACTAAAGAGATGTCATCAATCATTAATATGATTATAGACTTAGGTTTAAAGACTTTATTATGCCTCATGTTAGATTTAGCAATGTTATGAAAGTTGGTTGTGGTTTTAACAAGTGCAAAAATCAGTGCCAACAAAAACAATCATGCATAATGAAAATGGAAAGAAATAATTCAAATGGTTATTTAGTTTTGATGGTTGTTGACATAATCTATAGTAATCATCATACAATGTAGAAGTGTTAAATGAAATTATCTTTGAGAAATATTTGTTGTACTTTCACATTTGTGAAACTTGTGCACCATCAAACTCGCTAGCATTATTCAATGTACTATGGATTGAGTCGATAAGTGATTTGTATACATGAATCAAGTTTATATGGTATTATTTTATATTCTATGTCTTTTCACTTATGACCTTTCCATGTCATCAACTATTTTTACTAGTTAACATGGCATTCCTTTTACTTACTTGTCCTTTCGCTTATGACATTTTCATGTCATCAAATACTTTTATTTAGTTTTTACCTTTATGACCTACAAGATGTCTTCTTTCTAAACCTCTTCTTAAACATGAACATACATGAACCAAAAAGACTTATATTAACATAGATAAATAAATTGAACTACTTACCAATTCATACTCTTAACCTTCATTCCTTTCCTACCACCTAATTCTAAAAAGATAACAAATGCATGAATTATTTTTTTAAGGAATTTATATAAATAAATGCATCAGTTATTTTATTTCCTAAAACAACTAATCAATTTTGTATTATTTTCCATTTTTTATATGTTTTTTATTTTTAGTATTTTTTTCCTTGACCAACCTTTTTTATTTTTCAATCCAAGGCTCATTATTCAATGTATGACTAGCCAACAAATTAGTTTTATGATCATCATTGTCAATAACATACTAAAAAGGATTTTCACTACTAATTTTTTTTTTACTTTTTTTTGGAAGAAGGAAAAACAAAAAGTGATCTCCTTCTAGTTTAAATAATATACCATCATGGAGTTATTATCATGAAAGAACTAGGTCCTTCCATAAAAATTACTCCATGTCTGATGTTTTGAACAAATTCATCCTTATTGACAGGTGTGTGATATAATTTGAGTCTATGTCTATTAAACATCAAAGTTTTTTTATTCTTATATATTCGTAACACTTATATTAATTAATTCTCAATTTTTTTAATTTGATATGGGCCTAACCATCTTGTCCTCAACTTACCTTTGAATTACTAAAACTTGGAGTCAAATAAAAGCTCCTAATCTTCTTTTTGAAATATTCTTTATTTTATGTGGGAATCATGACATTTTATTTTGATATTGAATCATAGTTATTTGTTGTAAAGCTTGTGTCCTCATCTCATGAAGTTAATTTAATTGAAAAATTCTATCTTGTTATGCTTTATCCAAATCAATGCTTACTATTGTTATTTTCAATGGTTTTAATTCAAATTCAATAGAAAGTAAAGCTTTCTTGCCATACACTAAATCATAAGGTGAGAACCCAGTGGTTTTCTTATAATTAGTGTTATAGGTCCATATTGATTTTGGTATTCTAGTTACCAAATCTTTTATGATGCTACTGACTACTTGGTTAGAATATTTTCCAACTCTCTGTTAGTAAATTATACTTGGCCATTGGACTATGGATGGTAAGGAAAAGATTTATTATGATTAACTTGGTAGACCTACATAAAATGTATAATCATATTAGACATAAATTGTGGTCCTTGATTTGAGACTATCTCCCTAGGTGCACTAAACTGTTACATGATCTTGAAATACAAAAAAAATTCTACTACTTACTCTCTATCAAAGGTCAAGGCTTAGACTTTAATCCATTTAGTGACATAATATTTACATAATAAAAGGTATTCCTTCATTTGAGATAGAACATCTAAAAGATCAACAAAATATATTCCCCATTTTTCAAATAGTCCTAATAATACTTATTGATGAAGTGGTATCTATGTTGATAATGTAGGTTATCCCATCCTTTGACATGGATCACATTATCTGATATACTTATTTACTTGCCTATGAAGGGAAGGACAATGATATCCTACTCTTAAGATATTGTGCATGGTTATTTTTGTTTAATAATTCCCTCATCCTGGTTCATCATGATAAGCTCTAATGATAACATATACTTCATATCTACTACATAACTTTAAAATACATGATTAGGTCCATACTTAAATAAAATGTAAAATAAGAAATTTCTTTAATTAAACATTTGTTTTTTTTGAGTAAAATGAGAAACAAACTTCATTGTAGATAAATAGTTGTCTATGTTAATGAACCTTGGAGATTAAGTTGAAACAAAAAATAGTTATTCATCTAAAAATCTATCCTCAATTGGTTCTTCATTACCTGCATTATTTATTCTAGACAAAAAAAACTCTACAACCATATTAATTTTTCCTAGTTTATCAATGATGGTTATATCCAATTCTTGAAAAATTAACAACCATCTTATGATTCTTTCTCCTACAATAGATTTATTCATAAGATACCTCATGGTTGAATGATTTGCATATATGAAGTCTTTATAACCTATAATATAGTGTCTAAATTTGTTGATGGCATAAATACAACAATGAATTCCTTTTATATGATTGCATAATTCATTTTATTTGGTGTGAGATTTTTGTTGATATAATAAACAGCATACATATGATAATTTTCATATTTTTGTCCTAAAATTTCCCCTATTTCATAATTAGAAGCATCAATGTAAATGTGAAAGTATTTTTCCTAATTGGGCCCTCTTAACACTGGTGTAGGGCTCAATTTTTCTTTAATAGATGCAAACGATTTTTTATAATCATCACTCCACATAGATTCACTATCATTTTATAATAAATCAAACATAGGAGCAAAAATTTTATTTAAGTCTTGTATAAAACATCTATAAAAAATAGCATGACTTAAAAATATCTTGATATTAGTTTGATTATGTGGGATAGCTAGGTTAGAAATTATTTCAATTTTCTTAGGAGCCACTTGGATTCCTTTGGTAGAGATGTGGTGTCCTAATACTAGTCTTGATCCATAATCATCAAGCATTTATCATGGCTTAGTGATAATTGGTTTTCTTCACATCTGGTTAAGACCCTATCAAAATTGTGTAAGGCTACATCAAATTTATCTCCTTGAGTAGTGAAGTCATCCATGTATAATTCCACATAATCATCAATCAAATTAGATAATATGGCTAAAACTACCTATTGAAAAGTATTTGGGGCATTATGAAGACCAAATGGTAAGACTCTAAAATGAAATATACCCCATGGATAGGTGAAAGTGGTTTTTTCTTGATCTTCAGCTACCATTGTTATCTGATTGTATCCTCTAAATCCATCTAAAAAGAAAAATTATTTATTTCCTACCAAATTATCAATAACTTGATCAATAAAATGAAGAGGAAAATAATACCTCATAGTGGCTTCATTTATCTCTTAGTAATATACACACAATCTCCATTTCTTATTTTTTGGTATAATTACTAGTGGAGAAATCCATTAGCTATCTAAAATAGGGTAAATAAATTCTACATCCAATAATTTCTCAATTTTAGTTTTTACTATATCCTTTAATGTTACATTTATCCATATTTATGGTTGTCTAACTAGTTTATCCTAACTTGTGTAAATTTGATGGGTATAAACACTTAAATGAATTCCTGTCATATTTGTATAATCCCAAGCTAATGCTTTGATATGATTTTCTAAGGCAACAAAAAAATTCATTTCTTGATCATGGGTTAACCAATTATTTATGTTCAATGTTTTTCCTAGTAATACCATAACCTTTTTAGTGTTGGGGTGGATAGATTCTACTTGTTGAAATTCACTCATCAAGGAATTAATATAACATGGATGTGGTAATAAAAGATGAAATTTAGTTAATCTTTTTACAAGTCCGTCTCTTGAAATAATTATTTTGACTAATAAATAATGGAATGCAGTTAAAAAATTAGTTGGTGTCATCTTCCCAATTCTAAATACTTTATTGCAATAGTCTATGGTCATATGTTGAATGTTTAAATATTAAGTATGCAGTATCAAGTCTGGTGAAGTCCATAGTTGTAATTACTCAAAGTCCATAACAAACAAACTGACAGAGTTTGAAGTAGATAAACTAACAGAGTTATAAGTGAAAAAATTGATAGAGTCTATAGAGGATAAGCTAATAGAGTCCATAGTGGATAGACTAACAAAGTCCATAGTAGATAGACTATTAGAATTTGTAATAGACATACTGATAGAGTTCATAGTTAGGCTCATGAGGTCAGTAGTTTCTTCTACATTTTTTGGTAACTCATTAGTTAATTCTTGTAGGTGTCCTTATATGATTATCATGGCCAAAGATTAAATATTATTCTTATTTTATTTTGGTTCATCTACCCAAAATGTTTTAGTGTAATCCAATGATGTTTTTGTAGGGGGATATAAGGACATTGATTTTTCTCTTAGACCATTTGAAATAGTCATATCCCCTAATCCATAATCAATTAATTCTTCTATAGTAGTGAACCAAGGTCTTCCCAAAATTATAGATTATTCTAACTTCTTGGATTTATATTGTAACACCATAAAATCTACTAGATACTCCCATGATTCAATCATTATATTTACATCTTCCATAGTACCTTCTAGTTTAGCAACTAATTGATCAACTATTTGGAGAATGATGGAGGTAAGTTGCATCCCCATAAGGGATAGTGTTTGGAGATTTTTAGTTTTTATGACATTGATTGTTACACCCAAATCTACTAGAACATTGGGTATTTATTTCTTTCCTATTGTAATTATTATGATTGGACTTCATAGGTCTAGATATTTAGGTAATAGTGATTTTCTTACTAAAAGATTAGCTAGTTTACCATCTACATGCATGATCTTTGGGTATTGTTTCTCTCTTCTAGGTGTTTTGGCACACAAGATTTTAATAACTCCATTTAATTTTATAATATCCTTTATATCTTATAACAAGGGTACTTCAATATTCAATTTTCTTAATTCCTGAATCAAATCAGATTCTTGTTTAGTTTTAATTTTATTTAGTTTGTTAGGGAAAAAATAGGTGGAGGAGAAGTAATATGTTCCTCTATATTTTTTGAAACTTTTTCAAAATCCTCTTTTATAACATGGGTTGAGGTGTATTTATTTTTGGTTTTCTTTGGGTAGTTCAGAGATGGTGATAGGAGGTTCTTGAATTGTTCTTCCTAATCTAAGTTGAATGTTGGAAATATCAATATCTCTTACATTCATGGTTTCTCCTTATTCATTTACATGGATAGATTATGATGGTTTATTATGATGGTTTATTATTTGGGTTAGATACTAATTATGTAGGCAATTGGAGTTGATTAACTTGTTTTTTAAGTTAATCTATAGGAGGTGCCATCAAAGCTTGTTATGGTGAAAACCTTATGTGAGGATTATACTGTGGATTGACATTTCACTATACATTTCCCCATTATTGTTACTATGGTTAGGGTATCCATGGTTTTTGAGGAATCATCCAAGGTTGAGGCATCATAAATTCTTGATTATCTCATTGTGGTGTTGATTTTACCCACATAGGTTGAGGTGCCTAAGTAATTGAAGGTGTCATCCATGGATTAATGAGATTTCTTAGACCAAATTGATCTTGGCTAGATCTTTGTAGAAATATTTTTATCTTTGGACATAATTTAGATCTTATATGGATTTTTTATTTTGTTTTAATTGTTTTGTCAAGATATAAAGATGGTTGTAATGGTTTATGTCATATTCTTTATTGTCACATATCCCACATTTTTATGTTTTATCTAAAGGAAAATCTCTAAGAGCATGTTTTAATTTACACTTTAGATAATATATGGTTAAATGTTTTGTGGTAGAGTTATATTTTGATTTAATTCCATCTAATTTAGTGTTTTATTGGATTAAAATTTCAAATTCTTCCATCAATCGATTAGGTTCATTGGGATTGCCTAGTTTTTCTTTCCTAATGAATGGTTTTGTTCTAGAATAATTAGTAAATAGATCTAAAATATGATGGAATTTTAATTTATAAATGTCTATTTTACCCATCATATTCAAAACATCTCTAGATTCATCATCTAATCCCTTAAATAGACCACTTTTACTACCTCTTATGTCAATGGATAACCACTATGTTTGTGGGAAAATATGAATCTATCTAGATAATCTTCTAGACTTTATTATTCATTCTATTTAATCTTGAAGAAATAATATTTATTTTCCATTAATCTAAATTAAAATTGATATTTATCAAGAAAATTTATTTTTCATGTCTCTGCATGTATTGATAGAATCACCTAGAAGGCCCATGAACCATCTCATGGCTGTCTCCTTAAGTGTAGAAGGGAACAACTTGAGTTTATAACTATCAATTTATAATAATAAATTTGTCATAGCACTTTGAATTCAAATAATAATTAATCTCAATATTGGGATGGATTACCCCTAAATTTTTTCAAAATTGATGGTGAAATGTTTTTCATAAGGTTTGATATGCTAGATCTATGACTATAGGAAAAGAAAAGAAAATTTTATGTCTTGTTGCAATTGCATTCTATTTTCTTAAGGATTTTATATTTTTCCCTAGTTATCAACCATGGTTTTTGTTTCTTCCCAACCTATATTAGAGATCTAATTATTTCTTCGTATTGATCTTACAAAGATTGAGTTCCATGACCTACTGTTTTACATAAAGGATCCTCAAGATTAATTCTTCCTATAGGAGAA
Organism: Torreya grandis; assembly: GCA_037957365.1. Lineage (NCBI taxonomy): Eukaryota > Viridiplantae > Streptophyta > Pinopsida > Cupressales > Taxaceae > Torreya > Torreya grandis. The sequence goes on from JARHVA010007187.1 coordinate 617,657, forward strand.
GATCTCTTGAATGTGAGTCTTCTTATAAGATTTCTTTGTGATGATGATCCTGATTATGGTGATGAATATAAGAATGATTCAAGTGTTTTTCTTATACTTTCAGATATATCAATCAAAACTTTTATTCTTTCTTCCTCTAGTCCTAACTTAGGATCTTTAGAGATGAACCTTCCTTTAGCATCTCTAGGTCAGTTCATAATTTTTATTTTTATTTTTTTAGTTTTTCAATATTTTTGGATTTTTTTATAGTAGACCAATAAGGACTGAATTACTAACACCTTATAGTATCCCCATCAATGGTGTTAAAATTTAAGGATGGCATTAATCCTTTCATTTAATTAACTTGATATATTGATGTAATTCAAGCCAAGGGTGGTGTCCAAAGTTGTCTATAATAAGGCTTATGCTTATAGGTCTTACAAATACCACTAGGTGGTTGTTGTCTTTCTAAATGTCTAATCTAATCTATCCTAGAAATTATTTGCTTATGTAATAAATAAACACACTTGTAAAATTAAAACACTTTGTAATCCAAATGTACTTGCTAAAAATGAACACATTTACTAAAAAAATAATCTAAAAGTAAACACACTTAATATAAATAAATAATATGCTAAAAGTAAACACACTTGCTAGAAGTAAATAATCTTGAATTAACTCTTACAATTGAAATATTATTTCCTGTAGGTTTTAAAATCTATTTAGAATTACTACTATGAAAATGAAATTAATTTATAATTATGATAAACTATAAATAAATAAAATAACATATAAAAATACATTCTTGTTTCTTGAGGAGAGTGGCCCCTTTCTCACCTTGGGAACATGAATGAAACAAGACTCAATACTTATAAATTAGAGATTTTTTCATTAATCAAAACAAATTACATATATATAATTATAACTATGCTAGAATATTAATTGAACAATAATATTTTCTATTCTCTATATATCTCTCTATCAAGACATGAATATCTACTTATATGATTTTGTATAAGAAGATCCCTAGATCTTAGTAGTTAATCTTATATTATGAAGATGATTCTCCTAATTTTAGTGGTTCTTAAAAATAGGTGATTAATGGTTTGGCATAGGATGATCTATCTGTTAAAAAATCCACTACATATCTACTAAGAATGACTTCCTAGATCTAATAGATTGATTCACCTTATAAAGACTATGGACATATTTACATTGACTGATACATATAGAAAGTCTATTTATAGATCTACTATTTATAGTAATCCTATAAATAATAAGTGACCAAAATAATATTTAAGTGTAGATATTTTAGTTTTTAAAGATCAAAATCTAGACTAAAAGAGTCTAGAGCAATTTTGGTACAGTCTAAATCAATTTTGTAGAAATTTTAGTGGAGTTCAAAACAACTTTGTAAAAATTCTAGTAGAGTCTAGAGAAACTCTGGTAGAGTCTAGAGAAACTCTGTATTAACTTGATTCAAGGAATGTACATTTTTTAATAAGACCATAGCGAGGTTGCTAGGCTAGGTGGAATTATTTAATGAATGGAATCAAATCTTGAATGAGTTTGTACCTATGACGTGGGTAAGTCTATAAATACTGGGTATGTCCATAGTAGTAGACTATGAGAATCCATAGCTCAGTCTAAAAAAGACTTGAATGAACCAAAAGAGTGTCGAATGAGTTTGCATCTTTCCAAAATGTCATAATATTTCTATAGGTTGCCTTAGAAAATCATCAAAAAGTTTCTTATTCCTTATAGACTATAATAGCATTTGTATATACACAAAATGGAGAGATTAAACATGCAAAGAGTTAGAATTAAATGACAACATTAGTAACTTAGGATTTAGTTACATTAAGTAAGATAAAACATCCATTTACTACACTAGGGTTAGATACAAGCCTAATATCCTTTCATTATTTAGTCTAGAAGAGAGTTAATGAAGAAAATGAATAAAACTGATAGTAATAATGAGCCATATTTTGGACTCATTAGCTATGGTATGATCCTAATTCTAAAGGAGTCTTAAAACTAGATGGGTCTCCTACTAAAACTATTGGTATACTTAAATATCTAAAAATTATCCTAGTGTCTTGTCCTAATTGTAATCCCAAAATTTGGTAGTGGTTAGCCTTCCCCCTTGTTTTTACTTAGTTTTGTCTAGAAATTTCACTGACAAGATAGGAGGTTAATTATCTTGTAGTTGGTCTTATATAGTCTTTAAAACTAGGTATGGAACCAAGGTCACCGTCACATTTGAGAATATATATAGGTTCCATTTAGATCCCTACATGCTTAATTTATCCAATGTTAACTATACTATCATTGACGAAGATGAACACCCTAATGATCAAGAGCCAATTGAGCTAGTTGATGGTATATGAGACTTACTTATTGATGAGTGGTGGAAAGATAACCATGGCAATGATCTATATAAGAGCATTAAAGAATCAGGCTTGGGTATATATTGTATGTATGAAGAGGAGGCAATCATACCAACCCTTACTAATGTAAGCCATGAAAATGATGGAGTATGGAGCTTTTTATTTGATGATTCTAGGTGTAAGAATGAAATTAGAGTAGGTTTCATAACTGTCTCTCCTTCTAATCAAAGATATTTTTCTTCCATAAGGTTCCATTTTAGATTCACATGCAACACAACAAAGTATGAGGACCTCATTCATGGGCTAGAAAAGGTAAGAAAGAGAGATATCAAGCTACTACAAGCCTTAGGAGATAGTGAATTGATAATACATCAGGAGAGAGGGCAAAATTTAGTCAAAAATAGACTCGTAAAGGCATATAAGCATAGTGTTTGGGACATACTAGAATACTTTGAGACCTTTGACATCGATTCAATCCTAAGAGAGGCCAATAAACATGAAAATAGGATGGAAGCTATAATAACACAATATAACATCCCAAGTGAATTCAAGAGTATGAAGGACTAGTCAAAAATCAAGTTAGTTTATAGACCCTCAGTGCTTGATAATGAATTTAGTTGGTAGGTCTTCGATAGTGATAGATAAATAACATGTTTCTTGTAACAAGAGGTAGAATTATACTCAAGGAACCAAGGGAGACTTCAATAATAATATGGTGATCATATTGTTCAGTTGAGGATAAACAAACTTGTTAAAGGATTAGTGACTCTTGAAAACATATTCAATGAGGATGATGAATTGAGGAAAGATAAAGTTATCATGTCAACCAAGGAAGATCAGTATGAGAAGGTAACCATCTTTAAGGATAAGTTGCTTAAACTAAGAAAAGTTAACACAAGGGAAGAAAAGGTAACCTTTATGGATTTGTGTCAAGAATTTATAGACATCTTTACTTGGGAATACAATGATTTTAAGGGGTTTGACCCTAGTTTTTCTCAACATAATATAAAATTGGAGGTATGTGTTAAACCTATAAGGCAATAGCAAAGACCAGTCAACCCTAATATTGAACTCCTCATTTATAAATAAATTACTAAGCTCATTGAGTCTAACATCTTCTTCCCCATAAAACACTCTTCATGGGTGGCTAACCTTGTTCCTATAAGGAAGAAGAATGGGGAGATAAGGTTATGTTTAGATTTTAGGGATCCCAAAAAGGTGTCATTAAGAGACCAATACCCCTTTCCATTCATGGATCAAATTCTCCAAAAGGTTGAAGGTTCATAGAATTTATCATTGCTTGATGGATAATTAGGGTATAATCAAGTGTTGGTGAAGGAGGAGGACCAGCATATTAATACTACCTTCATAAATAAGTGGAGCATTTATGATTACAATAAGATGCCGTTTCAATTGTCCAATACAAGGGCCACCTTTCGAAGGGCAATGGATGTATCCTTCCAAGGACTCATCAATGAAATTTGCTCATATACCTTGATGACATCACAATATTTTTAAAGGATTCGAAATACCACTTGAAATACATAAGGTTGATATTTGATAGGTGTAGATAGTATGTAGTCTCTTTGAATCCCAAAAAATGCATTTTTATAGTCCATGAGCGTATAATTTTAGGCCACATTATGTTAAAAGAAGTCCTTTATATAGACCCTAAAAGGATAAGTGAAATCCTTGCTGTATCAGTACCCAAACACAATAAGTGACTATAGATCTTTCTAGGTAAGATTAATTTCATTGGGAGGTTAATCCCTAGGTTTGATGAGTTAGTAATACCGCTAACTTCTATGCTCAATAATCATAAGGAATTCACATGGACTAGAGAAAGAAAGAGAAGTTTTAAAGCCATTAAACAAGACATTACCCAAGCACCCACTCTCCTCAACCCTAATTTCTCAAGAGACTTATTTTTAAATGCCTTCTCAACTAATGACACCATTTTTGTCATGCTAATGCAACAAAATAGTTAGGGTCTTGAGTAGCCCATAGCCTTATTTCATTAATCATTAGAGGGTTATGAAGAGAGGTACACCTATGTGGAAAAACATGTGACTATAATCATGAGAGGTCTCAAAAAGTTTAGACACATTGTGTCCAATAACAAAATCTATGTCATAGTGGCTCACCCTAACATCAAGAACTTCCTTTATAACAAGAATTTGAGTAAAAAGAGGGCAGGTTGGGTGATTAAATGCATGTAATATGACATAAAATTGAAGGTTTCCAAGTTAGTAATAGGTAGGGTAATATGTGATCACTTTGTAGTAGATGTTAAGGAGGACAAAGAAGTGTTTTTGGCAATGCAAAATGATCACCAAGCAGCTAAACTTATACTATCTTCCAACTAGACACAAAACATGGTAATATTCCTTCAAATAGGAGAATGTCCTATAGTCCTAGAGAAAACAAGAAGAAGATATTATAGGATGTAATAAATAAATTATGTCTTAGCTAATGGATTTATATTTAAAGAGGATATTTATGGCATGATCTTAAGGTGTGTGGAGACTAACCAGGTTGACAAGCTTCTAGATCAATTTCATGATGGCCTTATAGGATGACACTTTACAACTAGGACTAAAACAATAAGGATAATGAGAGAAGGATACTTTTGTCCAATATTATTCAAGTACTCCCATTCTTGGGTTATGAAATTCAAAAGTGTGTCATGTTCACTAGGAAATGAAAACTACCTACCTTACCTCTCAAATCCATCCAAGTAGAGAAACTTTTTGTATAGTGGGGCCTAGATTTTGTAGGCATGATATACCATCCATATAGTGTAGGACACAAGTGGTTATTGATTAATACATACTACTTCACTTTGTGGGTGGAGGTAGTAGACCTAAATAGGAAAATAAAAACTTAGTTTTGGAGTCTTATGATAGCCTAGTTACTAGATTTGGGATCCCCTCCACCATCATATCAAACAATGCACTAGATTTTAATAGTATAAGGGTGAGTGAATGGGATATTAACTATGGAATCTACCTCATCACTTATTCAAACCAATAGCCATATGGTAATGTAATTATGGATTCCACCAATAAGAACCTAATTAGAATCATAAAGAGACCTATGGAAGATAATTAGAGGGAGTGGCATACCGAACTTAGGACAACCTTATGGGTAGATAGGATCACTCCCAAGAGAGTTATTAATCATTATATATACCTTTTTATATACGGAAAAAATGAAATGTTACCCATATCACTTGAACTACCAACCTTGGAACTCACACATCAACTTGAGCTAATGGAGAATAATTCCATGAAAATAAAGATGAATGATTTGAGGGAGTTGGAAGAGATAAGACACGATGTAATGAATTCCATGTGGTCCCATCAAGACTAAGTTGTTGGAAATATTTTCATTGATGTCAAAGCTTTAGCATTATTGGTGATAAAGTCCCCATTGCATTTAATGTTGTTTGTAATCAATATATCTTGGCTAATATGAGTTAATATTTATTTAATATTAATGATATATTTTTGGTTGCATATGAGACAAAAGAAGGGACCATGGAAAAGTCAAAGTGCCATGGGATAAAGACAAAAGATGAATGGGATGCATTTTCCCATGAAGAGTAATCTTGGGGAATTCCAAGAGTCACCAAGTGAAGACAAAAGAGGAAGGGTGCAATTTCTCATCAAGGGACACTTTAAGGAATATGAAAAGTCACCAAGATGAGGACAAAAGAGGGAAGGACATTTTTGATCATGAAGGGTCACCACATGACTTTTCAAATCTTGAATATGAAGGGTCATACAAGTTGGTGCCATTTTGCATGAGGATTGAAGGGTCACAAAGGGGGAAGGTCAAAGGTCATTTGGAAAGCTATAAATAAAGGCTTGATAAGCTATTTGTAAAGATGGGAGATAGAGGTTGATTTGATATTGTAATATCTGGCATAGAAGAGCAATTGTGAGAGATGAATATGATTTGTATTTGTTATATCTAGCTTAGAAGAGCAAAGGTGAGAGAGAGGAAAGAGATGTTGTATTGAACTATCATTTGTTGAGATAGCAAAATTGAGAAATAGGTGTGTGGTATACACAAAGGGGTTGGTGCTCCTATGGGTTGGTGCTCATGAATAGTAGCTAGGTTGGTGCTCGACAAAGGGGTGTGGTGCTCCTATGGATTGGTGCTCATGAATAGTTGTTGGGTTGGTGCTCAGCAAAGGGTTTTGGTGCTCCTTTAAGCTTGGCTTGAAAATATTGTTTGGGTTGGTGCTCATTCATATACTTGAGATTATTCTCCATGGTTTTTCCCACATTGGGTTTCCACGTTATATCTCGTGTCTCTCTCTATGTCGTGTGGTATTTATTGTTTGAGTTTTATTGCATATATTAAATGTTTGATTAAGTGGAATTTCGTTAAAGGAAAGTTTAATAAGATATATGATATATTGATTCACCCCCCCTCTTAGCATATCCAGTGCTTAACAATTGGTATTAGAGTAGGTTCCTTCAAAAAGGGTTTAACAGCTTGAAGGTAGATCAAAGAAAAGCATAAGATGGCCAAGCAACTAAAGAAGGAGAATCAAGCGTTGAAATCTATGGTTGAGGCTTTAAGGAATAGGTGTGTATCTTGGATTCTAAGTTGGATATAGAAGTAAAAGAAAATAAGATATTTATTCAGGATCTTAAGAATCAGTTAGAAGTTTAAAATTCAATTTTAACATCAAAAAAAGAAGGGTGTAATCATTTAAAGGATGAGTTAGGTTATTTAAAGGATAATCATGAGAAGCTTATAATCAAGGTTGAGAAGATCATGAAATATTAGTTCAAGGAAAGAAGGATGCAAGTTTTGAAGGAAAATCAAAGAAGCCAATCAGGCAGCCCAATGCTTTCAAATTTTCAAATTATTTTCATGGCCATTGTTTTGTTTGTCATCATGTTGGTCATAGGGAAAGAGACTATATGAGGACAAGAAATCAGTCAAAGGGAGATCTCAGTCACATTCAAGAAAAAGGTATGATAAATATTGTTTGCTTTTGTTGTCATAAGGTTCGCCATATTGCTAAATTATGTCTAAAACAAGTAAACAGATCTTCAAAGTACGTCAAAGGTTACATAGCCCCTAAAAGATATGAGAAGAGTCAAATTAAGGTTTGGAGACCTAAAATAGTAAAGGTTGATCAGGTTGAGTTTAAAAGTGAAAATGAATTACTTGCTATAGTAGATAAAGAATCAGATAGGAAGGATTGTGAAGAATATCTTGTTATATTTGAGCATGATCTTTATCAAGATAAGATAGTTGCAAAAGTTGAGAAGATGAAAAACATCATAAATGATGAGGTTAGTAGGTCAAAAAGGTTAGACATGCTTAAACGAATTCTAAAATAAAAACACAAGAAGATCAAGGAAGAAATAGAGGAGATGTGGGAATCTCCTGAGATTTTTTTTAGGACCCTTTTGTGTGGGGTGTCTCTTTTAGGCTTCAAGGAGACACTTTTAAGAAAAATTGAAGCATGGTGGATGCTATTGGGTCTTAGCTATGTTGCATGACAAGAAGGCGAGTTGGTAGATTAATTTGTATATCTTTTGAGGGAATAGATTTTTGAAGAAAAATTTTCATCAATATTATGGTTGGAGGCTATTAGAATGATTCTTGCATATGTAGTGTTTCAAATGATTATGGTCAAAAGAAATTAGAATGTTGAAAAAGAGCTAACAATTTCATAAAGAAGGAAAAGAATAATCATGCAAATTCAATGAAGAAGGATCAGAGTTTCAAAGCTCCATTCATCAAGAAGGTTCAGACATGTTCATGGCAGAATAAACAACTTGAAGATTCTATGTTGATGTAAACAACTTTGCATGTAAGAAATAAAGATCAGCCATGGTTCATTGATAGCAAATGTTTGAGGCATATGACAGGGGATAAAAGTAAGTTCACAACTCTAAAGAAGATCAACAATGGTATAGTGAGATTAGGAGATAAAACCACTACCATGATAGCTGGAAAAGGTAATTTGAGTTTGGATTATGGTAGAACTAAGACTAAGAATGTTTTATATGTAAAAGGTCTTAAGCATAATTTTTTGAGTGTTAGTCAAATATGTGATCAAGGATACACATTAAGGTTTCATGCTGAAGGTTGTGAGATTAGAATAAAAGATTCAAATGAGTTAATTGTAGATGCTCAAAGGATAGGGAACAATGTATATATATATTGTCAGATATATTCTCAAAGGCACATTCAAAGGACACATTCAAAGATCTGTGAGAAGAGTTGGGATTAATTTCTATTACCCCCTACCATTGATGTTTAGCATCAATTGAGGGAGAGCTAACTATTAGCTACAGGTAGGCCCTTTGACATTGATGTCAAAGGGGGAGAATAATAGGTATAGGCACAGGTGTAGAAAATATGTATAGGGAACAAGTACATGTTGCTACAATAAGGGGGAGTTACTGTATGTTTTTAGATGATAGTATGTGTAGGTGATAGGATGTGGCAGTTTCAAGATTGAGGTTGCCATCAATGACAAAGGCGGAGATTGTTGGAAATATTTTCATTGATGTCAAAGGTTTAGCATTATTGGTGATAAAGGCCCCATTGCATTTATTGTTGTTTGTAATAAATATATCTTGGCCAATATGAGTTAATATTTATTTGATATTAATGAATATATTTTTGGTTGCATATGAGACAAAAGAAGGGCCCATAGAGAAATCAAAGAGCCATGGGATAAAGACAAAAGAAGGATGGGACACATTTTCCCATGAAGAGTCATCTTGGGGAATTCCAAGAGTCACCAAGTGAAGACAAAAGAGGAAGGGCACAATATCTCATGAAGGGACACTTTAAGGAATATGAAAAGTCACCAAGATGAGGACAAAAGATGAAAGGACTTTTTTGATCATGAAGGGTCACCACATGACTTTTCAAAGGCTTGAATATGAAGGGTCATACAAGTTTGGCACCATTTTCCATGAGGATTGTAGGGTCACAAAGGGGGAAGGCCAAAGGTCATTTGGAAAGATATAAATAAAGGCTTGATAAGCCATTTGTAAAGATGGGAAATAGAGGTTGATTTGATATTTTAATATCTAGCTTAGAAGAGCAATTGTGAGAGATGAATATGATTTGTATTTGTTATATCTAGCCTAGAAGAGAAAAGGTGAGAGAGAGGAAAGAGATGTTGTATTAAACTATAATTTGTTGAGATAGCAACATTGAGAGATAGGTGTGTGGTATACACAAAGGGGTTGGTGCTCCTATGGGTTGGTGCTCACGAATTGTTGTTGGGTTAGTGCTCAGCAAAGGGGTTGGTGCTCCTGTGGGTTGGTGCTCATGAATTGTTGCTAGGTTGGTGCTCGGCAAAGGGGTTGGTGCTCCTATGGGTTGGTGCTCATGAATAGTAGCTAGGTTGGTGCTTGGAAAAGGTGTGTGGTGTTCCTATGGGTTGGTGCTCATGAATAGTTGCTGGGTTAGTGCTCGATAAAGGGGTTTGGTGCTCCTACAAGCTTGGCTTGTGAATATTGTTTGGGTTGGTGCTCATTCATATAACTGAGATTTTTCTCCATGGTTTTTCCCACATTAGGTTTCCATGTTATATTTGGTGTTTCTCTTTATCTTGTGTGGTATTTATTGTTTGATTTTTATTACATATCTTGAATGTTTGATTAAGTGTAATTTGGTTAAAGGAAAGTTTTATAAGATATATGATATACGGATTCACCCCCCCTCTCAGTATATCTAGTGCTTAACACAAGTTATGGGGTCATTTAATAAGAGATATTTTTTAAGGACCTTCTAACAAGGTGATATTGTGCTCAAGAGGTATGAAGGCTAGGCTAAACTAGGTAAGCACTCAAATTTTGATATCCTATGGAGTGGACCTTACACTATCAAAGGTTATAAGGAGCACAATTCATTATAATTGTAAAGGTTTAATGGTGAGGAAATCCCTATCCTTATCAATGGGGTGTTATTTAAGTATTGTTATTAAAAAACACATACTGTCCTTATACATAGTAGTTTAGGTCTTATTTATTTCAAGTCTTACGGCACACGTGCTTTGTTAGTTACTTGTTTTCTTATCTTATAGCTTTCTTAGTTGTTTGGGTGTTGTGTTCATTTGTGTCTTTTTTTTGTGTCTTATGAAGATGTTACATTCCTTAGGGTTTTCAAGATGTTAAACATGAATTTTAACCCAATCATATAGGTCTCAACTAGTCATGAATGTTATGCAAGAAATTATAGGTCCTTTTGATCAGTAAGTAGGTCAACCCCTTAGAGTTACTAGTGTTGTTGAAATATATCTACCCTTGGGATTTTAAAGGGTCAAACTATACCCAATAAACACCTGGGATTATCCAATAAAATGTCTTGACAACCAAAGAAAGGGTTAATTGTCTATAAGAAGTGACGTAGTAGGTTCAAGTAGTGAGTCATATCAAAGGAAATTAAGTGGCCCCATATCATATTGTTTGAAGTTGTGTCAAGCCATAATTTTGTGATAATTATGTATAACAGTATATAAAAAGACGTAAGGTGGCCCTTCTGATCTAAATAGACTCATGGAAGGTGATCTAACACATTGTAGTCCATAGCTAGTCATATCCTCATTTGAACATGCTAAAAAGTTACATAAATGGGATAGAATTTAGGAGATTAGGGGATAATTTTGAGAAGGATGATCACTCTTGTGTAAATCCTTAGCATACTTTAAGGTTCTTTATTATATGTTAAGGTATTTATTCTCCTCAATTGATGTTTCATTTGAGGTTATGCCTATTTTTCCTTCTAAAGAATGTCTTAACCATGAATATTATATTTTTATGACCCTTGAAAAACCATTGAGTCATTATCAAGAGTTAAAATTATCCAAATGGGCCTTAGTGTATCATGATATCATTCCAAGATGGCTTTATATGTAAAGTATATCTTTTTTAGGAACCAAATGCCTTTCAACCACCACAAAGGGGCCCACACATGTGAAAAGTGGCCTTTTATCTTCCCTCCATTTGTACTATATATTTTAAAAACATATTTGACTTCACATTTCCCTCATCTTTCCCACTAATGGAGTATAAAACTAATAAAATGTAATAACATGATGTTATGTAGTTATTTATAACATTTGTAAGGAGATTTATGAATAGTTCAGAGTCATAAGAGGTCTAAAATCTTATGTGGGATCCCTTGCAAGCATCATGGAGAAGGATTCATGTCCCAAGTGTGAAGGGAAAGGTAGAAAGGGAAACAAGATCTCCATCGAGCCCTTGGAAAACTCACAAGGAATGGTTTGAGATAGATTGTATGGTTCATACAAGGGAAGTCAGAGTCTAAGCTCATAGCTAGTGGTGGGATCCTTAGTAGGCTTGAAATCAGTGGTATTAATTTTCATATCAAGGCCCTAATCTTTATGAACAATCACTAAGAGCCCTAGGTGGTCTTAATCCCTTTGTAAACCCCATAAGCTTGGCTATATGTAAATTTATCAAAATTTTCAGCTTGTTGTGACATATTAAGGATGGATAAAGGTATATAAAGGCATGTTAAGTGTTTTAAACCCTTATGATCACATTTTCATAGTAGTTGTAAGGATAGATCAACACATAGTCTCCCTAGGTTGGCATATTGTAGGTCATGTATAAGAGATTTTGTGTTTCATGAAGGAATAGATCATGAAAAATATCAATGCAAATTTTCCATGCTTTACCGATACTCCTCACACATAGTTTTTGGTCACCTTTTGGTCCATATCTAATCTCCTTAAATTTCCTCAATGCTTACCATGTAAAATAAGGAAACAAGGTTCCAAACATGACCTAGTTATTCTCATAACAATCCATCTTCAAGCTAAGAACATATGAATGGTATCTTCTTCAGGTTGTAGAGGTGATGTAGGCATGTGTATGAAGCCCACTCTAATAATAAATAAGCCTTCGTATGGCCCTCAAGACCAAAACCCATGAACTAGATCTAAATGCATTCATAAGCCTTTTAGTAGGTTTTAAGGTTTATTAATATTATTTAAGGTTTTTGTAAGCTCTTAGGTTTCATTTTTTCCCTCAATATGCCTAATTAATTAGCTCTGAATTCATTCATTTTTTTAGTGTACAGATAGGGATGTTTAGGGTCTTAATATATGATCTTGAATGGGGAGTGATGGTCCACATGAGGTCTCCTAAAATATATATGTCATGTAGTGACATTATCAGGGTATTCTCACCTCATAATAGGCTTCGATTTTCAAACTAAACTTTAGAATAGTGTGTGATGCACCTATAGGTCTAAGTCCTCATGCATAAGCATAAGGGTGAGAATGAGACCAAAATTTTATATAATATCATGAAAGGCCAATGGAACTATGAGATAATATGCCCATTCAAGTGTGGATGATGTTAATAAACTAATAACATAGTTTAGAATATTAGGTCCAAGTTTGAGTTTCAAAAGCTTCTTCAAATCACCACCTATAGCTAAACCTACATAAATGCAAAAAAGTGCCATATATTTGTGAATATGATTTCCTTGAAAAGGTTATTTAGGTTTAGGGAAGGTCAACTGAGTTTCCATCATGGTGTATAAACCCTCATCTTACTCATGGACCTATAGAATGACTCTTGGTATTTGAATACTCCTAACCACCACCTAAAAGCCTATAGACAGGTTGCATCCAACTGTGGAAGTGAAATTACATATACACATTGAGGAGAGAGCTCCTAAAAATTATAATAATATAGATTTTATTTTATTTAAAGACAAAGGAAACAAGAAGGGATGACCAAAATAGGCTAACTCAGGACCCTCTAACTCTACATAAATAATTAGCGTAATGCATACAAGTTTGCCTAACAAGATGGGATACCTTTGTTTTTTTGAATGAGGAAGGTAAAAAAATATTTTTAATAGTTAATATAGTGGTTTTATACATCTATACTTCCTTCAAAATCCTTTACGATATATTTAGGTTAAGAGAGATGCAAGGTCTGACTCAAGGTTCATAACACATAGGCCAATGTGTGTATGACTAGGAGACAATGTTGTTACAAGAAGAAGGGTAATAAAAAATAAATAAGTGATAAAAAATATTTAAATTAAATTCCATGTGAGATTAAAAATTATTTAATATTAAGGAAGGAAATAAATAATACCACTTATGTCTTTGCATCAACTAATTTGAGCACTGAGACTGGGCCAAGGATGATCATGATAGACCTAGAAGGGAAGAACGATAGACATAAGGTTTTGAGTAGAAGTAAATTTGTGAAAAAGTTTAAATTATATATAAAATGGTGATAATAATACCCTAAATTCACTAATACACCATAATATGGTTTAAGGTCTTGAGGCTCAGTTTAGGTTTATAAAGCTTAAAACCCTTATTAAGCCCTCAAAGCCCCAACTTCATTTTTATGACATATTAAATATAATCATGAATAAATAAGGAAATAAAAATATATATGATTATATTTTCATTCTTGAAGAAGGGTTTTTATTCAAAAAAGGCAAGGGAATTGGAAATTTGTCCTAAATACCTCCCTCGAGCTCCATCACCCCAGTCTGCCATTTTAAACTACTAGTTGAAATGCTCATATCTAAAATGAAATCATACATGGGGCCTAGTTATATTAGGATAATTTTTTTACCCATATGCACCTAATATCTAGGGTAAAAATATTTTATTTTATGGGGCATCTCTATGAACAATCCTTAACATTGTTAGCATGCCTAGAATGCCTCGTGCAGATTCAAAGGCTACCAACTTTTACTTAGATCTCACTATACAAGGGGCATAAGACTATGAGATGTTAGGGATATTTTATGCGGTTTATTTTATCAACATTAATTTAAATAATTTTAAAATCTAAGTCCTCTATTCTATGAACCATCGTTAATATGGGTAGACACTCTAAACCCTCCAAAACCCTAATGAAGAACCCAATGAACAAGATAACCTTCCTGATGACTCTAATGACCATGATACACCATGAAAACACCTATGGATCCTTTATTCCTACCTATACATCATAAATTTGGCATATGTGAGGCCAAATATGTAGGAAAATGGTTTTTAAGACTATTTTCATAATTCTAAGCATGTTGAGGGTCATGAGTGAGTAAAAAGGCATATTATTCTTGTGAAGAGGTAGTATGATCTTCAAAATATCACTCATAAACTATCATAGTAGTGTAGACAATCCTATTAAGGAGAATTCAACCTAATTAAGGAGATAGGTTTCATTTGCATCAAGGAAGGAGTGTTGCAGGGCATATCCACATGGTGATGAGATTAGCAAAGGTAGGAACACTATTTTACTAATGTATTCAATTCATTATCAGAATCAGCACTCACTTGAAATACTCTAAGTCCCAAACCTTTTGCCCACTAGAAATACAATGCATTCAATATCTTGAAAATTGAATGGAGGGTGGTTGTCCAACGGGTAATGGATAGGTACAAGCATGTAACTATCTCTCATAATGAGTTCATGACCTCCCATTGAATGAAAATGAGTGAGAGATAAATTATAAGGTACATGGCTTATTAATGGGGTCAACTATGACCAAAAAGACCATCCACCATACCTCTACATCTAAGGGTTTATTGAAGCCCAATTTATAATTAAGGTAACACATGTGAAAATCATGGAATTGTTACTAATCCTTATTCATGTTTTTAACTAATTAATGAGTGAACGAAGGTCATCATGAGCTATCATCCACACTTACACACCATTTTATTCCCTCTTTCCCTCTGATTTTCTATAAATTGAGTCTCAAAGGTTATTATATGCATCCCTTGATTGGGTAAGAAGAAACTCTACCTAAATTATACCTTATAACCTTTGAATTAATATAAATATTGGTACAACTTCTCCATGCCAATTTAATTTATTTTATACTTGTTTATTTTCACATGTGGTGGAGTCTTATCTCCATTTGTAGGTCCTTGTTCTCACTTATTTATTAGGAGATTGTTCTAAATAGGTCATATGGTATGTGAAAGTGTTGGTGATTGTGCTTAGATTATAATTTTATTACTAGTGTCTTGAAATAGACCTCCAATTCATCACCCTCAATTTTTAATCATATATTATAGTCTCCATATGAAGCATTGATGCTTAAGAGTCTCTTGGAGAGAGTGGTTTAGTCACTAGTCATTGTATTGTTCACAAGTGTTATTGAAGTGTCAAATAGAGTGGACACAATATGTTGATACATCACCTCCCATAGCTTAGGTTTGTTTCATGCATATTTTTATCACTTTTCATTGACAAGTAGTAGGATTAGTAACAAATCTTAAGTGATGCATCAGGAGAGCTAACCCCAAAACTAAAGGTTCATCTCACTCAATAGGCTACCCACACATAGAAGTGATCCCATTGTATCAGTTGGATGAGTCATGTCTAAAATAACTTTTCCTTAAGGGTGAAATCGAGACTAATATTATACCCCACACTTGGTTATTCTTTTGGGTGTATCCATTATAACTCAATTGAGGTTTTTAACCTCTTTTATAAATTGATAAACATAAGTTCCTTCTTCTATCACTAGAGAAAAGGGATGTTGATGTGGTTTTTATGTACACCAAGCCCTAAATGAGGTAGCCTCTAATGTATTAGGATATAAATAGAGGTAAAATCCACTCCAAAACATGAGTTATAAGTATGGTTTAAACTACCAGATGCTAGAATAATTGGCTGAGCATGTATGTTGTTAATTAGGTGTGTATGGTGAGTGAAACCTAAAATAAATTGAAGCCTATTTAGGTTGTATGGATAGAAAACCAAGCTAAAGGGGGTATATCTCTAAAATACACTTCAAAAAGGGAAGGTAAATAATAAGGCTTTTGTCATCACAAAACTAATTATTTCTAAGTCATTCTCATGCATGGACAAGTGTATTAAAACTAATGCTTGCATCTATTAGTTATTTCTCATACACATACAAACATGATGGGGGATTTTGATGATAAATGGCATGGTATACTCTAATACTTCATATAAATATTACTTTTGTTTAGAGTACCATTTTTTCACCCTTATAACAAAAGATTATAGCTCAGGTCAGATAGGTATTCAAGGCATTTGTTGCTCACTCCTAGAAAAATATATCATTGGAGACACTTCTACATACTTTAATAAATGAGATAGTCAACCTTATTGTATGAAATTATTAATGTTTGATAATAATTCAATAACTATTACATATCTCATATTAACATACAATACTAATAAAAATAAGGAATTATAAGTAACATTTGCATACTTTGAATTAATAAATAAAATAAAAAAATAAAACACAGTTAATCACATAGAATTAGAAATGAAAAACATAACACAGTTTCATGACCATCAAAATACTTATTCATATATTAACGAAAATTTTCTAACTCCTTGGAAATAAAAGAACTACAAGTACATATATATATTTAGGGAGGGGTCACCTCATCTTCTAAATCCCTGAAATCTACCTAATTACATGATAATAATTATAATGAGATTTCTAATTTAATTTTTAACTCTATATGTACAATGAGATGGCTGAAAATGTGTATTTTAAATAAGAAACAAGCTTCACAAAATCATGTAATGTGTGCATGTTACAAAAAAAACTTCAATTGAATATTTCATGCACTCATTAAGTATAAATATATTATTAGTTACATTCATCAATTTTACTTATAATATCAAATCAATAAAACTAAGTTTTACTTATAGATAGACCCTGCATGGTTTATGAAATGGTACTTGAAGCAGTCAATGGGATTAAAGTGGTGACAAGACTCAAACTAGATGGTGGAATAGAATTGGAATATCTGTAATGGATTTTTTCTTTACATCCAAATCCTAATAATATTTGTATCTGATGACATGATGAAAGCATTCATATTTAGAAGAGATGGCTTAATTACCCTATTGAATTTCATCAATGGGCATCCCTATTCAGCCTTCATGGTTCTCAATTCTTTATAGAAAATCTATACTTGAGTAACCTTTTACTAGTAAAACCAAGATCCCTCTCAATTTCCTCCAATGTAGACCCCTAAAGACTATGCTTGAAATTAGTAAATGCTTTCTAAATTAATTTTTCAAAATTGGCCTGATCCATCAATTTATCTGAAGGGTTTCTAACTTGTAGTAGCTTTAATTCTTTAAAAAGAATAGAACCTACTTCTCATGATTTGATAAATTTTGGATCAAGGCTTGTACACTTGTCACCAAATATTGAGCTTCCTAAATTATGATGACCATCATATTGAGAGAATTTGATATGACAAGTGGTGTCATGAGATATAGATGGCTGAAAGCCTTATTATTTGTATATAGTATAAGGAAGTTTTGCTTAATCTCATCTTATTTCAAATCACTAAATAATTTAAATGTCTCAAATATATGGGGAGACAATTCTATCCTCATTTAATTGATGGTGTATAGAATATTATATATCCTCAAGGCTACATTCTGGACATGATTTTTAATCTTCTTAGGAACATGTAAAATTTGTTGTTGTTCCCACACCTGGTTTATCTATTATGTGTTTCTTGTTTAGATTTATTAATTCCTACATGGAGTTATATAAAAGCCTCTATATGAGTCTATAAATAAGATGAAAAATATTCATTATATAGATACTTTCATGTTCTTCAATTATTCCTTTTGGATAGTGAGAATATATCCTTCCTTTCCTCTAAGTTCATACCCCTACCAGATTTATATTCTATCTTTATCTTCTTTAATCTGTAGATGATATTTGTGGCTTTATCAAAAAAAAAAAATTATAGTAGGTAGTTCTATAATCACTAAATTTTACCTTTATGTATCTTAGGCCTTGAAATTAGTATCCCTCTCTAGAATTACCAATTATATAAGATCAACAAATTGAGTGTTCATAGTAGTGGTATTTTTCAAAATATCCTCTAAATACTCTATTAGTGCCTGTATTTATAGTGGATCTAGTAAGGATAGATTTCTTTTTTTGTAGTCCACATTACCAAATTGAGGCTTGGGTTTATAATGTATGTGGTCTTCTTTGTGCTAGTTATTTTGGATGAAACAATAGGAGTAACATGAACATTAGTATATGATGGCATCAAATTTCCTACCTGAGTGATTTGAATTAACCCCTGTGTATGGGTAATTACTACCTTAGTTTTCTTGAAGCAAACACTTTTGGGTTTAGGGGAAGTATGTTCAACAACAACTAACGAAACAATGGAAATAGTAAGAATTATGGAAGTAATAGGGACACAAGTAGTAGTAAGAACCATGAACACAAAAAGGATGGTAGAATCAAAATAATTTATAGAATCTAAATAATTAGTAGAAAATGAGGTAATAATGGGAGAAGTAAGAACAAAAGTAGGTGACCCAAAGATAGTCACAATACCTAGAGTATAATTTAATGGTTCAACTTTCACTAGTGTTTTGTCTTTAACTCCCTAAATACTAAAGACCTTATCTCTCTCTAATTATTCATCCTCTTCCTTGGGCTCACTCTTCACTAATGTTTGTCCCTAGTCTATAGACCCTTTTTGTAGTAGTGTTTACATTGTTTAATTCACAAGGTCTTTGGGAAACTTTGGCTTCCTTTTATAACAAAGTGTTATCCTTTTGACTAAAGGGAAAGCCTAATAATTAGTGGAAGGTGAAAATCCACATCCAAAGTAGTAGGATTCTCACTCATAGTAGGAATTATTGAATCTTTAGAATTAGATGAATCAATGTTGATTGGTTCTCCTACTCTACCCAAAGATCTTATAAAAGTAGGGGTCTCTTCCACACCTATTTATTTCTTAATAGTCATCGTCACATGTGGTGGTGGTGGTGGTGCTTGGTATATCTCTCCTCAATAAATGGTTTATTGGGAAGGCCTAGAAGATCAATTATATATTGAATCCCATTCATCTAGATGTGGAATTTGGGTGTGTGCCTCTTAAATTGTAAGGGAAGAATCTTTTGTAATACCTTTAAGGCATCCTCTATCAATCCAACCATTTATGATCTATATATGACCATATCATCATTTAGAAATATAAAATCATGATCATATGGTTCATGTTGGTAAGGTATATCTAGGCATATGATATGCTTATGAATGAGGTCATGGGGATCCTAATCTTGGTGTTGTAATGAAACAAATGAATATGGTTATCTAATTATCATAACCAATCCAAAAAATTTCCCATTGTTGTAATAAATTCTACGTATGATCAAATAATATCCATGTAAAAATATCTTGTGTTTAATCATCATATCTTTATTGATGCTCTACCAGAGTTGATATGCAATCTCTTATTCAACAAGCTTGTCTGAGACATACTTTGGTAGACATAAGGGTGAAACCTTAGTCCCCATAACCATGATTATTTTATAATCAGGGTATAACCAAATCATCCCTTGGAAATAATGTCTTTATAATGAGTTAGTATACTTCAGCTAAGGGTTCCTCATGCATCACCTTGCAAACTTGTTGGTAAATATCCTAATAAATATTCACTATATTGATCATGTATGAGTAAATATGTAGAAATGAAAAATAATCACATATACTATTCTTAATGCAATATGGGACTAGGATCCAGAGTGATTCATTATGAATATATAAAGTGGCCACAACAATGTCTAATTAATAGGACATCATGTAGAATTGGCCTCCCATTGGTCTCTTATCTTTTTGGAACATTTACTACACAAACTTGGTACTAATAATCTCCTTAAGCGCATATGTTAACTCTAAATTCACTAAATAATCTAGGAGTGACACCCACTTCATCTGAATGTAATGGATGATTAGGCACCTAAATAACCTATTGATAAATTCCATCCCAATCTATATTCCCAACATGAATTTTTTAATTGGAATGAGAAAGGTGGATTTTAGGGTCATCTTCTCATCTAGTTTTATGAACTTTAGTAGTGCATTAAAATGTATTGGTTATCTTATATAAATTCAACATGAGGCCATAATATATGTCATTTTCAATGGGTATTCATATGTATATTTGGAAATAGTCTTCATAAATGCAAGCCGCAATAGTCTTATGATTAATGTGGTGAAGTAAACCATCAAAAAATTTACTCGTGAAGAATAGGTTCTAAAATAAATCAATACATGACATTAATTTTATATTGGATACCAAAACAATATAATTTTTTTCATTTTAATGATATAAAATCAACTACCAATTATGTTTACTTAGCTATCAAATATTCCTCAATTTAATGTATGTCCATGTTCCCAATTATGTCTCACAATGTTTTGTAATTGATGAGTTTGTCATTAAACAAAATGACATTAAAGATATTGTTTGTGTACTCTATGGAATATTTAATGGAGAACTTGGATGGTGGATAAACTCCCTTGAAAACCTTGGAATATGAAGCCATTTTACTCTATGATGTATTCATGTAATTCTAGTGATAATTCATCAGGCTAGTTGTTATCTAGAAAAAACTTGCATGTAGACACAAGAATCTATGGATATGAATTATTTTCGGATTAAAATAAGATAAATCTCTTTGGTAATCAATAATAATGACATCCATTCTTAGTTTGATCATATATTTTAAATATGGGAGTTGAATTCTAGTTTATTCACCATTAATGTCTAATAGATCTAAAATTGTTTCTCTTCATTTAATTTGAACTTGGTAAATTAACTTGGTGTGTATTCCATATATACCTTGAATAAATTTGGAATAATGCCACACTATTACCCTAGGACAAGAATTACTTTGTTTGTCTCTTTTTGGAAAACCAACTGTGCTAGTAGTGTGTTCTCAAAAGTGGGGTTTTAGAACTTTTATTGAAATATATGTTATCCAAATCTCTCATTGGAAAAAAGTCTCTATGAAAAAGTATTATGATGCATAAAAGTTTAGATAAAAAATCTCATGATGCAAAAACGTTCCAATGAACAAAAATTTCAAAGAGAAAAAATTACAAATGGAAAAATGTGTTAAGGCCATATTTGTGTAGGTAAAAAAATATGTGAATACCTAGAAGTCATGAAAAAATTATAAATTATGGTGTACAAAAGTTATGATAAATAAAAGTCACAATAGCCTATAAATCTAAATTTGCAATAGTCATAAAGACGCAAAAGAATTGAACTCAAAAGTCATGAATTTTCATGAGTTTTGATGAATAAAATTTGTGACAAACAAAATTTAGAAAGAGAAAATCTCATGATGAAATTCTTTTATGATGAACAAATCTCACGATGCACAAAATTTCTAAAAAACATCATGATGCATGAAATTTATGATGAATAAAATTTATGAATGGAAAAAATTGTAAATAAATAGAACTTAGATTTTTCAATTTACATTTCTCATGAAAATTCAAGAAATATTGCATACATACAAAACTCTTGAAATCCATCAATATGATTAGTTTGAATAAAATCCATAAAAATATATATGTCAACGGAAAAATAAAAGTGAATTAACATAGAATAATCATACATAAAAATAATCATAAACATGAGGGATAATAACTTTAAATATTTTAACCTTGCTAAGTACACACATAAATGTCAACGAAAAGGATTTTTAAATCTGAATCAAGATCTTAAATTATAATGGTCCCTATTCAAAACACATTAAAATTTAGGCATGTTGATTCCAACACATCCCACCACTCATGAGTTATTTGTTGAGAAGGGTGTTAATTTTTTAGAGGGTTATTTGCACTCAACACTTGAAACTTTTTCCCCTTCATTAGATGCACTTGGATTTGATGATAGTTCTAACAATTTAGATATACCTAAATAGCTTCCTAATGATCCATATTATTATTCTATTTTTGATGATGAGAGTAGTGATGAAGATTCCCCTCCTCCTAGAGTATCTTTAGAGTATGAGGAATCTCCTCCTAACTCTTTTAGCATTTGTCCTCTTGGGTCTAGATAGACATTGCAAAGTGTTGACCAATGGTATGGACATCCATTTGATAATAGGCAAACCCATTCACAATTCTAAGATGCCCCACACACTTTTATTACATCTTCTAATCCAAAATCATTTTTTAAGGTATTATGCACTCATGAGTGGGATAATACTAAAAAAGAGTAGTATAGTTCCTTTCAGAGGAATAAAACTTGGGGTTTAGTCCCACTTCCTAAGGGAAGAAAACTTGTTTTATGTAAATGGATATATCAAACAAAATTTATAGAATATGGGTCTGTTGAAATGTTCAAAGCACATTTGGTATTAAAAAAATATTAGGTACTTAGCATTGACTATATAGAGACATTTACCCTAATTACCAAAATAAAATAAATCTAACTCACTCTCCCCATTACCAAAACACATCACTAAAATGTTCACTAGATGGATGTGAAGAGTGCATTTCTTCACGGTGATCTCAAATAGGAAATATACATGGAGCAACCATAAGGATTTTTGGAATATTCTAACTTAGTTTTCAAACATTGAAAATCTATTTATGTCTTGAAAAAATATCCTTGAGCTTGGTATGCCAAGATGAACTCATTTCATCTTTATATTGGGTTCACTATATGCCATTCAAATGAATGACTAAATTTTGTAGTAGAATGATTCACTATTGATTTGGTTCTCTATGTGGATGACCTATTGATCATAGGGAGTTATTCATCCACCATCATAGCAATGAAAATTACTTTGTCTGATAGGTTCTTAATGACAAACTTAGGCTTGTTTCACTACTTATTGAGGATTGAAATTTTTCAGTTTGACTCTAGGATCAATATTACATAATCTAAATATGTTCTTGATTTTATTATACAATTTAGCATGGATGATTGTAAGTCACCTTTGACTCCTTTTATATATGGTGTAAAGTTTAATCTTGGTTTTCAATCTCCTTTTTTTGATGCTACCTCATATTGAGAACTTGTTGGTAGTCTCATCTACCTTATACACACTAGACATGATATTTCATATGTAATGAGCATGGTCCTAAGATTTAAATAAGAACTACATTAGCTATACTAGAAAAAAATTAAGTAGATCTTCCACTACATTTTGGTTACTCATAGTTTTAGGAATCACTATGGATCAGGCATTGACATCAACTTAATTTGATATATGGTTTCATACTAGGTTGGTAATATTCATAATCATACATCTACTTTAGGCTATAATTTCTCCCTTGGTTTAGGTCTGATTTGGTAGTCAAGTAAGAAGTAAAATTTTATTGATTTATCTTATATATAAATAGAACACATAGGATTTATTAATGCTTCTAATGAGGATATTTGGATGTATGGTATTCTCTCTGAGTTTAATATCTAGTTTTGATGACCTATAATTGTCTTCTACAAGAACCAAAGCATAATCTAGATCTCTAGGGATTTAGACCTCCATAAACAAATCAAGAATATCAATATTTATATTCATTTCATTCAAGAGATCATCTATAAGCAATTCATTGATCTCCACTACACCCAAACAATGGATAAATTTGATAATGTATTCACCAAAATCTTTACTAAGAGTAAGTATCTTCATTTACAAGATCTTCTTGGTGTTTGAGTATCTCAATCTTCTTCCTCCTCCAGGGGATCATATATATGTACTTGAGAACCTAATTAAGCCTTTGTGTTGGGACCCAATTATTCTATCCACCTAATCTATAATTAAGGGGGGTTATTACTATAGGGTTTTCCCATTTTTGGTTTTATCTACATGATCTAATTATCTTTATTGGATTGATAATAGGTCATTAGAGGAAATGTATTTTAAGACATTTTTCTAATTTTGAGTTCAGTTGATTACCTTTTTGGATCACCTAATTTCTCACTATATAATATACCTTCTTATGTAGTTTTTGGCTAATTAATTAATGAAGGAATGTTAATACAAATTTTTGTTGTGAATACAATCTTATTCTTCTTGTGAGTTGTTCTTAATATTTCACTACTCCATTAGCATTTAGGCTCATGCATTCGACTCTTACTAGTAGATCCTCTATTGTGCCCCACTCAAAAAACAATAACTAAGCTGATATAACAACTAAAAATGAAATCTAATCTAAAATTGATCAACCTAAGGATAGAGATATAAATTTAAGTAAAATAAACCACAAACTTATACCTTTGAGGTTTTGTGAGCTTCTTTGATTGATATTCAAATTGGTTTGCTCTCTAAATGTGATTGCTCAATATTCTCCAATGTAATGGAAATTGTGCAAAGTTTTGGTATGTAAATTATATGTTTATGGCTTGGATTCACTTTCAAATTTGATATCACTTTATTATAATAAAGATGGATAAAATTGATGGCTTGCATGTCTATTTATAGGTTGTTGGGAGGTTATTCAACTAGTGTAGGATCAATTGAATATTTATAGTTATCCAAATAACAAATGGTAAATAATTATTCATCATCTATGAGGATGATAAACAATTCCATAGGTTGGTATGAAATGGGAGTTATTTGAGTGAGTCATCAAGAAAGTGTTAAATTGGTTGAAAATTTCCAAGGTGAATCACTAGGTAATTGATAAAGTTGAAGAAGTGGTTGAATGAGTCAACACATGATTGAGATAAATGTGGAAGATGTCTAGGTGAGGTGGAAAATATAAATTTATTAATTAAATTTTTATAAAATGTGTAAAGAATTAATTAATTAATAATTATTCAATTATTTGAATTTTGGATGGAAATAATGTTAGTTTGAATTCAAATTTAGGGAAGAAGAAGAGTTCACTTTGAAAGTAAATGAAAATTATGTGTATATAATAATAAATGACCAAGAGTCACATATGAGAGATTAACATCCCTATATTTGGGAAATTAATATCCATTTTGTGATTATATTTTATGATTTAAGACATGTATACAACATTCAATTCATCAACCAACATATTTAGAGACATAATACATCTTTTATCACTATCTCATTTTTCCTCTTAAGTAAAAGTTTTTATATCAAAAATCTAAGTCATGTTAAAATCTTTTCTATGAAATTATTTAATTATAGGATAAATTAGGACTTGTAGAAAAAATTAAATTATTTAACCCTAAAATATATATTTGAGGGATTTAGGGTTAAAGGGGGAGAGATTGCCTCAGACATAAAGATGGTAGACTATCTCTAGAGTAGGCCATTTTTTTTACAAAAATTAGATAAACATATATTGAATTTATTATGCTCATATGCTAATAATATAAATTATAGTTATGATAGATATTTCAATAAGAATGAAAATTAAGATACATGGTTAGTTTTGATGCTAATACGTATATGGATCTAGAACAAGTAAGAAGTGCACTATATCTAGATTCAAGAACAGTCACCTAATTTTGGGAATTGTGCCTCTATAGTCACAGACACTTACATCTACCTAGAATGGTTACATCAATACTACTATATAACTTGGATGTATATGTTGAGTAAAAATAATACCTATTAAAACTATATTCAAACACCTATATGCTTATCTATTTTTCATCGCCTTCACTATGCATTCAGATGTAGGCCATGAACTATCTCTCCTTGTCAAATAGAAAAACTCTTTTTCTTTACTTTCATATTCGTTATGGTAAAAATGGTTTAGTTAGAACATGGTGTTGAGCTTACCAAAATACCCAATTATACATTAACATTGTTTACATATTCAATACATTGAATAAGATCTTAGACTTATGTATTTCCTCCCTACATGTTAGATTATGTGTGAAATATGTAATGTGTGATAAGCAAGTACAATAATTACCTAAATTATAACTTGGAAATATAACTCTTGGGATACTCCTTCAATAATTTATAACTACATGTGTGTTATCCCTATGATTGATATGGAAATAAGATAAAATAGTGAAGCTTTTATCACTTGAGTGATTGATAGAATGATTTTGGTAAATTGCCTTGATTTCTTTAGGTTTATGATAGGTTGGATCATGAGGAATGAATTAGGGTTGAAATTATATTTATAACAACCCCTTTAGATATTATACCACTTTAAATCACTTAGGATGACCATAAGAATACATTTCATTTTAAAATTAGATGCCTTTACGGCACTAGACACTTACGTTAGGGTAGGATACTTACATCAAAGTAAGCATTTTATTGGGACATAAGTGTCCAATTAGTAAAAAAGTAGGTATAGGTATAGAATTTGTA
This sequence comes from Torreya grandis, assembly GCA_037957365.1. NCBI lineage: Eukaryota > Viridiplantae > Streptophyta > Pinopsida > Cupressales > Taxaceae > Torreya > Torreya grandis. The sequence continues at coordinate 644,124 of JARHVA010007187.1, forward strand.
TAGATGGAAGATAATCAGGTTTGAAACATTATGGGTAATATGGTAGTTCTAAGTCATTATAGTAACATTGATTGGACTAAAAGGTAAGCAACTAGGCATAAAGATATAGTGTATATGAGCCTTTTAACAATGAGAAAGGTATAAAAGTTGAAGGTACATCCATGATATGTATTTTCCAAGTTTATAATACTAATTTTATATATAATTCATAAATAGTTTATAAATTTCCTCCCTTTAATTTAGTAATGAAATTTCTAGTTTAAAGGAAAAGAAATGTGTACCTGGGTGTGTATAACACACCTTGTCTTTGCTTGAGTCTAATTTGAGTGTTTTGTTGGTGACTGACATAAAATTAAGGGCATGCTATAATATATAATTAGTGAATATGATATAAAATTTAAATTATGTAAATTAAAAGAGAGCAAGGTTTAAGAGTACACCTATATAGTGATGCAATTGTCTTGCCTTTTGGAAATTTCATTTGGAAGATGTATCATTTTGAATCACTGAAACTAATATTAGTAAAAATTTAAATATGGAAAGTTCATAAATGTAAGGAGATATATAAGTGCATGTGTCCCCATCATTAGATAAAATATGGATTGCCACAAGGCACTTGAGACTAGCTCAACCATGCAACTCAATCATTATTATAACCTAGTGAGTGTGAGTGAGACAAGTTAGCACACACTTTAAAATTGGTGAGGCTAGATGATACAATCAATCTTAACCTATAAAATTGAAAATATTTAGTTATTAAATCACCTCAACCATACCAAAAATTGAACCAAATACTATAATAAGTTGACCCAATATAATTCATAGAAGTCTAACTTGATGGATGATGACAATCCTTAAAAGTGTTTTGAATCTAAAATTAATTTGTTTTTTAAATATTATGTTCTCATTGAATAATATGCACCTAATATATGTCCCATGTTAAAATTGTGTATAATAATGGTTCCAATGTATAAACATTTTCCATAAATATGTATCTAAATCAAATAATTATGTAATTTGGCCAATTCAAAACTATGTAAGTTTAGGGAACATTCATCCAAAACATGCTCCCACTATAAATTTAAATTATAAAATTGATATAAGTTCCAATGTGAAGGATATATTTCTAAAACATGCCCCCACTATAATCTAAATTTGAGAAATGGTGTAAGTACCAATGTGGAGGACCTATTTCCAAAACATGCCCCACTATAATCTAGGCATGTTGCATACTAAATATTTTTTGATAAAATGTTTTAAAAATATAACCCCTCTATGTTTCGCAAACTATGAACAATGTGTAAGTCATTCCTCTATGGCATGCCCCCACTAATATGCCCCCATTTTGAGGTTAGGGAAGATAGTAACCGATAGTTATCATACCTCCAAAGGATAAAATAACCATGTAATATGTGATTGTACCATGTAGAGTATAGAAGTAACATCTCTAGGTATATGTATCATTGAATCACAAATAATGTGATCACACCAAATCCTAAGATGCATGATGTGAATCATGACAATGTATAGATAGTAAAAGTATAAGCTCAACAAGTAAATCAAGCACACACACAATAAAACTCATAATAAAGTCACAATATAATGTTCCAAGGAGGCCTAAAACAAGGAACATGTTTAAATGCCACATAATCGAATGGACATGTACTAGTCAAATCTCCATAAAGTGAGAAATGACATAGTCAAATGTCAACATACAACAAAAAATGACATATTCAAATGTGAGAAAGGAAAACAAAGGCATGGGGGCCTAAAAAAATGGAGAATATTCAAATTCTCAAATAATAAATAAAATATCAAGGCAATACACACAATTAAAGGCACTCATGAATTATTAAGCAACTAGCATAAACATAACATATTGGTCCTTATATATATGTGTTAGTATAAATGTTATGTACATAACATATCAAGTGTACTATGAAAGATATAAGCATGAATAAAGACATTAGTAGGTATAAATGTGAGCTCAAACATGATAATGTAAAATTAAATGAGATTTATATAACTTAGATGTATCATGATCATAGATATGGATGTCCATAACATCTTAGTGACATGAGTTGAGGGAAATCCCAACACACAAAAATGCATACATCATATATTTGTGCATTCCTTAATCACAATAAAAATATGTGTGAGACACATGTGTATATAATAAATACTCATATGCCATCAACAAACCTACAACCAACAACATACATTCCAAGGAGCTAATAGGATATGTAAGTTATAAAAATACTTTTGGATTTTTATAGTTTTTTTTTGTAGTTTTGGCATAATAAAGATAACTCATCAAAGAGGTCCTCATCATCAACAGGTACAATATTACTTTAGGCCATTTTAATTTTTGGTTTGTATAGAGTCATGATCACCTCTTAAATTCTTATATGAAATGGTATTCTTGAGCCATTAGTGAGGAAAGGAGGACATATCCATCATATTTTAGGTAAATCTCCATACATGTAAAATTAAAGGTGATACACATATCTACACTACTTAGTGTCTCATTCCAATCAATGAACCATTTTTTTCCAAAAATTTATGTCAAGTGTTGATATTGATCTAATATAAATATGATCATATGGATCACTTGAGATTCACATGTTACTAGTAAACTAATGTATCCAAGAGATTATGGCATCAATGGAGAGTATGTTAATTCTTTTCTAATGTATCCCAACTATTGAAGGAATGTAGTGTTACGCATTCTATCCCTATTATTCATATAAAAATTGATATGCTGACAATAAACTCCATAAATATTAGCATTAGTAGATAGATATTCATGTCTTTGTCTCTTTTTAGATGGTTTTCATGTGAATTTTGGAAGTGGTTTGTCCTTTTCTCTTCTCAGGAATAATTTACATTCAACCCTCATTCTTATATTTCTAAATTTAGTTTTTTAATGTTTGATATTGACTTTTATGATGGCCATTTATCTAATGATAGTTGCAATATGGAAACCCTTTATTGGGAATAATTTTACCACTTGATATGTGTCTATTAGAAGGTAATAATATCATGCTTTACATGTCAACTATTATATCAGTAGTATATTGGTCTACTGTAATTTGTATAATCTATTATGGAATCTTATGAGATACCTCCACTTTATTTACATGGTGTATCTACATTTGAACCTTTTATGGTTGACTTAATGTGTGAGGCCAAGAGGTATGTATGTGATAGTAAGCATTTTCATGTTCATCTACCATTTTTCTTTGACCTTATCCTGATTTGGTTTTGTATCCTCTATAGGTGAGTTTAGCTTATATATACCAATACCTCTAGGTTTTAATAGGTTATGTGAAATATGATAAAGTGGATAAAATTTAAGTTTTCACAATGTCTCATCTCTCATATGATGGGCTAGATCATCATCACTATCATTATAATCTAAAACATATACATTTTGATGTTTAGTATTGACCAATAAAGGAAGGTCAAATTTTGGAGGTGTTTATGGTTTTGGTATCATTGGTTCATTTTGTATTGGTTCTTATTATTGAGATGCATTTATGTGTACTTCATTGTTTAGTGTCTGATCAAGTTTTGGAGATAATGGATCCATTACACTTGAATCACCCACCTCATAATTTCGGATTTTTTCAAGAGGAATACATTATATAGGTGGTACTATTGTAATAATACCCTTTTTATCATAATGCATCATTTTTCATATTTTTAAGGGTTCATCATCAACAAGCATCATCAATAAATTCCCATCAAGTTACACATTGATGTAAAGTATATGCAACGGCCTCAATTGTGTGGATCCAAGGTCTATCCAAAAGTAAACTATAATGTAATGATTGTGACATTACCTCAAAAGCTGTTTGGATCATTTTTATAACCAATGTGACATATAAATTTATTTGAACAATTAGAGGGCTATGTGAATTATCAAATCCCATGATATTATCACTATGTTTTATAAAAGATTAGTGATAATACCCATGTTGGTTATGAATTTGTGCTACACATGTTTAAACCCAATATATTATGGACAAGCACTACTTTTATATCCTTATTATGTATTATTACTTGTATGAATAATGGTAACTCTTAGTCAATAACATTTTTAGATAGTAACTCTTTTGGATTGAAAGTGATTAATTTTGTATTATTTTTGAGATCTTGTATGATATCTAAAAAGTAAGTTAGCTCAATATCACTTAGAACTCAGGTTTCACATAATGCTTCATATAATATATCTTTATAGATAGTAAATTTATTGATAAGCTCAAGGATGTAAATATTATCACATGTTTTTTAATTAGTCAACAAGGTCATATCAATTAAATTTTATCACAAGATTTGGCTTAGGAGGCACCTATTATATATTAATATGTGGAAGGTTAAGTTAAACGCATTTACCTTTGTGAGTAGTGCCAACATGGACCATAGAATCTAATATAATTCATGGGTGAATAATGGATGTGGAATGGTAGTTTTCACTCAAATAAGATCAAGGTGGAATAAATGATCAAGAACATGCACATTGGCATCTAGATATTATCTCTATAGTATTACAAAAGGAATTTTGAAGAGAGACTAAGTGTTTTTTTAAAATTTAAAACCCTCTCATTTTATTTATGGATTTTATTATTTATTTATATGGTTCATTGGATTAGCTTCTTCAAATAGCAAACTATCACTATAATTAAAAATTGTAACATAAAATGGGCTACACATGTATCCATATTGAACATATGGATAGAAAAATAAATATGTTTTAAAAATGAAAACTATTATTAAATCAAAAATAATAAAATGAGTAAATGAGGAAACCCTAGATAAAAATATAGGGTTTTGGGGAATATAGGTTAGGTTCACCAAGGATTAAAGGGGGAGAGATAGCCCAGGGCATAAGGATAGTTTACTATCTATAGAGTAGGCTAATTATTTTACAAAACTTAGATAAACATATAATAAATTTATTATGCTGAGATGCTAAGAATAGAAAGTGCACATGCTAGATATTATAATAAAAATGAAAAAAATACACTCAACTGGTTAAGATGCTAATATAGATATGGATCTAGAACATGCAGGAAGTGGACTAGATCTAGATTTTAAAATAATTGCCTAATTTTATAAATTGTGACCCTATAGTTGGAGACACTTATGTTAACCTGGGATGATTTTTTTGACACTAATATCTAACTTAAATGTAGGTGTATAGTAAATAATAACTACTGAAACTAGATGAAACCACCAGGATGATTCTAAGTTTTTTATTACCTTTGTTATGGTGCATTCAACTTTGGGTCATGCATTATCACTCCTTATCAAATAGTAAAACCCTTGTTTTTCATCTTCATATTGGCTATGGGAAAAATGGGTTCATTGGCACATAGTATCAAGTTACCCCAAATACCCCAATATCAATGAGTGTTGCCTACATAGACAATACTTTGAATATGGCCTTAAACTTATGTAGTTTTATCCTACATGTGGGCTTGTGTGTGAATCATACAATTTGTGATAAACAAGTAGAATAGTGACCTAACTTGTAACTTATAAAATATATCTCTTGGGATTATCCTTCAATAATTTAGACTTGTAGATGTGGTTTCCCTATGAATTATATGGAAATAAGGGAAAATATGGAATCTTTACTCACTTGAGTTATTGATAGAATGTGTTTAGTATGTTTCCTTGGTCTCTCTATGTTTGTGTTAGGTTATATTGTGAGAAATGAATGGTGGTTGATCTTATATTTATACCAACCCCTTTAGATAATATCTTCAATTAAATAACTTAGGCCGACCATATGTATACATTTAATTTAAAAATTAAATGACTTTAGGGTAGTGTACACTTGCATTAGGGTAAGACACTTAAGTTTACACAAGCATTTGACTGGGGCACAACTTTTAAGGAGTATAAAGTAGGTACATGTCTAGAACTTACTTAGATGGAAGATAAATAGGTTTATAATGTTTTGAGAAAGATAAAAGGTTTGAGTCATCATAATAACATTGATCAAAGTAAGAGATAATTAATTAAGCATGGAGAGATAGTATATGTGATCATTTTGGTAGTGTTAAAGGTATATAAGTTGAAGGTACATCCATGATATGTATTTACCAAGAGTATAAGATTGAGGTGCTATATAATTCATAAATAATTTCTACTTAAGAGGCAACATTTTATATTGATTTATTACCACTAGTGTCACCTAAAATAGTTGAGGACCCTAATTCACCTCCTCCTAAATAAAAATTTAATAGAAACACCAAGTTAAGATACTAAATAAAGATAAATATGTACTTTTTAAATCAACTCATAATGTAACTAAAGTACTTTATGTTAAAAAGTAACTCATTAAATTTGATTCATTCATATACATGTGTCATTACATTATATATAGATTATTGAATAGAAGGATGATCACACTTCTTCCCAATCATTATCATCCACCACATTAGTTGGAAAAAACCATAAATAGATCTTATTGAAATTATCATCATAGTAATGGTAATTAGGATAATGATTGCTATTTACTTATAAATAGGATTGAGTAGTATGTTGGTATAGTTATTATCACATTTTCTAAGGGGATATCCATGTATCCTCCTCATTACATTAGATCATATTATACCATGATTGAGTAATCCTAGGACATTCCTATTAAAGAGCTAATGGTCACTTATCATCTAGCTAAAAATGCATCTAGATAACAAAACTATGTGAGATCACTTGTATCACCAGTTCAACAAAATTTGAAGCTAATACAAAAATATAAATAAACATATAGCCATTTTTTATAAAAATAAATAATAATCAATCAACATTGATAGTGTGATAGATTATAAATATTTTTTTGACAAATGTTACACAAATTAATACTACATTTATTTATAACAAGTTAGTTCCACAACCTTAGCATAGTGATTTAGAAATATAGGATAAAAATTATGGTTCACATTTTTTATTACCTTCAAGTTAGTCAAATGATTATTTAGGTTATAGATAGGTATCTACATGATTCTTAGATATAAATTGTAGTTATATTTTAAAATTTTAAATAAACATCAATAGGCAATAAAATTAAAACTTGCATGTAAAATTACCATATGCCAAATCTATAAGATAAAAAAATTAAATATTAAATGAACTAATATATATATATATATATATATATATATATATATATAGTTTCTAATAACATGAAATACATTACATGTTTATCAACTATAACATATATAGTCACTCAATAATGTAAGCATGGTCAACATGACCCTATGTGTCCATATCAGTGTCCTTAGTATCTAATAGAAGTGGATCAATGGGATTAAAACCCGTGGGATATCCTCAAGTCCTAGACTTGAATCTATCCTTAAGATAACAATCCTCATAGAAAACTAGTCTCACCTTGAGGTCCACATCCTCTCTCTATAGTATAATATACTCATCTAACAACATATGACATAAGTCATGGAGCAGATCAAGAGGGGTAATATGTGTTGTAACCAACTATGCCCTCAATTCATCATACTAATAATCATCCCAAACATAAGCAATGATGGAAACGGAAGCTTGATAAAATAATGGAGCATATACTCTTACAAATGATGTAACATGATCCATAAAACCTCTATCTATAATACCATTATGAACATGCTGAGTCAACTCTCAAAACACAAAAGAAATATTTGTAGTCCAATAATCCTCATCCTATAAATAGACAAAGAAATATACAACATTAGATACTATTCAAAGCCTATATAAGATTACACTAAAATATATTAAACACTTTAAACCTTTACCAATGGGCATTTGAGGTAGTGTATATGCTACAATATCCACAATACTATCTACACTAACTAGAAATAATCTATGTCATTTATGATTAATCAACCATATAACATAAGCATATGGGAAACCTAGATCAATTATATAAAGTATCTCTATCAATGGATCCTTCTTGTCCATAGTTATAGGAGAAAGATTAGATTTATATGGCTTACCTTTATCCCCTTTCCTCACTACAGATCTCACACTCCATGCTCATACCCAAAATTATAGGGGCACATACTTATACACACCAAATTATTATGTGATAGGGTCATGCTGAAATATATCATGAAAATGTGGCCACCAATCATGGAACCAATAATTAACTTGAATTTGGTGCAATTGTGTGTCATCTTCAATCCATCCAACAAAACCTCTATTAAGATTCTATTTAATGAAATCCAAGGTTAAATCATCTAACAATATCCTACAACCCATATTACTTTAGTCCAAGGTTGAATCATCTAACAATATCTTACAACCCATATTACTTTAGTCTAGGACCTAACATCTACTCACCCATATATGTGCAAAAACATATGGATGTGCCTGCTCAAAATGAGTCTTCTAATAGGTCATGTCACTATAATATGATTTTATTTCCAACAATGTATGTGTGGTAGTTATAATACACAAAATTCCCACAAATGAATCTATAAAAATCATATTACAAAATATATAGCATAGTGTGACCCCATGAGTATATAATATTATGGTCATCAGTGTCATGAATGATAAAAATAATATTGTATTAAATAAAAAATCCATTATGGTTAACTTATATGAAACAATCCAATAAGAAAACAAAAAATTTCCACACACACATGGAATAAAAGACAAAAATATCTAAAAATAACATATGTATTAAAATACCCAAGATGATATCAATGCCCATGAGTTTCCTTGTCAAATACCTATGATAGATATTCTTTAGACCTATCCCAATATCACCCTAAAATAAATCCCTAGTCACTATCACTAATAATATCAATACACACCAACTATTCTTTAAAGTTATTTTCATCTCTCCAATTAGCAACTGATAATTACATGTATTAGCATACTATCTCTTAGCCAAGTTAGTCATAATATGCACATCATATGACATCAAATATATCCATCCCATGTATCTCAAACATGCCATCACAATCACAGTCCTTGAAGCATCATTAAGAGGTAAGGTATGCACTATCTCCATTATCTAACCATATTAGATCCTTTTATATAAAATACTATCTAAAAACAAGTGAGAATCATAAATTTTAAATTAAAATGATAAAACATTAAGTCTCAGGATGATCAGTTTCAAAATATAATCCAAAAATGAGACTATTATTATCTAAAGGATAATAAGATTGGATAAAATTGTGTGATTTTGGAAAAAGGCATGTAAAGTCTAGTCACCATCGACACATAAAAGATGGGGACATGCCTAAAAACTCTAATTTAAAAATGTAAAATTTTAAAAAAAAAAAAAAATAACTAAAAGAAATTTTTAATAAAACTAATAAGATTCAATTTTGATACTCACCAATCTGACATCTTCCTCTGTTGAAATCAAGGACTCGGCCTCCTCATATTGGATAGAAGTAATCACTAAATTTTAAGGCATTTTCTAACTCATAGCTCAAAAATCTTAATATTCAAATGAATAGTAATTTTGAAATTTCAAATATACATATATATAGTCAAAAAAAATCATACTAATATAGTACTAGCTAACACTATCAAAATGCATGGCTTGCAATATTGAATGGTTTATATGTTGTTGTGCATAGTCATTTTAAAACCCCATTTCCTCCATGAAAAATATGATTGCATGATTTTCCTTGTTATCTATGTTTCAATCCCACCTTTAATTTTGTATACATTGTTAGATCACACTTGTTTATTTGTATAAAAATTCCTTGATTGATATGACTACTCACATAAGTTCCAAATTCAATATTTGTTTTAATAAAAGTTAAAAAAAAGGTAATCATGTTTTCAAATCAAAAAATAAGTCAATAATCATAAATACATCAGTTTTTACATTTGGTTGGATATATTTACACTAGTTTCTCCCCTCTCATCAAATTGGGGGTATACATAGGTACTTATTCTACAAACATAGTAAATAGGGGGAAGATGAATTAGTACATATGTACTACACATCAGATTTGGACTTTGATTATACTTAATCTTACTTAATACATTTAGTATATTTTAATTTTTCCCAAAATTTTGCTTTAGTTATAAATGTTCTACTTAGTTCATTATATATTCACTTAGTTTATGCACAATCGATACAACTAATGCTCATATTCTACATAATTTTTGCATAGTATGACAAAAAATTTATAATATTGATATGATATACAAAATATCATATTTTACCCAAGATTTTTGTATTAAGATAGGTCGGCACCCCAAATATAGTAACACAAATGTGTTATAATCCAAAATTGAGTGACATCATCAAAATTTACATAGAAATGATTATTTTAGACTATTATAGATTATCATAGTTAATGCAAAAAAAAATCTCAAGTAAACCAGAGGTTTTACTCACATTTGACTAATATTTATATAAATCATGAAGAATAGGGGCATGTACGTGGAAATTATCAGGTTTGGCATAGTATAATTCAATTTTATTTATACTTTAATAATGGTGGCATGTGCACAACACATGTTTGAATAACTATAAAAGTATTACTTAGAATTCATATTTTTTATATAATTATATGACTCGGTATACTCAATTAGTAGATTGGTGGAATGTGTATGTAATAGGTTTTTATCTCTTAGTTTTGAACCAAGTTATATTCAAATAACAATGATTCATTTCATTCTCTACATTATTTACACCATACTCTATTCAAATTATATTCACACAAATTTTGCACTAGGTATTTCACTAGTTTTACATAATAATGAATCTTATATCCATATACAATAGTTGATGCTATTTTTTCACAAATACAGAGTATATTGATTTGTTTTAGGATTAAATTATAAAAAAATTGACTTATGTTCACATATATAGATAGTAAGGATTGGGTTAAAGTTTAGCTTTACTCTTTATACCACATTGATTTGCTTAGATTCTACACATGGACTCCATATTGGAGTTCATACCCAATAAATAATACTTAAAGTCTTGTTAAATTATTTGGACAAGAATATAAAAATATTATATTACATATTCTCTATACATGGGTTGTCAAGCTAGACCCAAGGCATCACAACTTACAACCAAGCATATACAAAACATGTAAACTCAAGTATCATTTTTTTTCATTTTACACTATGAATTTCATTTTACTGTTTTACTAGAATAAAATGGAGGTAAACGTAGAAACCAAAATTTGGTTAAGAAAAATGAGTACTATAATTTTTCCATTACTTTACATCTATAATCTCCTAATACTGAATAAGACTCTATTGGCATATATTATTTAGGCCATATGTATTTTCCTCTTATATTTTATATTTATGTTTTCATTTGGATTTCACAAATGTTATTATATTATCCAAATTATTATTTGTGTTAAATGGATCCTTAGTCTATTACCTATTTTTATCTTACTATTTTATTATTCTCAAATAAAACTACTCTTTAATGATGAACACAACCTACGTGGTTGTCTATAAAACCTAGTCTTGTCCCAACATTTTTTTCAATCCTCATTTCAAGTTAAGTATCATTTGGGTCTCTTTTTATGATTTATTATACCTTTTTGAGTCATTTTTTTTCTATTATTTTTTCAAGTTTGAATTGGAATTCTTCTATCTATAAATACCTCAAGGGAATTTTACATCTAGCACTTACCTACCTCATAGGCATGATTGAATGAAAGGGCACTTACCTACATTCATTCATGTGTGTGTGTGTTTGTGTGTGTGTGTGTGTGTGTGTGTGTGTGTGTGTGTGTGTGTGTGTGTGTTTAACCCTTAATTTATTTTTTTATGCAAGGGTATTATAGGGTTAGGAATATAAAAATGAATAATCAAAAGGGTAATAAATAGATCTAAAATAGGTCAATAAATTTACAAACTTAGATAAATAATGTTTTAAATTTATAATATTAAGATATGCTAAGAATAAAAATTACAGATATTGATTGATATTGAAATAGATTTGAAACAATATTACTTTATTGGTTCACTATGCATATGAAGATCTAAGATGAAACAATTTAGAAGTGAATTGGATCAGGATCCTAGAACATTCAAATTTGATTCTTTAGTCTTTGAATATTATCAACCCATTCATATCCATCCATGTTATGTTTGAAATAATACTTTTAAATACTTTGATTGAAATCCCTCTTAGATTAAAAACTCTATCCCTCTAAGATTTTATATTTTATGGCCTTAGACACTTGTATCATTTCTAGATAATTACGTCAATGATGGTGCCTATGTTAGATCTAGGTGTCTAGTATAGAATAGTGACTAGATTTGGATGTGATCACCTAGAACCTTTTGGTATTTTTTTCCATTTTTTTAGTTTGTACATATTACACACACAAGTTGTCACTCTTTTTTACATGATCAAACCCTAGCTTCCTTACCCTTGGAGTGACTATGGGAAAAATGGAGTAGTGTACACATGGTGTTGAGATACTCTAAGGACCCCTCTATCGATAGACACTGTCCACATAGCCAATACTTCAGATAGGGCCTTAAATTTATGTAGTTGTCCCTTATGTGTTAGCTTTCACATGAATAAGGATGTAATGTGTGATATGAAAGAACATAGAGTGACCTAGATTTTAACTTTGAAAGTATGGCTCATTGGATGCTTATTTATTACTTCATAATATGGGTATACTTACTCTATGCCTAATATGAAAATAGGGATGAATAGGGCATAGTTTCTCACTTGAATGCTTGATTCAGTGCTTTTAGTAAGTTATGTTATGATTTCCTAGTATTTTATAGGTGAGAAATGAATGAGGATTGATATTATATATACACCAATCCCTTTTAAAAATGTATCACACAAAAGCACTTAGGATAACCTTTTGGGTACATTTCATTTTAAAATTGGATGACTTTTAGGCAATGTACATTTAGATTGAAAAGGGACACTAGCATCGATGCATGAGTCTAGCTAGGAGAAAGTGTCTAAGAAGATGGAAAAAAGTTATAGATCCAAAACTTGTAGAGAATTATAATGATCAGGTTTATAGAATTTTACATAGTATATAAGTCATGGTCATCAAAATAATAGTATTCAGACTAAGAGATAAGCAATTTCATAAAAAGAGATAGTGAACATGAGACTTTTAATAGTGAGAATGTATTAAAACTGAAGTGTACAACCCTAATAAGTATTTTACAAATGTATAAGACTCAAGTGATATAAAATTCATATTTATTATCTAAATTTGGTCCCCATTTAATATAATAATAAAAAATTTAGTTTAAAGGAAATAAATGTGTGCTAGGTGTGTATAACAAACCTTGCCTTTGGGTGAGTCCAACAAATCATGTTATAGTAAATAATTAGTGCATATAATCTAGAATTGAAAATAATGAAATGCTTTAAATTAAAGAGATAAAAGATGAGGAGTATACATGTGTATTAATGAAACCATCTTGCCTTTTGGTAATTTGATTTAGGGAGATGATTTATTATGAAGCCTTAGATATTATATTAGGAAAATATGGGAACATTAGAGTGCATATGTATATGTTTATATATCAGAGGATAAAATGCTCCCAACCTTGGGAAATTTTGAGTTGACACACATTCATTAAACATATCTCAATCATGCATCCTAGTCATACTTATGACCTGGCAAGTGTGAGTGCTACAATTGAATCACACTATATATATTATGAAACTAGATGATTTAATCAATTCTAAATTATAATCTTGGTGATATTGATTAATTTTATAAACTTAAACTTGAAAATAGTTAAACGAAATAGTGTAGTAGTTTGGCTCAATAAAGTCTAAAAAAGTCCATCATTGGTATGATAATAGTTCATAGTAGTATGTGAAATATGAAAGTTGATTTGATTTTGTAAATTTAAGGTTCTCTTTAAATGGCACATTCACCTCATCTATGTCTCAAGATAAAATTTGAGTATAAAAATGGTACCAAGGTATAAAATGACATGTATCTAAATTATATAACTATGAAATTTTGGCCAATTTGAAAATTTTCATGTTTAGAGGACATGTTCCAATGAAATCCCCCCATTGAATCTATAGAATATCAAAACTGGTGTAAAAGGGAACATGTTTACATAACATGCCCCCACTATAATCTTTGCTAGATAATTATCAGTGATGTCATGGAGGTATCCTTTTGAGTGGATGAAGTTCTTTGATATCCTATGTGACAATGACAAAGTATGCAATGTGATTCTTATAGTGTGCTTGAAGTTGGCTTGGTTGATCTTGACAGTTTGATTAGTTAGAGATGTTTAGGGATGAGTATGGTGATTGGAACATTTTTGAGATGCTCCTGATATATTATATATGATTTGAGAGTTGTATGCATATGTTTAATTCATCTAGTAGTTAGTTTTCATCTAGATAGTTTGGGTCTAGTGGTAGAAAATATCAGTAAGTAGTTTGATGATGTCACCATTACCAAGAATGGATGATTAAAGGGGAGTTGGTCATATGATTGTAATAACATTTTTAACTAGTTTCTATGGGCTAAATCTCATATCATGTGGTGAAGTGTGTCAAGATATATGCATGTGCAAAGTTGGGCTCATAGGCATTTTGTTTGTGTTTTCCCATACTTAGCTAATTTTATAATGTGGTAAGAAGAGCTTAGTGAGCATTTTGATGGTGTTATATATTGCACATGTGAATGTGTCAAGATAAAATGATCATATGGGTTTTTTAAATATCACCATATCTATTTTTCACTAATTTTGATATCACATGTTAAAGCATGACAAAAGTTATGTAGGATCAAAGTTGGTCTCCCAGACAAATTTTTAGCATAGTTATCTTTGTGACAAAACATTTTGAGAAATAATTTTAATGGCATCATACGTTACATGTGTGAGGGTTCTAGGAAATATTTTTAATATGTTTGGATTCTCCTATGTGAGTAAATAATCTAGTCCAAATTTGAGATAATGCAAGTAAGTGAAAAAGAAGTTATTAAGGTTCAAAAATGGCTACTCAGGTACATTGAAAGGGTCCCCATATTTAGTTAGTTTTTAAAGAGTTAAATCTTGAACAAGATAAATAGTGCACGTTGATGTAAGAATATAGGAATAAGTTAGATAAGGATAGGTGTATGATGTTTAATGACTAAGAAAAGGAATAAGATAAAGATTTAATAGTGAGTAGGTGTTTGTATAGATTAATCAAATGGTGAGCATTGATAGTTAAGGACCTGACTAATCCATAAAAATTGATAGAGCATGTTGAGTCAACATTTTAAGATTACATGAGATAAGGTCAAAGTGACTAAGTGTTAACATTTGACATTGGTGAACTATGAATTAAAGTTTAGACATGATCCATGGTGTAAGATTGATCTAAATCTAAAAAGACACAAGACTCGAGCATTATGTTCGAAGGTTAACTATGATAGTTTGAATTCAAATATTTGAATTAAACATAGGGAAAAACTAGATCTATGTATTTTGTCTATATATTTTGATAAAAGTCAAATTTGTTGGTGTTTTAAAAATAAAATATGAATAAGACTCCATGTTGCATCTAATGAACCTAATTTGAAGATTTGAAAGTGTGTACAATCAAAGACATCAATGTTCAAAGTTGACTATGTGTTTGTGTTTGTTCTACAAATGACCTAAGAAGAATATTTGAGCTCTTTTTTATGTTATTTTGATGTCTCATGATGACTTTGATATTTGGGAGTGTTGTATACTCTATGAGGATGTTTTGTGAATTTTTTGGAGGTGTAATCAATCTATGTTGAGTATGAAAAATGCCTAAGAGGTTGATTGTATGTTTAGTAATGGTGTTCTTATATATAAGGTCTCTATTTGAGTTAATTAAGCATATGCAAATGTGAGAAAAAGTGACTATGATCATTTAAGGATGTCCTAAGAAACATAAGGAGTAGACCTATGTATATCTAAATGGTCTTGTTTTCTTATTTTGTTTGGATAAGTGTTAAAAGGGTGAATGGGTCTTTATAGGACCTAAAGGTGACTTAGGCCTATTTAAAAGCATGTTGTGCTCAAGTGTGACCCATTTGAGATGCCTTAATGGTGTAGGCATGTACTATGGCTAAGAAGGATTAATTTGGACTTGATAATTCATGATATATCTATATATAGTGAAATCAAAGATGATGATTTATAGTTTTTAAGAAAATATTTGAGAGAGTTGGAGAGCAGAGGAAAGTAGAAGAGAGTGAGAATGCCTAATTGTTGGCTTGATGAGTAGAAGAGAGTGAGAATGCCTAATTGTTGGCTTGATGAGTAGAGGAGATTAAGTACTATGTGTATGATCTATAGATCATGATTATGATAATAGCATAGTGTTATTGTAGTGTAAAGTTGTGTAAAGAGATTTGAGTGTGCATATAAGGATTGTTTGAGTGAATAATGAGAAAAATTGTGGCATGCCTATGTGAGAGGCTTATTTCAGAAAGAAAGAGAGTTTATGTAGGGGTCAGATAATTAGAGGTCCATCATTAGGTTTTGAATACGTTAGTTCTAAGATGGAAGTTTTATTATCAAAGAGGGTCTAAAGGACATGATCTTCCTTAGGGACAACTAGTACTCCTTGTGAAATAAGGTTTCACTAAAGACCTTTGATTAAAATGACTTAATCAAGGTTTTAGGTTAAAAGGACATAACCAAAGGTTCCTAGTTAGAAGGAATTAATAAGTCTTATATTTGTGATCATCTTATAAGATAGTATTCCATGTGTTTGTAGGCTTGAGAGTGGGTTTTATTCTGTAAGAGGGTTTCCCATGTAGATCTTATGTTGTGTATGTGATCTTGCATTATGTTTATTGTTCATTGCCATGAATGATTTGTTTGCTTCATGAATGATTGTATTGAATGCTTAAGTATTTGCAAGGGTTTGGTAATTGAATTGGATTATTTTCCACCATTGGTTCAGCCCCCCTCTTAGTGGATTGTACCTTTAATAATTGGTATCAGAGTAGGTCCTTCATTTAATGTTTAGCCACTTAAAGGTGATCAAAGGTACAATGGTTGACAAAGAGGTTATGGCATGTATTCAAGATAATCTAGTTTGTGCTTTATTACAAGTTAATAGTGTGAAAACATAAGTGAAAAATCTAGAGGTAACAATCAATAATATATAGTTTATGATGAATAAAGATCTCAATCAAAGGATGAAACAATGTGAAAATAAAGTCATGACTTACTCAGATGTGCTCTTATCCAAGGACAATAGGGATTTTAGCTCCACTAAAGGATCAAGATTGAAAATCCATTGAGTGGTAATGGTCAATAGAAAAGAGGATAAAACATGAACAATGTCTTCAATGGGTATTTTTTCTCATGTAATAAATTTCGTCAAAGATACATGAATTGATCTCTCTCTCCAGAGATCAAAAGGGATCCCATTTGATAAAATTGTAACCAACAAGGTCATATAGCTAAGAAATGTAGAAGAGCATTTTGGAAAAAGGATATACAAGTCATTGACATCATCAAATGGTTCAAGGAGACTAAGTCTAAAGAAGAAAAGAAGAAAAATTCAAATAGACCACCAAAAGAAGAGTCATTGTTTGTTCAAGCAACCTTGCATACTCAAGAAAATGAGAATAATATATGGTTCATAGATATTGGATGCTCAAATCATATGATATGAGATAGGAGCAAGTTTATCTCTCTAAATAAGACCAACCCAAGTGCATTAAGATTTGGTGACAACAAATATGCTAACATTGTTATCAAAGGTACTGTGAGTTTGGACAATGGTTACATGAAGACTGAGAATGTCTTATATGTAGAATGTTTGAAACATAATATTTTAAGTGTACGATAAATGTGTAAGCAAGGAAATGTTGTAGCTTTTCATGATGATGTATGTGAAGTAGGAAAGGCAAAATATGATAGATTAGTTGCAAAGGTTCATAAAATAGATAACAACATGTATGTATTCCATGAATCCTAGAAGGAGAAGTGTTTCATTAGTCATTTCAAAGAAAGTTGGCTTTGGCATAGAATTCTTAAACATGTAAATTTTGATAATATGGTAAAGATTAGTTCAAATGGGTTGGTAAGGCATATGCCCAAGATTTCTAAGATTCCTCATTTTCTTTGCAAGGCATGTCTTCATGGGAATAAAACCAAGAGAAAATATAAAAACAAGGAATTATCCTCTACAAATCCACTAGATTTGATCCACACTAATCTATATGGACCTATGATAACTCAAGGTACTTAAGCTAATAGCTACTTCATGATTCTTATTGATGGTTTTACTAGGATGACTTGGATATTATTTATTAAATAAAAACTAGAAGATTTCTCAAAATTTGTGGCATTCAAATCCCTTGTTGAAAATGATAAAGGTTCAAATATCATGTGTGTAATATCAAACAAAGGAGGTGAGTTTTGTTCTCATAATTTTGATGATTTTTGTGAAGAACAAGGGATAAGAAGACAATATTTTATCACTAAAACACCAGAACAAAATGGTTTTGTTAAAAGGAAGAATAAGACTATCTTAGATATGAGTAGAACCATGATTCAAGATGCAAGTTTATTAGATGGTTATTGGGAAGAGGCAGAGAACACTTTTGTTTACATCCTAAATAGGTGACAAATAAAAGTAAATGGTGATAAGACTCCTTATGAGTATTGGAAGAATAGAACAACTAATTTCAAACATTTTGAGGTATTTGGAAATAAGTGCTTCATCAAAAGAGATGAATATAATCTTGGCAAATTAGATTCAATATTTGATGAGGGAATCTTCTTAGGTTACTCCTCTATCAGTACTACCTATAGGTGATTCAATAAGAGACTTCACAATATTTTTGAAATTTCAAATGTAAGGGTAGATGAGACAAGTAGAGTTAAAAAGTCAAAATTGTAAGTGATTCAATTTAGAATTTTGTTGAAAAAAATGATGAGTTATCCATTCAAATAGATGATGAAGATGAAGAGGAGGAAGAAAGACAAGACTCTAAAGCTCCATCTAGAAGAATTCAAAAAGATCATCCAACTCTCAAACTATTAAAAATGTTGGTGCAAGGTTGTAGACAAGAAGGAAAATGTTAATTAATCAAAATCAATAGGACTTAGATTTGTTATCCATGATTTAACCCAAAACATTCATGGAATCTATAAAATATGATAGTTGTAATGTTATAATGAATGAAGTAATTGATCAAATAAATAATATTTAAACATGGGACTTAGTTCCTAAGACAAAAGATAAAAATGTGATACATACTAAGTGGGTTTTAAAAAACAAAATGAGTAAGAAAGGAGAAGTCATAAAGAACAAGGCTAGATTGGTATGTAAAGGATATGTTCATGTTGAAGGAATATATTTTAATGAGACTTTTGATTCTATAGCAAGAATGGAAGAAATTAGACTCTTCTTGGCATATGCAAGTTTCAAAGGTTTTAAGGTATATCAAATGGATGTGGAATCTACATTATTGAATGGAAACTTATAAGAAGTCTACATTGAGTTACCTGAAGGATACTTCATGTCAATTAATCAATATCTTATGTCCAAATTAAACAAGGTTGTGCATGGTCATAAATAAGCTCCTAGATCCTAGTATGATAGGTTAGATAAGTATCTCTTGAGTCAAGGTTTTAAAAGAGGGATAGGTGATAGTAATTTTTACATTAACATAGAATTCAATAATCAATTGATAGTTGTTGTATATGTTGATGACATATTATTTGGATTTAACAATGATAGAGTGAGTAGATAATTTTATCAAGATAAATACATCAAACATATGCTAAGTATGTTTAACATGATGGATTCTAAGCCAATCGGTACTCCAAATATCACAAGAGACAAGTTAAGTAAACTAGATGACTCACCAAAAGTAGATCAAAATTTATATAGATCCATGATTACATGTATTTTGTATTATAATGCTTCTAGGCCTCACATCATAAAAGCATTGGGTCTTTTAAAAAGGTTTCAAGTTTACCCTAGAGAATCTCACTTGAAATGAGTCAAAAGGATCTTGAGATATCTCAAAAGCACCATAGAGTATGGTTTATGGTATCTTAGGAGTATATATTTCTCTTTGAAATCATATACTGATGCAGATTGAGTAGGATGTGTGGATGATAGGAGGAGTACTAATGGTGGGGTCTTCTTCCTAGTGGGATGGTTAGTGTCTTAGAAGAAAGAATTAGTGCCTTTATAAAATAAAAAAGCTAAGTATATAGTAGTTATCTCTTATTTTACTCAAGTCATGTGGATGAAACAAACTTTGGAGGATTATAAGGTAAGACATAATGGACCTTGTCTTATTTATTTTGACGATACTAGTGAAATTTGTAGCTCAAAAAATCTTGTTATGAACTAAAAAACTAAGCACTTTCCTATTAGATATCATTTCTTGAGATAACAAGTGATTAATCAATGTGTTAAGTTAGAGCATGTACTTACAAAAGAGTAACTTGCAGATATTATGACCAAACCATTGTCAAAAGCTACATTTGAGTATCTAAGAAAAAGCTTGGGTGTCATTTATTTATATATGAATCAATATAAAGTATATGGTTAAGGGGGAACAAAAAGTTCAAAATATTTCTCCAAAGGTTTGTAAATAAGCTATATTGTAGATACAGAGTTGGCGGTCATGGAAGTGTCTTGAAAAAGAAGGTTGGTAAGCTTGCATGGTGGTTCTTCATGGTGTGTGGAGATCTGAAGATGATAGAAAAGTAAAATGGCCTAAAATTATTAGGGGGAGTCCCTCTTAGATGTTTTTTGGTGAGTTTCATCAGATTTTAGTGTTTTCATGTTCTTTCTTCATTGGTTTGATTCCTTGGTTGAAGAGAGTGTTGACATGGAGCAAGAGGAAGTTATCAAGACAAGCAAAAGTAGGCTCAAGGTAAGGGGGAGTTTGTGTCATATTTATAATATGGTCCTTTCCTATTTTTGGTCTTTTTAGGTCCTCAAGATTAGTTAGTGCCCACTTTATCATTGTGTCATAGGGGAGAAAGTTCCTATTGTGGGAGTACTTGAAGAGAGAGAAGGTGAGTTGTATATTGCTATATATGATGTTTTTTGACATCAATGACAAAGGGTGAGATTGTTGGATAATTTTTAGTGATTTCATGGAGGTGTCATTGTGAGTGGATGAAGTGCTTTGATAGCCTAAGTGATAATGACAAAGTATGCAATGTACTTGTCTTAGTGTGCTTGAAGTTGGCTTGGTTGATCTCTAGAGTTTGACTAGTTAGATATGTTTAGGGATGATTATGGTGATTATATCCTATGAAATAGGTCCCTAATATTTTATATATGCTTTTATATCTTGTATTCATAAGTGGAATTTATCTAGTAGTCCATAGTTTTCATCTAGATAGTTTGGGTCTACTGGTAGAAAATTTTAGTAGGCAATTTGATGACATCACCATTGCCATGTATGGATGAGTCAGGGAGAGTTAGTTATATGTTTATGCCTAGTTTTTATGTGTTAAATATTATATCATGTGATGAAGTTCATTAATAGATATGCATGTGCAAAATTGGGCTCCCAGGTATTCTGACTATGTTTTCCCATACTTAGCCAATTTTATAATGTGGCAAGAAGATCCAAGTGAGAATTTTTATGGTATTATATCTTACACATGTGAAGGTGTCAAGATAAAATAATCATATGGGTTTGTTTATTTTTAAGCATAGTTTTTTTTCACTAATTTTGAGATCATGCATTGAAGCATGGAAAATGTTATGTAGGAGCAAAGTTAGTCTCCCAAACAAATTTTAAGAATAGTTGGCTCTATCATAGAAGATTTTGAGAAGACATTTTAATGTTGTTATATCTTTCATGTGTGAGGGTTATAGGAGATATTTATTATATGGTTAGATTCTCCCATGTGAGGAGATCATCTTATATAAATTTGAGATCATGCAAGTAAGCACAAAAGAAGTTATTAAGGTTCAAAAATAGATACTTTAGGATATTGAAAGGGTCCCCATATTTAGTAAATTTTGAAAGAGTTAAAGCTCAAGAAAGATCAAAGGTATGCATTAATCCAAGAATATAGGAAGCAGTGAGATGAGGATAGGTGCATGATGTTTAATGATTGAATGAAGGTACATGATGAGGATCCAATAGTAAGAAGGTGCTCATACATATTATTCAAATGATGAGAATTAATAGTTAAAAACCTGAATGGTCTATATAAATCAATAGAATGCATTGATTCAACATTTCAATATTGCACGAGATGAGGTCAAAGTGACTCAGGTTTAATGTTTGGCATTAGTAGACTATGCATTAAAGTTTAGACATGATCAACAATGTGAGATTGATCCAAAGCTAAGAGGACATGATATTTGAGCATTGTTTTCAAAGGTTAAGTGTGATAATTTGAATTCAATTATTTAAATTTAGTATAGGGAAAAACCAAAGCTCTGTATTTTGTCCATATATTTTGGTAGAATTTAAATTTATTGGTGATATAAAAATAAAATATGAATAATACTCCATGGAACATCTGATGAACATGATTTGAAGACTTATAAGTGTGTACAAACAAATATATTAATGGTAAAATTTGACTATGTGTTCATGCTTATTCTACAAATAACCCAAGAAGGATATTTGAGCTTGTTTTGATGTTTTTTTGATGTCTCATGATGACTTTTCTATTTTTGAGTATTGCATGCTCCACAAGGATACTCTATGAGTATTTTTGAGGTGTAATAAATTTATCTTTAATATGAACGATGCTTAATAAGTTGATTTTATGTTCAATACTGGTGTTCCTATGTATAAGGTCTCTATTTGAGTTAATTGAGCATATGTAGAGGTGAGCAAAGGTGACTATGATCATTTGAGGATGTCCTAAGGGACGTAGTTAGTGGATATATGTATTTTTAAATGGTCCTATCTTGTTATTTTATTAAAATAAGTTTTAAAAAGGTGAATGAGTCTTTATAGGACCTAAAAATGACTTAGGCCTATTTGAAAGCATGTTATGCTTAAGTGTGACCCATGTGAGATGCCTTAAGGGTGAAGGCATGTATTGTGGATGATAAGGATTAATGAGGAATTTTTAATTCATGATAGCTCTATATATAGTGAAATCAAAGTGATGATTTCTAATTTTTCAGAAAAAGATTTGAGAGAGTTGGAGAGTGAAGGAAAGCAAAGGAGAGTGAGAGTGCCTAGCTATTAGGTTGATGTAAAAAGGAGATTAAGGACTATGTGTATGATTTTTAGATCATTATTTTGATAAAAATATATTTTTTTTACAGTGTGAAGTTAGGTAAAGAGATCTGACTGTGCATATAAGGATTGTTTGAGTGAAGGAGAAAGATTGTGGCATGCCTATGTGAGAGGCTTGTTTGAGAAAGAGAGAGAGTTTGTGCAAGGGTCAGATAATAAAATTTCCATCATCAGGTGTTGAAGACATCATTTCTAAGTTGTAAGTGTTATTCTCAAGGAGGTTCTAAAGGACTTGATTTTCCTTAGGGGTAGTTGCTCCTTATGAAATAGGTTTCTCTAATGACCTTTGATCAGAAGGACTTTATCAAGTTTGTAGGTCAGAAGGACATAACCAAAGGTTCCTAATCATAAGGATTTAATCAATCACTTTCTTGTGATCATATTATAGGACAATATTCCATGTGTTTTTAGGATTGAGAGTGGGTTGTATTCTCCAAGAGGGTTTCCCATATAGATCTTTTGTTGTGTATGTGATATTGCATTATGTTTATTTTTCATTGATATGAATGATCTATTTTCTTCATGAATGATTATATTGAATAGTTAAGTATTTTTAAGGGTTTTGAAATTAAATTAGATTTTTTTACACCACTAATTCACCCCCCCCCACCTCAGTGGATTGTACCTCTAAAAATATTTAGATGTTTAAACTAAATGCATGTGGATGTCATCCATTTTTGGCATTAACCTATTAAAATATGAAACTATGAAGGTATGGAAGCCATACCTTTATGACATGCCCCCACTAATATTCCCCCCATTTTTAGGTAAGTGGAACTAGAAACTAATAGTTACCTTACCTCAAAAGGATAAGATAAGTATATAATATGTGTATAGATCATGTATCATATAAGAGTATCATATTTAAGTACATATATCAATGAGGCATATAGTGTGTGATCACATTAATTAATAAGATGCGTGATGCATATCATCGTAACATCTAGAGAGTAACAGTATAATCTCATCAAGAAATCAAGCACACACACACAAGAGAACTCAAAATCAATACAAAATGTAATGGTCTAAGGAGACCTCATACAAGGGGAATTTCCAAATTACATAATATCAAATGGATATGACTTAGTAAAATGTCCACATAGCATATAAATACATGTTCAAATGTCTACATGCAAAATAAATAGGACATATTCAATTTCACAATAGGAAAACATAGGAACAGGGGCCATAATCAATGGACCATATTTAAATGATTTAATAATTAATATAATTCAAGACAATAGAAAGAATGAAACACACTCAGAAAATTGAAGATAAGGATATAATGGAATCATAAGCGATTAGCACAAGCATATCATACTAGTCCCTAGATACATGTGTTAGCAAAAAATAATTTTAACCTTTTAAGATGTAGTGAATGTACATCCTATATTGTTAAATATATGAGTATAGTAAATTAGGGTAAAAATATGCAATAAATACATCCACTAATTTGTTATAGCATTGAGTAATTTTGACCTTTCTAAAATTAGTAATAGATAACACAAATAAATACTTAGCTAGAAAATGAATGAATGGATGATCTAGAGGCTAAAAATGAGGTAGATACTGGTATGAGTGTCATAAATAGGATTCAAATGTCAAAACCCCTCATAAAATTTGGTTCCCTAATTAGACATTAGCACCATGTGACACTAATGTCCCTACTTTGGTGGTAGTGTCCTCTTTGTAGGGTTATTTTGAGCTTTCGAGTGTACTTGTGTTTGGATATCTAAGGCATGTTCCTACATATAATAATTATAAAACCCTATAGATGGCCTATTTAAACTAATTTTATGAGAAAATCCTAATCCTCCATATTTCTATGGCATCTAGTTGATATAGGCAGAAAAGTGTGTTTTTTAGTGGGGTAGGTTAGACATCCTCAACACCCAATTGTGATGAGTTTTGCCTACATACCAATAATCTTGAGAGGCATCAAGATCGATGTAGTTATCCCCACCTAAATTATGGTACAAGTGAAAATGAAGATATTATGATGATTTAATTATGTGTTTTGAATGTGCTTGAGACTAGAAATCTGAGTAATCTGAGTTTGAGAATGTTGTAGATGGTAGTATACAAATGTAGGGAAGAATAGAGATTGATAACCTTAACTGTGCACAACTTGTTCTGAGTTTTCATATGTCATTTGCATTTGATTTCCATATAGTGGTTAGAGGGATAAAATTCATGTGTGTATATTGTTATGGTGCTTGTGTGGGTGTTAAAATAGGTCTAGTATGACCCAAAGAGGTCTAATATTTGAAAATATATCCCTTTGTGGAAAAGGGAGGGAAAGGATAATTACACCAATATTGAGAAACTAGCATCTTATGGCATTATTTTCCATATTATGGGACTATTGTCTAGGTGGTAGAACCTAAGACATGAAAGGCTAAGATGTAAGAATGAGGGCCTAGGATCGGTTTAGGGATGCCTATGGCCCACATGAAGGCTAGATAAGTTTTAAAATAGGCCCTAAGAGAGGCATAAGGATAAGCTAGGGATAGGTGGTCTCAGGTAGCACTCATAGCACTCAAGTGTCACTTTTAGGTGATTACATTTTCCCCTCCTCTATTTTATTCTAGAAATGTAGTAAATTAAAATGACTAAGATAAAGGAAAAATAACCATACAGGGAGTTACCTAAGAGGAGAAGACCATGAGTCTATATCTAAGTATGTGAGGCATGCTCCATTACATGTCCTGCAAGTGAAATATGCATAAATCAGTTCTAACTTAAGATATATCAAAATCAAAAACAAAATTGAGTAAAGAAGTAAAACTAAGTAAAGGGATAAGAGAAAATAATGGAATGAATACACTTTACTTACACAAAACAATTCATCAACCTGGTGATGACATGTGTGTGCATGTATATAGTGATCAATAGATGAATAACATGGAATAAGATGATGTCTTCCTCAATCCTAATGTCTGGGTGGATCAAGAACTTAATATGGTTTTGAATCTATCATTTCCCACCCTTACTTGGTGTATCATGACCTGTGAATAGCTTAGATTAGACTAATGGTGTGTCTAACCCTCTCATGTAGGTGGCTCAATAACTTAAGTAAATCATGACTCTAGAATTGCATACCCATGTGTATTAGATGTATTATAAACTAAAACTATTAGATTTAACTAAAAATGTATAACTATAGATATCTAATTGGAAATGTCAGCTCTGTACCCACTCATGTATATTAAGAAGCTCCAAGCCACTCAAGAATGCCAACCACTGCAAGATGGAGTAAGGCATGAAACTAGTGTGCAACTTGGAATATGATGTATGATGTATACATCATAGATAATGACATAGAATTTATCATTTCATCTGATCAATCATTATGTAAGTGAGAAAATGGAAATAATGTGCCATGCACATGCCCCCAAATCTGATATATGAGCATAGGGATTATGGAGTAAATTATAATAATCTATATCTAAACTAAAAATGGGAATGGTAATGACATGCATGATAACCCACATATGACTAAACTAGTATGCATTTGAGATAAACTAGTATGAATATGAGCTAAACTAATATGAATCTAAGCTAAACTGAGGTAAACTAGTAAATCTATAACTGAACCTATGCAAAATTAGATTGTACCTACTATACTTTTTTGGCCAATCTAGATTTTTCTAAAACAGAGGCTACTATACAGTAGCACCATATCTTGGATAATAGTACCATGTGGCATTAATGTCTTAATTTGGGTACTAATGTTTGTGCAACTATACTAATCTCTATGTCAATATTTTATACTATGTTCACATGAGTCTAATTTCTATAATCTGAGCCTATGTGCTAAAATATATATTGTGATCTCATGTTGATAATCTGATCTTTGTGGTAAACATCTATGAGTTCCCCTTGTTTTGAGTGGATTTGTTGAAACTATGAAATAAATGTCCTTAAAAATAAAAAGATATGAAAAATGTGTGTTAGCCTGAGCATATATGATATATGTGTAATAATCTAAAATAATATGCATGCATAACATCAAAATGTAAGATAATCTGAGCATAAGTTTTTAATGTGTGATGTATGTTATGTCTATCATTCACAAAGATGTCAAGATAGACATAATAATGTATTTAATATAAAATCTAAATAATAATTATCTACCTAGGGGGATGGGGCATGATGTCCATCATGGCACCCACGTAAGAAGGGTAGATGCATGAGGTCCCTCATGGCATCTAAAACTAGAGTGTGTAACAATTAGAAGACAAGTGTCATGGGCATGATGCATATAATAAATCATACATACAACACAATGAGGCACATGAAGTTGGCTAAGGGGCTACAATATAAGGGACATGTGCAGATGTCACTAAATATGAGAAAGCAAACATACAAGGAAATGTTCAAATGTCCACATATGTAAACAATAAGCAAGTTGGCATAGAGCCACATAGAAGGACATGTTCAAATGTTTGCATACACAATTATGAAATCACACACAAGGACATGGGCGAATGTACAAATCATACATATAGTGAAAATAAATGGTGTAGAGATAAAAAGTAAGGGCATATTCAAATACCCTCGAATATAAAAAGTATAGAAACATAATAAAGTCTAAAATAGAAAATATAGAAATTAAATTATGCATGAACATGTAAGACAAATAAGTGTAAGAGCGAAGAACTACATATGTTGAGTCAAAAGTAATAATATTGAAAAAAAATCTAAGTGTCGTAAGATCAAAATCAAGATATAACAATGCTAAATTTTGTGTAGAGTTTAAGAATATGTAACCTTGTAATTCAAACTATGTATAAGTTATCCCCAAATAGGTGAATGTGTCAAAATAATAACCCATGTATCTATGTATATTCCCCCAATGGGTAGATATTAGCAAATGTAGTCAATTTGAGTCCTAAAGGCAATCTACAAGCACTCATTAAGAACAAGTGAAGCATGTATGTATGACAAAACTGACTAAACTAAGATAACTAGCATATGTAGTGTCTGACAAATATAAGAAGTGTAAACATGAAAATGTATACAATCTATAATTTTGTATTTTCTGTATAAATGTTTTCTTGTTTTGAAATATTATATTATATTTATATTTTTTGTATATAAACTATTTATAATCAATTATATGTATATATCAATTATATATATATATATATATATATATATATATATATACATATATATATATATACATATATATATATATATATGTACATATATGTATATATATGTACATATATGTATATATATGTACATATATATATATATATATATATATGTATATATATGTACATATATGTATATATATGTGTATATATTTATATGTATGTATATACACATATATATATACATATATATTATATATATATATATATATATATATATTATATATATATATACACACACACACACACATATATATATATACATACATACATACATACATATTTAGTTTGAATTTTACTTTGTTCACCTCTTTGGCATTGAAATTTCTAAGATTTTATTTTAAAACCAGATCATTGAATTCAAATTCCCTAATATGAACATGATTATTATAGGTCCACTAGATTCATTTATGATAGGCCATGAGATGCTCTGCAGGCTGAATGTGCATGTGATCCAACTATTCTAATTTATGGAGAGATCTCTCTCTATATTTATCATCTATGATGAGCCATTTTAAGTATAAATTTAAGGATGGAATTTATTAATTTATTGGGTCAAATGGTTTTATTCCATATACTAGTGAATAAGGATTATCTCCTGTTAGTGTGTGAATACTAGTGCGTTAAGCCCACGATGCATAGATGAGCTGACTGTGCCAATCATAACCAAATTTGGTAACTATTTTCCTAAGGATACCATTTATTATATTGTTTATTTCTTATTCTTGACCATTTTCCCATGGGTAATATGGATTAGATAATGTGTGCCAAATTTTATGTTTCGCACAAAATTTATTCACTATTTTATTCTTGAAAGAAGTTCCATTATTTGTGATGATGGCCACTGGGTGGCCAAAGTGGTAAATAATGTTGGTCATGATAAAATGACATATAT
The DNA here is from genome assembly GCA_037957365.1 of Torreya grandis. NCBI lineage: Eukaryota > Viridiplantae > Streptophyta > Pinopsida > Cupressales > Taxaceae > Torreya > Torreya grandis. The sequence continues at coordinate 673,373 of JARHVA010007187.1, forward strand.
ATTATCACTTTAAGTATTTTATAGGAATGGCTTCCACCCATTTTATAAATTATTATGTAGTTGTGATAATAAATTTGTGGTATCCTATGGATTATGGATTTAGCTTTCTAATTAGATCAAAACCTCATATCATGAATGGCCATGGGGATATTATGGGTTATAGTTTTTGTGAATGGACATGGTTTAGGTTTCCATGGTATTGATATTTATCACATAACTTGGCATATTACTGGAATTCATGTTTCATGATTGGCTCTAGTAACCTTATCTTAGTAATTTGTGTGACATCATTTTACTTTTGAAATGACCACTGCATTCATTGTCATGCACCTATCTAATAGCCAACTTAGCTTGCTTGGTTTTTAAACATAAAATTAAATTTATGTCAAAATATATTTTGAATAAGTACCCACCAATAATGACATATTATAGGTAATTTCATTGTAGTTTGCATTTTTCAATTCTTGTGAAAGTATCTAGTGTAACAAATTCATGTACAAAATTGTATATATCAGATAACCATTCAAATGTTTTTGTGATGTGTGGGATAACTATAAATATTAGATATATGAGGTCTTCATGGGACAATGATGATATTGTAATCATATTATAGTTAATATAACCTAGTCTTTATTTATATCAATGGGGATTAATGATGTTGCATTAGCCATTGCATCATCATGATGATTATCTTTATGTGGAATATTTTTAAAGGAAAAGTTTTCAAACTAATCTTGTAGACATTAAACCATATTATTGTAGGGAATGAGGCATTCTTATTTGGTTTGGTAGATGTTTTTGACCTAATTGAAAACTAATTATGAATCCCTAAAAACTTTATTTAATTTGATATGGAGAGCCTGAGCTACTTGAAGGTCTAATTTTAGAGCTTTGTATTCTATGATGTTGTTGATACATGAAAAACCAAGTCAGTAAGCAAGGGGTACTATGCTCCCAAGTGGGTTAATGAAAACAATTCTATCTCTATAACTAAATGCACATCTAAAACCATCAAAGAACATTATCCACATATCAAAAGTGGTATTATATGCTGTGAAGTCATCCTTGAAATCATTGTTGATAGGATTTGTGTCCAATAACATGGTTATTTCTAATTTATCTACAATTATCTGCCCTTTTACTAATTTTTGTAAGAAGATATTGAGTTTGAATTTTGTGAGTAACATAACCCACTTTGAAATATGTCTTGAGAGACATGGTTTTGACATGAAGAACTTTAAATGATCAACTTTTGTAATGACTTGTCTCACATTATTAATCATATAGCGTTGGAGATTTTGAGTAGTAAATACAAGTGCCAAACAAAGTTTTTCTATTGTTGGATAATGTTGTTCATAGTCAACAAGTGTATGCTGATGTAATAAATGGCCCATCTTTATGTTGATCATTGTGTTGTGTCAAGAGGGCATCGAGAGCATGGTCTATCACTGAGAGGTAACGGATAAGTGGATTGTTAGGTGTCGGTGGTACTAGGATAGGTGGGTTTAGTAAGTATTATTTGAGTGTGTCAAATATTTCTTGACATGTGATGTCCCATTCAATTTATATATCCTTAAGTAATCTGGTGAATGATTAAGTCTTTTTTGTGAGTTATGCCACAAAGTGGTGTATTGATTGAATATTACCTTGTATGGAATAGAGTTGCTTTAAATTGGTAGGAGTCATGTCCTTTATTGATTTTAATTTATTGAGGTCAACCTCAATACCCCATTGGGATATTATAAATCCCAAGAGTTTACCCAATGAAACCCCAAAGATGCATTTTTTGGTATTGAGTTGTACATTGTATTTTCTTAATGTTTCTAAAATTTACCATAAATATATTGCATATTATTTTTATTTTTTTTAATTTTATAATCAAATCATCAAAATAATCTTTGATTGTATTATGAATGAGATAATGAAAGATATGTGTCATTATTTTCTTGTATATTTATCCTACATTTTTTAATCCAAAAGGCATGACTATGTAGTATAAAGTGGCCCATGGTGTAGTGAAGTAAATTATTTCTTGATCTTCTTCAATGATCTTAATTTGATTGTAACTGGTGAAGCCATCCATAAAAGAGATTATTTTATAGGCTACTATAGATTCAACTATCATATCAATGTTGGGTAGAGGAAAATCATCCTTATGACATGTTTTTTTTGTCTCTAGAATCACAACAACATTGGATTTAGTTATTACATTTTATTAGGGACAATATTAGTAACCCATTAGGGATGAGAAACTGGTCAAAATAAAATGGCATCTAAAAGCCATTATATCTCATCTTTGACTAAAAGATCAAATTTGGGGTACATTTTTTTATTTTTTTGTTTAACCATCTTGGCATTGAGATAAAGTGTAATCCTGTGTACTATGATTGAAGGATTAATGACAGGCATATCAAAATAATCCCAAGTAAAAAACTTCAAGAAAATCTTTTAAAATATGATGAATATCTATATCTTCTTTTTTATGTAAGGTAGTAGCCAATAGTAAGATAAGATGATTAGTATATGTGTCATAATTAAATTTTATTGTCTTTTCATTAAACAACATAGATCGATCCATAATGTATGGTGTTATATGGATAGTATCATCTGTGTCAGGTAAAATATCATCTGAATACTCACCAAGGTATGCCAAGGAATTTATTGAATGAGGAAACCTATTCTTATGATATAAGGAAGAAAGATCCTTGTATGCCCCCAAAAATTCTAAGAGATCCTTATTTTTAGAAAATTCCACAAAATTACATAGATCTAAAGAAGCTATGTCATCAATAATATCGGGGTAAAAAACTAAGAGAATGAAAACATGGTTTATTGTATTGTCTAACCATGGAATAAGTGGAAAAATTATTATACGCTAAGAAGTAATGTGAGTGGACTTGGCATTGGATGTGTTATAATTATATCCAAGTCTTTGTCTACCATATTTATCATATGCTTTAATGGGATTAAGGATTCCCTATTCATGTTTTCCAAGGTGCTATCTGGTGTAACCCATTTTTTAGAAGTATCTCAATGAAAAATAAGAAGTGAAATTATTATCTTGTGATCTGAAATTATCTTGTGGGGTGATACATGAGTTTTAAATAGTAGACTAGACTGATGTTGTATCAAAATCCATGTGAAGAATATAATTTTTTGAAGGCTCTATATGTTGACAATATTTGAATGGTTATTTATCCATAGGACAAGTGTAGATATGAACTTTGTATCTAAACTTTAAACATGAATTTAAAGTGGATGTAGCTACATGCATATCATGAATTTAAGATCTTCCAAGAAAGATATTAAAATTGATATCATTATGCATAACTTGACATGTTGTAGGTAGCATTCTAGGCCCCAATATAAGGTTTAGTGTGATTTGATCCAAGACTTTGCATGAAATATTATCAAACCCTCAAATGTTCATATCATAAGGATCCAATTACTTAGTGTGTATGTTAATAAGTAAAACAAAAGAGATATTAGAAACTATCAATCATAATCCATTATCAACTAAAACATGTTTGACACCTACCTTGTTAATTTATAATGCAATGTAGACATGTAAGTGTAAATTTATGATGTGCAGAGGTGGGAAATTTTCCTTTTTGAATGAAATATGTTGTTCAATCCATTTCATATTATTAGTTATGGATGAAACATAAGTTGGCTCGGATGTTGAAGGTTCCTGAGTATCATGTAGTGTAGCAAAATATCTTTGTATGTGTTAGAATGAAATATGAGCTCCAAAATTGAAATTTTGACTGAATAAACACTACTCTAGTTATAAAAGATATAGCCATTGGTTTGGCTAACCTTCCAAGCTTTGGGACCACATGTAGAAATCATAACCTAGATCATAAAGTCTACTAGGAGCGCATATCTAGTAGTAGAGGTGAGATGGTGTCTATATGTGTGTGGTAGAAAAATAGGAGGGATAAGCAAGACCACTGATGCTTCCTTATGTCTAGGAGTGATAGGTAAGGAATCAAAGTGAACTAAAGAGAAAAGAGCATCTAAAGACTTGTTAATTTTAGGTAATGAAGTTGGTATCCTATGTAATGCAATATCTATGTGTTTAAAGATTTGTGTGTTAATTGAATTTGACATAAGAGAAATATAGCATATTAAAGAAATAATTAAACATGACATGCATTTTAATTGATATAAATCATCATTTATACATGTGTTTATGTATTTTTTGAGTTCATTCTAAATTAAAGGAAACAAACATGTAAATAAAAGTATTAAACTTTGCAATAAAAAGTGATATACTTCTTCTATCATTATTATCATGATTATATCAAATAAAAATCAAAACTTATATCGATCTAAAATTAGAGTGTGGGTCTTATAAGGATAGAAACATAAACCCTAGGGTTATCTATGGTTAGGGTTTGTGAAATATTCGAATTAAGTTAGGTTCACCAAAAAATTTAACCTTTTAAGAATTAGTGAATGTAAATCCTATTTTTTTAAAGATTTGAGTATAATAAATCAAGGTAGAAATATGAAATAAATATAAACACTAAAATTTTATATAATTGAGTAATTTTCACCTTTATAAAAATAATGATAAATAATTTAAATAAGAAATTAGTTGGAAAATGATTGAAACAGATGACTTAGAGGTTAAAAACTAAGGTAAAGGCTTATTTGAGTGTCACAAACAAGATCCAAGTGTTAAAATCTCTCCTAGATAGTAGTGACATAATTGGAAAGTAGTGCCATAGGTTACTTGTGTTCCTTTTTTGGTGGTAGTGTCCTTTATGCAGGGTTGTTCTGAGCTTTTAGGTGCACCTATGTTTGGATATGTAAAGCCTATTCCTATGTGCACAAGTTTTGAAACATTATAGATGGCTTGATTTGATTTATTTTATGAATAGACCCTAATCCTCCATGTTATTAGGGAATTTGGTTAGTATAAGCATAAAAATATGTTTTTTAATGTGTTAGGATGGACATCCTCAACACCCCACTATGATGAGAATTACCTACATAAAAATACTATGAAGAGGGATCAATATTGAGGTAGTTATCCCCATCAAAGTGTTTTTTTAAGTGAGGGTAAAATAGTATGATTATTGACTGGAGTTATTTTAATGTTCTTGAGACTCAAAATTTGAGTAATCTAAGCTTAAAAATGTTGTATATGGTAACATGCAAAAGTAGGTCAAAATAGGGATTGATAGGATTAATTATGCACAATTTATTCTGAGTTTACATATGTAATTTGCATCTAATTTCCATCTAGTGGTTAGAGGGATAAAATTCATGTATATATACTAATCTAGTGCTCGTGAGGGTTCCAAAAGAGGTGTAACTTGACCCAAAGATGTCTAAAATAATAGGGAAATGCTAGTAGTGCTAATATAGGGACACTAGTACCATGTGGTGACATTATCCCTATTATGTCGCTAATGTCTAGGTCATAGAACCTAAGGCACAAAGGGACAAGATTCAATAATTAGGGTTTGAGACTACTTTAGGGATGACTAGGTATGCCTATGGCCCACACGAAGGCTGGATAAGTGTGAAAATAGGCCCTAAGATAGGTCTCAAGATAATCTAGGGATAAGTGGTCTCAAGTAGCACTCTTATCACTCAAGTATCAATTTTAGGTGATTACAATAGCATATCAAATACATTGTGAAACATATAAGCATGAATAAAGTCATGTGCAAGTACATAATCTCAAATATTACAATGTAAATGACCATATAATAATGTAACATGGGTGTATTGTCATCAAGGAAGTGGATGCCCCTAACTTACTAATGACATAAGTAGAAGGAATGCCTAACATCTTTATGTGCATTTATCATGTGTTGGGTATGCATGTATCACACTCAAAATATGCATGAAACATTTGGTTGTATATATAAAGAAACGATATGTTATTTATTAATTGGACCCAACAAAATAGATGCCATGGAGCTAATAGGATATGGAAATGCTAAATATTTTTGAATTTTTTTAATGTTTTATTTTTTTGTTATTTTTTAAATATTTAAATTAAGATATTTATGAAAGTGAATAATGTTTATTAGGTTTTTTATAATATTTAATTAAATTGTAGCTAGTAGTACATGACTTCTCTCAAATTTTCTATAGCTACAAATGGTCCCAAACAATTTGGTTTGAACTTTCCTTTGTTTTCTTTTTATGCATAAATGCTCTTTTGATTTTCATTAAGTATCAATTCACCCAAAATGTACTCACATTTCCAAAGCTTTTTACTATATGCTTTCTTTATATGATTTTAATAAATCCATAAGTGTTCATTACATTGTGTGCATTTTGCACTCAACTGTTCTAGTTGATGTAATCTATTTTCACAGTATTCATTATCTTTTATAATATCTTTGAGATAAACATGAAAGGAATTTATTTCAAGTTCAAATGGTAAAATTACCTCTATACCAAAAATAATGAATAAGGTGTAGCCTAAGGAGGTTTTAAAATAATGGTGTGGTATGCCTATAAGGCATACACCATTTATTGGTGTCAATCTTTGTTATATCATTTGATCATTTTTGCAAGTATTTTGACAATAGTTTTATTGATTTCCTCTACCTATCCATTACCCTATGGATAATAGGATGTAGAAAAGGTATATTTTATCTTGTACTTTTTTCAAAAGTGTTTCATTATTGTATTTTTAAATGATGATCCATGATTAGTAATAATAGCTTATGGTATGCCAAAATAAGACATAATGTTGGTTATAAAAAACCTACATATGTCATCCCCATTGGTAAATCCAAGTGGAATTTCCTCCAATAACTTTGTAAAATATTCCATAGCCGTGATTTTAAATTTGTGCCCACCTATAGATAAGGTGTTTATTTTCTAAATCAAATCAAATCCCTATAAAGATAAAGTCCATGGTGAGACAATAATATGTAACTCGTGAGATTGTACATGGTTTAAATTAATATATTTTGACATTGTAAACATAATTTGGCATGATCAATACATTATTATTCCGTGCTAGGCAAATAATAACCTTAGCATAATATTGTTTTGGACATGGCCTTGCCATTGAAATGTCCACTACAACCACTATCATGCATTTTTAAGAGTGTGGCTTGGGCTTCCTCGTTTCTTAAAAATTGAATTAAATTCCCATCAAAACTTCATTTGAATAAATAATTTCTAATAATAATGTAATGAAGTGAATTTAATTGTAATATTTCATTTATCATTCCATCTAAATTGTTGTGATATGTAAGCCCTGTATAGGAAATTATTAATGTCACTATACCATTATATATTTATAGAGTTGTGAGTAATAGATGAAAATACTAAGGCATCCATTTTATTTTAAAAAATTTAAGGATTTTTTAACTACCATATAGTAAAATTTATGGAATCATCACTATTTTCAAAAGGCATTAAGGATTCCATGCCAACTATTACATTTTCATGGAAATTATCTTTACGTGGAATACTTTTATTACAAAATGTATCAAATGTTTATTTTAGTCGATCCATCATTTATTTATATGGAATAAAATTCACTTCTTTGGTTTAGTAATGATGTGTAACTTGATTAAAAATCAACTGAGAGTCACCAAAGACTTGAAGGTTCTTGACATGAAGCATTGGTGTTATTGATAATCCAATTATTAAGGCCTCATATTCTATTATATTATTTGTGAAAGAGAAAGCTAATATGTAAGAGAATGACATGTATTCACCCTCGAGGTGAAAAATATGATACCTACACTTATTTTTGTCCTATATTTGGATCCATATAACAAAATTGTCCATGGATTTGTAGATATATTATGTGCCTCAAATTCATCATGAAAAGCTTCAGTAACTAGAAAATGATAAATAAATGGAGCTATATCTAATTGATCAATAAAAATTTGACCTTTTATTGATTTTTGAGATATAAACTTAAGATCAAACTCTATAAGCTACATCACCCAATTGGCAACGTAACTTGTTAGGTGGATTTTTTTCATAAGAAAATTTAATACATCTTCTTTAATTATAGCATGTACCTTATTATTGAGAAAATACTTTAATAATTTTTCCGTATAAAATACCAATGCCAAACATAATTTTTCCATTTTTGTATGTTTGCATTTATAATCAAACAATTGACAACTTATGTAATAGATTGCGCGTTATTTATGATCATCATTAAATTGTGTTAGTAGGGCCCCATGGGCCTCATGAGTGGCTACTATATAAATGATTAATGGATTATCTAGTAAAGGTGGCATGATCACTAGTGTGTTTTTTAAATATTCTTTGATTTTATCAAAGTTTTGCTAAAGAATGTCACCCCATATGAATTTTTTCATTTTAAATAAATGTGTAAAAGGAATTATTTTATCAACTGATAGAGTGATGAAATGTCGAATGGCCTAAATTCTTCTTTTTAAACATTATAGCTACTTTATGTTAGTTGGAAGTTAAATTTTAACAATATATTTCAATTCTTTTGGATCAACCTCAATGCCTTATTTTGAAATTATGTATCCTAGAAGCTTTCAGGAGGATACCCAAAAAATATAATTTTGGAGATCTAATTGCATATTGAATCTTCACGATCTTTCAAATAGTTGTCATAAATAAATATCATGATCTTATTGATGTATTGATTTTATGATTAAATCATCAACATAGCATTTGATGGTTTTATGAATGAAAATATGAAAATATTGTATCATTGCCCTTTTGTAGGTGGCTCTGACATTTTTGAATTTGAATGGAATGATAATATAACAAAATGTGAAACAAGGAGTTATAAATTCATCTTTTCCTAATCTATTGAGTTAATTTTTATTTGGTTATAGCCAAAAAAACCATCCATAAATGAAAATTTTACATATCTAGTGGTTGAATTGATAATCATATCAATGTTAGTTAATGGAAAGTCATCTTTTGGACAAGCTTTGTTTAAGTCATAGTAATTAGTGTGACATTATATCTTGCCATTTGGCTTCGTAATAGGTACAATGTTAGAAACCTAATCATAATGTGTAACATATCTTTTGAATCATGAATCTATTATTTTTTGAATATCATCTTTTGCTATTAAAGAAACTTTGGGTTGCATTTCAAGAATCTTTTGTTTCACAAATTTTGAATTTGGATAGAATATAATGTTTTTCATTGTAATTATTTGGTTTATCCCAGAAATATATTAGTGATCCTAAGAAAATAACTATGGTAAATCATGTAATACATGTTGATAGGTTTTTTATTCATCCCTTTTCGTCATCGCAAAAAGTAGTACCAATCGAGGATCTTTATCTAATCCATAGTTATATTTTATTGTGTCTTTATTTATAAAAATTGATCTTTCTGTGATAAATAATGTAGTAATAATAGTATTAGGTGAAACATATTGGACATTGATAGAATCATTCTTACCAAAGTAAGCATGAGTAAAGGTGGCATGAGGAAACTTATTCTTGTGATATAAGGAAGGGAGATACTCATATGCCCCCAAGTACTCTAACAATGACTCATCATTTGAGAACTCATCCAATGTTGACATTTATGTTGAAGAATTTTCTTAAATAAAATGATGTTTACCAATTTGAGATACGTAGTACAATTAGGTACATGTATACATTCTTATTTTACCTTTAGAAAACAAGGCTCACTGTGAGTAGTTTATTTATGACTTACATATTTTTTCTAAAAATCCCAAGTCTTGTTGATTTTTATTATTTGTAGGAGATATGGATTGGGCCATACCTTGCTAATTTTCCCTAACCCTTGTCCTTTATACCCATATTTTATCAAATATTGAAATCTAAATTCATGGTTATGTAATTGTGGCATAGGATTATTAATTTCTTATACCATCACAAATGTTTGAAAGGATCAGTATCCATTGGACATGTTTAAATAAATAACTACTGGATAAATTTTGTGTATGCATGTAAATTAGAATGGATTGCATACATTTAAAGTATCCAAGGTCATCCCAAAAGTATGTTGTAATTTAGATCATTTGGCATAACTTGACATAAATTAGGTAATGTACTAGATCCGTCAATAATATTCAATGTTATTTTCCCTAATACTTGGCGTGAAATGTTATAAAATCCCTTAATGATCATAATTAAATATTCCAAGTATTTAGCCTCAATGCCAAGTAAGGTAAGAAAATATATGTTATAAATTTTGAGGCTTGAACTATTATCCACAAGTACCATGTTGACTATTTTATTGCACACACATGGATAAATGTATAATCCTAAGAAATAATTTATAATATTTTGAGCTTGTAAGCCTTCTTGTTCAAATTAAATATTATGCTAGATCCATTTGATGGATATTAACACCCAAGCCATATATGGTTTCTCCACATTACTTAGTAGTATGGTCATGTGGAATGCATCTAAAAGAACATCCTTGTCATGGGCATAATATTGTAATAAGTTTAAGTGTGAATTTTTAGTAGTAACATCACTATATCAAGTTATATTGTGGAAGGGACAACATGTACATTACCTTTGGTGATTTATGGTAATATGTATGAGCTCATTATAAACATTATAGATATAAGAGGTATGTAAATATGTATGTGATTTGAAGTGATGAGATTTGGGACCCCATTGGTATTTTATTTCTTTCATTATGTATGAAACGTAACATGTAAAAACTATTATTATATACTTAAAAATGAATTAACAAGATATATTTCCATATTGAACATGATTTTTTAGAAAAGAAAAACGTATGATTTTTAATTTTTTTGATAGATTTAAAAGATCATGAATCAAAATTTTGCAAGAAAATAGAAAAACCTACGCCATCTAGGTTTTTGAGATGAATGGTTGAGTTCACTATATGTTTAACTGTAAATTGAATTTTTGGTACAAGGGTAATATATCATTAAGAATATATAAATGAATAAGCACAAGGGTAATAAATAGACATATAACAAGCCAATTAATTTTCAAACTCAGATAAAAAATATGTTAAATTTATAATACTGAGAGATGCAAAAAATATAAATTTTAACTATTGATTGATATTAATGTAAATTAAAAACAAGAGTACTTAGTTGATTCACTATGCATATGCAGGTCTGGGCTAAAATAGGCTAGAAGTGGAGTATATAAGTTTCTTAAAGTAGTCGATAGATTTTGTAATTTTTCATTTTGTGGCCTTAAACACTTGCATCATATATAAACAATTATGTCGAGTTAGTGTATAAGATGGAAATAGGTGTTTAGAACAAAATAGTGACTAGATCTAGATGCAACCACTTGGAGCCTTTTGTGTTTTATGTCACCTTTCTTATGGTGTGTATAGATCATGCACACGAGTGATGTATCTTTTATAAATTATCAACCCCTAGCTCCCTTACCCTTAGAGTGATTGTGGGAAAAATGGGTTAGTGGGCACATAACATTGAGCTTCCACAAGGATCCCTCTATCAATGGGAACTAAGTACATAGCCAATATTTCAAAGAGGACCTCAAACTTATGTAGTTCTCCCCTATATGTTTTCATGTGTATGCATAAAGATGCAATATGTGATATTCAAATATATATAGTGACCTATCTTGTAACTTGGTAGGTGTAGTTCATGGCATGCTCCTTCAGTACTTTAGACATGCATCGATATTGCTCATATGCCTAATATGGAAATAGAGATGAATAGGGTAGATTTTCTTAGTTGAATACTTGATTGAGTGATTTTGGTAAGTTACCTTGTGAATTCCTAATATTTGCTAGGTGAACAATGAATGAGTGTTGATATTGTATATATACCAATGCATTTTTGAAAATATATCTCACTAAATCACTTAGGCCGACCTTTTGGATATGTTTCATTTACAAATTGGATGAATTCTAGGCACCAGACACTTATTTTAAAAAGGGACACTAGCATTGGCATAGGTGTTTGGTCGAGACACATGTGTTTGAGAAGATAGAAAATACGTACATGTCCAAAACTTGTAAAGAACAATAATGATCAGGTTTATAAAAAAATTCACAATATAGAAGGCTTGGTCAACATAATAACAATGGTCAGACTAAAGAAATAAGTAATTTGGCACAAAGAGATAGTGAACACAATCCTTTTGGAAGTGGAAAGATCTTATAACTAAAAAGGCAAAACCATGACATGTATTTTCCAACTATATAAGATTGAGGTGCTATATAATTCATATTTAGTGTCTACAATATCTGAAGTTTACATTATTATATCTAAATTTCATGCTTAGACCAAATGGGGACATAGGCAAAAGAGCATTGAGATTCACAATGAATATGATCTAGTTATACACATATAATAAATGGAGAACTACATTTAGTCTATTGCCCTCTTAGGAGTATTGTATATGTAGGCAATGCTTAGTTTCAAAGTTCAATCATTTCACCTATTGTCCTGATTTTATCTCATCTTTTTATGTAGGACATTGATAGGGGTTTAGAATAGGAGAAGATCAAACATAGGTTACAATACATGATGATTGCATATTTCCATTAGGTTGAAACATATTAATAAGTAGTGTAATATAGTTCATTAGTTCACATATTTATCTCACATAAATCATAGATAAAATTGTGTCCTAGGGATAATGTCGTAGAGTGTAGAAGTCTAAATCTACTAGTTGCATATCTTATAGTCAAAAAATCACTCGTATAGATATGAAAGAATATTAGTCGATGTCACAATCACTAGAAACTATTTATAAACATATGTATCTAGATTATAGATAAGTGCTCATACTATTTGCATGTCTTTAGTTAAAACCCTAATTATTCATACATATATAAATTAGATTTTTTTGTGAATGTTTACTAACTTACAATCTATTTTACTCAATAGTTAATTTTAATTAAATCAATCCCCTCTATCCAATTTTTATCTATTAACAATAATATCCATGGGTAAAATGGATTCCACTTATAAAATAGTGGTACAACATGTCTTACCACACAGTCAATGCCACCAAGATGATCGCATATGAAGTTCTCTATGGTCAAAATCAGCCGTGTATTATATCATATCTACTAGGCATTTATCAAGTGTACGCAGTTGATACTACCCTCTACACACATAAAAATCTATTTTTCCTCTTGAAGGACAATCTCGACATGGCTCAATATCATATGAAGCAAAAGTCAAACCAACATTGTTCAAAACAAGTATTTGAACTTGGATAGATGGTTTTTATTTTCATGTAACCTTATAAATATCATCTTTCAAGATGGAAGGCCACCAAAAGTTATCTCCTAAATGATATGGACTATATAAATTTCTCCAACATATTGGCCCCATCGTCTACAATTTGAAACTTCCACCTTCATCACAAGTGAATCCATTTTTTCATGTCTCCTACTTAAAGAATGCCCTTGGCTGAAATGTCATTACCTAGACAATGCTTCAACAACATGATGTTGAGGGATGTTTCATTCTAGAAGTCGAAGTTGAGGTTATGCTAGAGATGTGCTCCCAGGAACTCTACAATTGGGTCATCACAAAATCTATAATATAATGGTAGGGGATGTAGCTAGAATATGCTACTTAGAAACCTCTCTTTAGCTCTAACTATAGTTTCCTCACCTTAATATTTTAGGTAAAATATTTTAATGGGGAAGGAAAGTAGAGAATTTTTATCTTAACCATTTTCTTATAATTTTCAACTTTAATAAAATGATACAAATGCATATGCTTCGTAATACATCCCTCAAGCCCATTATAATAATCCCATGTTAATATGATGTAGTAATTAGTGAATGAAGAATTAGTATAGATAGGAGATAAGACTAGGAATAAATCATCCACATATTATATTAAATTGTTACTACTCAAAGGAGGTATCCCTCTCGAAAAGTACAAAAATATTTGTAATATAATTTCACACTCATATAATACAAATAATAATTTTTTGTTTTATTTCTTCATATTTACAATATAATTCTAATCTATTTTAGGAAGAATCTTAACAATGTGCATAATAAGTTTGAATTTGAGATTAACTGACATATAGGCAAAAAGTACCAGAAGCTGAGCATGTACCAATTACTAAACAACTCTATTGTTATTGTTGGGTCTGTTGATAAAACATATTGGAATGGATACATATTTTTTAATACTAGACATTAAACATGTATTATCTATTACTTCTCTAACATTTACCTAATCACAATATAAAGTAACCAATCACATCATGATATGTAAGATTTACAACTATTAGATACACAATGTTAAACACATGTACATCCATGTACAAATATTAGATCAATTTTTTTTTGATGAGTTTAAATTTTGATATTTCAAATCAGTTCAAAATATGATTTTTCATCGAATTCGTGAAATGAAATGAAAAAAATATATTAAATGCATGTTAAGTCAGTTTTAAGATAAAAGCTCTAATGTAGCACTATTTAAGTTCTACATGGATGTCAAATTAAGATGCTCAACTTCTAGTGCCTTTCCCTAAATGGAACCAACTAATGTGAAACCTATTATTATTATTATTATTATTATTATTATTATTATTATTATTAATAAGTTACCCCACCTCCAAAATATGAAGTTATATATATATATATATATATATATATATATATATATATATATATATATATATATATAATGAAGATATGTAAAATACACATAATATTATATATATGTGGTTCATTCACAAATGAACTGTGGGGCATAAAAGTGTGATTCTAGGATTAATGTCTATACAATGTCTACCCTTTTCACAATCAAGTATATTATCAATTATAATTTGATAATTAATAAATAGATTTCAGGATGCTTTAGATCCAAGAACCGTTCATGTTCAATCTAGCTCAGTTCTCCTAATTTTATTGATCTATAATATGGTGTTTTATTTTTTGATATCAAAGAAGCCTTTCAAATTATTACATGAGATCATTATCATTATTTTTATTTTTATTTTGAAATAGAGATGACAAGATTAAATCTTGTAAGGGGTAATATGTACCCTATGATGTTAGTGACTTTCAAAAGTGACCTTGAGAAGTGATGTGGACTTCTTACTATCTTTTACAGTCATAAAGTATTTTACGATTGACCAATATAATCACCCAAACCATGAAAGTGCACAATGAATCCCATGTGGAGTTTGTAGTGTATTACCTTGTTGAGATGTAACCTGTAATAGAGAAATAGGGTTTCGTGAGTTATAATGTAATGATGTAGTGTAAAATGCCAAAAAAAATAAAAAATTACAAATTGCATTTTCAATCTTTGTTGATTGTGCTTGCATGTAGGCCAGAAATTTTACCTAAGTATACGATGTGGAAAGATGAAGAGTGACAAAATATTAAAAATGGTTTAGCATGAATGAAGATAGTTGGTAGATTATCAAACTGGAAAACCTTGCAAAGCATCGAGGGATGTGTAAGGGAAGTTAATGGAGACACAAAGGAAAACTATTGTATTTTTAAATTCTAAGTACTATTGTTTGTTGGAATTTACAAAATAACATGTTTCTTTTCTTGATGAATCATTAATGTAATAATTATGGATATTAAAATTGAAAGGAAAAAATTAATGGATTAAAAAAATTCAATTTTAAAAATTTGATGTGAAGAAAATTAATTACAAATTTCAATAGCTTAGATTCATTAATCTTAGTTTAGTCAAATATAATTTACAAAGAATAAAATAGAAAAATTATATCAAAATATTTGTTGTTTATTCACTTAAAAAATTATTATATACTTCATCATTTTATTATTGGAAAGACGATGTTTTTTTACAATTATTTGAATTATACAACTTCTACTCGAAAAGCATTAATTAAAACAATGCTTGCAGCTAAGGGTTTTGGATATATTCTTAGCAATGCTCAAACTAGGGGCCTTGCTAAGGGAATTTATCTCCTTCCAAATACAAAAACCCTGCACGAAGATAAGCAATTACTTAATGGCCACTTTGTGGATGATTCTTTCCTTAATTTCATTGAAGATGAGACTAATATAGACAATGCCTTATAGTGTCTCAACACCTTCTGTCATGCCTTTGGCTCCAACATTTGATGGTGAAAACCTCATTGCAACATGCAATCATACCTCCCCCTGCTAGCATGGGTTGCTAGATATGGTTGGGCATGGATCCAACATGATAAAATCTTCAAATTTCTTGGCACCCCCTTTGCTTTTGATGCCTCTCCACCCCTATTGTGGTAATATGTTGTTGACAAAGTAACCAAAAATTTGAAATACTGGGTGACCAAACCATTATCGTTAGTAAATAAGTTTCAAATTTACTCTAAAGTGCTTATGACTATCCATGTTTGCTACTCTTCATGCTAAGTGCCTGCTGATAGTCTTGAATGGATAAAGATCATTCCTAAGTCTTTTAAATGAATAACTATAATGTTGGTCTTGAAAGACCAATAAACTTTAATCACTATTTCTGACTTTTAATGATTTAAAGCCTATGATTTGAGCATTCAAACTTTTAGTAGATTCCTTCCAGAATTTTTTTCTCAGTTAGGCTTATAAAATGTACATTTATGGAGGAAACAAAAACAACCTCTACTTTATATAAACCCCTGCCTTCTAATGGCAACATACACAGCTATTTATAATTCTTAGGTCATTACAGTTCTGGTTTATATCTCCAGCAAGGAACCGAATTGAACACACAAAATTTCATCTAGTTTTTTAATCGACCGCATATAAAAACAAAATATTCGTCCTTTCTTTTAATGGATGAAAACCAAAATATCTCCTCGCTCCTCCTGATGCCCAAAGTGTCTTCCTTAGTTTTTTTAAAGCAAGAAGACATTGCAAAAAGAGAGATATCTTATTTTGTTAATATACAGGTCTGCTAATCGGAGTTCTGGCTGAATAATATAGAGCAAATGGAATGCTTTTACAACAACAAGACCCTGCCAATTTTTAGTTTTAAATGATTAAATTGGCCTTTGAAGCCACACACAATATTGCAGATCCTGTTGGGTCTTTCTCTAAAATACTTAATTATTAAAACAGTCTCTTTTGAGCCTCCAACAGAATTATATATATGGTCTGTAGATATACAGTTATTATTTGTCTAGTAATTGAGGCTCATAAAGAAATTAGAAACCATCACCCATTCGATCCAAATATTCTCCTAATCGTTTTATACAGAATTCTGATTGAAAATCTAATCGAATCTCCTCCAAGCATCCCCAGAACTCACCTTATATCTTTATGGGTCATATACAAGGGCGTTTATGACTATCAACTTCATGTGGTATTGAATAAACTGCTTATACCAATCAGAACCTGTGCAGACTTTATAATTTACTCAGTAAAATAAAGGTGAGTGAATAAAACATACTAGGGATATTTGGAGCTTCACAAAGCCGAATACACCCTGAACTTTGTGGTAGAATTCCACACAAATATTTTAATCACCAACAATTAACATACAAATATAATTAATAAAGAATTGCCTAGGTGGTGACAATTTCAATACTGATTCAACCGGAAAAGAGTCTCGAACTTTGGATCTCGTATTCCACCCAAGGCTGCATAGATTTACTTTGTGCTCCCAGTGGGCTGTTAATCCTGAGATTCAATAGATCATAACCAAACTACTCTTTTTTTTTATTTAAATCTCCACAGTATATCAACTTAAACCCAAGAGGAATAAATCAATTGATCAAATACTTTGATTTGATCCCCTAGGACACTCTAAAACCCAACATACTTTTCCAGTATGTATTTTATCTCCATACATTTTAATTTGTAGGAAGACTAAGTTTCCATACTTACAAAATGATATTTACATAGGCCGGCTATCAAGATCCTCCGAACTCACATAAATTCTATTTTTAAATAATTGAAACAGACATTAAATAGATCAGTTCGTGTTAATAAACAACTATCCTCTATAAAACATACCTTTGCTTTGAATGATTTCCTTCATTAATCACAAAATACCATATTTATTTACAATCCCAATAAATGCCAAAAGGCTCGAGGCTCCCTCATTTGCCCATCCACAACTCGCTCCCATACAAATACTATTTTCATTTGACCTTATACTAATACATTTACTTTTATTGGACTCTTCTCTCTACATGGAAATAGGTGTTTATTTGGTTTTGGTCTTGCAATAGGCCTAGAATCTCTCTTTTGAAACTTCTCTTCATACTCTCTTGTCTTTATCCAACAACTATTCCCTCTTTAGTTGTAACCAAAGCTTTCTAGACTCATTTAAAGATTTACATAGGTTACTATGAATTTTTTTAGGGCCAATCGATAAGACATATATTCTTAAAAGGCCATTTACAACATTCAAATATTCATTTGAGGGGAAATTCCAACTATAGCCAAATAATCCTATGTTAATACAATTGAAACATTCATAGCTTCTTAATATCCATCAAGAATTCCATAAGACCTTCTAGAACACTATTACATCACAAGTGTCTTTATTTACCTATTGCATCAAAATTTAACTGATGCTCCTACATCACCCTCAAAGAAATCTTATTAGAAATTAGAGAAATTGCTCAGAGATTTTCTTTGGGCCAATTCTTCTCATGGGCATGGATTCCACAGGGTGGCTTGGGAATATTGTTGCCTCATGCAAGATGCCATAGGTATGAGGCTCATTGATGTAGCTCGTCAAGGATCTACCTTATATGCCAAATGGATTGTGCAGGTCATTGAAGGCAAGGAAGTTTGGAAGTTCTTGTTCTGACACTGCATCTCTTCAGGGTTGCCTGAGGGCAAGAAAGCCTAGAAAGGGATCAACTTCTCCAATGTGCTTATCATCAAATCTTTCGTTCAAATCACAGGGTCCTTTACGGAAAAAAATATCTGGAAGGCATGGGAAAGGATCAAACCATGGCTTCTTTGGAATGGCTCAGGGTTTTGAGACGGGTTGTCTATTAATTCCCACTCGCTATGGTGGTCACCTGTTATCAATTTCAATGAAGTTCCTCTGACTGAGGTCCCTTGGATCAATGCTCTCAAGTTGTTTCATAGAGGCATTCATATTGTCCAAGATATTTTTTGCATGTGATCTCGTTCATGGCTATCCTAGGAAGAGGTGAAAACCAAATTCCAGTTAGCCAATTTTGATCAAGAATCCTACTAGGAAATACTTAGCATTGTACTGCCCTCCATGCTTCACAAAATTTCTATTCACTCCACTCATCCTTGGTGGAAGGAAGTGGTATGTTGAAACTCCTTTTCGTAACTACATCCTTCGACTTGGCTATAGATGGCTTACTCCCCACATGCCTATGGTGGATAAGCTTAATTCTCGTTGAGGTTTGCATTCTTTTTTTAGTACGTGGTGCTTTCATTTTTACATTGTCTCAGAGGCTTGTTTGGAGCCTACACTAGCTCATTTTGCTTAGTGTATTTTATACTAGGGCTTACCTATTGGCAAAAGGCTTGTTCAACTAGGAGTTTCCCTTCCCACTTACCCTTTCTATGGCCACTTGGAAATGCTCTTTCATCTTTTGTGGTATTGCTCCAAAGCTCAAAGGGTTTGGACTTAGATTCATGACTTCTTCAGGGCTTTTCAACCTGAATTCTTTCATTGGCAACATATCCTCCTTGGAGATAAACTTGTGTTGCCTTTTTAATATGCCCAAGTCTGACATACTTACAGAGTGGAGATTCTTTTTTGGCTATGGAAAAAAAAAGAAATAATTCTATATTTAACAATGCTGATTCAAATTATAATGTTTTTGCTCTGAGCAAGTCTTTTATCATTTCCAATGTTCTCTTGTAGATACAAGTCCAAGCAAACAAAGTTGCCATGGAGCTTGGTCACCTCTAGGGTCTTCTCACCCATTGGGTTGATGTTCCCCAAGTCATGGTGTGGGTTCTACCTTCTCCGCCCCGGGAACACAGACTAGAGGACATAATTGCCTTACTGCCTCAAGGTGGACACTGACACAGGGAATCTCGATGTCGTTCTCACAGTGGCATCCCGTACCAATGCATGACCCCTCGTAGGTAGCAACGAGGGTGGCAACCTCTGCCTCCTTCCCCTGCTAGGCAGAATGGTTGGAATGCTCCTCCTCCTCCTCTGTGCCTGGATGCTTAGGGGGCATCACTTAGAAGTTGGTCAGACATGTTGGACAAGTTCTCCAAGCTCTCTCTAGCCATTTCGCCTACTTGGACACAACAAAAAGATGACAGAAATACTACTCAAACTTCTCGCTAGGAGCCAATTCCATATGGCAATGACTTGCCAAGCTCAGGCCAGGTTCCTGATGATATAGACCCTCCGCCTTCCAGCATTACTCTCGCTGCTTAATATTTTCTTTTATGATGACATTATGATTTGTTCCTAAACAAACCCTGATTATTTTTACTACTACTATTTTCGATTCTTAAACTATGCCTAATTTCACTTTGAAACATACTTCCATACCATCTAATAAATTATTTATATATTTATTTTATTAATATATAAATATATTTCATCGAAAAAAAAACAAATCAATAATTATCAAACCATTCTTATATAAATAAATGTTTACAAAAACTAATTCATAAGGGACCCAATGATTACAAACCTCATATTTAGGTTTCATCACCATATAAAAAATATTAATTTTAAACCTTCTCGTTGATCGCTCATAATTATTGTTGTTAATTGATCCGTACCTCCATTAAAACGTTTTAATTTTTCTAGTTAAAAAACAAATATCAGCGTTGACCTATCAATGACAAATGGAGTCATACCTACTACTCAAGCGATTGACCGTGACATTACATGAGCGAATATACGACGACAAATTGCAGTAACCCTAAAAGTTGGAGCTTATCCTTTACGAAATATGTCATACTTGCTCATCGTTTTCAATTCATACATACACATACACATCCACGTTGACTTCATATGATCTGGATAAGATCAGAGTTGGCCCTTATCTTCTCCAACTCACTACTCCGTCCATGAAACATTACTTCCATAGGGCAAGTTCTACAATTGGTCAATCTCAGCTCAATGTTCTCCCATACTAATTTCTATTTCTATCCTAAGAAAACGCGGTCCTCCCATGGGTTACCTTAGAGTTATTTTATTGGGATGCTATATTTGTTATAGTTGTTTTTGTTGATCCCTTTCTAACATATGATGTGACTTTGACATACAAAATTTTTCATGGACCAATTTGAATCCATTAGTCAATCTTACTTAAGTGCTTAAGATTATTTTCATATTTATTTTTCCATAATTTCAATTCTTTTTTATGATCGAAATACATTTTATGCATATTTTTTTTAATTATATTTTTTGATTTTGGATTTAATCATATATAATTTAAAATTTACTTTACAGATTAATGACTCAAACTTTTGAACTACACAATTTTATTAATATATCTTTATTAGTCAATCTAACTTGAATCTCTTTCAATGATTGAGATATACTTTATGCATAGTTTCCTTCTACTTTACTTTTAACTCTAGATTTAATCAAATATAATTTAATATTTACTTTATATATTAATAACTCAAGCTTTTGAACTACATAACTTTATTAATATATATGTATTATTCAATCTTATTTTTAACATTATATGTTACATGCATTAACTTTTAGTGTCTTTCCTCCTCTTCTTACATTCATACATCAATAAATGTATTTATCTTTACAATTATAAAAAATACCACACATGCCAATTTTTTATGCCCCTACAATTTTATTAGCTTTATAGTTCTATATCAAACCCTTGTTAGATTTTTTTTTTTACATCAATTTTAATAGTCAAGATTGTTGGGTTTTTCGTTAAAGTATTTATTTGACCATATTTTACAACATAATTTGTTATAATTATAAGTTTTGTTTTGGTCTCTAATATTTTTTTTATGTCTATCCTAATAATTAATTATGATATTTTGTTATCTGAAAGAGTACATATTATTGATCCGATATTTTATATGCACATAATATTGAGTTAATTTGGGATGGTTTAATATACTAAGGTTAACTTGTGCACATATTTCACAATTTTCTAAGTTTAGAATAAGACAAGATTAATGTTTAATGTTGTCCAATAGTCAACAACTTTTTTATACACTAATCAAATTCATCTATTTTATAACCAATAAGTAAAGGGAAGTTTGCTCTTCCTCAACCTATCTAATCTCTCTTCTTATTTGTACATTTAAATATTTTTTATATTCAAATATGTTGAGAATTATTGATATATTATTTTGAAATGCATTATCATATTGTCATAATGCAATGTTTTTATATTCTCTTTCTTATGTTTCAGATATGTTTCACGTATTTCACATTTCATTCGTTCTTTCACGTAATTTCATTATAAAAAAATAATAAATGTTGAATAGGTTTTCATAAGCATATCCCTATTTTTTGTTGGAGATAAGGTTAATACAAAATAATATAGGCTAGTAATATTGATTTATTTAGGTGTGTATGTCAGTAAAAAACTCACTCAGAGAAAGGATTAGGATGAGTGAATAGGTCGGACTCAATTCTATATTCCATTCACATTCCATTTTGATTAGCAGAATATCTTTGCCAGCATCAAGGTCAATTTATTGATTGGAGTGCAGCCACTTCCGGGGCTTGCATCCTTGGTTCCAGGTATATCTATTACTTGATCAAACTCCTCCATTCTCGTGGTTATCGGATAGTGCCAAGATCTCCAATATGAGATGTCTCCATGGCCCGTGCATATGCAATTTATCATCACCATCGTACAAGCCCATAGTCAACATTATATTATCTAAATAGCTTAAGCTATTAGACGTTAGAAAGTTTACATTACAATTTTTACTTTGATCATTTAATACTTTTTAATTATATAGTTTGTTTATAGTTTGTCACTTTACAATATAGAGAGTCTACTAATTTATTATATTATCTTTAATTTATAGTTTGTTGCATTAGTCTATATAGTCTAATGTTTTCACTTATTACTTGTCTATAGGTTGTTAGTTCTATAGGTATGATGTTAATAGAATATAGTTATTATATGTGATTTTTTAAAATAGTTTTCAGTTTAATAAAATTAATGCTGTCATTTTGGTTTTATAATATTTGTAAATTAATTTTTTTTTAAAAGGTCAATAAGTCCATTAGTCAAGATAGATTTAGTGTTGTGTGACATTATCAAAGTCAATTATCTTTTCTGTAAGGATATATTATTAGAAGAACCTAAGGTCTATGAAAGAATGTATTAGTACATTTTTAGGAGGGAATTTTCTCACAAATGCTTGACATGCAAATTGAGCTGGATGGATTGGCTAAGTCTTAGAGAAGGTTGGATGTAATAGATGAAAGACATAAAATTATAGTCTGAAGTTCATCACTAAATTGGAGTTTATCATTTGTTGTAGTAACCAAACCAAAGTTCTCCCAAAAGAATAAATAGACTTGAAGAGTTGTTAGTCATCAATGCTAGTGATGACGTAATATAGATACATAAGATTCAAAAATCTATGCTAAAAAGACTAAAGCCAAGAATGGTGTCTAGTGGTAATTGTGACATTTTTTAATTATTTGTTATCAAGTAGAAATGAGCAAGTATAGTAGCTTCAAATGCAAGGTTCAGTGAGGTGGCCATCACACATTGAAGACATAAAGAGCACTCAGTCTCACTATATTTAGATTTATTGATGTGTTTGTGGTTGTTCATTGAATATGTGTTCTCACTGAGAATAATTATAAGTATTAGTGTGACCTTGTTTACATCTATGTAATCATTCCATAACGAATAGATAAGTATGTCTACATTTGTGCATACATTATATGTCTAGTGTAAATAGATATGCATGTTCACATAGATGTAAATTGTGAACTAAAATTGTGTCCTAGTTCAAACTTGGATTGGTGGTGTGTTCCCATCTATTAATTTGTGTGTCAAACTTCATTTATGTTCTAGTTATTATGTGTATTTTTTCTTTCCCTTTGTTTGTACCAAGTGCTAATGTTGGAGAATATTAGTACAACATTGTATAGGTAATTAATATTAGTTTATTTAAGTGTGTATGTGAGTACATGAGTTGTACCAATAACTCAGTAGATAATAGGGACTATGATGAGTGATGTGTAGGTGATTCTAGGAGAGATTAGTGTTGACATCTATCATGTAGGAATAAAAACATGTATAAAAATCTCTAAAGTATTTGAATAAAATTAATAAAGTTGAGAATTATTTTTTGAGTTCTTATCTTCCAAGCATAATTTTTTCTACATGCTATTAGAGATTTTCGACATGATATTCGAATCTACCACTTGTTTAACTTAGTTTTGGATTTTTGATCAAATTTCACAATTACCATATATTTGTCCATCTCCCTAGTTTATTTTTTAGCCTCCATATATTTAGTATTTTGTGAAAAACTATCCTAAGTTTTTATGTTTGTCTTGAAATGACCTCGTTAAGCATTTTGTGGATTTTTTTTTATATTTTTTTGTAGAAAATTTAAATATTTTTGGACAACCACAATATTGTTATACAAAACATAGGGAAATTATTGATTATAAAAAACTTGAATTTTTTCATCACATGATTTATTTTTGGTGAGACATTGAAGGTGTAAGATCAGAAAAGGAATCAGAAAAAACATGGTATACTTATAATGAATTTTAAAAATTTGGAAGTGTTTTGTAGGTTTCGGGAATTCAATCAATTTTATGATATTCTTCTCTCTGTTATTTCTTTAAGGTCTCCAATTTTGTGAAACATTGATTCATGGTTTTCTCATGGTGAATTTATAAGTGTTTATAGGGATTTAAAAATCCCTGACCCACCCTCACAATTTAAAATTATAATTTTCCCACCAATTGCATCTGGTCACCCATGTGACCTTATCACTTAACCATAATGGGTGACCTTATCACTTAACCATAATGGCATGTTTTGGACCTATCTTCACTTTAAAGGTCATATATTTTGTTCCAGAATGCCTAGGAACCTCTTGTGTTTTCTTGGGAAATTTGTTTCCAATGTCAACATTTTGGAGTGGAATCTTCTCATAAAAGTTATATAGTTTTTTAGAATTTAATTTTCTTCATTAGGACACTTATTAAAACCATGTTAATGTAACCTTCTTTGCCTCATATCTTGAAAATGATACACTTGAATTGAATGCCATTTTGTTTAATGTTCTGACCTTTTTGCAAGAAGATTCCATATTTGTCATCAAAATTTTTTCCAAGTTTTATGAAATCCTTTTTTCATCTTACAAACATTCTCAACCTCATTTGGCATGCATCTTCAAAAAACTATGTTTTTAACTCGTAACTCAGATTTGAGTGAATTTTATTTCATCTCATGCTATTTTATTAGTATAAATCATATCAATGATTATATAAAATTGTTTCCTTTTTTCATGTACTTTTTACACATTAAAATTGTGTACTTATATGTTGTTTCTGGAATTTATAATAATTTTGTTGTCTACATTATGGAACACTACATTTATCAAGTATTAAATATGTATTTATTTTCCTTGTCTTGTAAAGGGTACTTATCATGTCCTTATTTCCAAATAATATTAAAGTATTTTTTGTCTTAATTTTTCAAATGACACTTTTCAACATAATTCATTTTGTAATGTTGAAAATTTTGTTTAGATATTACATTTAGACCACTCATGTAGACACTTTTTGTTAGTTTATTTTCCTTGTTGCAATTTTTTTGGTTATTCTTATCTTCCACTTCTGTTATTATCACTATATTCGAAACATTGAAGGCCCCTTCTTATGCACCTTATTGTATTTTCCAGAGGATATTCTTTTTATCCATCTATATAAACCTCAATGTGCACTTGTGATTTTTATTTTACCATAATAACCATGAAATTTGATTCTTTTATTGTACATGTGTATTATTAGGCACTTTTTTTTTTCAAAACCCAAATGAGGATCTTTATATGTCCTATGAGTTCTTTAAAGCATCCCTTAGGCTCATTCAGGTATAAGAATCATGTGAGTCCTTCTAAATCCATTTAGGCTTCTTAAGACATGACAATTCATATACTTATTTAGTGGATTCCTTTGAAACTTATTTATAATGCTCCCTTCTTGGAGAAAATATCACAATAGTGATGGGATTTTTGATAGATAGCCAATCTATAATTGATTTTTTAGTGTTTCCAATGTCTCTTTTTCTATTTTGTTTTTTATTTCGGGTCCATGTGATAGATATCCTAGCATCAAGAGTGAAATATTTGTAGTGATTCTCCTTTTTTTATGTCATTCTTGATAGTTTTCTACTACATTTGATATTTTTTAATCTCTATATTTTAAAAACCTTTACAATGTGTTCCACTCCTTGTGGTGAGTTACTTCTATAATCCCCAATTTTTTCTAATATTTGTTATTCAAGTAGTATATTTGTACCACTTATATAAATTTCTCCATTCACTCCTATTCAACATTGCAAGGAAGTTTTGTCATGCTACCTTATTTGTGTTTTATGTGTACCTCTCTTGGGTGTCCTAGTAGAGGCACATCTTAGCATATAATTATGGAAGTTATTCAATTATCATTTCAACCCATCAAATTCACCTTCTTTAGTGATAGATTAACCCACCTAGTGTATTTTTATTTACTGATGGATCAAGCCACCCTATTTCAACATATTATTGTGTTATATGTGTGTTTTGTATATTTATTGGGTATCCTTGATATACATTTCAACACCTTTAGTCATGTATGTTATTGTACTAGTTTTTAAGACCCTTGTGGTGTGTTTTAATTTTTATTAATGCATTTATTCATACTTATTGTATAGGGGTACGTTATCAAGCCTAGTTTTTGGGATCATTTATGAGTTGGGACTCATATTTTTTGTATAGCTTCCCTAAGTTTTAATTAAGGGGTGTGTTGGTGAAATATTTTATAATCACGTAATATTGATGTAACTTATGATATTTTAATTTAAAAAGATCGTCTTGTGAACATAATTCATAATTTCTTAGGGTTATAATAATATAGGACTATCCTTTAATGTTTTTTAATAATCAGTGATCTGTTTATAGGATAATTACATTCACTTATTTTATGTAAAATAAAGAAATATAATATTTATCTTGCTCAAGCTATATATAATGTATTCCTATTTGCACATCTAATTATCTTTGATATTTACATATGTTGAGTATGTTGATATTATTTTGACATGAATTATGACATTGTAATAGTGTGATGCCTTTCCATTCTATTTTTTATGTTTTAGGCATGCTTCATGTATTTTTAAATTCATCATTTATATGCATACCTCATTTATTATGAGACAATAGTTAATGAAGAGGTCTTATTAGGAATATCCCCATTTTATACAAGATATTAGAGATTTAATACACACAATTAGGTGAGATTTCCTTTCAATAGTAACTTTTTCTATCATTATAGCATACTATTACTATTCCTTTTTTAGTTTTTAATTTGAGGGCCTAAACTTATAAACTATTTAGAATAATTTGGAATGCAACTTCTATAGCCATTCATATAAATGCTAACCTAGATTATTCTTTGATAAATTTTTTTGGATTTTGTAGAAAGTAATTAGTCCCTTATTCACTTTTTTTACAGTTTTATTATGTATTTCACATTCAAATGCTTTCTAATAGTATTTTAAATATTGTGTTCTTGTTTTAGTAATCAACTAACTATTTAACCTTTTTTATATCTTGGATGAGGGTTAAAAGGTAGAATAGCCTATACATAAGGATGAAAAAAAATTTATTCTAAACAAGGCAAATTAATTGAAAACTAAGATAAATGAATAATCTAAATTAAATGATGAGTTATGATAAATATATAAATTAGATTAAAAATAAAAATTCAATTTCATAAACACGAGGAAGAGATAATACTTAGATTATTTACAAATGCACATGAAGATATGATTATGTAGAGATGGAAATAGGTGGGACAAGACAAAGATCTAGTTGTCATATTCTAAAAATATTATTTTTAGAGGTATGTCCACTTGTGTTAATATAGGTGTCTGGATGTCAATGGATCTATCTAGTATATAATACTCATTGTATTGTGGAGTGACCACCTAGAGATTTATAGATTTTGTGTCACCTTTATTTTGATATATTTTATTCACAACACACATTATAGATGACTATTTACGGATCAAACCCTAGCTCTTCACCTTAGGTATTTGTATATTGCCAAAAATGGGTTAGTGGGGTCACCAAGTCAATTTGACCTCAAGGACCCCTTTGTCAAAGATCACTGCCTACATAGCCACTACTCCAAAGAGGTTTTCAGACATATGTAGTTATCCCCTAAGTGTTGGCTTGTTGTGAATAAGGGTATAATATGCTATATGCAAGATCATGCACTGATATAATTTATAACTTGAAAAATACTGCTCATGGGATTATCTTTAAATTCTTTAGACATTTTGTATTATTATTCATATAGATGATATATAAATATGGAGGAGTAAGAAAGTTTTCAATACTTGAAAGGTGATTTACTATATGGGTGATTAGGAAGCTTTGTGAATGTGATTTTGTGATAATGAATGGTATTTATTTTATATTTATACCACACCTTTCAAAAATATATCTAGGAAGGGTTAAATAAAAAAAATGGGATGCCTTGTATGATTTAAAATATTTTAAAATTATGACTTTTGAGGTACAAACACTAGATAAGACATTAGACACTTACATCAATGCATGTGTCCCTATATGGGATAAAGGTGTCTAATAGGATAGAAAGATGTTGAGGATTTGAAACCTAAAGTGAAGAATTTATCTGGTTTTAATACATTTTTTACTATATAAAATATCTAGGTCATTAGAAAGATAGGGTCAAACCAAAAAATAAGAAATTTGGCACAATGAGATGGAAAATTCAAGCATATCTATAGTAGGGAGGTATATAACTAAAGGGTAGAGACTTGATATGTATTTGTCAAGTATACACTACTGATATTATATATAAATTAGATTTTAATATCTACACTCACTAACCCCTCCCCCCATTAATCTAGTAATGCATAAGGTTGAAATTTTACTAGTTTTAAGGAAATAAAGGGGTACCTATGTGTGTAAAACACACTTTGCCTTTGATTGATCCCACTTTGTGTGCTATTTTGGTGTGCTAATTATAAAAAAGATAAATTTATAGTATAAATAAATGCATATACTAAGAAAATTTCAATAATTTAAATCCTTAGAATAAAAAGATCAAGGAAGAAGTACACTTGTGTGTCGATGCAACCATGTTGCCCCTAGGTACTTTAAATTGGTAAAGATGCTTCCTTATGAAGCATAAGAGTTGAGAGAGCTTAAAAATTAAATATTATATATTTGAATATGGATATTGGAAGTTAATTATGCCCGCAATCTGGTGCAAGGTTGAGTTTTGACATCACCATTAAGATCAATGAATCTCAATCACACAACTCAAGTGACAATACTATAAAAGCCAAGTGAAGTGGTATAACTAACTCAAATAAAAAAGTGAAGTAGTTTTAGTCCATTAATTGAAATTAATATAAACCACACTAATAAAAGGATCTAACTTCTATAGACATGAAATGGTGCTTCCTAGTGAGCACATTGCTTCTTGGTAATAAGTTTGAATAAGTTTACGTAAGTTTGAATATGTATTTATAATATTTGATGCGCTTTCATGGAATATGAACCTATAATATGTCTAAATCTAAATTTTTGGTTAAAATTTAACATTTTCTATCTAAATGTGTATAATATCTATTATAAATACGAAAAACTCTATCCTAAATCTATAAAAATGGTGTAGTGTGTATAAAATTCTAACCCAAATGTATATTTAAATCATGTAAGTTATAATAAGTGCTATAAAATATGTAAAATATATATGTTTGGATTCATGTATATATTAAATTATTCCACTAATATGCCCCCTCCCCCTTTTGAGGTGCGGGGAACGCACTATGTTAGTTATCTTACCTTAAAAGGATAAGATAATTATATAATCTATGTATGGATCATGTAACATATAAGGGTATCATGTATAAGTATATAAGTCAATGGAGCTCATAGTATGTGCTGAAAAAAATTCCTAAGATTTATGATATGGGTCATGGCAATGTGTAAAAAGTAATAGTACAAGCTCAACAATCAATCAAGCACGCACATAAGATCACTCAATGTCATCAAAAGGGGTGTAAGGAGACCAAAAATAAGAGACATGTTCAATTTACACATACTCAAATTTCCATGTAGAAAAATTAAGCAACATAATATAGTAAAAAGGACAAAAAATAATAAACATATACAAATTTACAATAAAAAAGATAATAACAAAAAATAAAAAGACACTCAAGGAAGTGACAATTTGAATAAATGAAGTATAAGAAACCAACATAAGCATACCATACTAGTCCTTACATATATGTGATGGAAAAAAAGGTCATGTAACATAGCATGTCAATTACATTGTGAAATATGTAAACATGAGTATAGACGTGTAAGACTTAATATATATTCTCATTATGAAAATGTTAAAATGATCATAAAGTATTTTAACCTATATCAATCATGATCTAGAAAGCATATTTCACCAACGTAGTGTGTCACACTATAAGATAAAATGTCCAACATCTATATATGCATGTATCATGTATCTAGTTTATGCATGTATCACACTCAAGTATGCATGAAACATATGTGTATCTATAAAATAAATTATGTTATATTTACTAACATAAAATAAATAAAAATATGCAACAATGAGATAGTAAATACATGAATATTGAATATTTTTGTGTTTTTTATGTTTTTTGTATTTTCTTGGAAATTTATATTTTTTATAATTTTTGGAAAGGAAAAATATCTAACCTATGATCCCATCCAAGGGATGCTCATAGGAAGCTCTAAACTCATAATAATGGTACATCAAACTAGTAATATTGACAAGGGTCATGCATAGGTGGGTTAAAGTATAACATTTTATCCCTCTAGGTAGCTCAATTTTTTTAAAAATCCAATTCAAAAATAAATCCTAAAAGATACTTAATGATATTTTTTGAAAAAAGGAAATAAAAAATGTATATGCATTACATCTTTGTATATCTAATATAAAATAAATTTTTTGATTAATATCAATGACCCAAACTCAAGATATATTTAGGAGAGATTGGAAGTGTATGCAACATGTTTATGCCAAAGTGTGGGACACACTATATGCTTTGACATGGGTGTCATATAAGGATCTATATAATTTGTGTTACTTTGTATGTGTATCATAAAACTTTGTGGTTGTGGTTCTTAAAACCCATTGTTTAGTGATTTTTGATTTATTCAATGAAGTTTTAATTAAAATATGTTTATTTTATCTTAGAAACTAGGTAGACTATGTAGGTGTAAATGAGGATTTCATGGAGTCCATTATGCATCTTTTGTTCAATGGTCTCTCATGTATGGGCCACATAAGAAAGTGGAATTATTGTTACTTACCATTTCACAGATGATTAAACTTAGCAGGTTGTATAATTAGTTGTCTTGGAATAAAACTATATTGTTCAAGTGGATGTTCATATGGAATTATAGAAACTATAATTATCCTACTGGAGTTTATATATTTAATACACCCATGCACTATGTAAGGTAATGCTATAAACTTATGTACCATTACTAATCACCATATTCTCAGGTAAACATAAAATAGACATAAATATATTCTTAGA